>JBAMHW010000003.1:19029238-19051293 GCA_037177495.1 Rhadinocentrus ornatus
TATATATAGATATCTATATATATATATATATATATATATATTAATATATATATACACACATGAAGAACATGCACGCTCCACACAGAAAGGTCACTGTTGGAACCTTCCCCCAGCCGAGGCGCAAACCAGAGACCTTCTTGCTGTGAGGCCACAGTACTAAACACCACACCACTGTGTAGCAACATATTTTTGGTGTATTTTATATACACATATAAACACATACATTGTCCTGAATCTGTCTATACAGGGTGGGTGGTGTTAGAAGTGTTGTAAAGTCTGGCAGCAGCAGGCAGGATTAACATCCTGAATTGTTCCTTCAGACAAAGAGGATGGGGGAGCCTGCTGCTGAAACTGCTCTTCTAACGGTTCTAATCAGGCTCACATTTCTTTTTATTCATATCCATAGCTTGTATATGAATATTCAAATTATTCCAGAGGTTGTAGTTGCCAATTAAGTTTTTTCACTCTGCGAAATAAATTAATTTTTTGTGAGAAACCAGAATATCTTAGGTAGTTGTTTAGTTTAAAACACAACCTTTAATTTTCACCCAAATCTGAGAAGGACTGGTGGCATTGCCAAGCTTTTAAATCTACAATTTTCACGACTTCTGATGTTAGTAGAAGACAACAAAACCATCTGCCCTCTGATAGGAGAATTGATATGTAATTGAGTTGCTGGCATTCAAATCAGTTTGAAGAATACAGGCTAAAAATGTACACCCGCAACTTCCGTCACATGCAGTATGGGAGCTTATTGTGTCAAGTTTGACTTGCATTTCTGTTATGCATTAGTTAACAAATGCCCTGAAGCACTTCCAAATTTATTTGCCCAGGTGACAAAGCTTCATTGACAACTAACACAAGTCATTTGTAAACATTGATTGATCAGCTCAAAATATCTGCAAGTCACATTTAAGCCAATAATTTTTCAACTGAGACAAACTTAGGCCTTGGACACCCTCTATATCAGTGTCCTTGAGCAGCATGTTCACCCACAAGGCCAATTACTTAAATGGCATCTCTGCCACCCCTGGCATGTGAGTGAATGTAGTGTAGTTCTTATAAAATTGTAATAAATGTCATTTTCTACAGACATTATGAAAGTGCTGACAAGCAAATTAACTTACTGAGGGTGCATTTCTGAAGCCCTTCACTGCCTGAAATATTCCGCCTCCAATAGCTCCCATGGTGAAAGCTCCACCACAGTCATCCACAATCCTCCAGGGGCTAGGAGTAGAATAAATCATTTAACAAAATTTTATCACACTTTAGAACGATTTTGAAAAAAACACGCATCTAATATTGTTAATGTAGAAATTACAAATATAAAATCCACTTTAATGTCTTCAAAATCCAAATTTTGAGAAAGACAAGTGAAAAAATGCAAACTGGTTTTGGACTAAATACATTTTTATGCAAAATGCCACTTAAGTGTAAAATATGACGCATAAGAATAAAAAAAAAAAAGTATTTTGTATATTATTTCAGTTCACTGGGTGGCATAGGTTCAATCACAAATTAGGGTAAAGACAAAAGTTGAAGCTGACACTAGTCCTGCTGCCAATACTGCAGAAACGAAGAATGCAATAAGACAAAAAGAGGAAAAAAAGACAGCAATTTATCACAGTACATATAGCAAATTTGACTAAAACGACCCTGTCTACTGTTTAATAAATGTCAGCATGCTACTGTAATGCATTATAACACTTTTTTTGTACTTGCATCGTAAGGTTTCTTTTGAAAAATGATATTTTTCTACCATCGCTTTGTAATTGTCATGTAATTTATCTCGAGGTACTCGTCTCGATTTGTTGTGAAATCTTAAGGCAGCCCAAACATAGAAAAAAAGCTAACTAAGCTAGCGGCTAACAATTTTTGTAAGTAATTTACTTCCCCGGAAAACACTCAAGTTTATATAAGCAATTATTTTAAATTGTTGGCTGCCACATTGTTTCTACTCAGTTACTGTTATCAGACAAGTCAATGTATTGCCATGTGGGGAAAAAAAAACAAAACGCCGACAAGGTCACAACGTGATTTAGCAGTGACGGTCCACTGTTAGCACAAGTCCCCAATACATTTATAAGGCAATGCTAACGTTTCAGCTAACGTAAGCTAGTTAGCCGGTGTTATTTAAGCCATTTGGAATGTTACACATAATGTGACGTAAAATTGAAAACACAAATTAAACGTGGGAGTTACATTAACTTGAGACACAGTAAGAACCTCTTGACACATCCCGCGGAACAACATTTGTCATCTTGTTTTAAGACTCACCATGGTTCTCTAGCATATTCCTCCATTTTGTTCTTTAGCTGTTCCCCCCCTAACGTAACGTTTATTAACTACGTGACGTAAAGAGCTCCTTCTTCTTCATGTTATTGGCTGGTCACTAACCAAGTTTATATGTTAATACCGCCACCTACCGAGTCAAGCTGTGGAATCACACCCTGCCAGCAGTTGTAATTTACCAACAAGGCTTAAAACCACGCGACCCTCCATTGAAATATTAAAAATGGATGGATGGATGGATCTGATGTCCGACTGTAATAATTTGTTATTAAGTCTGTTCTTCATGCTATTACTTCAAACTGTATACAAGGTGTGCATATTCTCCATCAGTATTCAAACTAATGACAAAGACCTTATTTTTGGATTACACAGCTGTGACATAACTTTAACAGTGTACTATTGTTCTCATCTGAATAGTGGTTCATCTGTACACCTGAATGGAGGTCCAGTATCTGAAAATCTTAATTAGACTGATCTTTTACACAATTAACATTCCTTACATGTAATAGTGGGGAAGGCACAATTGGGATTAATATTTCCCTTCTATGACGTGACTGAGTCTGCTACCACACTGAACCAGCATGCACAGTGTCTGTTTCAGCAGGAATATATTTCTGCATATTTCTACAATTAATTTATCATTTTGCTAGCAAGCAGTTCACCAAGCAGAAAGAGATCTGGTTGTAAAGCCTAAAAATTTGCTAACAGCTGTTTCAATTTATTCATAGCAGCTTTTGCTAAATCAAAACAATACTAGAGCAGCATCAATAAATCATCTTCCAGCTGAAACTTAAGCAAGATTGACTAAAATATCCTGTCAGTCATCCTGAAAACATTGGAGGAGTTGAATTTGCTGCAATTTTGATGTATGGCGGTCTGTTTGTGGTAGTGTTAAATAACTGTAAAACTGTTTAGAGAAATTATGCTACATCAAATGATATATTTCCTTTGTAATCTGGTCTTGGGTCTGGGTTAAAAATTATATAACCTGATTAAATTCGTATATGTGTAAGCACTTGGATCATTTTAGAGTAGCCAAGCTACAGAGAGGAAGAAATCTTATTATACTCACATCACATAATATAATCACATTATAGTGCCGACTGAGTACTTGTCTGCACTCAAATGATGACTGTTTTCTTCTGGTCAGAGGAGAAACTACAGCCCAGAGAGAGACAGCTGGCAAACAGCCCATTATTAGAAAGGGGAAAGGAATGACTTGCAGAGCAAGCCTTCATTGAGAATTGACCAAATACGGACATTTCGTGGACTCAGAGACTACCGCAGGGTTTGGAGGGATAAACTGGCCTGTTGTTGGAGCTGCTCCCTACTTCTCATAGCGGTCAGGGTGATGGTTACCTTTCAGCCAGTTGGTGGACAATAAACAGCTCCAACTGTTTCCTCGTCGCTACAGCAGATTCATAGATGATAAAGAACCTACCAGCCATGTTATAAGACATGAAAAATGCTGTGCTGGGTATCGTTAGTGTATGTTAAGATCTTTTCTCTAAGAAAGGGGAAATGACATCACCTAAATTAGATCTGTTTTGTCAATCAATCAATGAATCAATAAACAAAGAATAGTAAAGAGTTGAGAAATATGTTAATATTGTTAAATTCAGAAGTCAAAGTACTAGACACGAGAGGTCTCCTGCTTTACAAGGAAGTCACGTTTCAGCATATGTGGACTGAACTAACTGATATGTTCTGCTTTAAAAGATAAAACCGTGAACAGGTCAAACTCAGCAACACAAGAGTTACAAGAAAAAACACATTTAAAGCAACTCAGGGTTCATATGCAGTCCTTCAATATTATCAGTACTGGACTTCGGTTGTTTGCTGTTGGTACATGGCTATTATGATTTCCTAGCAACAGCTAGAGTGAAGTGGACATACAGTACCTGAGGACATTATTCAGCATGTGATTTGATCTTGACCATAAACCAGCTCAAAATATACTAAGAGGTGATTTATTTAACCTCATTCTTGTTTAACCATGTGTATGCTGAGCACATTACACTTAATGTTATCATCCAGACTACATTTGGAAACATACCAGATTTTTTTATTGAAGACATACAGGCTGTGTGTAACAAGGCATGTGTTTCCCTCTTTTAACCACTGATTTTTGTTCATCACATTGTAGCATCTCTCAGCATGACATTCACTTAAATTTGCAGCATTAGCACACAAGAGATAAGCAGGAGTGCTGAATTAATCCTGTAATGGTTTTATAAATCCTCCTGGTAAAGTTAAGACGTGTAGCTTTATTACATAAAAGTTATGTAATATAATCAAACACCCAGGCTAGAATGAATCGGTAAAAAACACCAGACACTGAAGGACATCCATTTGCTCTTCCTGATCAACTGTATTATGTAAATATCTCTAAATAAAAATAAAAAAAATCCTTCATCATGCACTAGTATGCCACTGGGCTGATTTCCAAGACTGCCTGAGATGTCTTGAGATTTGATAATGCGACACACAATCAAAGGCTACCTGAACCTTTTTTAAAGTACTCAGATTGTCTATTGTCAGGCCTCCATATTTGTCGATTCCCTGATATTTTCACCCAGTTTGAACAGACTTAGTTGACCAGTTTAATGTGGATTCCCTCTCCACTAATAAATAAATGGTCAAATTAATGTTGTTGTTTTTTTCCTTTAAAGAGATTTTTATAAAGTTATGTGAATCTAAGCACATCACATGCACTCTCAACACTCACATTCATACGCATATGCAAGCCAACATGTTATTTGATCGACTTCATATTATCTAGTGCAAAAGCGTCAATATGAACTGAAGACAGACAGACACAAAACTCTTTGTGCCCTCTGCCATCAGCCTATAGAGAGCACTGCATCACTCCTTCTCCACAGAGTCCTTTTGGTCCAGTGTTAGAGGGGAGAACTCGTAGTAAAGGCAAGTCTCCTGCTTCTGTAGAGTTCCTCTCCTAAAAACCCTGTGGTGAGATGTCTGTTGTCCCTTGCTTCTTGTCCACTTCGTTTGTCCATCAGGAAGCATTACTGGAGCCACTTCGGCACCGGCACCTGTGGGGAAATAAAGATGTGAGGATATCTGAATGCAGCCTGGTTCAGCTAACTTTTCCATCTACTCTGCCCTGTACCTACCTTCTTCAGCTGTTTAATGTTACTTCCTCGGATTGAGGCTAGCAGTTGGTCCCTTGAGTTCCTGCTGTTGTATGAGCGGTCTCCATCCAGTACAGGAGGTGGAGGAGGTGGAGGTCCACCCCCAGGAGGAGGTGGAGGTGGTGGTGGAGCTGGACCCCCAGCTCCTCTTTTAAGATTCAGCTTTGGTGAAGGCATAGGAGAAGGAATGGGAGACGGTTTGGGGGAGGACTTGGGTGAGCTCCTCAAAGACCCACCACTTCCTGTCTTGGGCACCTCCAGTGTCCCCTTCTTCTCCCCATTAGCCTGGGCCTGCTTCTGCTCCTGCAGGCGCCTCTGCCTCTGCCTGTCCATGTTCCGACTTAGTATGTTTGTGGTGGTCATCCTGGGTCCTGCTAACTCAAAGTGGTAGCCCAGCTTGAGCAGGGTAGTGTTTTCTTTCAAGATCTTGACCATCTCCATCTCGGTCTTCCCTCCACAGATGTGGCGCTGGTTTTGAAAGCGAAGCTCAGTCAGTGTGGAGTTGTGCTGCAGCGCCTGGATAAGAGATTGGATTCCCTTGCCAGTTAGATGGTTGGAGTCAAGGTTGATGCTGGTGATGGTCTTGTTGCTGCGTAGCGTGCCAGCGATGGCATAGGCCACGTGATCATCTGCACGGCAGTTGGCCAGAGCAAATATCTTCACACTGGTGTTATTTTGCAAAGCTTCTGCAAACTCAATGAGCGTTTTGGTCTTGATTACCTCTGAGTTGTTGACATTGAGCTCAGTTAGGGTGGGGTCATTGCTTCGAACCTGTTGCATCAGTTCATCAAACATGCTTGAGTCTTCATCCTCCTCTTCCTCCTGCTTTGCCTTGCTATTTGGGCTGTTTTTGGCCACACAGTTACCAAGTTTCTCCTTTTCCTCAGCTTTTATAGGTTTTACTGATCGATCCTCTCTTTTCTTTTTCTCTTCTGCTTTCTTATCTGTGCTAATCTTCATATCTTTCTCTTTCACATGGTCACTGTGGTTAAACAGCTCTTCCCTATCAGTTCTGTTTTCGGCCTTGTCACATTTTACCTTCACCTCACCCTTCTCAGATGGTTGACGCTGCAGTTGGACATCAGGTTTGTTTTTGTCCTCCACTTTGGGTTTCTTCTCTTCTGTTTTACTCTCTTGAGCCTGGCTCTCCTGTGTTTTGCTCTGCTTCTCAACAATTTTGGAGACGAGCCCTTGTGTCCTGATGCCCTCGCTTCTCCTCTCCCTTTCCTTTCCCACATCCTTCTCACTTTTTTCCCGCAGCTTTGAGATAATGTCTTTGGTTTTGCTATCGTAACTTCTCCTGCAGTCGTCTTTCCTTTCCTTCTCTTTGCTGTAATCCTTTTTTTCCTGTAACTTGGAGATCATATCTTTTGTTTTAGTACCTGTGCTCTCTCTGTTGTCTCTTCTGTCTCTTAACCTATTGTCCTCATATTTCTCTTTCTCGTTGCTCTCCTCCTTCACATCACTCTCTCTGCCAAGCTGTGTCTTGCTTCTACTTGAGCACCAACTTCTCTCCTCTTTTAAACTTTCAGGACCTTTGCTGTTTCCATCTTCCACCTTGTTATCTCTTTCTCTTGAGACACTAGACTGTCTCCGCACTTCTACTTTCATGTCATCATTTCCCTCCTGGCTGAGGCCCATCTTCCTCAGGTATTCCTGCTTCCGACTCTCTTTCTTTGGCTCACTCTGCAGGACAATGAAAACAAGTAGTGAAACATGGCATTTTCACCAAAAGTAAAGCAATAAAATACATTTGTGAACAAGACCAAAGAAGAAAATAAACCACAGCATAAGAAACTGGAAAATCATTGTGTTTTTATTTATGTCTCATTTTTCAAATCATTTATTGGCTTAAAAGAGTAGAGTCTGCAATTTTACTTTTGTGTCATTTGGTGTGAACAGTGTAAATGATGCATAATTCACTATAAACTGTTCCCGATAGACACAAACTCTCTTGGACACGATATGGCAAGTGTGTTAGCAGTCGGGAAAAGGACAGCGGGTAAACTTTTTACAGTGCAGAGATACATTTGCAGCAAATAGCTTGCTAAGTGTTTGATTTGTGAGCCTCCATCTGTTTTGCTATGTGAGGCTGTAGCCCTGGCAGATGTATCCTTAAAAGGCATTGAGCGTAGAAGCAATCAACCAAGGAATCTATCTGGCCAGGATTAAAGCTTTGAAGAAGCTCAGAAGAGCCGCCATTCCACCAATTGAAGTGTCTCTTTTAAACACATAAACTGCTAGAAAGTTTACGTATTTGACTAAAAACCATCAAAGCTTGTAACTGGAATAGTGAAAATGGCTCTGTACATATCTGAGAGGCTGTTTCTCTGTTAGTGGTTATGATTAAGGAGTGTGGAGTGGATGTCTGCAATCCTCAGTGGGACAACAATGTTTTTTCCTGGCACAGAAGTCAACTCTGGGGACCACTATTTTTGAACAGATGGACTCCGGATGAACAAGGTCCAGCTGCTTCAAGCTAAATGAAAAGCAGCTATCATTAAAATACCCAGTAGTAATGGCTATTATGCAATGCTGTTATTTATCACGCACACTCTTGCTAATTCAAAGTCCTCTAGCTTCAGATTTTTCAGTAAAATCTGATATAAGGAGCTCAAATATGAACAAAAGAAAAATGTGATGCATCCTAGAATCATCCATATCTCGCTTTAAACTCACCACGAAACTTGTATGGATGTTTTCTTACTAACCTCCAACGACTGTTCCCTCTGACTGAGTCTCCCTTTGGTGTCACTTCGGGTTGTCACATTGTTGCTCAGAGGAGGCTGCACAGGCTGGTTCTCCCCTTGGAGGATTATCTTCCCATCTTCTGGGTTAATGTCTGGCACATTCATTAAATCCTTATCGAGCTCCTCCATCTCTTCTGGGGAGAGGGTGGACAGCAGGTTGTCCAGGTCTGGGTCCTCGCTGACCTGACGACCCGTGCGGGTCAGGCCTCTCACCTTTCGCCTGGACATAAGGATGCTTTTTTTCTTCTTCTAAGGAGCTAATAGTGTCAACTGGTAAATCCTTTTATGTTAAATCTAAACACTTTTTTCCTATGAGGAAAAATCTAGTAAACTGATGTCCTGCTGTGTCCCCCTCACCAAAAACCCACCAAAGGCATCAATCCTGGTGCAAACAAGCTGCACTCAGTCTTGCAGTGAGGGGTACCGGTGACAAACTGCAAGAAGCTCACATAATGAAAGTGGACTGTGAGGCTGGGACATTCTTCGAAATCTTGTTAAAGTGCATGTCCATATTTAGTTCAGGGTACACACTCCTTTAAAGGTAATGGGAAGGGCTGAAGTTTACAGAGCAGACTCACACAGACTTCCTATTACACAGTTTGTGTTTACAGAGACCAGTTGCTGTTTATTTGGTAGTTCATTTAAGACCTTTTCTGAAAACTCTTTTTGAGCAGAACATACAGGTAAAATATGTAGTTTTATCTGACATGACTATGGTTTAAAGCCAGTGTGAAAACAGTATGGGGTACAAAAAACTGATGCTGTAGTCGCTCTAAAAATGCTTAAATCTGAAAAATTGCTGTGCAGAAAAAAGTTTATTAGTGCTAATTAAAAAAAAAAAAAATTGGTATTATTGTAATACTGGAAGAAAAAAAAAAAGCTGGGAAACCATGTAAAATGAAAATAGGAATATAATTAATTGATTCGTAATCATTTTATCCATAATTTGAATTATTTGAAGACATAAAAAAAAAAACATTTGACAATTAAATTTTTTTTGCTGGCAACGTATTTTTAAGAAGTTAGGATGCGACATGCTGTGCCCCAGAGACTGTGATAGGATCTCTAAATGCTGACATTTGTTTTTTCTCTGTATTACTAACTTTCAGTCTCACATTCTGTTGATATTTTAGGAATTATGGAAGATTGAAATATGGCTAATTGCAGCTTAATGTTAATTATTCTTAAATTGCTAAGCCACTTTATCTCAGTTCAGTTTTAAAACATCACTGTGTGTCACCTACCTGGAGTAGATAAATATATAATTAGTTGCAACTTGCTCTATCAGATGATTGGTTTAGTATTATACAACCTTGCCATGATTTTTTTTTTTATTATTAGTTTTGTTTTGTGTAGCCTCTTTCCTCACCTAACCTTATTTTAAACAACTGCATCACACATGAGAGGAGATGGTTTTTATTCAGTGAGTGAGTTCAAACGTTTGAACATTGAACTGCCTGGAGGTTAATATGGACATCTAGTGGCCAAAAACACACACTAACCCTGTTTTTAACATTTTATACGCAAACTTAAGTTAATGGAGAAATTCTTTGGTAACAGATAAAACAAACAAACAAAACAAAAAACAAGCACAACTATTTTACATTCCAAAGTTAAATTTTATGGTAATAGAAATCTCTTAGTCCACTTTATTTTACAATGTCATACCATTCAAATGACAACAGACAAAAGCCATATCTAGACGTGTTACTTCTCCACCTGCTGTCAGTTTCATTAAAACACACTCATGGAAATGACTCAAAAACACAAATAAACAAAAACATCATTGAACAAATGTTAATTTCAACTACATATGAAAGTATCATACCAAGAAAATCCCAGCGTTTTCCTTGTGCTTTAAAAAGTCCCAACAAATCTGTACAAGTGGACATTGCTGTGGGAGTGAATCATTTGTTGTAAAGAGCATTAATGGTTCCAGTCCGATTCATTAGCAGTGAGACAAGATACAGCAGGTTTAATAGTCAACTTTATCAGTAGAATCCTCATGTGCCTCATGTGACATTAAGTTTTAGTTGTTAAGTACTTCAACCCAAGATTTCAGCTTACAATGCCCCTGTAGAGAAAACTTGCAAATTCAAATTTAACGGATTAGTTTGACATTTTAGAAAATTCATTTATTTGCTTTTTTGTCAAAAGAAAAAGACTAGAAGACTGCACCGTTGGTTGGATTAGTAAAGATACTTGATATCCGTTTGGGTTAAAGCATCATTAGACAGATTAATTAAGTATCAATCAGGACAGCTTAAGGTTACGTTCCAGGGAAATTTATCTTGGCAGAGGAAACAGATTTTACCATCCTTGGAAACTAACATCGTCCAGCTTAATTCATGCTTCAGTTTCACTAATGTTGTATAGATTCTGGTAGGAGGTTTTTATTTCTTAGCCTTCAGATTGAGGCAAGTTAGTTGTTTCCACTGTTTTTGTTAAATCTATATTGACCAAACAAGTGGTTAGATGGCGAAACATGGCCGTGGACTCACTGAGTATGAATCAGCAGTTTTGTTAGCAGTAAGTCTCTGGTTTTAATCTCAATCAAACCTTAACTACTTACCATTACCTTTTCAGTCTACTTTATAACATTAGCTCAATTTTTATCTAATGCTACACTAATAAATTAATTAAAATATAACAAAATAGAAATTCTGCAATGGCCCAAGGTGCAGTACTTTAAGGTTCGGCACATTTTGCTGCTAAAACTTTTGTATTAAAAACTGTATTTTAAAGATGTAAGAGTGGTTTTAATGTTTTCATCCAACGTTCAGCTAAAAAAAACAAAACAAAACAAAAAAAACAAGTAAAACCAATTTCCAAAAATGTCAAACGTCTCCTTCAAAGTGTTGAACAGTTTTCATTTTTGGCTTTGTAGCTTAATCCAGACAGTTACAGCCATTCACAGACAGAGGTAACCTCAGTAAAAATAAATATTAAATGGAAGATGTCAAAACATCAAATACATCTCATGTTACAATAACAATACACTGCTTTATTTAACAACTTATTACAATGTCATAAATTATTAAAATGAAGAGCAGATTTACAAAATATGTATTTAAATAGTTAATCTCTTTTTTTCATGGTTAGTAATTGTAAGGCGGGACATTAGGTTTAATCAAGCAGCGACACCTGAAACTCCCTTGAACTGATATGTTAAAAGAAATCTACTTTTTTTTCTTCATTGATTTCATTGTGGCAGTGTGAATCTAATCTTACAATAAATTCCTTATTATTTCAAACCAGAAAAAAAGCAGAGGAGGACAGGTCACTGACTGCTCAGCATGCTGATGCTAAGGTGATACACGAGAAAGGTGACACTAGAGAAAACTACAGAGAATTCATTGAGTTAAATACCAAAACAAGATTAAACAAAGTTCAAAGTAACGGGTAACAAATGGCTTCTTACACAAAACTGGAAGTTTAATGAAAATAAGTTAAGCCATCTAATTTTGATCCAAAGAGGTCGCCTTTTAAAAAAAAAGAGGAAAAAATGCTCTTATTTCCAGTTTTTTTCCTCAACTTCAACCTTTACCACAACGTGAGAAAAACACAGATAAAGACAAAAAGACGTCATATTATTATAGCCGCAGAATTTTTTTGAGATGGAGAATATCTGGAATGTAATGACAATAGATGCCAATTTATTAAAAACTAACAAACATGAGGATGCAAAGCATTGTTCTCTTCAACAAATAAAGGAATGCATTTTGGTTTTTGCACACCCCTCAGATGCACCAATGGGTCCTATCTTTAGATGAAACCCTGTCATTGAGGTGAGTGCATCAGAGAAGTGGAAGTATCTTGACGCACACCTCTCTTCATTTAAAAGGATGATAGTCAAGGATGTTGGTCAACTTAGTAGTTTTGAATGTGTTAGACTGTGTGTGTAAGAGTGTTGCTGCATTCTCTTTTCAAACAGTCACTCCTTTAATTTGCAGATGTTTCCTTTTTATTGTGTGTGAAGATGAATCCATCAGTGGCCAGGATACTGAGGTGGAGAGTAAGGTGGTGGGGCTAAAAAGAAACAGGAAGACAAAATCAAAATTAAGGATACAACTTTTCTGTTAAGAATATAATGTCAAATGTAATTTCTATGTGTTGAAATCTTTCAACTTTGTGGAGCTAGAATATATATATAAAAAAATAAAGGGAACACTTACACAACTCAATGTAACTCCAAGTCAGTCACACTTCTGTGAAATCAAACTGTTCACTTAGGAAGCAACACTGATTGACAATAAATTTCACATGCTGTTGTGCAAATGGAATAGACAACAGGTGGAAACTATAAGTCACTTTTGAATGCTGGCGGTGCTGCAATCTAGTGGTAGCTTGAGACGGAGTCTACAACCCACACAAGTGGCTCAGGTAGTGGCAAGTGGCTCCACCTTTGTGCAGGGAGGAACAGGAGAAGCACTGCCAGAGCCCTGCAAAATGGCCGGTCAGAAACAGACTCCATGAGGGTGGTATGAGGGCCCGACGTCCACAGGTGGAGGTTGTGCTTACAGCCCAACACAGTGCAGGACGTTTGGCATTTGCCAGAGAACACAAAGATTGGCAAATTGGCCACTGGCGCCCTGTGCTCTTCACAAATGAAAGCAGGTTCACACTGAGCACATGTGACAGACGTGACAGAGTCTGGAGACGCCGTGGAGAACGTTCTGCTGTCTGCAACATCCTCCAGCATGACTGGTTTGGCAGTGGGTCAGTAATGGTATGGGGTGGCATTTCTATGGGGGGGGCGGACAGCCCTCCATGTGCTCGCCAGAGGTAGTCTGACTACCACTAGGTACCGAGATGAGATCCTCAGACCCCTTGTGAGAACATATATTGGTGCGGTTGGCCCTGGGTTCCTCCTAATGCAAGACAATGCTAGACCTCATGTGGCTGGAATGTGTATATATATATATATATATATACATATATATATATATATATATATATATATATTTACAAAAGGAAACTCTTGTAGAATCACATACCGTAAGTCAGAAATAACCGTACAGCTTTAAAATAGACCAGAAGCACATCCTATAACACTGATCAGCCACAATATTAATGATGTTGATGTTTCAATGCAAAACACTTTGCAGACCAAGCACATACCCATCACCAGCAGTACTCCCAGTGACTGCCTTCCCCAACAGGACAAAAAGCTCAAGGCATCTGAAGCTGTGTTTATGGTTTCAGTGTCCACATGAACAAACCAACTGGGACT
Organism: Rhadinocentrus ornatus; assembly: GCA_037177495.1. NCBI lineage: Eukaryota > Metazoa > Chordata > Actinopteri > Atheriniformes > Melanotaeniidae > Rhadinocentrus > Rhadinocentrus ornatus. The sequence goes on from JBAMHW010000003.1 coordinate 19,042,666, forward strand.
CTGCAGATGTGCACATGGTCCTGTACATACTATCTCTTGGGTCAGCTAGGACAGAGTTTCATTTGCAACAGAGCTTCTCCCACAAAGTGTCTCCTCAAAACAAGCTTGTATGCTGCTCTTCTGAACATCTTCTTAGTCTGATATGTTAATTTTCTGAATGGAGACAAACCTACCTGCATGTGTAATTAGCATGGCTTCAAGTTTTTGGTTTGTGCATAATTGACCGAAACGGGACTCATTACACTCTTGCGTAATTGTGACCTTGACAAAATTTACACTACAGGAGCTGTGATATACCTTTGACTAGGCATTCATGCGACACCAAAACTAACTCAACCCGCAGAGGCTTCAATCCACAACCCACATAAGCAAACGGGTCTGCAGCCAACATCCAGCAAAAGACACTTCAGAATACCCAAGAATTAGGTTAAGTGATTGAGAGTTCTTGGTATGAGGGGGATCTATAGAATATATTTATTAGAAATTGGTTTTAAAGATGTGGCTGCATAAGAAAAACACAGACAATTAATTTAGTAAAGGTGAAGCATCATATTATGTGGAGATAAGTGGGAGCCTGCAGCAGTTAGAAACAGAACAAAAAAACAAAAACCCTAATTGTTAGTCTAATATAAGAGCAAGAGGAAGAAAAACTGTTTGCCAGAAAACTGCCAAATTCAGTAAGATTCATTATCGAGATTCTTGCCAAGTTGGAATGAGCAGCAAAAACATGTATTTGATCCAAAGATGTGGACTCAAGAAGGATTTATGTTTGCACGGTGTCTGCGTGTAGCCGGCTACGGCGTAGCTGACGCTGGTGAGTTTGCGTTCACAGTCAAGCATAGGGGTTGTGCGTTGTTTTGGTGTCATGTTGCAGTTTCTCCTCCTAATCTGAAGGTGGCAGCAGGGGGGGTATCGGCCGGTAAATTCACCAGGTTGTGGAAGAAAATTAATAAATAATTCAATCAGCCTCTCATCAATTTGATCCTCTGGTTATTGTTTTTAGAAACGGTGGTTACCACACAAATTCAGCCACGAGATCCAGATATCCGGCAACACATGATCCCAAACTGACCAATCACAAGGGAGAACCTCCGCGTTACTGTCTGCGTAGCAGGGGTGCACGTCAGGTCTGGAAGAGGTGTGCGTCATGCCTCTATGGAGCTATGCAGCGCCTACGGCGGTTACGCAGACGCCGCGCAAGCATAAATCCGCCTTTACTGGCAAACGGTTTCATGGCATTTTGTCCACTTAGTGATAAAACTTGAACAAAGAAGAAAAATGTCCAAAGAGAAAACATTTATTTGCTGAGCAAAAAGATTCAGTACACCTCATGGTGAAATACCCGCTGAGATGAGGGGGTCAACCATGTATATTAACAGTAAATATCATGACAACATGATCCTTATTCCTCATAATACTATAATAAACATATTGTAGTTACTCCATTTCCCACAATTAGTAACACAATTAGTGTTAGAAACAGTGAGCATATTTTTTCCCCCTTGTTTTGGTTATCATGTAACATGAACATAAATCATGGCTAGGCAACTCCACAGCCCAGATTGTACCAAACTTCAGCACTGCTGGATTGATGTTTTTCTTTTCTTACCCTGGCTGAATGCAGGATCCATCAGGTGTGGTGGGTAAGGTCCCGGCTGCATCATGGCATACTGTGGGGGCATGCCAGCATACTGGGGTACCATAGGATAAACTGCATGTGGATATTCTGAGGGTCCAAGTGGTTTTCCATAAGCATCATACATGGGCTCCACTGGGTAGCTGGCCATGGGGATCTGCTGAGCTGTGGGTTGAAAAAAACCACACACACAAAGAGCTATAGAAGGCAACTTTAACTCAGTAGTCACAAACTTGGACATAAAGAAGAAGGGTCTTACCATCATAAGGTGTTCTGCCCCTCTGCTGCCTTCTCTGATAGAGGTAACAGCAGGAACACATGAAGCAGCAGACCATGGTCGCAATAATGGCCACAAAGAGGAGGATGGAGGAAGCAATGCCAGCTAAAGTGGTGGGGCTGAGAGAGGAGAAAGAGGAGAACTTAAGTCACAAAGAATTCTCCTTCTCACTTTGATCATCTAGACTTGTGTTGCTCCTGCTCTTCTATCTGGCTAATTACAACTAATTTAAAAAGGATTAAAGTAAAGATGGCTGAGATGAGAAGCTTTAGATTCAGATAAAACTCTAAACCAAAGATAGATCCTGATATAGTCTCAGTAAATGATGTGCACCCTCAATTTCTTTGTCTGAATCCAGATTCCATTACCTCATAATCTCAGTGAAACAACAAAGCCCTCCATTTCATCTCAGCCTCTGACGCCCACTGATCTGATCTCCCACAGGGCTCAATGAGCTGCAGGTTGTCTGCTTGCTGCTGAAAAGTGATGGATGATTTTCAGTAATGTGGAGGAAAAGTGCCATGTTGCAGCCTCTCAGGTACAAGCTTGCGTAGTCCAGTATTATTACAATCACTCTTGTGGGACTCTGGCATTAAACATCAGCAATAACACAGATAGCTGATGTGACAGAACCACTAATGAGAAGATATTAGAGTAATTTCATCATGTGCTTCATCATCACTGTACTTTTGGGTCTAGTGTATTTGTGCGCAGGCATCAAGATGTAATCTTTTTTAAATACTCAATATGAAGAGAATTTGCTTTTTAACTTAGTATAAAAAAATCTACCACATTTTGCTTCATATCCTTATTTATAAACAAGGTGTGTGTTTTTATTTATTCAATGCAGTGATTTGCCATGAAACAAATGATTTTATCTTTAAGTGAAGACATTTTAGTTCAAATATCCTCCTGAAGAACAAAGAACCAGACTGCCAAAAGAAACGAAAGGGTATGTGATCGTGAAGTGATAGCCTTGAATCTTAAGCATTAAGCCAGATGTGCCACAGTCCTGCAATTTTTAGATGCATCCCTTCTTTAACACATGTGAATCAAATGAATGGGTCGTTACCTGGCCTCTGCAGAGCTGAATGACATGTGGATGAGGGAATTCAGCCATTTGGGTTAGGTGTGTTGGAGAAGGGATGCATCTAAAAATTGCAGGATAGCAGCTCTCAAGGACTGGACTTGGGCACCCCAGGGATAAGCAATTGAATCCCCTGTTTTTGCTTCTTATCCCCACCTGAACTGGAAGAGCATGCAGCGTTTCTGCTCCCTCTCCGTAATCATCTTGAAGGCGTCCAGACAGCAGTAACGCCGATGGCAGTTCCCGCAGCAGAATGTGATTAGAGGGCAGTCGAAGCCGTTGTGCCAGGTACCGTTTTTGTCCACATACCACAGACAGTCTTCGTTCCCACTGACTGCAAAGCAAGAGCAATGCAAAATGTGAGCCAGAATGACATAACAGGCATGCTGATTAAAAAAAAAAAAAAAAAACACCAAAGAGAAATACAGGTAAGAAAATAAATTAAGAAAACAGAGTTCAATTCCAGTTTGCTCTCTGTGTTTTATTCTTTTATTTATTTTTTACCAGACATGTAGTTTGTTTTGTCACAGCAGGAGAAGCTGTAAATGTTGACTTTCAGATTTGAATCTGAAAAAAAGTTTTTTAAACCTTCACTGACTTTGGTTTTTTTTTAACCTCGTTCTTATTTCACACCAGTAAGAGACACAATGCATTATTCAACACTTCCCGGTGGCAGAGGGTGAAAATGATTCAAGCTCAAGTACTAGAAGTTACTGAAGAGATTTAGAGGTGCTTTTACAAATGCAACTTAATATAATTGTCAGACTCAGATACATACCAATTAATTTCACACCAAGTGATTGATGAAGACGAAAGAACAAACAGGACAGTGATTTAATTTCCAATGTCTAAAGATAATGTTAACTAATGATTACTTTTTTTCTGAATTATCAAAAACACCCAAATTATGATATTCCATGGGCTTGGACAGTAAGAGTTCAAGTCTTGTAAGCTCTAAAGCTTTAAAGTCCACACATGATTATGCTTTCAGCAACATATAATTTAAGACATCAGATTACAGCCTGAACACAACAGGGTGCTGGCTGATAATAGCTTAGGTACTTCTTGAATTTGGGAAAAACAGACACATAGTTTTAACTATCTTATACCACACAACCTAACTATATTCTGTATAAATTTTAAAATAAAATGCAAATTAAACAACATAATTATCCCCAGAGAGCCATGTTTCTGTGTTGACCTGAGCATATCAAAGTGTCGGACAACTCCAACTAATGTGGCCTGAAGTAAAATTTGGACTATGGCCTCTAGATGGTGACATTGACAGTGCACATTTTGCACTTTCATATAAGCTTTAATTTTAACAAACTAATTACTCTGAAGCACTGCCTATATTTGAGAATTCGTCTCATGTGTTTTTGTCTTTGTCAAATAACTTCCTTGTTGAGTAACAGTATGTACAATAAATTGACCTTAAGATTATAGTTTTGTTATAAAATAGTTTCAAGATATTATTATGACTGCCGCAGTTGTAAAATCGTAGTGTAATGTATCAAATTGGCAGGTACATTATATTATCCATCCCATCCTTTTAGAATCAAAATGAAAAGACTGGAAAGCAGAAACAACCATCTGCATATGGCAAGTCATATAGGCTGAAGCATTAAAAGACAGGTGAACATAACATTTTTCATGAAAGTGGGATTTATTGCTTGAAAGTAGATTTACTTTTTTTTTCTTTTTTTTAAAGCAACTGCTATACAATATGTAAAATTGGCATGTAGCTACCCATGGTTAATATAAGCTTCATTGTATAAATGAGAGAAAGTTCTAAAAACACTAAAACCAGTCAGACTAACTCCAACTAGACTGCACTAACTGATATGGACTGTGACTGGAGACCGAACAGTGGGTTTTAGTTATCCAGGCCTTTAATAAACATCGAGTTTTGGATCTCACAAGTAAACGGCCAGAAGGCATAAGAACATCATGCCCACAGCTACGGAGACTAGCTGAGTCCATGCTAATGGTCTGCGGGATGGGATAGATGGGATAAATGACACAGAAAACTGTAGCCGAGCTCTACCGATGAACCGTTATTGTTAGCTAGCGGCAAGGCCTGGATGGGGAGCCGTAATCTTACCCGGAGAAGTGCAGAGGACGACGGCGAGCAGCGCCAAACTCAACGACAGGAGGGACATGTTGCCCGTAGCAACTATTTCCATTCTGAATTTGTACCAAGCTTTGGGGAGGAGGTTTAAAAAACAAGTATTTTCATCGAGGGTTGCTCTCAGGCATTATCCTGGCGTCAGAACGGCATGGGAGACGGGACGGGCTTGAGCCTCGGTTATTTATCCCTTGAAATGACACACTGCGACTGTGACGCCGTTCAGCCAAAACGAGAAGGATGGTACCTTTACGTCCTTGAAAAAACATAGGAATTAATCCTTATATGTATAATACAACCCATTTCTATAGTTAAGTAACAGCTGAAATATTAAGTAAATTAATAGATAGTAATATAAACTCAAAGTGCCAAGCTACTTTATTACTTTTTTAAAGCTTCAAACTGAAATTAATTCGGCATTCTACGTCTTCCTGATTAACACGATATTTAAAGTGCTCATTCATAATGATTCATGTCATCAGTTTAATTGTTGATTATGAATATAAATAATCTATTTTCTTAACATATTGTTGCGTAGCTTAGGTTTTCGAGTAACATTGAATGCATCTCCCCCATTTCACTCCACATAGGATTTGTCATAATTTGACAACTCTAAACAAAACAAACTTGAAATGTCAAGCTCTAAAACCAGAGCCTGATCATAAATATAAAAATACCATTAAACCTAACTAAACCGTACATAACCCAAAAGCCAACAGCTTTTTTTTTTTTTTAGCTGACCGTGGTCATCTCGTGATCTCGGGGGAAAAAACTAAAAAAATATTTTCCCATTTTTAAATTATCATGTGAAAACAAGTTTAATGTTTTCTCGATAATGGAATACCGTGAACTCAAAATAGTCGCTATTGGCTTCCGTACCTAAGAGCTCCCTCTTGTGGGCAACCTGACATGAAAACTCCACTTCTTTCTTCCTTTTCTCCAATAGCTGCAGCTTCCTACTGCAGGAACGCAGGGAGCTCCTCAAAAAGCGGTTTAGGAGGGGCCGACGAGTAGCAAGCGCAACCCACAAGGCCAGCATCCCTGTACTAGACATCCCAGGACACCATCACGTGTTCTCCGTCCACTCCCTCATTAGTAAGAGCGCTTTTGGTGGCAAGGGGAAGACTAGTCAGTCTTCGACAAGATATATCTGTGTATTAGTTTAATTACTATTGATAGGCAGAACTGTGCACATAAAGAAGGGTGGTAATACAAAGAAAAAAAATATTTATTGCTCTACATATTTATAAATCATGCACAAACGTTTTTCACAAACCTAACCTTTGTTGCTTTTGAGATATTTTGGTAATTGATAATCAATGCAAATTTTGAACATTATCAGTTTCATATATCTAGTTTAAGAAAAAATATGGCTTTGTTCAATTAGGATTATTGAACTGAAGAATTTGCAGTTCAACATCAATAATACCTCGCCTATTATTTGGAACAGTTTGCTAAAAGGTTTCACTTGGGCTCAGTAATGTTTATAAAATGCATCCAGGACAAGCCAGTCTGAAGCAGAATGAGCACTGATCTTATACCCCCTAAAGTAAGTACCATGATATTTACAACTTTTAGGTTTAGTTAAACGACACGGACACACATATATAAAATAAATAAAAATCTGGAAATCAATCTGGAAATCTCCTTCGGAGATTTTTTATTTAGAAATTTTTCCATTAATGGATAAAAGGAAATGACAAAACTGTGAGTCACCATGGCGACAGTGTGTGTTCTCAAATACCCACTATAACGAGAGATATGACAGCTGGTCTAGGAGCTTGTCATTTCCTGTCGGAAACAGTCATTGTTTTCTGGAATATAAGGCCGCTGAAAATTTTCTCCACCAAATATCATATCATGTTTGTTTTTTTTTCTTCTTCTTCCTTCAATTGATGTTTTGTGTCTCCTGGAATTGTTTTCCATGTTGCATTTCATTGTTTATACAGAAACACAAATATGACCAGCTAAATTACAAACAGGACATGGCAAAATAGTCAGTTCATGTCATCATTCACCTGTCCCCAACCTATGAAGAGACTTTTATCCTCTTGTCCAGTTTGAAGTTTCTCCAAATCCAAGGGACTTCCAACCTTCATCAGCAAGAGACATGCCGTCTCTTTCCTTCTCATCCTCACTTTAACATCTGAAATGTTCTTATGTGCTTCATCCCATCACTCTTTTGTAGAAACAGGGTTAAGTGCACAAGTCTGTTCCCACCTTGTTTCCCTCCACTGCCAGTTTTCTTCTTCTGTCCTTTCATCCTTTTATAAACTCATCATGACAGTTAAGTGACAGGGCGATAGAGGAACGTTTCAAGGTGTTGCTGATGGAAGATGATGATGTGTTGAAGGGGTATACAATGGGGCTAGAGACCTATAGATTGCAGGGTTTGTCTCTCAGTGTTGTTGAGGTGGCCGGAGAACATACTATAACATGGCTGCTGGGCAAACTGTGTCAGGAAGTCTGTTAGGTAAGCCTGAAAAAGAGAGATGAAAGACAAAATAAGGGGTAAAAAGTGAAATAAATAAATAAATTAAAATAAAATAAAAATACTAGAATATGTGTATTTGGAAACAATTAAGGATGAATGGAGTGATGTTTTAGAATAGACTATCAAATATAAAAACAAAAAGACAACTAATCAAAAACTGGAGAAGAAGCCCCTCTGTCACTATGAAGGACCGCTAACATCACTCCTCTCATCAAGACCGAGTTTCTGTTATATTATTAGTGCAGTGACTTAGGAGCTGATTGTCCAACTGGAAGCTATGTGGCTCGATCTATAGCTTCTTCAGCATGTGCGAGGAAGTATTCAAGGCACAAGACAACACATGGGAACCCACATTCTTTGTGTTCTTCCCTTGCATTTGGATAAAAGCACCACTTAAATAAATCAAATGTAAATGCAATGTAGGGACACCTGCATCAGCAATCATGTGGCTGCTCTGTTCAAGTATGAGAGGAAAAATCCCATCTTACAGAATAGACTCACTGCCTCGCCTGTTGCATTTCTTTTTTGCAACCAAATATTAATTCACAACATATTTCACCCATTCCTCACACATAATCAACTTGCATGCGAAGGCTCAATCCTAAATTGGATTTAAAACATCGATTTCAGGGTCATCGCCGTTGGCTCTGCAGAGCACCTCTTCCAGACCCGACGTGGGTATGCAGTACAGATACTGCCTTGTGATTGATCAGTTTGTGATTCTGTGTTTCTGCATTTCTGGAAAAGTTTAGCGTTACCTGCATATCAATCTGATATATAGGGTCTTTCAAGGCATCTGGATCGTCCTCCTCATCATCCTCGTAATAATCATCATCTGTAAGTTTTAAAAAGGCCAGCAAGGTCAGGTCAAACTGTGTTCTAAACATAAGTGAGAGAAATAGTTCAGAGACATTCAAGAGTAGGGCTGCGCGATTAATCAAATTTTAATCACAATTACGATCTGGGTTTTCAACGATCATAAAAATGAAATGGTCCAATTATTTTG
>JBAMHW010000003.1:19053309-19083635 GCA_037177495.1 Rhadinocentrus ornatus
TATACACATATAAAACTCAAAACAGGCAGCCAATTTCAAATCACATACAGTTTTAGCTGAACTGCTGAGCAATGCTGAAAACAAGTGATTAGTAAGATGTTTGCAGCCGAAATAAGGTTTGCATATTGGTTATTATAGAGGCAGGAGAGAGGCACTCATTTTTAAATGATTGTGAAACTGTAAATACTTTGCTACCAGGTATTGACACTGCTGTATTTGTTTGCACACAACAGAGGGATAGAAACTGTTGTGTGTATCATGAACAAGCGCAGATAAATTATAGATTTTTATGTTTTAAAAAAAAAAAAAAAGGAAAACATGAATATATAATAAAATGTTAGGGGAAATGTGCAAGCTTAGCTTTTTCTTTGTCTGGATGGGACTGCACTGATTTACCACTAGTTACCATCAGTTGACCACCAAGACAAGTTAGTTACCATTAAAACTTTACCTTGCTTTTATACTACTTGTAGCTGCAAGCAAAGTTCAGGTATTACTGCTTTTGGTAGTATTAAATTCACTGAAATTGTTGCATTTAAATAAATTATGATAGATAAAGAATGCCTGACCTGACTTTACCCTCGTACTGTCCATAGAAAAGATGTTGCCTGCTCATCCACTCTGTCATAACAAACTCTAGGGCGGGTTTCCCTGTTGGCCCCGGCAGACTGCATAAAAACTCCAGCAGAGGCTCCAGCTGAGAGTGAACCAGGTGGGCAAAAACCATAATCAGAGACTAAAGAGGAGGATACGGAGGAACACACAGAGGACAAAGTTAGACAGAGAAGGTATTAAACTATCAACTTTTTTTTTTTTGCTTCAGGCACATGACATGTTGTCTTCCTCCCTACCTGCATGACACTCAGAGTCTCAGCTTGTTGCATCTTGCTCAGAATCGCTCTGAGGATCTGGTCCAGTTGTTCCCCTAGCTCGGTTCCCGCCCGAGAGATCAGGGTTGACACCAGCCTGCCCACGAAGGCTGCTGTAAACTCAGAGGTCCGGGGATCCAGCAGCTGGTTGACCACCTGCATGATGTACCAGAGGCCGCCGTTTCCCTGCTCGTCCCTCCATTGGGCAACCTGCTCGAGGGAGACAGAGACGTACGCCCGTAGACACTCGCCCCCGTTCTAGAGAGAAAATTCATACCATATATCATAGTTTTCAGCATCAGTTCAACAAAAAATAACCACAAATAGAAAATCCTTTTGTAATTTACCTGCATTATTGTGTTGTCGTCAGTGCGTAAGATACACTGTGCAACCACAGGAAATGCTTGACAAACCAACATCTCTGACAGAGGGGGTTTTGTGTTTCGGACCACAGTAGTCAGGATGTCTATGGAAGTCTGGACAGAGAAGCGTAAGAAAATCAATTAAAAAGGGAAGAAGAAGAAAAAGTTGATAAAATAAAAAAATTACAATTTGAACGTGGTCCTCAGATTGCCTCAGAAAAGACTACCTGGGATATTGTTTATTGTGAGACTAACTGGGTAAAAAGGATGTTGGGATAAGACTGATTGTATTTTCTAGGGTCAGTGCTTTTTTCCTTAAGTAATCACTCACTGAATAAATCATCCTGCCCACTATAGCAAGAGGATTACATAATCTTTAGTACATCTTACTTAAACTATCATACATCACTGAATATATGTGCTGGATGTTAAGCTCTCAAATGATGTGCAAAATACGCACAGAGTAAAAGCAGACTTATGTGTTAGCTTCACCTTGCAGAGTTAGCACTTGCTCTCATTATTATTCATTATTCAACGCAGAACTTTGTGACAGCTGTGGTCTTCGAATGTTTATCCCTTTATAATATTAGCATCCAAGGTCACAGTGTGTGGGAAATAAATAATAATGCATTTTTCTAGTCATGTAATTTTATTCAGTTGGCTTATGGCTTGGTACTTTACTGCCATTTTGTGATAGTGGTAACTTATTACAAACTGCTGTTTACAACAGGATGGACTGGGATAAACAAAACAAACAAAAAAAACAGCATTTCCTTTTGCTTCATTGTGTTTTAGACACTGAAACGTACTTCTAACCTGATTGTTGATCAATAGATTACTAAAAAAATATTCAAACTTGTTTAGTAATCATAAAGGAGCAGGATATGACTAACAAGTCTTACAGAAGGACAACAAACAGGTTTGTTTTAACACCATCTTCTCTGAAAGATTATCTCTTTGAGAGACTTCTTACTTACAGCGCAGAGTCCAGTGGGGATTTTGTCAGAGGGAGCCTGCATAATGCTGACCAGCGTGGGGATGAGACGCATCTGCATAGGTCCCTGGCAACCTTCGATTTGAGCCAGTTCTTTGAAGATGTCCTGAGCGAGGGAGGCCACCACCGGGTCTGAGGGAAAGAGAGGAGACCCGGCCTGAGAAAAGATAGGGGAGCAAATCTTTGTCTTTCTCACTCACATCTTCTAGGAAGCACTTTTTTTTTTTTTTAAAGTAATACAGGTAAAACAAAATAAAAATTTGAATATTTCGCAAAACTTAAATTCAGTAATTGAACTTAAAAAGGTAAACTAATGTATTATATAAACTCATGCATGCAAAGTGAGACATTTCCAGTATATTTTTGTTATAATTTAGATGATTGTGGCTTACAGCTTATGAAAACTGAAAAATCAAAATCTCAGAAAATTAAAAATATTACATGAAATCAATATAAAAAAATGATTTTGAATACAAAAATGTTAACCATCTGAAGAGTATAGTCATGCAAATGAACTCAGTACTTGGTTTGAGCCCCCTTTGCATGAATATCCTGACTCAGTGCAGTGTGGCATGGATGTTATCAGCCTGTGGCACTGCTGGGTTGTAATGGAGGACCGGGAGGCTTCAATAGCAGCCTTCAACTCTTCTGCATTGCTCAGTCTCATGTGTCTTATCTTGGCAATACCTCATAGATTTTATATGGGGTTCAGGTCAGGAGAGTTTGCTGGCCAATCAAGCACAGTAATCCCTTGTTGACTGAACCAGATTTTGGTTATTTTGGCAGTGTGGGCAGGTGCCAAGTCCTGTTGGAAAATAAAGTCAGCAAATCCAAAAGGCTTTTCTGCTGAAGGAAGCACGAAGTGCTCTAAAATCTCCTGGTAGACGGCTGGGTTGACTCTGGACTTAATGAAGCACAGTGGACCAACACAGGCAGATGACACGGCTCCCCAAATCAACACAGTGGACTGTGGAAACTTTACACTGCACTTTTAGTGTCTTGGATTGTGTACCTGTCCATTCTTCCTCCAGATGCAAAATTCGCTTTAATCAGAACACAGCACTTTGGACCACTGCTCAACAGAGCTGTTCATTTTTTCTCTATCCCAGCTAAGACACTTCTGACGTGTTTTGTTCAGGAGCTCCCTTGTGATTGGTCAGTTTGGGATCACGTGTTGCCAGATATCTGGATCTTGTAGCTGAATTTGTGTGCTAACCACCGTTTCTAAAAACAATAACCAGAGGATCAAGTTGATGAGTAGCTGATCGAATTATTTATTTTCTTCCACAAACTAATAAAGACACTGAACCATACTGGACGCCATTGTTGTTTTAAAAACTGAAAATATCTACCAAACAGAAGTTAACCATCAAAATAACTCTGACCTGGTGAGTTTACAGGCCAATACCACTCCTGCTGCCACCTTCAGGTTAGGAGGAGAAACTGCATCATGACACCAAACGATGCGCTCGAGTGCGAAAGCAAACTTACCAGCGTCAGCTACACCCTGGCCGACTGCACGCAGACGCAGCGCAAGCCTAAATCCGCCTTAACTCCAGCCTCAGTCCACTCCTTGTGAAGCTCCCCCACATTTTTGAATGGCCCTTTCCTAATGATCCTCTCCAGTCTGCGGTCATCCCTGCTGGTTGTGCACCTTTTTCTTCCACTCAACTTCTTATTGATGTGCTTTGAGACAGCACTTTGAATGCTTGAAATCTCTCACTTTGCATATAATGAGTCTATATAATATTATTTTACCTTTTTAAGTTAAATTACCGAAATCAATTAAGTTTTGCGCAATATTCTAATTTTTATTAATCAAGTTGTATTACTTGAAAAAGTGCTGCACTTTGCCAAGAGAATCATTGATTTCCCCTTACTGGTTTGAGCAACATACAAGAAACAAAGTATAAACTTGGAGCAGTCTGACCGAGAGGATGTGCATTAGTACCATTGTTATATTTAAGGAAAATGGCAATGGTGAGGGGGCAGATCTTATTCTCAGCACTGGTGGTGAAGGCCGGGTCGACAGTGCAGACGATGCACAGTGTTTCCATGACGAGTGTGAGCACCTCTGAGCTGAACTGGGCTGCCAGTTGGACCAGTCCCTCAAGGATACTGGGTAGGAAGGGTTGAAGGACATGCGTACTCTCTGACAGCTTTAACTGATCACAGTACCTGAAAAATGACGGGGATATGGGGAGTCTGTGAATGCCCAATCGTCTTCTAACATCTCATTTTTATCAGCCAAGGATAAAAAATCTATAACAAAATGCTTACAAGATTTGTTTTCCTTAATAGTGGGGGAAAAAAGCAAAGCAACGCAGGTAAATAATGTGCGGAATTGAGAGAAAGAAATAATTAAAAACACAGCAAGCTCACCCCCAGATGGCCCTGACTGCAGAGATACGGACGGATGGTGGCTGGCTGTCGTGGAGGCCGCTGACAGTGGCCTGGAGGAACTGCTGGATGAGTTCAGGAGACATGGCTGCTGTGAAGCGACTGGCCGCCCACAGAGCCCGGCCAAGGAGAAACGGAGAAGCCGCTACGAGCAAGAAAAAACAAGGCCAAGTGAGAAATATATATAAAGAAAAGAAAAAAAAATTAAGACATATCAGTAAAGAGGTCCAGTTAATGCAAATATCTTTTTTTTTAAAAAAGAACATAGTGATGTGAAGAAAACAGAGAAATATATTTTTAAAATTATATGCAGGGGTTAAAGCAAACATCTTTCCCAAGACTTACAGCATAGTTTTTCAGCACAACCTGGTCTGTTGTGGTAAAAATCCACCCCAAAGAAGTGGAATCCCGTTTTGTATAGATGACAAATCAGAAGCCAACTTCAGCAACGTCATGGGGATGTCTCTTGCCTCGATGCGTAAACACACTAACGCGTGCACACACAGGTGAGCAAACTCACCTGAGCGTGCAGAGAGCGTGTCGGGAAATGATAAAATGATAATCACTAGGCTCCACAAACAGCTATTCATCAACGTTATTGCTGTATGAGGGGTCTAGCCTTGTTCTGGGCTGTAGCTAGCGCCCTCAAACAATTATTATTGAAGGCCCACTCAACTTCTGATTGGTTATTTAAATGAGAGCAAAGCATGCCTCTGGTACCATTGTTAGATTAACACAACGTGATGATAGCCCACATAAGCACATACAGGGAGTTTTTACATGGTCGCCCTTTATTTTTCTTGACGCAAAAATATGCATGCCAGAGATCTGGCAGGTCGCCAGAATACTTTAAGTCCTATATGTAAAATAGAAAATCTAATATTATTTTAATTTGAATGAAGCTAAAACTTCAGTTGAAGTCTGGGCTGGTTTTTTGTGTCGATGTGCATCCAGAGATAACGGGTTACAGCACTTCATGGTGTTTTGGTCCCACATTTTAATTCTGATCTGAATGGTAACTCCATATTTACAACAAATCTCACCTGCCAGGTTGAGATCAGCCAGGATGACACCAGCCAGAAAACCATGCATGTCAAACTGGATACGGCCGTTCTTCACATTCTCTGTGATGATTGTCTTGACTGAACCGAGGGCCAACATGGAGGCCTCATGGATCTTCCACCTGTTAAAAAACCATCAACCACATCATTGGCATTGTCTTGTCTCTACACAGTGTGTATTCACATTTTAACTGACTGACAACAAAAGACGTCAGTGTGTGTGTATCCTCACCAGTGCTCACTGCCACTGTTTTTGTCCTGCTCGGCCTCCTGGAGGTGTCTGGTAGCAGCTGCTGCCAAAGCTGCTGCACTCTCATTCTGAAACTCTGCAGCCACGGCCTGAAACCAGAGTTTAGGAGTTAACATTGCTGAACACACTCTCAGGGAGAACCAGAAGCAAAAAACAAAACAAAAAACAAAACAGCGCTAACAATAAAGTTTTACTGTCAAAGTGAAAACAGACTGAAATCCAGATATTTTTACCCATTTTACATTTTTCTATATTGTTTAGGGCTAATTTCTATCAAATAGCACAGAAACACAGACTGACCATGGTAAACAACCATGTCTTGCTTAAAACGCAAAAAAATTAATGACTGACAGCGTCAGAAATTTAGTTTAGTGTTAATCAACATGAATTTGATGATTTAAAAAAAAAAGAAAAAAGTCCAACAAGCCAAACCTTACTTTTGGAATTCAAACAAAGCAACAAATCAGTTTTTCTAATCATAAGTTGACCACTCAAAATGTTTTTACACTACCCGTCACATCACACACTTATACAGCACTTCTGTTGTTATCTATCACACACATTCATACCCAATAGACACACTGAGAGACAAATTGGGGTTCAGTGTCTTGGCCAAGAACACTTTGGCATGTAGTCTTTGGCAGATTTTCCAGTTGGGAGAGAATCGTTCTTCCTCCTGAGCTAAGCCACCCAGTAGAAAACATAACACCTACTATACATTAGTGCTAGAGAACTTCAGCGAGATAAAACTAGCCTGCTTCATTCATTCAGCACTGTTTCTATCTCACCAGCAGAAGGTCCTGAGCAGAGATCCTGACAGAGTAGGAAAAGGTGTCATCATCCTCATCCTCTACAAACTGCTGAGGGTTAGCCGTCCACACTTTGATCTTTGAAAAAATAAACAAATAAATAAAAAGCAGACTTTACATTTCCCTCTGCCATTTTACATCCACCTTTTCAACAGCAATGTCGACACGTTTCAGTCGTTTCCTACCTGGTCTTCTGTGATCTGCATATACAGGATGACGTAGTAGATTAGTTCAGGCAGCGCTTTCTTCACTGTGCTCTTAAACTTGTTGTTCTCTAGCAGCGTGTGGACAAACTCAAAAATGCTGAACACCAGATTCTCAAAACCCAAAACTTCCCCTTAAAAAACAAAGAACAAATACCACAAGAATCTAAAGTAATTCAGTACACGATCACTGACACCAGACACGCTGCAGTGAGAAGAAGATCCTTTAAATTCTGCTTACCATCCGAGTCTACAGGATCCTCCACTTCCTCTGTGTAGTTGACCTCTGTTCTTACATAAGTAAGCAAGAAGCTAAGGAATAACGCTAGCCCTTTTTGTCTCTCATTTTTATTTTTGCATTTCTGTCAGAAGTTTATAGCTTATATTTATACTGTATTTCATAGATAAGACATTACATCATCACTTGTTACAACATCTTAACCAAACACAGGACAGTGTTTCGATCTTGCTGAGTAAGCAGCTGACTTCCAAACAGCAAAATAAGCTGCAGCATTAATGCTTACTGACTACTAAAAGGTTTACACATAACTAGTGAATACACAGAAGGCACAGAAAAGGATATAAAGCTGCACTTTCAGTCAGTGTATTCCATACGATGGGTAATATCTGTTGCATGGAGGACACCATGGGTTTGGGAAAGTTTTTCACTAATGCCGTTACTGCCTGTGAGAGAAACAAATAATACAAGTTAAAAAAAAAAGAAAAAAAAGGTGGTGCTGCTTTCAGGAACTGACCCTGGATGGTCTATGTGCAAACAATACAGAAGGGTGTATCGTCCTTTCAAATCATACATCAGAAGCCAACTTCGGCAATGTCAGGCTGCATTTCGAAACGTTTCTTCATTTCACACAAGCTAGCACACTCTTACCAGCAAACAGTGTGTTAAAAAAAAATGTGGCATAAATAACAAACAGCCAGGCTTCACAAATTTATCATTAACATTCATCAACATCTCTGCTCTTTGAGGCTCTCATTTAACTAACTACTCTCACCTTAAGCACTTCCATCTTGAGGCCACTATCTGATGAGGGTCCATCCGGCATATGCAGAGCCTGCACAAACGCCTCTGTGAACTGTTGGACCACTGGGAAGATTAATGCTTTGGCTGCACCCTAAACACAGATTATGATGAGCAAGAAGTTATTAACACATACAAAAATGACAGACCATAGTACAGACAAGTAAATCCTCAATGCATCTTCCTCTTCTGTGACAATGCGGTACTGAATTAAAGAGCAGAACACTAGACATCTAGTTTGTGATAGTTTGATAAAGTTAAATCAAAAGTGAAACTGTTCAACCAGACAACTCAAACAAATCCTAAATATAGATTTTCAGATGATATCTGAAAGATAGTCACACACTTCACCTTTTCAAGCTCTTCAATAGCACAAATGAGGTTGGCACAGGTGGTAAAAATCTCCACTGCTCTGGAGCGGGTACGAATACTGTAAACCTACAACAGTTAGAAAAACATCAGGAAATATCAGTAAAACAGGCATCATGCTACAGATGAATGCAGCATGCCTGTATGCTATGCAAGTATAGTGAAAGAACACAGGTGTCACAACTTTCTGTCATGTGCATCTTCAGTACTGAAATACTGCACCGTGCAACAAATATCAAATAAAAATAATCACTTAAGCAAACCACGACTGTAGCATCACTGCTGTAAATCAGTAATAGCACGAAAGATTGTGCCAGTACCTCAGCCATGGTGAAGATTTTGTACATCTCAGGTAAGATGACTGGAGCCACCAGGGGCATCTGTGTATCTGTCACTTCTCGAGTGAACTCTGGACACAAGAGGTTGTTACATGAGCGTGAACATGAAACAAAATCACATAATCAAATATTTTGAGACTTTCCAATTAAAACAGGAAAAAAAAATTTTTTTAAAGTTTGCTGCTACATCCTTTGAAGTTCCCTACTTCGGCAACAAAACACCACTTCAACCAGCTGACCCAGCTTTTATCACTTGCACTGAGAATTGCAGCTAGAACCCAAAAAACAAAGGACGGTTTGTAAGGCTGTGCAAATATTAATTATGCTGGATTCATGGAATAAAAATCATATCCAGAATCAGATCTGTGCATAAGAACAGCTGAATTAAATTTAAATAAAAATCTAATTTAACTGAGGTAGAGGTAGTCTAGTTGTGAGTGCAAACAAATGCATTTTAGAGAGTCGATGAAATGTACAATCCCCCCCCCCCCCCACACACACACACACACACACAAAAAGTTAACTTGAACACTGCTTCTGGTTTGTCAATCTTCATGTTTATCATTTTACACACCTGTGAGGACCCTCATGGCCCCATGTACGGCATTGACATCTCCACTGACCAGCATCTCCATAAGGAGCGTGAAGAGCTGCGGCCAAGCCTCAGGCCAGTCCCAGTGGGCGATGGCTGAAACAGCATAGGCAACACTGGAGCGAACTTTGCTCATCGATTCTCGCAAACCACTTGGCAGTAGCTCCCTGATGGCTGCTTTAGCCTAGAGGGGGAAAAATAAATAAAAATAATAATAATAATAATATTTAAAAAAAAACATGAAACCCCTATTTCAGTAACTAACCAATTAGGTAAGTAATGAAAAAAAGATGAGACAAGACTGTCTGAAAAGTAAATCTATTTGCCACATTCATCATCCTTCATGAGGAGTATTAGAACTTCACCCTGTAACACTTATTAAAACTGCCGTGTTACAAAGAATGCTTCAGAATTTTAAAATCCTCACTCTGATTCAAGGCTAATTTTAATCACAGAAGTCCAAACTTACGGACAAAGTGAAAAAATAAAATAAAATCCAGTGGGGATTGTGTACCTGTTCTGATGTTTCAGGAGGTCTGAACTTCTCCGACTGGGAACACCAATGAGTCTCCACGTACTGCTTTAGGATGACAGATGCTAACTGCAAGCACAAACAAACGGATATTAGTTAAACACCACATGATGCATGGATTCAGAGTGAGGAAAACAATAATAGCAAAAATTAGGAAAAGCTGTAGACCAGAACTGCAGTGGAATGGACTTCATATCCCAAAAATGTTCTATTTTACTATACATCTGCTAACCTGACGGATGGCGAGTGCTCCCTGAGGGTCAACTGTGAGTTCTGCCAGGTGGACGCCAAACTCTATAACAAAAACATTGGGGAAGACAGAAATTAAACAAATAAAACTCAATTTATTCGCACCATAGCACATAGATTTAAACAAAAGTAGGGTAAGAGTATTGAGTTTTAATACATAGGAGTCTTCTTCATTCCACTCTAAAACACTGACTTGACTCATCTGAACCTTATCATTAAGGTTCCAGCATTTTTTTTTCACTTTCACAAAAGTCTGTTATAATAAAATAACTAAATGTTCTTTTTTGTAGTTTATAAAGTAGCAACTGACACATGATGATCGAAAAAAATGCCGTGTGAGGTTTGAGGTAGAAAAATATGCTAAATACAATGTAAAGGCAGAAGAGGCAACAGAAACAAGAATTCTTGTCTTCCTGCGTACTACAAAAATCATTAACATGATTTGGTAAGTGACCAAAAACACTGCCCAGAGCTAACAGACTTATTTGAACCTGGAGTTGCAGGCATTGTGGAATGTGAAATGAACACAGTTCAGGACCACCATCTGGCCCTGTAACTGGGTTTTACCAAAAGTGACATCAGGCGCCAGAAGACAATGTTATTGCTGACAATCCTACAGAACAGCTGCCTTAGAAAGGGGCCAGCGAAAAGGGTTGGCCTCGCTGTGATGCTGCTGCATGGCAGACAGACAGTGTGTACAATTAGCTTTTCATCACTGGCACGAGTACTCCAGGACAATGAAAAGTCTGGTGGAGCATATTAACTACAGCCACTGTATACATTTACACCATATCATGTCTTTATTAAAATGTAAATCCTCACAGAACACCAATTTTTATTCAGCATTTATTTTATCAGAAAGCTGTAAATTATAAACAAGAAAATGTGATGCTGAATTAAACACAGTATTAATAAATTCCACAACTACAGCATTCCAATTAAACTTTAGTCTTACTAAAATATCACTTAATCCAATGTCAAAAAGTTTTATCTCTGTACAGAGGACCATTTCAGTCTATTTTCCACAGTATGCAGATTTTACAGTTACATCTCTGTATTGTTTAGTACTGTCAAATCCAAAATACACAGTCTATTGCCATTATCCTTATAATCTAAAACATTAAATTAAGTCATTCTCATCCTAAGACTGGATGCAGCTGTGCATTGACAACAGCTACCTGTTTCTGGGCTAGTAATTACTGCAGCAATGCCAATAACCGCAGAGTGACACAGATGGCAAATTGAGGCTGTAGTCTTCCTCCTTGCCTTTCCCTCTCTGGCGTTAGTCCATGATGCGGGAAACTGGCAGCTTGTTCGGCGGGATCTACGAGAGAAGCCCCCCGAGGGTCAATTTAGCGGGAAAATCTGTCAATTGGGCGTTCGGCGGTTGCCACGGCGACCACGGAATCTATCAATGAGTCTTGAAGAATGGCTCTTTGTAAAAGCTTCTTCTGGAATCGTTGGGAACGTAAAATGCTGTTACTTTGGAGACAAGCTAAATATGCTGTTAGTTGGGGCTACCGTTGATGTCGACATTCCACTTTTTCTAAGTGACATTTTTAGATTCCGATGCGCTCGAGACAAGACACTGTATGTAGCAAATGTTGCTTCTTTAAGGCTGTACTGTAACAATGTATAACCGGGATTTCCCCGCACACAAGACGAACAACTCGCATCAGGGAGTTTTAAAGTGAAGGTTTCACACTGCAGTTGGGCTGCTGAGGCCGGGGTCCACACATTCTCCATGTGCTGAATGTAACTTCAAAGCTGGGTTACCTCTACTTATTACACCTTCAATATTACTAGCTGCAACTTACCGGGTCCCGTTGGGTTTAAAGCAATTAAAACACGAAATCAATAGAGAACACTTCGCTTTCTCACAAGCTTGCGAGCTAAGTTGGTCACTATAAACTTCCGAAATTATGGCCTAACGTTAGCTAAGGAGACTCGGCGCAGTTACCCTGCTAACGTTTTGACTGTTAGCTAATAACACCGTAAACAGCAGTCAGCTGTGCACATGCTACTCATCTGTACAGGGGCCCAAGTCGTTATTGAATGACAACAGCGTGTAGCTTATCATCGTTAATTTCCAAAAGTAATGTTAAAAAACGGGCTACCCTTTACCTTCAGTCACTTCCAGCACTTTGATCTGCTCCTCCGCGGCAGCGCGCACTTCTTGGACTGGGGACAGGATGGCTGTCAGCGTCTCGATAAGAGCTTCTTTTAGTCCTTGCTGGACGAGACCGACGGCCGAACCGGGCTGAGCGTTACCCGCCGCACTCATGCCTGCTGTGTTTTTTTTTTCGCAGCCCGCTATAGTGAATCCACCACCACTCGGGGAGGAGCAGAAACACACGACAGAGCGGCGAAGCGCGCCAATGCATGGAAAAGCGGAGGCGGGGTTTTGCTGGAGGAAGCCCGATCAGTCGTCCGTCCACGTGTTTCCCCTCCCCCACATGACTTTGTTGTTAAACTCTGGCTCCCTCTTGTGGTACGGGGGAAAATAAAATGTCTGACATAACTTGACATTGGAAACTATATTTCCATACTGTATAAACTCAAATACTAAGTTATCCACTCTCAACATAAATTGAAACTAAAACTGTTAAAAAATATATGGCAAAATCCATCCATATTACATACAAAGTAATATACTGTACATGTACTCCAGTGATTTACAACTTAGGCTTTATAAGCTGTAGTAGATAAATTGTTTAAAATGTATGGCTCACCAATGCCCTGTTGTCTTATATTTTGTTGTTGAACCCATTGTCCAGCTGTGGTCACAACCAGACAACTAACATGTATTTCCTTTAACAGACATACAAAAAGCACTTAAATCTACTAAGCAGACTGTGGAAATAAACCAAATATGCATTATATGATGGAAAAATCTTGATATCCCAAACACAAACAGTAATTTTCTTTATATTCATCTGCTTTACTCTCATTTGGATACAGTCTTAATATTTTAGACAAATTTGAACAAACTCTTGTGTCTTACCATAATGATGTTCCCATATAAAAAAAAACTAAACGAAGCTATCTTCTCATCTCCTGGTGGTGGCGTTGTTTAAACAACTTATCAAAATCCAGAATCAGTGCTAAACCTCATCTCACATAAATACTTCCCAGAAGACTGATGCAATATGTTTAAGCCTGTTAGACCTTTTATACGAGTGACTTGTTCAGCAGTCATGCATGTTAGTATTATTCAGGTGTTTTTCCAGCAGGGCTTGAACTTTAACTTCTGAATTCCCATGCCTGTATGTTTTTGCATAGGCAACAGTAATTTTAAACGATGATTGAGTTAAACAGTAATGCTTCTTATTGAGGCTTAAAGATCAGTCTGCACACACCATCACCATGGAAGTGTCATTGAAGGAAGTTTCTGAAGGAAGAACTACAAGCTTTATCTCATAATCCTCTAACTTGATAACGAAATATCAAACATCTATTGTAAATGTGCTCTTTTCTTCTGTAAGTTAGGTCACTCTATTTGTACTTTGCATGCTGTCCCCAAAAGACAGGATGTCCAGACTGGATTTTGTTTGTTTTGAGCTCTATAACACACTTGAAAAATTAGCAAAAACTATTGGTTAAAATCTACTGAACCTGATTTACCTGTCTCATAGTTGTACAAAACATAAAAGGAGGCAAATGCTTAAAATAATCCAGTTTCTTGCTGAAATAGAATTAGGCTTGTTCACCAATGCAGCCTGTGTGAATTTAAGAGCACAGGTGAGTTTGCTGACATAAAAACAAAAGGCATATGTCACATTTCACACAGTCTTACTGGATTAAGACACAGAAGCAACCATGAGAGCCTGTGGTGCTCTGAAAGCAAGTTTAAAAAATTTCATATGTGAATATTACAATTATAATACACTCCAGGGACACATATTAGTTTGCTGTATATTACACTCTGGCCTTGTCAGTTGTCAGCTCAGAAAATTGTACACAGACTTGCCTTACAGTTGAGAGAAAATGATAACAATACCACTCAGACTTGAGAGATAACACTCTGCTGCTGTCTTCATAGTTAAATTGGCGGTCATACTTGTACTGGTAACCAAAACTGCCATAAATCAGCTGCTTGAGGAAAAGAATAATCATCAGCACACACTGAATATTGCTGCCTGACCCGCTTTAGTTGGCTTGATTTAAATCTAGTCAACATGTTATACAAACTGAGTTCTTGTGCAGGACATGACTTTGGTAAAAACTGAGAAGATAAAATCGGACCGGTCGGTGTCAAAACAGAATATCTGACACTTCGTTGACTGTTCACCTAGCTTAAACTGCTGCCATCGCCAGCCTCTGATGAAAATACAGGGAAGGTTAAAATGTTTTTATCTCAATTGCAGATTGTGGCACCAATGAAAACATGGACCTGATTTAGTTTGAGTCCTTATTTGTGTTTAGATTGATTTAATAAATCATGTAATGGTTAAGTGCAGAAATGTTCTACAAACATGGAAAACAAAGTTTACTCTCTTTCTGTTCTAAGATTATTTTTTTTTAATCAGGGCAAAAAAAAATAAATCCTGATAATAAATTTAGTTCTTTCCAGTTAGAAAAAAGATATATATATGAACAACACAAGGCATATTATACTACATAATTTTGGGGCAAAAATAATCAAATCCAGAAGCAGCATGTCAAAAACTGTATAAGCCCCATAATTGAATGAATTGAATCTTTCACATTGTTGTGAACGAATTTCACCCCTTTTTCACATAGATTGAGTTCACTGAAGTTCTGAGAGCATTCATTTATGTTGCATGAGCTAATGTGGCCAAGCTTTAGTAGCCAGACAGATATTACTTTGGTATCCAGATTACTGCAAGGTACCAGGTCTTGGGTGTTAGTTCTTTAGATGTACAGTAATTTAAAAAACCTAAACTGTGCTGTCTTGCTCTTAGTCTTTGTCCTTGCAACCTTTCCAAACAGTTTAGTTGTACTGACATGAACTTCAACATTTAGCATGCTAACCCCGGCCTGCAGAGTCTGAGATGTAGCATTTGTGTTTTTGCAATTTCTTTAAGAGCTACAGTCAGACCTTGGCTTTAATGGTCTTAAACGTTATCCAGTTGTGAATAACCTTTTTCACTGTAGAATGGAATTTAGATTATTTGGAAACATTTTTATATCCCTTCCCATATTGATGGGCAGCCACATTTGCTTCTCTAATTTCACATATGCATTTCCTCTTGACATTGACACAAAGCTGAAAGCTCCAACCAGAGAACTGCCACACACTCACACCTGCTGATGATCAGTTTATTAAGTGTGTTTGTTTAGCATTACCTGGCCGCAACTTACCCTCTTATTTCCTGTGGAAGCTATAAGTGAAGGATTTGTTTTTCACACACTGCTTTCCCTTTTTGGATGAATTTTTAAACAAATAAATAATGGCAACCTACATGTCATGTGTTGTTCCTCTCAAGTTGCATTTACTTAAAATCATGTAAATACTAAATGAAAACACTTGTCTAGCCCATTCCGTATAAACAGGTTGCTGAGGCTACAAAAGACAGCTGACCATTTAACATTAACCTATATGAAAGAAAGATTTTTTTTTCCGTGAATTGTTGTGCTAGACTGCATTAACTTAAAAAAACATGTTTGATGCGAATTAAAAGTGAGGATTCAAAACCAAACACTAATACAACGGTTTCCTTTTGTTTAAGCAAAAAGAATTTGGTTTATGCACAAACAAGCATGTTTTGCAACTGGATATTTCCCCCTTCTTCAAAGGCGTTAAAGCTAAAATAAAAGAAAGTTAACACCCACCACTTTGCACCAACAATTGACACCTTTTGAAAATGTTTGCAGGTGTTACTGATGGAGAGCAAATGAAACCTGGGTGACAACCATGTCAGGGTTCAGTGTCTTTCACTACACAACATTGATATGGTGTATTGGATTAGCTTTTTTTTTTTCTTTCCATAATTTTCTTTTCCTATTATATAAACCAGAAGAGAGTCAACGCAAAACAAACTAATCGATGAACAAACAAATGTGGAGAAAATAAAAGAGAAAAAAAAAACTAAGCAACAGTTGAAAGGCCTCCGTCCAGACCTGATGTCCCTCCCCTTCCCAGCCTGTGGCAGAAGGGGTGAGCTAGCCCGGACGATGTGGGACAGACCCGTCCAACTGTACAGCGCAGTGAAACATAACTTACAATTTAGCTCATTTGTACATGTACAGTCGTGATCAAGGCACAGCGATCTTTTACAAGTTATTTTTTCTTCAATAAAGTTGTACAAAATAATACATTTTACAGTCTGTACAAGAATAATAGTCCAGCAGTAAAATTAAAGAGACATACGCAAAGCCAAGGAGGTGGAGATGGGACAGGTGACAGAACAAGATCAAAGGTTAGGAGAGAGGGAGGACAGGGGGATTGTTCTGTGGACAAGGAGGGAACTAATGAGGGCTGGAGCAAGCATGTATGTTGTGTGTGTGTGCTCCCATTCAAAATGTTGCATCCAGTCTCTGCAAGTCTTTAACGTCATGCTTTCCATTTTTTTCTCCTTATTAACTAAAACCTTTTAATTTTCCACATGTAGAATAATTGTTAAATAGCAGCAAGAGCAGGGATGTATAGTTATGTGTGTGTACTTGCACGATGAGGACAGAAATCTGACTGAAAACCAATTGGTGGGACTCTCCCTGTTAAATGAGGATGGAATTTTTGTCCCCATGAGTATAAAGTGAATTTTGAGGGTTAAGACTTGGGTGTAGGATCAGGATTAGATTTAGGGTTCAAGTTAGGCATTCAGTTGTGATGGCTAAGGGTAGGGTAAAAGGCTAAGGCAGGGGATATGGAACTCTGGCCCTCAAGAACCACAGTCCTGTAAGTTTTAGATGTTTCAATGTTTTAAAGCACCCAAATCCACATCAATGAGTCACTGAGCAGAACTTGATAAGCTGTCTGACTCAATTCATTCCCTCTTAGCTCTTAAGGACTGGTGTTTCCTACCCCTGGGCTAGGAATGCATTGTGTCAACATAGAGCCCCCATGGTCAATCTCCAAACCTGTGTGAGTGAGTGTGTAAGATAAATTTAAATGGTGGACAAAGGCAGATCTCACACACAGTGCACATCAACACACAATATAGGATAAAAACTAACAAAAACTTAAAACATGAGTTGTGTTATTACAGGAATATATAATATTTCTATTATATATATATATATATGGATTTTTTTGCACTGCATGGAGTTCACTGGTATGCATGGATCTATGCATCTTATGGTATTTTTTCCGTAATTTTCTTTGTTGTTTTCTGCCATCTTTCCTTGACTCTACTTTGATGAGTAGATCATGTGAGCTGTGTGGCTTTATCTTCAAGTCATGCTCTTGTCCGCAGGCCGCCATTCAATTAGTCTGTAAGTCTTTCCCCAGGCCTGAAAAAGCTGACAGCCCTTGTCTGTGTCAGTTTGCCACCCTCTCTGTCCATTGTTCTTTTCTTCTCTTCCTCTTCAGCATGTGGTTAATAAATTCCTTTTTCTTAGAAAGCATCATTATTATTTGATTCTCTCTGTGGCTTGCTTTTTTTTAAATGATAGTGTGTTTGGCTACACTATGAAACCTTATGCAAATGTCTAAATGTCTTATTCTGTAGTGTGTGTTTCTGTGTACCTGCGAGTTTGTGTTCATTGATCTGAGAGAGAAAGTCAACAGGAGAGATCACCCACATTGGGGGTTTCCAGTCTTGACCCTCTTTCCTGGGCCAAACTCAGACCAGACTGATAGTTGATGAAACTGATGTGGGTAAAATTATTCCTTCGTTTTTTGTAATCTGAAGAAAGAAAAAAGTTTTCCCACTTTTCCGTTTTTTGGAACTTGTGTTACTGGGAGAAGTCGTATAAGGGTGGAGGGGATGGCAGGTGCTCAGCCACTTGCTTCAAAGTTAGGTGAAGATGGTAGAAGTGGATGGGTGATTGGCTAACTGGTCATGGTGGTGGTGGGGAGTTGCTAGGTAGGTTGGTAGGTAGATTTGTAGAACTGATGCCAAAACACATCACAAGAGCTCGTACTGCCGTAGGTGCATCCTCTGTATGATGTCCCGACAGTCATTGAAGACGCGGCGGATGTTTTCTGTGTCGACAGCACAGGTGAAGTGGGGGTAACAGTAATGTCGACCATCACCGCTGGCTGTGCTGATCCTCTGTAAGAGACACACAGATCATGAACCTAATGGCTAACGATCACTTTAACTTGTCTAACATTATAAATTTTTATAAAAATGACTGGTGTTTTAACAGTTTCTTACAGCTTTATTTATGAAGTTTGTTTTTAAATAATTTCCCCTGGAAAGGCCAAATCTGTTCAATTCCTCCTTTTAATTATTTGCAGCCGCTCTTCTAACTATTTATTTAAAAAAAAAAAAATCCATTACATCAGAACTGTTTACTCTTTAATTTCAGTTAACCATTACAATTATCTCTCTATTACTTTTAACTCTCTTGTTGAACAAGTAATAGCTAGTAGAAGTAGTTACTTGACACAACTCCACTTCTGAGTAGATAATTTAACTGGTCAAATTCATACAGGCGAGTTTTGTACACACCAGAAACTCATCTCGTATGAAGTACTTTGCCCTGGTAACCCGGGGATCTTCACCTGGCTCTGGTATTGCTGTTGGACAAGAAGAAATCTGTTCAACTTTACACAGAAAGACAATACAGTATAACTTTTTTACCAGAATCGCCTTTATTAAAAAAAAAAAACGCAAAAAAAGACAACCACTACACTAAATGTTAACTCAGACGTCAAATCATTCAGCGACAGAAAGCACATAACAAGATCTAGCATTATTTTTATTATATTATATTTTTTATTTTATTATGTTATAATAAAAACAAACAGATAGCTACTTTAAGTTTTCGATGAGTCACTTTCCCCGAGCCAGTCTTACCATCATCAGGTGTGGTGTACCGTGCAAACTCTGGGAAATACTCCTCGATTTTAGATTTCCCTGCCAAAACCTTTTCAGCGAGTAGATCCTGCTTGTTCAGGAAGAGGATTACCGAAATGGTCCGTAGCCACCTGCGGATGAAAGTTAACGAGTTCAGTGGGGGATTTAGGGGATCCTTACATTTCAAGAGGCATCACATTATGATGGGCCTTGACTGAAGAAATTAGTAGGGGTAACTACACTAACAAGAGACACTGATGATAAATCATATGTCTAATGTTCTGGTTTAATTCAACAGGAGTTGACGGTTTAAAACGAAATTGTAGAAAATTGTGCCACAGTATCAAAGTGGTGCAGAGATGCATCACGTTACATGTGCAGAAGGTGTTGCAATGCTTTGCTTTACCAGCATCTTGATGACAGAAATAGTGGTAAAATAAAGGTTTTCTGTAGATGTAGATATTCAAATAAAATACATTTTCTTATCTTACACCAACAGTAAATAATACACTAATTGGTTTTTGTAACTCCCCACCTTTAAATAAAAAGCAAATACAAACAAACAAAAATCAAGTAATGCGAATATTCAGAGTCCCTGACCTGTTGTTCCAAATGTTCTTGAAAAGATTGAGAGCTTCCTGTAGTCTGTTAGTCTGATTGTCTTCTCTGATCACCATGTTGTAGCTGCTACTCGCCACCACAAAGATGATAGCTGTCACATCTGTGTGACACACACACACACCAGTAAAGGATTAACAAACCAAATATTGAGAAAAACAAACATTAAAAATAACTTCAAACATAACTACGAAATTTAAATTTATTCATAAATAATCCAAAATCCTCTCATGAGGACAGTGAAGAAACAGCAAACCGTTAAAACACTGGATCCATTTTCGCCGTTCATCCCTCTGACCCCCGACATCGAACATGCTGTGGGACACAGGAAGTCAAGGATCAATTTAATAAAAACTTGACAGCTTGTCTGGTGAATAAAGGGCTCAGCCTTTACAGAACTTTCGCAAATATATCTTGCATACTGGCAACATTGCCTATTTATGTTATGACTATGACTTTAACCCAGTTAGGTTTGTAACTCACTGGAAATTGACTTTGTCTATTTGAAATCTTGTCTCAAAGATCCCAGATGTCAGTACTCTGCATCTCAAGAGGTCCTGGAAAAGAAAAGGAAAAAGAAGAAGCTAAACAAGGGTAGAGAGAAAGGAAATTAAGAGATGATGATGACAATTTACTCTCTTTTTGACCAAGCTAAACATTTATTGATTTATTGAGTATTATTTTTTGTTTAGCTAATTTATTGTTTAATACTTCAGTTATATAGGTTTTCAGCTGTAACTCATGACATGAAAGAACAATTTCATAAACAACTTTATGTCACATTGCACATCATTCATTCAAGTTGGACCTTGAGCAAACGTCTGCACTTTTCAGACTGTCGATTTCCTCTACAGCAGGCAAAAACACTGACTGCACCATTTTAATGCATGTGTGTATTTCATGCCACCACGTGAAACAATAAAGGCTTCAGTAAACCACTGTAGTGATTCCAAATGTCTGTGAAAGTCTGCCGGAGGGATGGAAAACTATTTTCCAAGCAATACTTCCATATTTGGTGCCTTGATGACAGAGGTGTCTGGTCTAACATGTCCCGTAGGTGTTTAAATCAAGCAGATTTTCCAGTGAGTTTCAAGGTCATAGGGTCAATAGTTCAGGTTTTTACTGTCTACTAGTATGTATTTACCATACTGTTCATACTTGGTCTCCATAGTGAATATACTTTAACCTTCTATTCCAAGCTTTTAACTGGCATATCCAGCAAAGGATGACCACTTCCAAAACTGGTTCAGCAGAATTTGCACATTGTCATTTTTACCTCTGCTGCTTGACAAGTGACGGTAAACATCATAAAACTGAACCTAATCTAACCAATCCATTGACCAAATTAAAGAAAGAACACCAAAATTAGCCATTGAGAGGCAGAGAAGGATGGGACCTCGCAATCCTAAGAATAAAAATAGACTTTTTGTACTAATGTGAACAGGGAGGATATAGAAGTACTAAACCAATGAATGATCCTATTTTGGGTAAGTAGTTACACAACACAACTTCTTTAGTTTTAAACCAATGGTAAGTGATTGTGTTATATCTTGTATTTTTACAACAAGTTTCAACTTGTGCACTTGAAATATGTCCTTTGAGTTATTCTCTTTATACAATATTTACTACAACTGGTTTGCATTTTACATTTTGTCCGTACTTTAATATATATGTGTTGTTGTAGTTATCTGAGATCTGCCGAGGATGCACAGATACACATTAGCTGCTAAGGTAAATTTGTGCACATTTACATTCTGTGTTTTTACCTACATTTTCAGTGTAAGCAAAGTGTGTTACTAATAAACATTAATCAAAGGCCAAAAGAGTCATGACAGTCATCCAGTGTGCGCATGACACCAAAACCCTGAAATCTGAGGCTGTTTCCTGGAATCCTGCCATAATTCATCTTATTTTATTGTCCATCTCATCTTATTTACAGGGTGCTGTTTTCATTTGTGGGGTTCTCAAAAAACAACAACAACGCAAACAAAAAAATTAAATTAATTAATTTTAAAAAGCTAGTGTTGGTCATTTTGTTAAACTATCATCACATGTTGACTGTTTGTTGAAAGTCTTACCTGATCGGTGGGTGTGTAGTCAAGCTGCCTGACCACATCAATCCTGTCCAAGAAGCTGCAAAAAGAACAGAAAATGATCAAATCCCAGCTGCTGTTATTAGGATGTGAGAATAAAACAATAACACAGTCATCCTTTTCTCTATAATAACACGTACTATGTTCAACTGCTAGCTTTCAGTAATCATACGGGTTAATGATCTACATTCAACCACTAGGAATACAACTTTAATGTATTTTGTATTTTAACTTATATAATGTACAAATGTGTGAGCATGTAGGTTAAAAAAAAAGCTGTGCACAGCTAGTAGTGAAAGCCTAAGAAAGATGGAGGACAGCAGTTCCTGAATGGCCACAAGGGGGCATGTATTTTCATTCACAGTGAGATCAGAAGCAGCCAGTCTGAGTCACCAGCAGCCTGTCAGACCAGAGAAGCCTCGTCAATGGAGCTGCTGTAGTAGTACTTGCACAGGAGATGTGTGTGTGTGTGTGTACATGTGGCTGTGTGTATGCGTATGGGTGGGTATGCAGGCCTACAGAGCGTTCAGATTTGCCGAGTGCCCACCCAAAGGCATGTTGATTGTTCTGCTAAACCTAATGATAGTGCTGCTTTTTTCCAGTGTATGAGTCGCCTTCGTGTTTTTTAGGATGACTGTTGCAGTTATCTGCTAAAGGTTTCTGCTACACCTGGTTGGGACTTAAAGAGGGAATGAAGGATGATCACAGATACAGGGCTGAACAGAAGTCACTTCTAATACACTGGGAGGAAGAATGTGATCATCTTTAAGCAGCTTCAGCATCACCATGTAACACGTTAGCATTGGTTTTGTTTATTTGCTAGTTTGGCACGCCAATCTGTTGACCAACAAGAGCAGATTGAGCCATTTAGCAGTGTGGGGGTCTTAAAGACACAGAAGCAAACAAAGCATAGTTAGAGACAATCAATGTGTATTTTTAACATTTGAGTATGAAAGAGTATTTTAGTTTATCTGCTAATCCAAAGTATGTTTGTGTTAATGAGTCAATAATATGAATCCTTTAAATAACAACTGCTGCAGGCAATAGTCAGCATATACTGAACTTTTTTAGTTGAATAAACTATTGAAATATCATTTCAACCCAATACCTCTTTAAGCCTTTAAAATTTGTTAAAACAAAACAAAAACAAAAAAAAATTGTTTGATTGCTCCACTCAAAACATGTGGCTGCTAAAAAAGAGTAAGAAGCTTCATATCCTCGGACGTGCAGCCTAAAAAGAACACAGAAGATGCGTTTTTTTTAAACATCGGGATGGTCTATTTTAAACTGGTTACTTTTTGAAAAAGACTGCAAGCACAGACAGATGTACTTATTTCCCACCCAGTTTGGTTCTCAGCCCACTCGGCTGCCTGCTCTGACTGACCGTGTGCCCTCTGTTCTTATAACAAAAAAGGCAGGATGCCTGTTTGTAGTTGCCTCTCGGTGAACAGGTATGTAGCCCCCTCTGAGATAACAGGAATGTGGCAGGCAGGGGTGAAATGTGACAGGAGGGCTGCAGGTAACACACTGAGAAAGGCAGGGGGGCTGGGATTGCGGAAGCTAGGGAGCTGGATACAGCAATGGACTGACAATAAGAGTCAGGAAGAGGACAGTGTATGCAAGAGACTTACAGAGAAACAGAGGAAGGCAAAAAGGAGTGAGGAAAAAAAGGGGGAAAAAAAGTTGTCAATGTGTATTTCGCCACACAAATGAACATCGACACAGACATTCATTTTAAACACACAAAGAGGCTATTAAGCAGCCAGCCGGTTAGGTACCATCGGCTCTCTGCAGGGGCCAAGTGGCTCAGCTGTTCCCACACCACAGTGCCTCTGCTGTGCCAGCACACCCACAACCCTCTGTGGAGAACTGTTCAGAGCCAAGCTGCCTCACATCCACCGTATACACCCTGCGTGTCTAACTTTGGCCTTCCATAGCATTCCCTTACTGAGCTCCCAAAAACATAAATAATCTGGATGTGGCAGAACCTGAAAGCTGCAGCTATAATGATGACAGAGGTAACATGGCTGCCGCCGACATCTCCCGAGGCCAAACTCGTGTTTATCTACAGCTCTGGTCTGAGGCGTCGTCACACCCAGCACAAACACACTGCTCAATTTTTAGCAGTTCTCCCTATTAATAGGAGAAGTGCCAATAATAACCATGCCTAGTAAGTTGAACTAAATAATAGCGGTTGCCCCCGTAACAGAGAGGTCTGCGGTGTTATGTATAACCTGCCAGGGTTATTCTAGGGCAGCAGACAGGCTGGCTTGAACTGTGGAAATACACACAGGACACTTGTCTAGTGATCCAAAATAGCCCAATATTTACAAGAAAAGATAAAGTGCATCTTTTTAAAATTTTTTGCTTATTTGCTAGTAAAACTGTTGGATTGTATGTGCGAATTCTGGAAAAACTAAATATAGTAAATACTAAATAATAATTAAATATTTTATTTTTTATATTTTCAAATGTTTTTTCTTTTTTGTTTTATTTATAGTTATATTAGGAGGGGGGGGGATCACAACAGATTTTATTATACAATTGATAACTGATAATAATAACTGATAAAAAGAATGAAAAATATATGGAAATTTCTCCTTTAAGAGAATGAAACAGCTGCAGCTCATCCAGAACGCTGCTGCTAGAGCTGCAACTGGAAGAGATCTGAACACATCACAACAACTTTAAAATCTCTTTATAAAATCTTTACACATTGTAAAACCCGACTGCTACGTTTACAAATCTCAGAAAGAGTTAGGCCAGAATACATCTGTTATATGTACAGAGTATAAACACAGTAAGACTCTTAGATCCAAGGACTGTGTGTGGTTGAGACCACACTAAACAAGGAGAAGCAGCGTTTAGCTGTTATGCTACAAACAAGTGGAACAAACTGCCAGTGGAGGTTAAACTTTCACCAAATGTAGACACTTTTAAATCCAAGTTAAACATAACCTTTCTCATCTTTCCTTGTATCTTTTAACTTATCTAGACTCCTGTTTGCTCTTATTTAAATATATATATTTTTTAAATGACATATTTTATTATGATTTGCACACCCTTTTAATTATAATGGAACATTGTTTTAATGATTAACATGATTTTTATAGTTTCACTGTATTTTTATATGTTCTTTAATTGTGTAAGCCCATTGAATTGTGTTTATGTATGAAATGTGCTTTATAAATAAACTTGTCTTGCCTTAAGAAGACCTACATAATTAATCAATTATCTTTCTTTTAATTATTAACTTTTTTTTAGACTTGATAAGGCTCCTCTGAGTTACATAACGACGTGTCTGACCTAAACTTGTATAGCTAGTCAGGAAATATTCTGAATAATTATTTTAATTTAGAATTAAAAATAATTAGCTGCTTTTAGTTTTATAGGAGAGATTTCATTGCTTTCCTTTATAGTGTCATTATTTATGACATAACATATTTAAACTGTTTTCAAATGTCTCTTTTAATAAACAGCCAGGAATTATCAAAAAATAAAACTTTAACTGTAATGACAAATTCAACAATTAATTTTAAGTATATTTTTTTTTAATTAGTAAATTACTTTAAGGGTTTATGATTAAATGTGATAGAAATGTAAAACATCTGGAAAACTTTGCCCTGGGTCCAAACTGCTTTGCTGAACAGCTGTGTGACACACAGGCCGGCACCAACATTCAAGTTATCAAGCAGAATTATTTTCCTAAAAAGCGTCTCTTTCCACATCTGCTCAAATCTATTTACATCTGCAGGGTTTTTAAAAACTAAACAAGCCATTTCTTTTAAGGATAAAATTAATTCCTCGTGAAAGA
Source organism: Rhadinocentrus ornatus (assembly GCA_037177495.1). Lineage (NCBI taxonomy): Eukaryota > Metazoa > Chordata > Actinopteri > Atheriniformes > Melanotaeniidae > Rhadinocentrus > Rhadinocentrus ornatus. The sequence goes on from JBAMHW010000003.1 coordinate 19,078,832, forward strand.
GCATTAAAAAGTCCTTGTTGCTGGTGCTACTTCACTTTTGATGAGTAATTAGTAATTTATATTTTCACATGTTAAATGAGGGAAGTTTCTGAATAATCTTTTAAAACTTTATCACCATCCAACAGGGTAACTCTTTCTGTTTCATAGTAATTTATTTTAATGTTGTATTTATTATTGTGCAAAAAAAGTAACTTTCTTAACAATGTAGGCAATTTTTTTTTATCAAATTAACAGCACAGCTAAAGAAGTTGTATAATGAGCATAAAAAGAATAAAGTAAAAATGTTTTTTTAATAAGGTTAAGCACAAAATGAGTATGTTAATAGTAGAATTTCATATTTTAATAACTACTACCATCAAACCAATTTTCCCTTTCTATCTAATAGTTTTAATGGTGAAAATACATTAATTTTACATAAAAAAAGCAGAAATCTGTGGGTTCACAGGAAATTATAATTAATCTTAAAATTAAACTGCAAATTCCACTTTCACAGCTGTGAGACAGAGAAAAACGCCTGAATTAGTCAATTCAGGACATTGAAATAAATTTCTGCACGGGAAGAAAATGCAGTTTTACAAGCCTCTGGAGCCCAAGTCCAGTCAGAAAATGATCTTGCTGCTTCCTCATGTGGGGGGTGTTAATGCGCCGCTTTGCTGCATCTTTCTACATTGACACTTTTCAGCCTGCGAGTCGACCAAACCAAAGGCTTCACCAGCCGGTCCTTATTTAAACACACACAGACACCACATCCAGAGAGAGACATAGAAAGAGGAGGAAAGAAAAGAGAGAAGGCTGTGTCTGACATTACAGCGCTGCTCCAAAAATAGCTCCCTGGCGCCCTGGCCTCCAGCTTGGTTGTCATGGTGACAGAACCACAGGAGCTATAAATAGACAATCGGCTCCAAATCTTGTGCTACTGGAGAGGGGCCAGAAAGAGGGAGAGACAGACAGAGAGAAAGGAGAAGAGGGAAGAATGATGAGAAAGAAGGGAAAGAAAGAGTGTTAAATGAGGGGGAGCGAAACAGTGCGCAACAAAGAGAGCAATGCAGGGAATGGAGTGGGTTAGTGATAACAGGGAAAGAGAGCAAGACAAACAAGAAACCAAAACTATAACAAAAACAGAACAATTATCTTATTATAACTGTAAGAATTGACAAAAGAAAGGTGGGAGGCAGAGTGGAGGAAAAAGGTAACGAAAAAAAAAAAAATAAGGAGGAGAAAAAAAGAGAGAGCACAAATGTAAAACGGCCATACACGAAAAAATACACTTAAAGGAAGAGAAAAATGCAGACATATAGAAAATGAAGCAAAAAGAAAAACACTGGGAGCTTCCCAAAATCTAGTCAACCAAAAATAGGGGGTTCAGAAAAATAAAATTTATACAGATAAAATAATTCATAACCAAAATCAAAGCAAAATTACTAAAATAACCAAAAAGGTTAAATGAATAACTGAAAGAACAAAAAAACAAAAAACAAAAAAACAAAACATAAAAGCCAAAAAGTGGAAGAATAAAATAAGAATAGATTATAAAGAAAAAAAGGAGGTCAGACAGACTAAACCAAGGTCACAGAAGTAGTGACTAAACACTGGGAGCAGCACGATCCCTGAAAACACAGTTTTCAGAAGCAACCTTTCTGCTTTATCTCCACTTTAAAATGAACCCGACAACAACACAGCCACACCAACATATGCAGCTGCTGCTTACACCTGCATATTTGTCAAACACATCTAAACAAATTCAAAACAGTGTACTAAGTTTGTCTTCGTTTGCCCATCCCTCAGTCTTGTCCCCTCACTCCCTCCTTCCTCACGATGAGTCAGAGACTCGATCCCAGCCATTTTCTGCCTCTGCAGAAACACCACCACACATTTACAGAGAGGGGAGACAGGACTAGGTAGGGAGGTAATTCAGGGGGACTCTAGGGGCACATGAAGACACATTCCCGCTGGGACAAGAGTTCAAAGAATCAACAGATAATAAACACAGCAGGAACACGTGCTGGTATCCCAGCCAAACATGTACACATGTCCAGGCACGTTTCTCCCCTGACTTAGTTTTCTCTAAACATCTGGCTTAAGAATTTAACCACATTTATTCACCTCAAAATTCAGTATTCAAACCAATGGAATCAAATATACTTTGATTAAGGTTATCGGAGGTTATATTGAACAAATAACTATTGTTTCTCATTTTGCTTTTTTTAAAATATTGCTATTAATATTAATATATATTATTGGAAAAACCTGACACTGAAAAGACACTTTTTCTCTTCCTAAATGAATGGGAAGGTGTGTCCAAGCTTTTGATCCCAAATGACAATGACAATGATAGATGATGATTTTGTGCAAGTACAGCTACAAAAGGAGGAAAAATACCCTAATAAGCGTTAATCTTTTAAGATTTTTTTAAATTAAAAAAAATGTGCAAATTAAAGATCTTCAATTTATTTTTAACTGTGAACCATAATTACAGTAAGAGAAGGGACAAATTAGTAATTTCATACATTAGTTTCCTGTCTCTGACACCACTGTATAAGATTAATCTTGTATAATACTTTTCAATCAATCCAAACTTAAGTGGATAATCCACTTTCTTTTCCTCCTGCTGATCATTTCTTTCACTGTACATGTGTTGCATGCCAGCGATAACCAGAGTCAGTGTGTTGCTTATCAGCAGCCGTGATCTGCTTATGTTGGGTTTCTTTCTTTTTTTTTAAATTCTGTGTATCCCAGAATCCTTGCATCAAAGTTAATTAAGATTTACTAGATTTTCTCATAGTTTATTACAATGTTTGAGTTCATTTGCCATCCTGTTGTATTGCAGTTTTGATGCCCAACATATCACAGGTAGCTTTTTTCTTTATATTACTTAAATTTGAGAATATAACTGTGATTTTGTGTCATTATCTTATCATAAGCTTACTAATAATTTTATATGTCACACATCTCTTTTTAAGAACAATAACAGATTGTAAAAAAAAAATTAAAAACTTTTGAAACAGGATTGAGGAAAAAAAAAGGAATTTTTGAATTTCAGGCCACCTAAACAAAAATCGCATGAAAGCCAAAGACTGAACACAAGATGTCATTAAAAAGGTAAACAATTTTAATAACGTCTTGTTTAACCAAACTGTTTTCATGCAGGCAAACTTAGGTGACTATACCGGCATGTGATGACAATTTTCTCAAATAATAGCTATGGTACGAAAAATTGTTTAACGTGACAGCTCTGAGATCTCAACATCTCAATCTGCCATAAAACCATAATGTAAAATAAGCATCAAGAACATGACAATCTTCATATGATCAGCAGTCTCGTAAACATGTAGCAGGTAACGATGGTGCACAAGTCTAAAGCGACTCCAACAGTGCAGCACAAACAGGCTCCTTTTGTACAGCTTTGTTCACTGTTTCCAAACATAAAATCGTCTGCAACTGGTCAGCAGTGTAGGAACACTTTCCTTTATTAAACACGATTAAAAACTATTAACAATTTTAAAAATCATATACATTTGTGATCTAGGTTGAATGTTTTTTTTCTATTCACACTTAAGTGCTACTTAATGTCTTTATTTGCCTAAATTGAAAATAATTAAATGATTAATAAACTAATAATAATTATCTTAAGATACAATGTACAAGTTTGTTTATGCTGTGTGAATGTTTATTTGAAGATTTTTTTCAGAAATAACAAAACTTCACAAAGGGGTCTGGTTTTCTGAGACAAAAGAAATTCTTTGCTTCAGTTCCGTCAGGGTTTTTTGGACGATCAATGTGCACTGCCTACAGTTATAGCAACTGAACTCAGCCTGCCCTGATGAAATCAAGGACAACAACCTTCTTAATACCCACATCCATAAAAAGCATAAGGAAGTGTTACCGAAAAACAACACTAAAAAAAAAAAAAAAAAGCATCAAAGGAGCATGACCAAGCAAAAGAAAAAAAGGCTTCGGTAACTTCCCCTTTATCACGTAGGGACAATAAAGCATCACCACCCCGTCAACTTCTTCTTCCCTTTTTGTATTTTTATCATGGCATGAATTGGATGATGTAATTCACTCTTTTAAAAAAGGGGAAATGCTGGGAGTGTGTGTGGTGGGCCTGACTTTTCCCCCCACTGATCCGGGGTTGACATTTTCGTTTAATGCTAACAACCTTCATCAATAATGCTGAAGTTGTCTCTCTCCTAACACACTCGCTCATTCTTTCTCCTTCTGCAGCCTGCCTGGGTTAAAAATAGCTCTTCCCTCTCCTTTTCTCTGCTTCTCAGTTTACATAAGCACACAGAGGGGGGAGGGGAGCACTTCCGGTCTGGCCACCCAGCCCAGCATCTGATCTATAACACTGGGGCTGCTGGGAGGGGAGAGGAGAGGAGAGAGGAGAGAGGAGAGAGGAGAGAGGAGAGGAGAGAGGAGAGAGAAGAGAGAAGAGAGAAGAGAGGAGAGAGGAGAGGAGAGGAGAGAGAAGAGAGGAGAGAGGAGAGGAGAGAGAAGAGAGGAGAGAGGAGAGGTTCCAAAAAGCAGGGGTAGCCTCTCTGTCTCCATTTCAGTCTCTCTCTTTAATCATATCACCTTTTCAGTCCTTTTGTCTTACTAGTTGACTTCAAATCTCTCTACAATCATACATTCCTCACAAAAGACTTTCATTATCAGCTATACCACACAACCAACACTTTTTATGCCTTACATGCAATACTCCCACAATGACATGCACTTACCAAAAGTACAGTGGCATGAAAAAGTTTGGGCACCCCTGATAAATTTCAAGATTTTCCTTTATAAATCATTGGTTGTTCGGATC
>JBAMHW010000003.1:19083735-19094027 GCA_037177495.1 Rhadinocentrus ornatus
CGAACAACCAATGATTTATAAAGGAAAATCTTGAAATTTATCAGGGGTGCCCAAACTTTTTCATGCCACTGTATGTGGTGTGTGAATAACTTAACCACATTCACTTTGGTACCACAATTCTGAGATGCTTCATACCTATAAAACATCTCAGGGATATTCAACATCTACTAACACATACTTATTTGCTGGAATTAATAGATAAAAATGCTACATTGAAATGCCTACATGGAATTTTAATCAGATTTGCTTTTTGTTTTTTACAAAAAAGGACTCTAATATTTCACAACATGGTATAACAGAAAAGGAAAAGGGAGGATTAAACTTAGATCAAATTTTGTCTGTGCCACAAAACTTTAGCTTTTCTTCCCAATCATCTCAATGATTTCATGGAAGCAGAGAAACATCCCAAACATGCAGAGCAGTGGGTCCAAAGAACCAGGACTGAGAAATGCTGGATTGATCGAGTATCACAGCAGGGCCACATCCCACAGAGACAGGATACAAAACTTGTACATGTGCTAGTTGACCACTTCATCAACAACTATCAAAAACGTCAAAACAACTATACCCACAAAGCTCTTTGTGTTCAGCTGAGATCAAAATCATGTGCAAATCCATGTTCATAATTTATGTTCTTTCAGATTTATGGTCCATGTTGTGTCCACAGAATTGTGAGCTATGTGCAGGGAATTAGAACTGATTTCAAAGAACAACAAAACATTTATTTTTTATGTAACAATTTTCTCTCATTAAGGCTACGTTCACACTGCAGGACATAATGCTCAATTTGGAATTATTTGTGAAATCTGATTTTTTGGAGTCCGTTAACATTTCCAATTAAATGCGACTTGTATGTGATCTCCTATATGAACCTTGTGCGCACCAAATATGCTCTGCATGCGTAGAAGACATGACGACGTGACAGTGAGTGTGCGTGTGACGTCTTTGTGTTTGCGGAAGTAAACATGGAAGGTAACAGCAGAGCGTGTGGTGAAATTTTAAAGACCGTCCAACCGTAGCCAGCACATTTTCAATGGCATCATTTTAAGGAGGAGATTACAAAAGAGGAGAGTCGCAGCCAGGAGCGGTAGGAGAGTGATATGAGCGCCTTTACAGCCGTTCAGACTGAAGTCGGATTTAGGACCACATACCCAAGTGGCCTGGGTCGCATTTGATAAAATCGGATGTGTCGTTCAAACTGTAATAAAAAGATTAGATACAGGTCGCATAGTGGCAAAAAAATTGGATTCGGTTCACTTCAGCCTGCAGAACTGGCATTTTAGTGACGCCTCAGCTTTCCAGGTAGCTCAACTGTGGTGATAATTGAAAAAAGTACAATATATTATCCACATAAAAGTAATAAAAGAAGTAAGTAAATAAAAAAAGGAAACATCAGGATTTACTCAGTCCCCCCAAGATTTCACTGCAAATTTCTGTAATTTTTGTGAGTTTGTGGCAGCTTTTGTAAAAAGTTACAGCGGTTTTTAGTGTTTTTTTCTTGCAGAAGTACTTGAAATATATGTCAAATATGATTAATTATTTGTTATCATATTATATTAATTAATTGACATTCTAATTTTGATATTCCAACATCCATTAATAAAAAAGGCACACTGGAAAATGATTTAACTATTCAGCAGAGTGCACTTGAAGCTGCAAACCTATTCTTCCAACAAACACAAACAAAAAAAATTTCATTGTTTAAAAATTTAGCTTCTACAAAAGGTTCCTGTAGGATAATACAGCTAAACATAGCTGAGTTATACTATGCAGCACCAAAAACTTTAAGAATGTCTGTACACTATATTGAAGACGCACTGTAAAGGCCAGTGGCAGTCCTGGTGCATAGTTGTGCAGGTAAACACGTGGAGATTGAAGCTAAGATATTAGTGTTTTGTGACAATAAAATTCTGAAATGCAACACATTCAAGAGGAAACTCAACAACCACAATTAGACTTCATTCACACCTACCTAAATGGAAAATTCAACTTATTTGCCAACACACTTGAAGGCAACCTCTCTAAAGCTCAATGCACAGCAAAACAACCAGAAATAAAGCAACACAAAATCTTAAGGGATGTGTTAGTGGAAACTACACACTCACTAGTTTCTGAAAATCTACCATAAAATGACCAAAAGCAATATAAATTGAAACTTTGTCTAATTGTAAGAATGCTCTAGCTTACCCTGCCATGCTAGTCGCACTATACAGATGAACTATAGTATTGTATGAAATATCCTACTGAACAGATTTATATTTATTGTAATTTATCTAGAGGAAGGGTCAAGACAAATGAAAAAAAATCCATCCAAAAGTTGAGTCATTTGAATAAAAGCCAAAAATGTACATCTCATGGCAGTCAATGAGATTCTTCTCCTAGTACTGGTCATGAAAGTATGTGCAAAGTTTCATATCAGTGCATCAGACAGCTGATTTAAGATTTTAGCCAGTCACAAAAGAGGTGGACTAACCAACAAATGAATATACAGATATCAGACATTTTCTTTTAACAGTAACCCAGGTTTAACTTCTCTTCTGATGCCTACTTTAACTCAAACTAGCCAGAGGATACAACCAAACATTTTTCACAGTGCACGCTGAATGGCTTTTAATCAAATACACTGCAAAGGATGCACTGGTGTGCTGTAATATGTTTGATAGCAAGTGTTTTCATGAGGGTGAGTAAGTATATATAAAATAAAAACCCAAAGACTTACTACTGTGCACAGTCGATGAGTTGATATTCGTTGGACCTTTCCCAACAAGCCTGAACCCCCTCGTCCTGCCAAAGGATCTTTGCATGGTCGTAAAACTCCTGGAAAGACAAAGATGGATCTGAATCAGCAACATACCACACTTAGATATAACCGTCAGGTTATTCCTATATGTAAGGAAAGTATTGACAGTGATGGCAGCTTTAACTGAAAACATGACATCCTTATATTCTTAATATTTCTAAAAAAAAATAAATTTCCCATACGGAGATATTGAGCGACAACAGCAAATTAATTTACATATCAATAAACAGAACATTAGTGTCGACATATGGTAAAGTGAATGACAAGTTTATACACAAACATTTCTTGGTTTAAGGCTCTCTTGTGTTAGGATTTGTCATTTTCTGTGGTCCTAGAAAAGTCACACTGAGCTATAGGACATTACAACATTATAGGCATAAAGAGAAAATCAAGAGTAGTTCAAAGAAAAATAAAGGAAAATAAAAATCTGTTGTAGTGGAAAATGTGAATAGATAATTTCCTATTTTGAAAACAAACTTGCAGCAGGTTGGTGGTATCTTTGCACAGGTCTGAGAGTCTGCATTTCTCATCTGAATCTCAACGGGTGAAGGAGTTTACGAACAGATGGCGGGAGGCACCGATACTCCCTAGCTTAGTTTGGAGTTTAAGGTCGCCTCAGCGAGGAGCAGCAGATGAGCAGGCTCTGACAGAGGCCGGAAACAGAACAGTTCACAGAGTTCATGAAGAAATGGGAGCGCTTTGTACTGACACAAGGCCTGGCTGTCGCTACACAGCGACATATCTCTACAATCTTCTGGTGGTCAGTCAAGCAAAAATAAGCCATTATGAGGCAGAGTCAATCTGTACACTCAGAAAAATACTTAATTCAGCTGAGAACAAGCAGGATTTTGCTTGTTCAAGTAACATATAAGTATACTGGAACAGGACAGAATGCCTTCACTGGAAAACTACAAGTTGTTCTGAGATGGTTGTAATAGTCATAATCAGTGAGATTTAGTGCTGTCATTTATTTACTCGCAGTAACTAACTGTTATGGGTAACAAATTATTTATAAGTCACACAGGGTGATTAAAATAGGAGATGAAATCAGTTTCGTAGCAACACCTCAAGTTTGTCTCTTAAAAACATCTAACAAACCGAACTACGTTTAGGAGTAATTGCAAAACTAAACTGTTCGCACAAAGTCTACTACATAGTTTCTACAACCAAAAGATGCATTTAACATCTAAATAAATGATATTGTCTCCGGTCCTCTAGTCTTAATTAAATTGTCACTACAGTTGTCTTTGTACACGGGCTCTGGTAGATCAAATCATTGTCAAGAACCAGCAGTGACAAAAGGAACCCCTGTTGGGTCTACTTATGTTTAAATCATCTGTGCAAACAAACAGCACTTAAACACACTGCAAAGACCACGTCCAATTACAAGTTCTAAGTACCATCTACACCTGAGTTAGAGGTCATAACTCTACGGTGCAGAAGGGTGTCTGTCCATTTGAGGTATTCAACGAGGTCCTGCTGGAAGACAGCTGAGTCACAGAACACAAATTAGAATCAGTGAATTATCAGACTGTCATCATTCACTCACTGTATGAGTTATTTGGAGAGTAAAACAGGGAACAGTTCTGTAATATTTGACCTGTTGTGGATAAATAAAAAAGAGGAAAGAAACAAAAACTAAGAAACGAAAAAGCAACAAAAAATACAAAGTTGACACAAAATGTTAGATTGTTTATAGCCCACAAAGAATAAAACTATCTGATTATTTACCTCAAAGCTCAGTGCAGATAAAAGACATTTCAAAAACAAAAACTCTTTCAGGTGAATAACAACTTTGAGGATAATTGATTAGATGTAAAGCTCTAAATAAATCAAAAAGAAGCGGACAGATATTCATGACAGTCCGTATTTAATATTTTTCTCCCTCTCCCTTTCCTGCTGAAGGCATAGCCAACCAGTTCAACTGGTTTCCCGTTTGCCCTTAGGCCAGGCAGGAGGCAGCAGAAAGAGGAGAAGTAGACAGTTGAGTTTTCTAATCCACTCTCTGTCCTCAACAACGAACATTTATCAGAACTGAACCAAACTTTTTTATAATAATAATAATAATAATAATAATAATAATAATGGTCTTTCTTCTAATCAGCAGAAGAGTTCTAGAGATGGACACACAATCCATGCAGGTCGTATTATAAATTTGTCATGATGCAACAGAAGCAGTATCAGGAAACTTACTTTTGCTTATACACAAATAGATTTGCACTCCACTGAAAGCTCAGCTGTAAATAAAAAGATATACAAGAAACAACCAACCAGTTTAATGCCTAAATATCACGGAAAGACTGTTCTTCCTCAACATAACCAGTCCCGTCTGATAACAACTGGAAAACTAATAAAGCATTTTATTTATTTTCTACTTGTAAAAAAAAAAAAAAAAAAAAAACCTCAACCACTGCTAGTTTATCACATTACATTGATCATATTACATGTTATTTTAATTTCAACAAACTAATGAGCACGAATGAAATAAAAATATTTTTTGAGAAGAAAAAATCGAAACTATCAGTGTATGATTTTTGGCAAATCTGGTGAAAATCAAACATATTTCCAAAAATCCTTCCGATCTTAAACATTTCAATTTCACCGATGTGGACTAATTACATTAAATAAGATTAAATAAGTTATAAAGAAATTAAAAAAATAAATTAATTAAATTAAAGCATCACATAAAAGCACAACTAATAGCTTATTATTTGACAAAAGACAAAAAAAATGTCTGTTTTAAAGTTTCTGAAAGCACAAGATGATAAATTTAACCCTCTTATTTTGTTCAAACAATGTCTCATGAATCTAAATCTAGAAGTATTCCTTTTTTACAAACATGAACAATTTTAAGCAGCAGTTTTCACATCTAGAAGCTGGAGCCAGAGGCTTTTATGCATTTTTGCTTAAAAATAAGAAATTATTAAATGATCAAACAACTATTTTAGCTCAAGAACTCATCTAAACTAGATCATAATGGCAATCATTGCAACAGGTCACAAAATTGTAAAGTGCCAGATATGCTCTTACAGACATCTGTGGCAGCAGGTTAATAACAATATGTAGCTAGCTGGGAATTCTTTCTTTACTATAGTAATCCAAGAGTACAGATTATATATTTTGTATATTAATACATAAATAACAAAGACCTGCATTTACTGCTAAATTAAATACAAATTACTTCTTCGAGAAGTGATTTAAGGTTTGAAGTTCACAATCCAAGCCGCTACAAATCTGTAGATTATTCTCCAAAAAGAAAATGAATAGATTGGCTTAAGATTTTAGTTTTCTAGTCCTGCAATTTAAAAAGTAAGTTGGCCAGTAAACTTTATATGGTCCACTGAATTGCCATCTCTGTTTTAAACAAAGACAGTGAATAAATTAATGTCTGACCTAATGGTGGGACCTTTAGAGACCATCTCATTGGGAGCTGCCTACAGCTCAAGGGGAATCCCTGAGCTGCACTGTGTTTCTAAAAGCCACGTCTCCCTGGACACATTAGGTTTATTACAGATAATCAGTGTTAATAAGCGATCTGGATCTCTCAGGTGAGAGGTACATTTAATGAACGGGCTCCCAAGTGAATGCACACCTGCCAATTACTGAAGCACCATGCAAACACAAGGTGTGAGGCACCTTTCTCACCTTCGGCACAACAAGCCAGAATACCTGCAGGATTCACCAGGTAGATCTATTTTATTTATATCTGTTAATATGATAGTAATTGACCCAAGGCAATAATAAGTCTTGTTTTCTGAGGTTAAAGGGTTACTACATTAATAAAACAAACAAAAAAATGTACAAGCTAGAATAAAGATTTTCAGAGATATAAAGTAGTGAATTTGTAATTAACAATGGAAAATTCTGTCCAGGTACTATATCCACATTCACGGTGGCAATACCATCCCATTATAAAAGGTTCTCAGTAGAAAATGCAGCATGCTCACATTAGTGAGGAGTTTCTGACCTCTGAAAGATGTCTTATGTCTAAAGTCAAATTCAATTACACCATCCTTTGTCAATACATCATGCCTGATGTGTGATATATGTTGTGATATGAGTTTATCCAACTCTGCATATTTAAGCTATGTGGTTACCCAACAGATCTTAGAGTATCTGGTTATTTCTCATAAATGCACAACTTTTAAGTCAAAAACTGTGTTTTTCTTTACATAACAGTCCTGATATACATCATATGTAACAACATATGAAAATGTTTTATTACATAACAGCTAAACAGCTATACACTAAACACCAAATATGTGAAACTTGTATCATTAATTTAATACCACAATAACAGTCTGTCACATTATAATTTGGTTATTTCAAATTTAAGTGTGTAAAAGTTATTAATACTTTTGCTTTGCAATTTTTAAGCAATTTCAGTGATTTTTCATTAACATGATTAACATAATACAAACATTTTACATCAAACAATAAGGCCCCAAAATGAAATAATTATGCCTCCTTTCTCACTTGCTTGCACCACTTTTTAACGAATGTGTGCTCCAAGGGGTGAGTCTGAGATCTTTCCCTTTGTGACCTCACAAAGGGAAATAACTACTCCCCCCGGTTGTGGATGCTGCCATTGACCCCCCAGCTAGCTGAGCCTGCCCTTTAAAATCACAGATCAGGCACCAGCAAAAGCCAGATCCTCTCCCAGATAGGGGCATGGACGGGCACCACTCATGAACACTTAAAGGTTCAAACACAGAAACAGCCAATTCTTAGCAGAGTTCACTTGAGCTACTTTTGAAATGGCTGAAATTAAGGGCTAATGCTGACTTTGGGGAAATACACTTTGACAACAATGTTATTGGACCTCTGACACCCATTTGAAATAGTTGAAAAAAAGCATAATATGGGACCTTTAAAAGAATAATAAATGTTTTCTCCCTCTATAGTATTGAAAATAGTATCAAGTATCGAGCACCAGCCAGAATTTGTATTTAGTTTGAAAATTTTGTATTGTGACAACCATACCAGGCACAAAATGGCTGCACACAGCCTATAAAAATTCAACTTTCTAACTGGTATTTTCTCTAATGACTTGTCATTATTACAACAAATTCATTTCTCTACTCTGCCCTTAAGTGTAGCCTTAGTTTTGGATTAATTTGTTCCACAGGTTAGCCCCAGAAAGCTTTATATATGAGCACACAAAAGGATGCAAAAAGAACTTGCAGCGGCTTTATGTAGAACTTTTCTCATTGGACATTTGAAGTTAGACATTTAGATAGCATGTCCTTCTATTGGATATTTGATGCATTAGTCGTGCTGTGGTCATCTCATTGTAAGCTCTGCATCAATCAAATCACAAGAATCATTGTTGTCCAAAAGTATGTCGCATGAGCAATCACTTGTACACAGCAGTTGTGTACATAGCAAAGTCTGTGGCAAAAACAGCACACTATCAACCTTCGAAGAGGTTAACTGCTGCTGTTATCATACCACTGTGTACATTTTGCAACTTCTTTGAATTGTCATGCACAAACCACAAGAGCTTGGCGTCGGGTAAAATAGTAACTCTTGTTATGCACCAGTGGCCTTACTTCAGAGCTGTTTTGGAAATAAAAGTTACAACTGCAAAAACTGACCGAGAAGGGAAACAAATTGCTACTAAAAGTGAGGAAGTCAACTTATCAAACGGGAAGTACAAAGGTACGATGCAACTTACTGAAGGAAAGTCAAAATCTTTCTGGTTGACTAAGTTCAGGACATAATTGATCCGGACCTGGTTTGCAGGACAGGCTATCAGGCAAGGAGGTGTGAGTGTGCTCATGGCAGCCACAATCGTCTGGATGGAGAGAGCAGAAGAAGAAAAACTCATTTATTAAAAGAATATAATACACAACAGCGCTATCAATAAATGTGTCTGCAACGAGTCAGAGCTGCTTTTACACAGAGAGCTTAGTCATGATCAAATTCAAGGCATACTACTACTACACACACACACGCACGCACACACTAGACATGAATACTAGTACAATGATCCATACAAACTTCAAGCTGCATTATTTCAAGTTAATAAAAGATGAATGTCTTACCTCTATACCTTCTTTAATGTTGTTTTTAATATCGTGAATTTTCTGTTTTTTCTCCCTGTGGGGAATAAAGAGTACATGTGTTCTTTTAGATGTTTTCAACACAGAAGCATAAATTTCAAAAATGTAGTTTCATCAACTAAAACCAAGGAGGCCAACAACTGATCACTTCACCTACATGACCATAAAACTTGATTATGTCCAAAAAAACTATCTAAATGTGGACATAACATGCTCTATTAAAAGACAATAAAAGAGAGATTTAAAGGGAATAATTACTCAAAAATAACAGTGAGAAGATGTTTTGGATCCTTTATAATGATGCCAGCAGGATTCAGTGAATGTGCTGCATCATAGAAACTTTTCCAGGATATCTTTATCAACCTGGAGATGAATTACACTCAGGGCTCGAATTACTGGGGCTTTCGGGGGTGCCTTATTTTCGCACGTGCACCGCGACTTCACGTGTCACGTGCATTTATATTAGTGCAAGTGGCGCGGTTAAAAATATGGTTACTATAAAAAAAAACTACTGCATACAGCTTGTTAAATCAGAAAGAGTGACGGAGAGTTCTTTAACCACAAAAAGAAGCACATCAGGTGATTGTGTGGATGCTCACGGCACACAACAGACAAACAATGCTGCTGTCCATGATGCTGAAGGAAACAGAACGGATCCTCCACGTATTTTGGAAGATTTTGAGGGATCCCCCTAAAGTATCAGCTAAATGTGTTTAGGGGAGCTCCTCTGCCTTTCAGGGGAACCAAGCTTCCCTTAGCTGTCCTATGATTTAAACCCTGATTAGACCTGACATCAGTATTATGGCTTCTCCAGATGCACTAACACCCTTAATTTGCTAAGTAAAAACAACTGCTATTATTATATTATTTTTTTTTTGTCATTCAGGGTGAAACTAAATGAGGACAGCAGAACGGTGCTTAATTACAACACTGACCTTTATTAAACAGAAACAGGATTTCTTTATGTAAATTTTTTAAATACTCCCACCACGATGAACACAAAATGGGTAGTATTTTGTCCTTTCTTTGTCCGCTCAGTGCAGACAGAACTAAGAGAACTTCATTAGCACCACACAACGTGACCATTTATACAATCTGTGGGCTTCGTGATATGTGCAGGTAAGATCTGGTATCACAGGGCTGCAAGTGTGAATGTTGAACTCCTCAAATTCTCTCTCACTCAAATTTCCCAAAAAGTATTCATCCAGATCTGAATTGATTTCCAATTAAAAACTGTAAATGATATGTAATAAATCCTTCCTGACTTGGGGAAAAAAGAAAAAAAATGACTGTAGATGTTTTCCTTGTGTTAGCATTTATATGTACACACACAATATATATATAAATATATATATATATATGTGTGTGTGTGTGTACATATAAATGCTAACACAAGGAAAAAAAAAAAACATGGTTGGATGGATGGA
>JBAMHW010000003.1:19094127-19134887 GCA_037177495.1 Rhadinocentrus ornatus
AAAATCCCGCGTTGGTGCAGGTGGATCAATCAGGGACCTGCAAGGGCCCAGTTCTTGCTCTCTACATTCATTGCTGTGGGTCTCTCTGAGGTGCTGATCGACCTCAGCTTTGCAGCAGGCGAGTTGACCACTGCGCTTCAGCCCTAGCAGCTGTTTTGTGAACCCAAATGGGTTTGCTAGGAAGGCAGCTCTCTTCCTGGATCTCTCCTTCCTCCTCCTCCTGTGCCACTCAGCCCTCCTCCGAATCATCAGCCTCTTGCGGATTATGGTGTGTAGCTCTGCGAGAGGTCCCCTCTCCTCCTCAATCCCTACATTGTACTGCTGCCTCAAGCTTTTACTAGCTCTGTGGTATATAATGTAGGGTGGCTTTGCTGTACGTCTCTCCTGTAACCTAAACCTCCCTGATGATGATCGTAGTCATCGTCTTGAGGTGGCGATCAGCTTTCCCGTTGGTGGTTGCATCCAGAATGGTGTCAAGCATCTTCATCGAACTGGAGCCACTCCTTCTCCTTAGCTTGGGGCCACTTCACCCGATGATGTTCTGATGTCCTGTGTGGGAGGGATGCTACCTCTCACTGCCCCAGTTTCTAACTTAGTTTCCAGAAAGAAGCCTTTGAAGTCCAGGTAGCGGTCCTGTAGCCGTTTTTTAATCTGTTCTCTCTGAGAGAAAATTTAAAGTTAACATGTAGGACTTATTTTTATTATTTTTTACTGGGCACGTTAGCGCGCTAATGGAATGATTAATTAACGGCGTAAAAAAAAATTATTGCGCTTTTTTTTTTTTTTGCTCACTGGCTGTGATCACAGAAACATGCAGCCGCGTGTGTCTGATGTAATCGGGAGAGAGTGGGTTTATTAAAAAAAAGAGACGTTTTCTGCCTGGAATTTAAGAAGAAAAAGAACCGACGTTTCTTTTCATCTGTCAAAAGATAAGATAAGATGGGCAGAACATTGTGATTTTTGGACGGGAAACGGCTCCCAAAAGACAATGAGAAACTTTTTAGCAAAGGTAAGACTGTTTTCTGACTGTTTTACAAACGTGAAGCATGAACTGGGACTTCTTCTGCCTCTGGTTCGGTGAATCTAGGTCATAGCTGGATGAAACTTCCAGCTGGATAACACAGACCTGACGCTACACCCGGAAGTCCAAATGGAGCTAAGAATGCAAAGGTGCAGATGGAAGTTATTGTGCATATTGTGAATATTTCTCTCTCCTCACCATTTAGAAGCTGTGCGATTGTAATCCTGCTTTCTGTCGGTTCACCTGATGCTGATATTAATCAGATATTGTTCCTTCTGTGTTTAGAAGGAAGCAGCTTCACAACTTTAAATTCATCCTGCTGACTTTTTACTTTTTAGTTAGTAAATCCTGAACATTTCATCCTTCAGGATCCTCCTTTGTCGCAAAATATTTGATTTTTATATATATTAAGAAATATTTTAACTGGTGTTTAAAGAAAAAAACTAAGCTAAATGTGTTTATGTGTTTAGTTCAGGGGTCTGCAGCCTTTACAATCCAAAGAGCCATTTTTCCCTCAGCCAGCTAAATAATACTCCTTTAGAGCTGCAAATGCTATGAGTCCTTTTAAAAAAGGCAACTGAATACATATATATATTGATTAAGAGCCACCATAGCATATTTGTTATTTTTAACCACATTTTTATTTCCATTTTTTGGTTTTAAAGAAAAACATAAAACCTTTATAAAATGAGGATAGACAGACTTTCTTCTAAGGGATGTAGATATTTGTGGAAAATGATGTAAAGTAAACAAAAAAATAAAAACAGTCCATAGTTTCCAACCTAATGACAAGAAAAGTAGATTAAAAAAATATTTTAGCCACGTATTTAGAGGCATTGTGGAAGGTCCAGAGAGACACTTGCAGCTACAGAGTCGTAGGTTGGAGACCCTGACTTAATGTTTGTAAACCGGAATTTACTGGATTTTCTTTATATAGCCGTAGGCTATCTTTTAAAGGAAAGAGACATTTTGTGCGTAACAATGCGATTAATCGCAATATGTCATGCGATTAATCGCGAATAATTATTTTGATAGTTGCCCAGCACTATTTTTTACACAACAGAAGAGAAATGAGAATCTTCGTTACTTCACTTTGTTGTTATATTGTTGTGTTGGCTTAAAAAGATAGAAACACGTAAATAAAACTTTTTTACCTATAAGCAGTACTCATGTGGTTTTACACATTTCTAGTGTTGGGAAATGAACGCATCCCTAGTGTGGACTGGATTAAATGTCTTCATTTCAACCTAAGAATCCCTTTATTTCACTTGCTGAGCTGACTACAGCCACAGAAACAAACATTATTCACACCGAGACCTTCACAGGAAAATATATATATATATATTTGACATTAACTGCCATACCAGTCTCTTCTCACCTCAGCCATACTATACTGCTCACTCATCTCTTAAGTCCTCCCTTCCTCTCATCTCTCTTCTGTATTCCAGTGTCACTCACCATCATCATCTCCCAGTACCTTCCACTGACTGGTACTGACCCTGCACCCTGAGGGGAATCCCACTGAGCAAAGTAGTGAAATAAGCCCTGGAACTTATCACAACTGGGGAGCTGCAGCTGACAGTGGATTTGTCAGCGCAACAGAGCGTCTGGTTCTGTAAGGAGCATTGGTTTGACATGATCCAAAAATATGCACATGATGATGCTCCTACCCCAAAAGAAAACCATTCTAGGAAACAGATCAGGAATAGAAAAATGTGACTTTGTTTTACATTGCTCCAACTTGGGACTGCGTTTTAGAAAATACATAATAACATAATGTTAGTGTTATGTTAGACATTTTAAAGGTAAAAAAAAATTTCTCTTCTTGCTGGTTGAGCAGGACAAATAAAAAATTGACTGGTGACACTGTGTTTTCCAAAAAGTTCTGATCTAGGGATCATGCCATTTGTTATACTACTGCAAGCTGCTAGCATGTAAAACACACACAAGCATGTATTGACCATGTGAGGATTGTTTCAAATACCTGAATTGTAGGTGATGTTAGCCGTAGTGTAGTCACTTTTTGTAGAGGTTACCATGAAAATGAAGCTACGATATCTCCCACTACAAGTATTATTGTGAGGCTTTCCTTACTGAATAATGATCCTTTTCTTAATGAATCAATGACTGTTAGTCAGAAAGTACTGAAAGAAATTTATGTGTTCTGAATCCAACTATACAGTGTTAAATGAATAGTTTTGTCCAACAAGCAGACAAAAAAAATTAAAAAAAGTAGACCACTGTGATATTCATAGAATGAAAAATTCCTGAGCACAACTCAAAATTGTCAGTTCTCACATTGGAGCAACAGAAATCAAAGGTTATAGTCTTTTAATACTGGTTAGTATGGTGGATCCCAACCTGGGGTACCCCAAAGACCACAGGGGGCCCTTGAGGCTTTGAACATTAGAGCCATTGTGATTAATGTCTGCAAATTGTCCCTATTTTCAGGAAAAAAAATTAAGGCTATTTATTGTTCATTTGACTTTGGCTTTACCAAAGGACAGGGCTCAACCAGAATACAATATTTATGGTGAGAATCTCACTTTTGAAAGTCTAAAACCAGCATGGTTTCAGCACAGGGTGGAGCAGGGGGTCCATGGCAAATTAGTATGTGCATGAAAGGGGTCCCCGACGAAAAAAGGTTGGGAATCACTGGGTTAGTAGGCTAACTGAATCATTGTTTTATCATGATTGTAATGAAGTTAGAAATATATGCTGCCTAACAGTGAAACAATACAACTAAAATCTTTATGAATAAGAAGACCTTTCTGCCATGATCACTCATAGTTGTGGTAAATCCTCACAGAATCTTAATTTTTTTAAGTTATTTCACTTGTGTAGCATTACCTGCATGTCATTAGTGTTACAAGAGGCATTTCTTATCATTTGTATTTCCTGAATACACTTCTAGTACTGCCCAAACCATTTCTTAGTAATTGGTGTCTAAGACCACGACCATAATCCAGTCGTAACAAGATCAATCTTTCAGCCATATTCCAAAATTAAAACTAGCATTTAGTGAATAAATTTGTTAAATTTGTGTCAAATTGCAGAACATCTGAGAATGAAGAGACACTTACTCTGCGTTGAAGCCATTAACATGCAGTATTCGCATCTGTTTGACTATCGTACTTTTCCCGGATTCACCAGCACCTAAAAACAGAGAGAGAGAAAGAGAGAGAGAGAGGGAGGGAGAGAGAGAGAGAGAGAGAGAGAGANNNAGAAAGAAAGAAAGAAAGAAAGAAAGAAAGAAAGAAAGAAAGAAAGAAAGAAAGAAAGAAAGAAAAAAAGAAAGAAAAAAAGAAAAAAGAAAGAAAAAGAGTTCAATAGAACTGCACAAGCCTAAATGAAAAGGCAACAACTAACAAGTTCAGATTCAGCACTGAAGTTTAAGATTTCCTCCACAAATGACAGGACAAAGGTCCTAACTCAGTGTTACACATAAACAATTCAGTGGGGACACCTTAAAAAACTAAAGCGCAAGAAACTCAATGCCTGCATTAGTGTTCTGTTTTACATTTAACTTGGAAATAATTAACTTTTTACTTTTAAATATTTAAGAAGTGCCAGGTAGTAAGCAAATTCCAATTGGAGTCCAAGTAAATCATATTCATAGGTTTATACTGAAAGAAGTTACAGTTAGACAGTAGTTCCTTAAAACATGTTAGAGGGCCAAGAACTGTGTTTTACTTAACTGTGAAGTTGAACTGACAGTTTTTTCATCTATCCTTTGCTCTGGATTTTAAGGACAGGTCCAAAACCACATATTTATAATGCAAGGGGACTTTATATGTAATGTAACCAAAAGCTGTCCCCACCCCAAAGCTTCAGTATTATAAAAGGACCCACTATGATGCATTAGCCTCAGACTAGCAATTTGCTTGATAACTTTTCTGCCTATATAATGGAAATGTGTTTTCTCAGGATGTCAGAACTTGCTAAACTTGGGTTGCTTACTTAAATTGCTGCTAACTACCAGCAGAGAAACAAAATTTCGCTATTATAACAAAAGAAATTTACAAGGGCAGACTAAAAAAGTCTTAAAATGCTTCACGCCACTGCATGCTGCAAATGGTTTATCTGTGACAATTTAAGCATCTGACAAAAGAATCAGAAAAATATGTGAATGTGTGCAACTTGATAGGGTGTACAGCTGTACTTGTACACATTTATGTTTTTTTGTCTTTTTAAAGCCCAACAACTTAATATGGTCTAGTTTTAAAAGTTTCATTTGCACACAATTACAGTTAGGCTAGCATGTTTACATGCAGTTGAGTCAGACTAAACCAGTAATTTGTTTATTTACAATGTCATGTAAACATGCTCACCGAGACTAAAGGTGAACTTGCGTTAGTCCAGTAAACAGTTGTCATAATTAATTTAGTAATTTGTTTACCTTCCAAAATAACATCTTCACATACTACAAATCTGTGTGCAGATTTATTCATAATAAGATTTCATAATACATCAACCTCCCTCGTCTATTCGTACAGATACACCAAATCAACATAGGAAATCGCAGGGCTTGTTGGATTATACCGTTATTGATACCTAAGAAATGTTGTTGCAACATTTAAGACTTTTGGAACCCGTCTTTTTTTTTTTGTTTGTTTTTCCATTTCATTTAAAAAAATGTTTCTTAAAAAAAAAAAAAGAACACACCTAACAGAAAATATAACCTAGCAACTTCAGCTTACCCATTGTTTCACTACAAATATGTACGTAGCCATTTTTACTAAGTAAAAGTTGCAACAGACTACATTTTAATCTTGCAGCAGCCCAGTAGCTGATT
The DNA here is from genome assembly GCA_037177495.1 of Rhadinocentrus ornatus. Classification (NCBI taxonomy): domain Eukaryota; kingdom Metazoa; phylum Chordata; class Actinopteri; order Atheriniformes; family Melanotaeniidae; genus Rhadinocentrus; species Rhadinocentrus ornatus. Next base: position 19,099,944 of record JBAMHW010000003.1, read on the forward strand.
AATACATATTGTAAAAGTAAGCATGACTAGACATATCAAGGCATTATAATGTTTATGGAAAAATATGTATAAAATACAAATAACTGTAAATAAATATAAATACACCTTTAAAAAATACTTTGGTACACAAGATGAGATTATGATTAAGTTTGAGATGGTCAAAATTTAAAAATATTGTGGTATTTCTTTGCGGTATAACTGAGCTATAGTTTTAATCTTTTTTTTAATGCACTCATTATCTTGCAGAATTAATAGTTTTAGTGCATTATGTTAAAATAGTTTGATGCAAAACACTTTAAACTCTTAAATATTTTTTGGACGAGTCCTGCAGAGCACCCTCACTGCAGACCAAATACAAAGAAACATTGTTGCATTATAACTAGTGAGAATCAAATAACTTTTCATGATTCTGGAATAATAAATAGACCCACACTTGTCCTAGCAAGTGAAAAAGTTAAAGGTCCCAACATCTCTATACATCAAATGTTAGCTAGACTACAAGTCTGCTACTTAAAGGCAGATAGTATGTGTAAAAATCTCAGATCAGTTTCAGATTAGAATGAGCCAGACAGGCATTAAAGGGAAGCTAGTAATCCTAATGGTAGTCTTAATTTGCACTTTGCACCAGAGTGGCTGGTGTGGAGACAATCATGCATAGGTTCATGTGGAGTTTGATACATAAGTCAAAGTGAAGCCATCCAGGATTCACGCTGTGAACACACAAACACGCCAGATCACCAGTAATATGTGGACGGGGTAACAACCATGCAAAACATCTGAGTGGCCTCCTAGCCTCTGCATGGTGCCTGCGTGTGCTGCTTTTACACAGATGGTGGTGTCTGTCTGTCTGTTTTCCCACCATCTCTCACATGTTCTGCAATCAGGCTCTATAATGACCCCTGAATGCAGACAGGCCTGTTTTTCCAACAGTCTGATGTCAAGACACTGAACTGGTGGCGTAGTGACATCATATCATTGCATCATTTGTTGATGCCTCACTGTCACAGGCTGAGAAAGTGGTCATGAAGCGGTTTTCTTTGCTATAACCAGAAACAATGGCTGCACAAAATGCTCCACACATGCATATTTATGAGAAATAAAAAACAAAACACCTACCTAATAGTAGTAGCCGATGAGTTGCCCTGTATATCTGTTTGTCTTTTTGGAGCTGCTTCTCTATTTTTTTGTTGGCCTCCCTCTGTGCCTTCTCCTCATTTCGTTGGTCTTCAGTCTTACTATTGCCAAGACAGCCCATCTTCCCAGAAACCCAGCTATAGTTTCAGGGGGTGGGGGGAGCAGGGTGGTTGTATGGTTGGATGTTGGAAGGGAGGTAGTAGGCAGGATGTTGAGAAGAAAAATCAGCCAATCTTAAATTCCTGAACTGGCCCAGGAGAGGAACACCTGGCACAAAATGGGTGACATTTATCTAAACAGATGTCAGGTGGGCTTCACCGAGCTTTGGCGCTGTGTGGATGGATGGATGTGGGTATTTATTGGCGATTTATCAGCAAAAGATTAGGAGGAGAGAAATTATGCCGCCCTCTCAAACACTTGATTCCTGTGCTTTTCACTGTAAATCCGCAATGAAGTCATCAACACTGATATGCGAGTGGATGTGAAATTTCAAGGTTCTCGAAGAACATGAATGAAAGTCGGTTTCCTTAAAGATATTTGAAATTCAAACACTGGCTTTTTTCTCCTTCCTTTTCTATAAATATTTTCACTCTGATGATTTTCTCAGTAAATGTCTCCTGAGCACATCTTCGGCAGAAATCTCACACTGCCATTCAATCCATTTCCACACACAAGCAAAGCCCTATTTTCCTCGAATGCCTAGTTATTCCCCTTAATATATTTCAGTTTTTAAAGGGGGTAATTGCAATCCGCTCTCCACCTAACCAAAGCACATTTGAGGGCGGGTGAAAAATATTTTAAAAAATAAATATTTCCTCTGAAAATGACGGCATGTGAATCATCAGGCTACACCGGGGCTTCTTTCTCTATCACAATCATCTCCCAAGCCCCTCACATCTTTTTTTTTTTGTTTGTTTGTTTTTTTAGGATAGTTGTCGCTGTTAAGATGCTAGTAACCTTATCAATAATGTCCTGTTTTTAACCTGTGTCCTCTCCCCTGTCAATAGATAATGCTGCTTTGCTTTTTCGGAAGGGTTTGACCAGACCACCCCCCTCCCCCCACCCCCCAAAAAATAAAATAAAAAATATAAAAAAGAAAGAAAAAAGGCCCCTTCTTCGTCCTTTTTCTCTCCGTGACGTTAATTTGTATTTCTCCTCACATCGGAAACCTTCTCCGGGCAAGCAGAGGCGGCTTTCGGCAGCTGGATGTCCTTGACTATAACGCAATATCCAGGTGATATTCGTGGAAATCCTGTTATTTCCCCGCTTGGCACAGGTACAGTCCGCTGTCAAGTCTCTCACCTTTTTGTATTTCTTTTGAATCCGTATTGTAGATTGTGGTTACATGTGTATGATACATGAACATACCGCGGTGTTTTCAATCACTCATCCCACGACGAAGCAGTTGTTTTCAGCGTCGGTAGGCCGCCGCAGCTGCTCCGGTGAACCGGTCGAGGAAAGGAGATTCGTTCCTTTGCCGTATTTCCCTGAATTATTTTGCCCCCTTTTTCTCTCAGAGAATTGTACATTGAGATAGACAGCGTTGAAGAGGTGGGGTGGGGCAAACGGCTCTCACGGAACCCTGGGAACTAATAATCATTGTCAAGTTTTACGAGACAACGAATCTATTTCCGGTTGCAACTTTCAAATTAAAAAAATAATGAAAGCCTCAAAATTAATGTAAAAATCAAATGCAGATAACCACAGCTTTTTTTTTTTGCAGTGAAATATTATTTAAATTACAACTTTTCCCCCCCTTGTAATTAACAGAAGTTGTCAAAAAAAAATATTAGATTTTTAATACTTAAAATTGACTAAAAGCAATAAATAAAATGCTGATTAAAGCCAAAGACAACTTTTGATGACCCTCAGCTAATTTATCAATCCCCTAACTGTTGCAGTTCGCCTAATAGGCTTAAATTCAAGCAGGTAAAAATGTAAAGACTCATCCTCAGCAAAGATTTACTATGGAAACAAATTAGGCACATTATGCTACTTTGGAGTTTCACGTTGTACTAGCAGTGCATAATAAACTTTTGCTTTTGCAATTCAGACTTTCATGGTTTAATCCAACATTGATTTCACAAATTAGCCAAAACATTTTATCACCAAAAATTGAAGTATCTGAAAGAGGAACATGAAATGAAAATATTTTCTGTAAATTGAATGGATTATGAAGTTGGAACAGAGAGCTTTGCGGCAGAAAAAATACAATTTAGACAATTTTGATTAACCTTTATCATAGATAACATGAAAAGTAAAAATATTTTTTTATTTAAATATTCATGAACGTGTTTTAATAACTCCCAAAATGCATTTAAAATTAGCCTTATTTAACTCTTCAGTCATGCAGTTTTTATTTTGTACATAACAAATACAATCAAATAGAAAGCCATCAAAAACCAACAATACCATCCATATCTGAATACTGATTATCTAACTGTAATGCTGTATTGTGAAATCATCTCTGGGTACAGGTTCTTCTTGGTCATTGCACAAGAGCCTAGCTCTAAAGCATTTCCTTGGTACGTACAGAAGCAGCATGAAGAGATTATTTAATCTAAATAAGTCAGTGGGTTTATGTAGGCTGTAAGTAGTCTTCTGGTAGGCATTTAACGGTGCATATGGTCTTTATTTAAATAATCCAGATAGTCCATGCTCCTCAGGAAGTATTTCTAAGCATAAGTTCAACCCTCCCCCCCGGAAGATTCATTTAAGAATCAACTTAGTCTTAGATTAGCTCTAATCATCTGTTTTGCAACTGGTTTAGTTTTATCCAGAAAAGGCTAAAACTTCGAGTTGTTTAGGCAAGTTAAGTAAGCTATAACATGCATTTTAGTCTGGGACTAGACTTAAGCCCTATCTCCAAAACCAGCACACTGCCAAGATTTCAGGAATTAGTTTTTGTATTGAATACTACAGAAACATAAGAGGACAACTGTCAACTTTTCCTCATTCAGAACAGATTTATGTCTTTAACATGGATCTAGTTAATATCCACATATCTAACATAACATTGCCATGCAGTTCTCACTGGGGCTTTGTGATTGACAAGTGTTCCAAACCTTCCTAAAACCTTAGCCCCACGAGGTAATGTGTTTTCAGTCACAAGACCATCCATCCATGCTAAACCTATAATTAAACCTCTGGTAAGTTGATTATTGTCTAATAGCTCATGTGTCATTACTTCAATTAATTCACCTAATATCTCAGCCTGTTTTGCCCAGGCAGTTGAATGAATGAATAAATGAATAAAAGATGGTGTTAAAATTAACACTATCTAAGCAGTGTAGCCATGAAAAAAAGTCTTGCAGTTCTACAGGGAGAGAGGTTTTATTCTTTTATTTGAATTGGAATCAGAGTGCGTCTGACTTCCGGTTTGCCATCACTTGATGCATTTTGATGGAGAAGGGTCGATCACATGATTGCCGGAGCGTCATGAAACTGAGGTACAGAAGGGGAAAAGCGCCCTCTTTGAAGCAAAAATATCATCAACCTAGCCACCTAAAAAGTCTTCATCAATGACTCTAAAAGCCTATTGATAGCATTATCATAAATGATCCACATACATAAGCAAATAATTATTACAATCACATGGATTTCTTGGGGGGAAAAGACAACAAATTCAAATAGCTTATTTCTGACATTTTAATAATACAACACAAGTGGAAGAAAATCCATTGTGTGTGTTTGTAACTCCACATAAAAGGACTGTGTACATTTACCATACGTTTTTCCACAAAAGATCATCATAATTGTTTAAGATCTTTGATCATTTAAAAAACACAGTTATCACGTGTCACTTCTAATTCAGCTGCATTCGGTCAAACCAGTTTGACTGAATAAAATTGTATTGATAATTAAACCAAAAGTTAAGAATAACTTATAAATAAATAAATAAAAAGAAGACCCACAGTTTATGTTTAATAAAGATATTGATACTTTCAAATTCATGAGTCCACCTTAATGGTTGAAAGTCCACCTTAATGGATAGCACACAGCTATTTAACCAAGCTGCTCTACTTCTATAGCCCCAGTAGGCCACTGAGATTGTCTAGCCCAGGGGTCTGCAACCTGCAGCTCCGGAGCCACAAGTGGCTCTCTGGACCTTCCACAATGACTCTTAAATATTGCTAAAAATGCTAAAGAACTAACAAATGTTTTTAAATATAGATAAAATAACAAATGCAGATTTTTTTTTATAGCAATTTTTCAGTTTTTTTCATGGAATAGTTGCATTAAATTTTCACAAAATATATTACATAATTGTTCACAAAATCTTCCTATCTTAGTGTCTACTGCAAACGTTTTGTGTTTGTCTTTATTGTAAAATCTAAAATAGAAAAAAAATGTAGCTCATTAAAAAATGACAACAAATTTCCTATAGTAAATATTTATCAAAAGTTATAAGTTGTCTTTTTCAAAAGGTCTTGTAACATTTGCGGCTCTAAACAAGTTTTATTTAGCTAGGCTGAGGGAAAATGGCTCTTTAGATTGTAAAGGTTGCAGACCCTGGGTCTAGCCAGATGCTCTTAGTACAACCAAGGTCTCACTTTCAACATCCTGTGGATTGGGCTTTCACAGTAGCGGCCCATGGTCATGGTTCAGCCTGTCTAAAAACAGCATTTTTTATGTAGAAGAGTTCAGTTTGATTCACATCAGGTTTTTATATTATGGTGTCTCTTTGTTTAAACTAGTTTAATTTAGTCTGTTTTACTGTATTTGTTTGCTTTTATGTTTCATTTTATTGGTTCCTGTTTACTAAAAATCAGCTCTTTCATCTTTGAAAATATGTCCAGATGAGAAATGATTTGCCATCAATATTACGGCTTAAGATTTCTGCTTGAAATCTGCAGAAAAACACACTCAGCTCAGTCAGAAGTCAGATAACCTGTATGGTCTATGGAGACTATTTGGAGGAAGAAGCCCCAACCAATCCAGACTACATGCTGGTTGGGGCTGTATTTACTGGGTGAGGCTTAAGCAAGCTAGCACAAGCTAGGTGAAGAAGCAAATTCTTGTGTTTTCTTTCAGATGCAAAAATAGCATGCATGTTATGTGTTCATGACTGTGACAGCATGAGAATCCCGAATACCCGAATGTGTTAGAATCAGTTCATCTGGAGACACAGGTCCCACCAAAAGTACAAAAGGACACATGTCTGCAGTTATAATTTTTCAGAAAGCCATTTAACAGATTTCATACCTATAAGCCTGGGTACTGCCACTCATCTAATAATGTGACACTATTCCAATCATTTATCTGGGAGATATTGTGAATAGGGTTTAAGTGTTCAGAGATAAATACAGTTTAATGTTTTGGTGAATGTGAGCTGTATGTGTATCCATTTCTTTTTGCTTCAGAGGCGATTTCTAAGTAACATGAAATGGCATTACATTGAGAAATATCACACGATTGATGGTCATTCCTCCTGCAGAGCACAGAACATTGGAGAATCCTTTAATTTGGTGCTGTTGATAGATCCCCCCAGATGTTGGGACTATTTATGGCCTATCATGGCTGATGGGGGAGCTACAACCTGGCTCATTCTGGAAAAGACTGAAACACACCTATTTTTACATAACAGGTTAGAAACAAGGAATGTGCAAACTACATAAGGTGTCCTGCAAAAGCAAACTGCAGCAGTATTATAGTTTACATTTCATAGCAATAAATATGAGCATTTTTTAAGACATGTAATAATAAACACGACCCTATCACCATGCAACCAAGTACTATTTAATTAATGAATTAATCTACCGGAGGACTGTTATGAAATTTGGCTATATGTTGCTCATTGTCACACCTCCAACTGCATTAAATAATCCCTGATCCACTTGTTTCACTCCTACTAACCTCTGGCCTTTAAAATACTGTGATATGTATGCTTGCACTTTGCAGCAAGACTATAACTGAAAGCAATTCAAACAACTTATCAGTTCACTTTGTAGAACATTCAGAATAAAAGACAGTTGTCCCGTCATTTTACTCACCTGATAGTGATCTGGATAACTAAATGTTTCTTTGCCATTTCAATATGACATGCATGCATGTAAACACTGTGTACATCACAAATTGTGCATAGCAGACAACCTGGCACACACATAAACACCTTATTCCATAAATGCATCAAAAGACAGGCACTAAAGGCTCAGGACAAAACTCATAAAGGTTATCAATGACATTTAAATGCTACTGTGGCTCTCTAATGAACCCCAACAGACAACAGAGGGAAGAGCTAATAGGGTAAATCACAGAAACAAGTTAGAGAGTAAATCCTAGACTTTCACATCAATGTTATTCCAACAGTGTTCTCAGATCAAGAGGTAAATTTCTGTTTTCTCTCTTTTTTTTTTCTTATTTCTTCAAAAGGTGACAGTATCTTGTAGATTCCCAAGCAGTTAAACTGATAAACTGGTATATACTGGATCAGCTCCCAAGGTTGCCCCGCTATCATCTGGTGGCAGAGACTGGAGAAATGAACTGGGAGAAAGTTCACAGGCTCACTTACTTATACTTACTAGGCACACAAACATGCACACAAGCACGCACAATCATGCACACTATTACAGACACACACCCCTCCATGATTCGCCGCCTTGGTAGGTCCCTTCCCCCCTCCCTCCACTCCACTGATATATTGTAATTTTTGGTTATTTATTTGTTGGTCTGTTTATCCAGTTGTAAAGAAAAAGACTGGACTTTGAACCACAGACAAAAAAGGTCCATTAAGACTATTCTGAGCATCAAGTCCAAAAGCTAGGCTCTTTGAGGTTATGGGTGATATTTGTATCACTGCCCCTGGCAAAACTCATTTTTAGAGTAACTTTCAAGACAACACCTTTTCAATGGATGTGCATGTGTTAATCAAAATACAGTGCAAAACCACATTCTGCATACATTACAAAGATATGTCGGGAAAAAGAGGGTACTGGACGGTCTTACCAGGAGTCCTTATGTCCCCAATAGAGAATGTGTATAGAAGTACAAAACAAAAAATGTAATTACAACCCTGTGCTGGTGCACGTCTTAAAACATGTTTGCAAAAAGAATTGGACCACAATAACAACTGAATCACTTCGTTCCCTGAAATCCACAAAGTCATAATGTTCTTTAAGTGTTAGAAAATATGTGAAAATATTAGAAAGTGACAAATGCTTTACAGTCCTACTTTTTAGGATTGTTCTGCAGGTATTAAATTGAAAAACAAAATGGATTTATAAAGTTAATGAAACCAAAACTTCCACATCTTACTACGAAGACTTACAAAATTCAAGATCCTGTTTTCTTCATAAAAAACATATGAAGTATAGACCAATATAGATTTTTATTTTAAATGTTTTAATGCTTCTTAAACTTATATTCTGAAGTCACAGCTTTCTTTTAATTGTGGGTAGATCCTAAAAACATTTAAGCCTTTTTATGACCTGTAATTTTCTACTATTGAATTCATACATAGGAGACTGAGGAGAAAAGGTTTTTCAAATTACCATCCCTTGACACATACAGCATGTTGCTGTTTTTTACTGATTGATCTAGATCATTCTTGATTTATTTTGATCAATCTTGATTGATTATTGACCTTAGTGTATTCAGCAATTTTTGGGTAACTCTCACGTTTTACTGTACTTTCCTTAGGTTAGGTTATTCTGGACTTAAGAAATCCTAAAATGTTAAAATATTCACAGTAAAGCTTCAACGGCGAAGAAGTTCACACGTATCATGTAATGCCTGCATCTCTCCTCTAGATGGCGGCATCCCTCATAGTCTATTTTATTACTAGATAGACTGCGTAGCTAACAGTTCATTTATAAAAACATATGTCATTTGTAGAGTAATAATAGGACATTTACAATGCAAAATAAAACAGCATGTGTCGATTTTTAAAAATGTGTTCATTATATCAAGTGAACATACAAGTGCAGGTTTAAGCTTCATATTTATTTACTGGCTGTTATCTGCTTCCACAGCTTCCATCCATCTTCACTACACTTCCTTCCTGTTTCTGTTTAGTTGTACAGCTCATGGAAATCTACTATAAAGCCAGTATGATAATGATGTTTGGCTGGGCACCGTTTCACTAACTGCTTTCAACTACAGCTGCAGTTAACTTACTCATTTTAGACACCCAAAGAGTGTACCATCAGCTCATAGTCGAGGTTCATTCATTAGGTTTGCATAATTCTAAATAAAAACAAATTACTTTGTGATTTGACAGTGTATCTCTTGTCAATACAAATTAGTACAATACTAGTTAAAAGTTTGGACTGACCTACTCATTCAAATTTAATGGGTAGGTGTGTCCAAACTTTTGACTGGAACTGTATTTTAATTCTATACACCACACAAACAGATGTGCAACAAAAAAAGGACAAATTGTAAGAAATAGTTGGTTTGCCAAGATAGTGAATCATAAAACTAGAGCTTCATTTTAAACAATTTATAACATATTCATAATCTGCCCAGTATTTTGTATTCAGTGCTTTGTGTTTTTTGTATATTTTTAATTGTGGTGGCTCCCTTACATCACTGATGACATCATTTTTGGTCCCATATAAAAGACTTGTGAGCGCACTGAGGACTATCTCAGACCCCCAGCCGTTGTGTGGACTGTAGACCGATCAACATGCGTGAAATTGTACATCTGCAAATTGGACAATGTGGCAACCAGATCGGCTCAAAGGTGAGACAGAATCCTTCTGCACTTGAAGTTACCATATGTATTAAAATGGACCAAAAAATGTCTCCACCACCCACATCTAATCGACGACTCTCTAGAAAAGTATTAACACATCTATTATAAACTGAAATGTTACTAATATATATCGATTAAAACAAATAACTTAAGCTTTAATTTTATTATATGACCACTTCATTGTGCAGGATATTTTGAATTGTTTGCTGTGTCACTCATTGTGAGTGACACAGGGTGTTCCCTGTCAAGTACTCAGGGAAAAGATAAGAGCCAAAGCGAGACTGACATGGGTGGGACATTTTTATCATAGCTAACATAAAACAAGAGAGGGGAACAACTTGATGATAAAGCTTAAGCAACTTCTGGTGCCTATTAACTGAGAAAATAGCTTAAAAATCTGCTCTTCAGGTATAAAATTACTATTATAATTCAATCATCCCAATGATCCCCCATCACTGCTCCTCAAGGTCAACACCCTGCTGGTATTAGATGTTTTCCTGCTGCAACACACCTGATCCAAATAAAACGGATCAAGCCTTGCATAAGTCTGCGATTAAGCCGTTAATTTGAGGCAGACGTGTTGAAGCAGGGAAACATTGAAAGTTATCAAAAAAATAAATAAAAGAAATAAATCAAAATAAAAAATCTGCTATTAAGCAAACTCAACATCTGTCGGTATTACAGTAATTTATTTATTTATTATATTTTTTAAAGTTTTGGGAAGTAATCAGTGAAGAACATGGGATCAATGCAACAGGCATCTATGAAGGAGACAGCAACCTCCAGCTTGAGAGGCTCAACGTCTACTTCAACGAGGCTCATGGTACTACAGAAGAATATTTGTCTATTCAGATGTGTTACAATGCTTTTTCATTAATTATATTTCATGAGATGCAAAGTGCCGACATGTTTTGGCTCAGAATGACCATTTCCATTTCTGTTTACTCTGTTTGTAGGTGGAAAATATGTCCCCAGGGCCCTGCTTGTGGACCTGGAGCCTGGCACTATGGACAGTGTGAGAGGAAGCCGCATCGGGGCTCTATTCAGACCAGACAACTTCATTCATGGTCTGTCAGATAAAAAAGCATTTGTACTGTGAAATACCTTATGAGGCTGTCTCACAGTTATTGTTTGTTACTATTTTGTATGCATAGATATGCCAAAACAGACTTATACCATGTCAATGCAAGAGGAAGATTTTACATTTATTCCTGTAGAAAATATATTTTGATCTACTAAAAAGATTACACAAAAACATAATAGTAGTATTTCAGGAAAATATTAATGCTTGGATCATAAAATATCCATCAAAATTTGCTAGAGAAACTGAGCATGATTGTTCAGTTTGCAAATGATGCAACTAGACATGGTAAAGGACATGCCCTTTTCTTATTCGTAATCTAACATCTACCTGGCAACCTTAGCTTTAAGGTTTCATCAATCATTGTGAGAATTGTGAGGAACAGCATGTTTTTCATTAAATGAATTATAGAGTTAGAGATGCACTACGTAAACTTTCCAACCTTAAAACTCTTTACTGACTCATTTGATGGCACAGTGACATTTACTATGTTAATATCTGGAGCTGTCACTGCACACCAGTGTCGCGAGGCTGAGAAACCGCACTGCATAACTTTTGCTTCTGGCCCACCGCATGATGTTGCGGCTGAATTTCCTGTTACACACCACATGCTAGCAAATGGATATCATAACACCATTTTGAATGCACACCGGGAAAACGCAAGAAGACATTATCGGAGGAAGAGGGAAAGAGACAGAGCAAGGGTTAAGACAAGAGTCAACACAGGACTCACTTTTACTCTCTGGAAAGAGCTTACATTACAGGTAGGATGCTGAGTTAGATGTTGATAGGGGGTCTGCAAATGAGAAAATCTGCCTAAGTTGCATATTGCGTCTTTAAGAATCTAAAAAATCCCAACAATAACTTTGGCATTTTTACATATATTTTCTTATATCATTCTGTTTTTATGATCTTAATGCACGTGTTTGGCTGACCATCATCTCTTTAATGTGGTGTTACAGGGAACTCAGGAGCTGGGAACAATTGGGCGAAAGGCCACTATACAGAAGGCGCCGAGCTGGTGGAGCAGATTATCGACAGGGTGAGGAACGAGAGTGAAAGCTGTGATTGTCTCCAGGGCTTTCAGTTGGTTCACTCTCTTGGAGGTGGCACTGGCTCTGGTATGGGCACCCTCTTAATCAACAAGATTCGAGAGGAGTACCCTGATCGCATTATGAACAGCTTCAGCATCATGCCATCACCTAAAGTCTCTGACACTGTGGTGGAGCCCTACAATGCCACACTGTCAGTCCACCAACTTCTGGAGAACACAGATGAAACCTTCTGCTTTGATAACGAAGCCCTTTATGACATCTGTTTCCGCACATTAAAACTGACCACACCGACTTACGGGGACCTCAACCACCTGGTCTCCATGACCATGAGCGGGGTCACGACATCTCTGAGATTCCCCGGACAACTCAACGCTGACTTGAGAAAGCTGGCTGTCAACATGGTGCCTTTTCCTCGCCTGCATTTCTTCATGCCAGGCTTTGCCCCTCTAACAGCACGTGGCAGCCAACAGTACAGAGCCCTGACTGTGCCTGAGCTCACACAGCAGATGTTTGATGCCCGCAACATGATGACGGCATGTGATCCAAGGCGGGGGCGCTACCTCACAGTTGCAGGTGTCTTCCGTGGAAGAATGTCCACCAAAGAGGTAGACGAACAGATGCTTGCAATTCAGCAGAAAAACAGCAACTACTTTGTTGACTGGATCCCCCATAACGTCAAGGTCGCAGTGTGCGACATCCCTCCCAGAGGCCTTAAAATGGCCTCCACGTTCATTGGCAACAACACGGCCATTCAGGAGATATTTCGAAGAGTGGGAGAGCAGTTCTCCCTGATGTTCAGGAGGAAGGCCTTTCTCCACTGGTACACAGGGGAGGGTATGGATGAAATGGAGTTCACTGAGGCAGAGAGCAACCTTAACGACCTGGTGTCGGAGTACCAACAGTACCAAGATGCTACTGCTGATCTAGGTTGGGAGGCAGAAGATGAAGAAGAGGAAGGACCCTCACCAACAACAGCAAGACAGATTCAGTCTCGGACGGAAGTCAAATTGGAAACAGTGATAGAAAGCAAAGAAACTGTAGATGAGTAGAACAAGAGTGCACAGGATGTCGCAAGGACAATGTACAGTATGTGGTTTGTTGATCTGAAATGGAACTCTTGTTAATTGTTTAGGTTTCATCTGTGGTTTATTTCTAATTTATTAGTTTATTCCCTTTAATGGATATAAGTTGATCTGTTCCAAATAATCAACCTTCAGTGAGAATTATCAAAATATTTGAAGCGTTTACTTGCAGGTCAGCAGAAAGAGCTGACAGACGCACCAAAAATAACACAATAATTAACCACGGTTGGTAGTCTAATCTAACATTTTGTTAGAATTTAGTTCAAAATTACATTAAACATATGTGTTTAGACATTTTCAGCCAGGTGCCAAAGTAGTTATAAATGTGTAAATTTTTAGCATGTTTTAAGTTATTTCATGACATAAGCTGTATCTAGATTCTTGAGTTTTTTTGTTTTTTTTCTAACTTGCTGATTTATGAAGGTTTAGCATGTGAAGCTTGATTTGTGCTTATTCATTAGACCAATGCAGTCTTATGTCATGAACATTAATACCTGTATGCCTGTTAGCAGCTGTTTTTTATCTAACTGCACTGACTCTCTAACACAGACTTGATTTATTAAAGGCATGTTCAGTAGCTCTTTAGGTGTTTTTTATTTTCTGGTTTTTTTAAATGCAAATCTACAAGAACAGGTAAACTATAATGTTATCTTGTATGTTTTTGTAGGGGCCAAAAGTCGCTCATATCTACAGATGTACCCAAATTCCAGTTCTATAAGTAAATGCGCTGCATACATTCAACACAATGATGAACCGTCACCTCATTTACTAAACTTACTGCAGCACAGAAAAGAAGGAAGATGTTAAACATGTTATGTATCACAATACTGAGCAGTTTGAGTCTCTTCAGAAACTAGCAACACAATGAAGACAACACAGAGGCAGAACAGCAGGTATTCTGCTGCCACTATGAATAGACCACAAATAATTAAAGTCCCTTAAATTTGACTTTGATATTTCACAAAGGGGCTATCTTTATTATTTGTTATAGTTAAGTTATTTGCCATATGAAGCATGCCAAATGTCTGTAGATGTACACTTAATGTAGAACCATAAATTAAGCCTAATCCAGTCATAGTCCAGGCATTACTTATCTAAGTGTGATACTTTCTGACAACTGAATGAATATCTATTAAAACATCTTAAAAATGACTTTCCCTCTTCATCCAGTTTTATTTTTAGTGGTATAGTAACAAGCTGCTGCGTTGGACAGCACTCTGATAGCACACTAACAGTGATAGCGTTCAAGGCTGTCACACAGTTTCCTCCCATTTGCATAAGTCTGGCACTTTGAGATTACATATAACTTGACAAGAGTGTGTTCACACTGAGATAAGCACACATGACATAGTGGTCCCCTTGTGCCATGCTGTAAAGTTGAATGGACTTGTGTACTTGAAGCTAAGAAATGTGTGCTAATCAGGTTACAGTTTGGACTAATTTCCCCATCGAGAACAAGGTTTAGGTGGGTTCACGTCACAAGGTATTACAGAGGCCAATATAGACAATGCTCTAAATTCTACTTCTAAACAGGTCAGATTAATGACAAAATGTAGTGTCATTACTTTTGCTTATTTAATTACTTCCGTTTTCAGTAATATCAACAAAACTATTCAAATGTTCACATAAATCAACAGTTTGTGCATGGGATTTTAAGAAATAGTACATGTAAGTTTACTCCATATTACTATAAGTTATAATGTTCAGATAAAAGAAATTACTCTGAGGTGTTTTGCATCACCAGAAATTCTGCTTTTTTTCCCGAAAGACACTTAATTTTATTAAAACAAAAAAACTTTTATATAAGTCTCCAAAGATTATGCAATGTTTCCTGAGATTATCTTAAATTAGGAACACTGTCTCAAAAAAGAAATCGTGATAAAATTTTTTAAAGCTTTCCCACACAGTCAGTCATTCTTAAAATTTACCTTGCATCTCCTGTGAGAATCAGCCCATTTCAAAGAGTAAATTAAGACTATTTTCTGAAACGTATTATCAGCAAAAATACATATAATTGCATCAGCCCCTCTATGGCTAGCAGAAATTATCAAGGCAAACTTGGACTGAATGCGCACTCTGTGGTTTACATTGAAGAATTGTAAGATTTGATCAGTCGCTTGATCCTATTTCAGATTATTTTTCCTCCCTTAGATCACTTAGATTTTTTTTTTTAATTTAATAAAAACCCCAAAATAACTCCATATTGCAGCAGCACTCTGCAACCTTCAATGAGCTGGTGTAACATAGAAGGTTAATGCCCGCTGTTCCCAAAAACGGCACAGCTGAACAAAAAACATATTACACGTTAAGTTGAAACGCTTTAATTCTGTGGTTATTAATATTCTGACACAATGACAGTCAATTCATAGGTTTTAATGATTTAAATAATATTAATAATAATAAATAAATAAATAAAAGGACATTTCGCTGTCATGGCTTACACAAGCGGAAGTGCGTAACAGACTCGTGTGGCTGCGTTGGAATGGGGGAGGGGATTTGTGGCTGTCTGGTCTCGCATTGTGGCACAGTGATATCTGTCAGTGTGACTGTCTATCTACCGGCTTACCAGGCATTGATCCTGGTTTCACCTGCATCGGTCACCTCTGCTTAGCCATGAAGATTTGGACCTCAGAGCACATATTCAAGTGAGTTGAGTCTTTACTTTCATTCGCATCCCGAACCTTTCCAGTTCGGGATGTTAAGTAATACCACTTTATTTTTCGTGTAACTCATTGACTAGCACACGATGACTTATAGCTGCTAAAATTATAATGAAAAGACTGCTAACCATAACTTCATTGCCTCTAGCTTATGCGATAGTAGTCAAACCTTTAAAAGAGGACGTACTGCTTATGTGTAACATGTCTGTGCCTCTTTTAACCACATTCAAATCCGTAAGAGAACTAAAAAATGTCCAATAAAATATCTAAATTAAGCTATCAAACAAAGCAAAGCTGACCCAAGACTGTCACTGACTGGTTGCATTTTATTTTTATTGTTATTATTGCGTAACTTGCCGTTCGTGTTCAGCACTCGCGGCGCGCGACCTTTCCCCTATATTCTGTTCGACGTTCTACGTCACTTAGCAACGCTGGTGTGTTCGTACATTTCTGTAGCAACCATTCAAAGCTATGCTCCACAGCATATATGCTCAATAACAAGAGTCCTAAATGTCATAAATATTATTTCACTAATTAAATTATTGATGCACATCGGTAGAATGCATACACCTTTTATTTGAGCTGAGCCTAAAAAAATGTTCACGTTGATTTAATGTCTTTGATTATTCACATCTTTGCAATTAGCGAATAAAGACGTGACTTATATATATATATGTTTATTTATGTTTGTTTATTTTATTAATTCATTTATATTACAATTAAACACTGATTAATCCACCAGTCCATATAAGCAGGGGTGGAAGAAATATTCATTGTCATATGAATGATTAAAATTTTTTTCTTTTCTTTTCTTTTTTTTTTTAATGCAAACGAGATAGACATATTACTACAGAATGCCACTGTAATTTTTACACTGTTACATATTCAGTAAAAAATTAATCATTGCTGCTAAGTTTGTATCTTGCAGAGTAAGTTGGTTAATGGAATATGCCTGTCCATATTTATATGGGTTATTAGCCTGTGTTAACTTAGTCATTTGTGAAGCTGCTGATAACTATAGTTGCCACAGAGATGTCTAATCTAGGAAGAAGTGAGCAAAAACCTGCACAATGCAGAAGAAAATATCATCAAGTTGTATATAAAAAAGGTAGATGATAAACTTAGGTAGCTCAAAATTGTATTTTTTGCAGTTCTTTATTTTGTATATGGTAATATGCATATTAAGAGCTGATATAAAGTTAATTTGATTTATTTTATGGCTTTGATTTGACAGCCATCCTTGGGAGACAGTGACCAAGGCTGCTATGCAGAAGTACCCCAATCCCATGAACCCTAGTGTGATCGGAGTAGACGTTCTGGACAGAAACATCGATAAGCAGGGACGCCTGTACAGTAAGAGACTGCTCAGCACGGAGTGGGGTCTTCCATCCATAGTAAAATCTGTAAGTGTCAAAAGTCAAACTCATAATCCTGTTTTTTTTTTTTTTTTTAAGACAAAAGATATTTGTAAAATTAATTGACAAGTCAGACAATAAAATGCATCAAAAGAGTCCAGATATAGCTAGAGGGAGGTTAGAGCTTTCCATTCAGCAAATCTGACATTAACATGTGAGGCTATTTCTGTCCCGGGACAGCAGCAGGCCTGGTGGCTGAGTGGAGCCAAGGCAGGCTCGTGGTTGTATGCCATGGCTCGTGCTGTACAGGACATGGCAGTCCCATTTCAGTCATTGCTCAGATGTAATCCGTGGCACCGTGTGATGTAACTTTCCATCTGCGTGTCAGCTCGGTTAGAACTAGAGGTGACTTGGATGCAGAGCAGTGACCGAAGCGTCTGAACTTGTGTAACATGTCATTTGAACTCTTCCCGTGTAACCCTGACTTTCTGTACTCTGTAATGATGATAAGGCTGCAGAAGGCTGATACCCTATTACTCTTTCTTGTGTTTCCTTTTGTAAACATTTGTCAGCTGCTGTACTTTAGCAATGACCTTTGCTTAGATGTCTAAGGTTGTGGTTGTAGTCACTAATGACATCATGACAACCCCATTAAATCCAATGGCAGGCCATGATGCAGACACTCTGTGTTAGCATTTTAACACAGCCTTTAATCAGATTGTCTTAAAGCACATCACTCCTGAGGCTCAGTGCTTGTGTATGAAGTATGTGTGTCATATAGACATTTTACCACGCTGTCAGTTTATCTCTGTACATCACCTTTGACACAAATGGTTGCTGTTAATGTCTCAGCGGGCTGTAGCTCAAAATCATAGGTCAAGCTAGTGGGACGAAACATCGTAGGAATTTTACTTTTGATGAAGTCCGTGCTAGTGTTTTTCCTTGTTTGTTTGGAGGTTGGCAAAAGAAGCTGGTCCAGATTTAAATTGGGGCTTTATAGTATCATATAACAATGCTAGACTTGATGAATCCAAAACTGAGAAGCGGTTCATTATATGTTATCTTTAATATATTCAGCTGGGAGCAGTTTTTACAGAAATGTTTATATGCCACTTTCTTGGATAATTTGAGATTAAAATAGATGTATAGATAAATTAATGTATGTAAGAAATGAAGTTGTGTCGTCGTCTTCAAGAGGAAATAGACGTATGTCAGGTTATTGAAAATGCTATTAAAGTGTCTCCTTCTTTGCCGTCAGATCATTGGAAGTGCACGGACATACACCTATGTTCAGGAACACTCTGTCGTGGATCCTAGAGAGAAAACCTTTGAACTTCAATCTTCAAATGTGAGTACTGCTAACACTGTATTTTTGTGTTGAGATTTGCAGTACAGTCTGTACTCTAATGTTCTCCTTAAAGTCAGGCTGGATGTCGTGTCAGGTAGCAACAGCTGACTGAACATATCAGAACATTTTTACTGCGTTGGCTTGTTGAGCTGCCAGCTAAGTTTTATGACATGGCATTTGCAAGAAGAGGAACGTCTCAAGTTTCACTTCTACTTACTGTTTTTAAAAAATTAGTTTAAAAACTGGGGAATTATTTTTTGGTTTCTTTTTTATAGAATAAATGGTTGTAAGTCCTGTTGACATAACATGTTCTGTTGTGGCTGTATCAATCCCAAACATCCACACCCAGTCAAGAATTAAATTGTACTGCGCAATGTGCTCCGGGTTAAATGGGGTTTTACTCCCAGAATGAAGTCTTACTGGTTACACAGATCAAAAGCTCGATTTGAAATGCATCCACAATGTTTTATTTTAGGCACGTCTAATGGCTCACAGTATCGCTGGCAACTTGACCCTTGATTTGTAAATACATTATATCTCATTGTTCTCTAATCATTTGTAATATTTCCTCTTTAGATCACTTTTACAAACATGGTGTCTGTGGATGAGAAGTTGACTTATAAACCACACCCTGAAGATCCAGAGAAGTAAGTTGTTGCATCATATCACAATGAAGTACTGTGGGTGTTTTTTTTCTAATCACTCTTACTTGCTATGTGGTAACTTTTGACTTTAATTTCTACCTTTCCAGGACAATACTGACTCAAGAAGCTATCATTTCTGTGAAAGGAGTCAGTCTCAGCAGTTACTTGGAGGGAGTTCTGGCCAGTACCATCTCTGCTAATGCTGGAAAGGTAAGACAGATTAAATTGAAAGGTTTCAATTAAAATTTAAACGTCACTTTGATGTGTCTCAACAAAATCTCCTAATTTCTACTTATTGTTGAATTTGATTTATGACTCATGAGTCCAGCCTACATCACAGGTTATAGCCTCAGCTGGGACAAAGTAACTTTTCTTGTACATAATCTATCATTAGAAGTTAGAAGGTCGTTGCAATGAAAACATAGGAATCATTTAAGGTTGATGACAACATACAAAAGTAAAGAGGGGTTTCAGCTGTTAGGAATTACCTCAAAAATAAGTTCAGGGAAATTAATACACTTCTGCAGCTGACGAGGCTCTTTCATTGGATACATGTAAGATCTAAATATAAGATGTCTTCTGAGGCAAAAGTGTTGAATTTTAGACTAGCTTATAGACTACTAATTGTTAAATATCCAGTCAAAAGTAGCAACTTGTCACTTGTATTGCGACATCAGCATTTGCTGTTTATATGCACACTGAGGATAAAATAATCATCTTCTTTAAACTAGTCTTCTCTCTTTAAATGAGGGATAAATCAAGGTAGTCAATTTAATCTGTTCACTTAATTCCAAAGTGTGAGGTCTTTGATAAAATTGCTCTTTTTGTAAGAACATGATGCCCCCATAAAATGTATTTTCTTGTTAATAAATATAATAAAACAAGTATCATTTTATTGTTAAGTGAAGTGTCCTTCTTCTGCTGCTGCTGTTATTTTTTGTGTTTGATCTGCTTGTTGATTTTGCTGGTATTTCTAGAACTTTTTCATGCACCTATGTTCCGCTTAGTAACGTTGTCAGTGGGAAAGTCTGCATCAAAATGTTAAACTCTGCATTTTGAATACATATCCCCAAAATAATGATACTTATTGGCCCAATCAGACACTGTGTGTTGTAAACCGTCCCTTTGATGTAGCTGATAATCCTGTCATGTTCTTTATTATTTCCTGCCTAATGCAGTTAAACTAATTTTTTTATTTTGTTCTTACTCAGGGCCGTGAAGCCATGGAATGGGTAATCAGGCGATTGAATGCAGAAATCGAGGAGCTTGCAGCTACCGCTTGTGGGACTATACTCACCCCGATGGCGGCTGCAGTCACTGAGAAATGACACCTACCTCTTTTGTTCAGAGTCTGAGAGACGCTGCACATAAGCACAACCAGCCTCCCTTTATGATGCTCTGGGGCAGTTTTCCATATTGTTTAACGGTACTCATTCTTTACTATCTACATTAGATATATTTTAAGCACCATGCTGCAGCATAAAGGGATTCTGATTAATGTTTTCAGCGCAGGACTGCAGTGATGAGAGACTGTGGGGTGGAGAATGAGTGGCACACTCAGGGATACATTTTGTGTATTCGGAGGCATCTAGCATTGGCAGAAAGGCATCAGAGGCACTGGATGAAACAGAAACACAAGAAAAGTGCCAAAGCAGAAACTGCATTCAGCTTCTTAAGACACACCTCTGCCAGCTGTGCTTTTTTTTTTTTTTTTCTTTCCCAGAAGACATCAGAATGTCAACAAATGTCCTCTGATATGGATGCTGTGTACAGCTGCAGAGTGTACAGGAAACAACTTTAAGCTAAGAGTAATATAGATGACTGTGAACATACGATGAGAGAGGGAGGGTTGCCAAGACAAGCGGTACATCCAGTGTATGTCCTGTATGCATGAAAAGTGGTCGGAGTATTGGGTGGGTTAATTACTTTAACATGACAAAGAAACGATTTAGTTATCTTTTTTGTGTCTGAGAGCCATCTCAATGTTTTTCTTTGGGACCTAAGTAATACCAAAACTCTGTACCAGGAAACATGAAAACCTCATTCTAAACGGTATTGTTGTTTAACTTCTGTTATTTAAGTGTGATACAGGGATCAATATTTTTGCCATATTTATGTTTCTGAAGCAGTATGAGGACCTTCTCAAATGCTGTGCTGGTGTAACTTCGGTGTTAATCTGTCTGTTGTGAGCTTAAAGCTACATGCTCAACTTGAACTTGTTTGCTGTTCTCCAGCAATTTTATCAGGTGGCACGTGATATCATGAGATAACCTAGAGACCTTTGCCATGACTTGGAGAGTAAAACAATTTACCAATGAAAAGCTGCTACCCATGTGAACCTGGTATAGGTTCTGGAGTAGTTACACTGTGTATTTGGGAAGGTCTTCTATAAAAAGGATGCACTAGTTTCTTTAATATTTAAATATTTAACTTGTAATTGTTATATTTATTTAGGAAAACAGTTTGTTTTTAATGATTGAGTTTTTTTTTGTTTTTGTTTTTTTTTAACATTAAAAGCTGTGAAATGACATGCTAAGTGTAACGTGCAGTTTTGACTGGGTGCCTGTGAAAAAAACTTATCATGACCGAATGCAGAATGTGGCAATAAATTAAGAACATTTTAACATCTTCAACTGAATTACTTTGTTAGCAATTCTTCTCCGGAGAGTTAATAGTTGTACAATATTTAACATAAATTGGATGTTTATTTTATCCAAGAACTTTTAACGTGCACTGTGAACTATAGAAAAGCCTGGGTTGTCTTGTACTTATTCGGTGAAATTATTGGCCTAGCCACCTTTAGAATGTGCAATCACGAAGTTACTTTCAATATATAAGGTTTTCAAAAATGAGCAGTGTAATAGGCTTTCAATTACTACAGTCAAACAGCAAACCAGTTCAGATTGTTTTAATCTACTGACATCTTCCAAAAAGCTAAATTTAATCAGTTTCATATTTCAGATGTCTGAGCTGTTAATAACACACCAATTTTACTTTTGCTTGAGTCATTCAATCAGACCCAACTATCACTTTTACCATTAACATGTTACATACACACCTTCCGCATCTTTTTACCTTTGTAATGTGGAGCTCAATGCTGCCACCTGGTGGCCAAATGCAAGACCTGCAGATTTGTGCAGGTTGTTGCATTTATCTTGAGAAATTGTTAATTTATTGTTAAAGATTAATCAAATAAAGGTTTAAAAATACGTGTGTGTCTGTGTGTGTTTATTCGCGGGCGCTGTAATTCATTAAAATGAATCAAAAATAAAGTGTATCATTATGGAAAGCTCTGGAGGAAACAAGGGAATCACAGCTATAAAAAAAAATAGTTAGAGAGAACATTGAATTGTTCTCCACTGATATATAAAAATATAAATATAAAAAATATATATATAAATTATGTAGCTGGCGTGTTTTCAGGCAGCACGCAACGCCCTCTACTTTTTTCGAGACTACACTCTGACGTCAAGCAACATCCGCTTCCTATATAGTTTTAGCCAATAGAGAGCGAGCACAAAGCATTCCCTCAGCCAATCCAAGTCCCTAGTTTGTTTAAAGGTTTTAAAAAGAGGGACGTTTGAAATCAAACAGCCAGCTTTTAAGAAAAGTGTTGTTCGCTAGCGTTTAAAGTCAGAGGTATCACGTTTATGGTACTTTATTTATATTTCAAATAGCTTTTTACAGTAGGAAACTTACTAAACTTAGGAAACTGTTATTTGACTGCGCTGTTAAAGAAAGTCACCGTGTCCTTAGGTTGTAGTGGATATTTCTTTATTCATGTAGCTAGCGACACACTAGCTTTCGTGAACTGGCCGACGAAGCTGCTAGCAAGCTTGTGGAGCGTTGCCTGGTCGAGAGCAGCTTTAGTTCTGGATAAATCAACGGACAGTGGTTGCTTGCCGCCATCGTGCAATAGTATAATCAGGTAAGTCAAGTTATCGTATTACAAGTCGTTCGTTTATATAGTATTTTATAGGACGTGTTGGTCTCAACTTTTCAGCTAACAGAAAACGTTATCTATAAACCAGACAGCTACGCGGGATATATAGATAGATATATATATGTGTGTGTGGAAATCGAGGGCCCAGATCCTCCAAACCAGGCAGGACCTCAGGTGCAGTCTGTGCAAAGAAGCCCCTGAAACCATCCAGCACCTGATAGCAGGGGGTTCAAAAATACTGGCAGGCTAAGAATACATGGAACACCGTAACCAAGTAGCCGGCATAGTGTACAGAAACATCTGTGCAGAATATGTACTGGAGACCCCTAAGTCACAATGGAAACACCTACCAATGTGGGAGAGAATGAGAGGGCTAAGATCTTGTGGGACTTTCAGATACAGACTGACAAAATGGTGGTGGCCAACCAACCGGATGTGGTGATCATGGATAAGCAGCTAAGGAAAGCCACAGTGATTGATGTAGACATCTCCAACGATGGAAATATCAGGATAAAGGAACGCGAGAAACGGGAGAAATCCCAAGGACTCAAGGAAGAGCTGGAAAAAGCCTGGAAGGTGAAGGCAACAGGTGGTACCAGTGATCATCGGAGGACTGGGGGCCGTGTCCCACACATTGGAGAAGTAGCTCCTAAAGATACCCGGAGAAACATCAGACATCTCCACCCAGAATAGTGCAGTCCTAGGAACAGCTATGATACTGCGTAGGACCCTTAAGCTCTCAGGACTCTCCCGAGCACCCCAGCCAACCTACACAGAAAAGATGGGAGGTTAGGTGAAGGAAGAGTGGTTTATGTTTATATGTATATGTGATTAGTTTGACCATATTCTTGTGATATTGCCCTGTCAGTACTGCTGTAGTATTGTTAATTTGTCATGTCTTTCGGATTATCAGATTTTGTTAAATTTGACTGTTTTTTGTGTGTTTTTTTCCCTCAGAAAATGGACTCTTCTGGCACACTCAAGATGACAAACAGCATCAAACTTCAGAGGCCTGAAACAAAGGTATTGGTGTTTATCTAACTTTACCTACTGAGTATATTTTCATTTTTGCACGTTAAATTAAAAATGTTCTTAGTAGTACATAACTGCCTATATAAGCAAACACAAGTAAGACAAACATACATCTTTAAAAAAATGGAAATAAGGAGGAGAAACACAACTGCCATCAAAGAAAATTGTGCATTACGTTGTCAAAGGAACAATCATCCTACAGTTTAATTTGCTAGTGACAAGAGAACCAACCAATCTGCTATCCAAAAATGTCTTGACAGACAAACATGCATTTTTATGTATAAAACTACAAAAAACATAAAAGTTAAGCTTAAATCATCAGTCGATAAAACTGACTGTTACTTTTCACAAGTATGGTTAACATTAATGATCAATACTTTTATTGTCACTTCCTCAATGTATTGCTGTAAAGTTAGATAATTGTGTGTATGGGTATTATCATTGTGTTTTTTGCAGTCGAATGGTGAGGGTCCAAAGCGGATTCCTGTGTCGCAGCAGTCGCATGTGGTGCAGAAGGCTGTTGTGACACCAACTCAGCGGGTTCTCTGTGTGCCAAATGGACCTCAGCGTGTTCAGCGACCTGTCAGCCATCAGAAAACTGTATCTCATGTATCTGTTGCTATCAAGTCCCCACATCCCGGTGACCAGAATGTGAACCCTACCACTCAGATTTTGAATCCTGCACCGCAACTTAAACCTGTGTCTCAGCAAAACCAGCCAGAGATTCCTGTTCCCATTGCAAAGCCTGATTTAGCCAACCCACCATCGGAATCAACAATGCTAGAGAAGGCACAGAGTAAGTATACTACTAAACTGGGGAAGCATATTAACAATGTTTACAGTCAAAATTCTAAACCATGTCCTTTTTCTTTTCTCCTCATTAGACAAACCTGCCAAAAATGATCATGCCTCCACATCAAAGTATGTCAAATGTAGCCTATTTACACTGCTCATAGGTTCTTCTGAAAGCTGATTACGTCAGAATTTATGTAACTGCTGCTGTGTTCACACAGGAAGCGATGGAGTCTGGAAAATTTTGACATTGGCCGACCCTTAGGAAAGGGTAAGTTTGGCAATGTCTACTTGGCCAGAGAACGACAAACTAAGTTCATCTTGGCCCTGAAGGTGCTCTTCAAGAAGCAGCTAGAAAAGGCCGGGGTGGAGCACCAGCTGAGGAGAGAAGTGGAGATCCAGTCTCATCTCAGGTACAAACTTGTCAAAATTATTGACATACCTAAAATCATGCAAAAAAAAAACCTGGATATTATAAACGTAGTCCATGAAGCAAAATGGGCAGTGCTAGCCTAGTGGTCAGATGTGGGTTTGAGTCTGGAGGACCTGGGTTCATGTCCCTGGGGGGAAGTATATTTAATAACAAAAAGAAAAGATTTAGAGAACTTTTTATTTTTTTTATTTATTTATAGAATTAAATGACTTTTTTTTGTAGTGTTGTAAGTTGTTGCGCATAGTTGGTGTCTTATTTGCTGCAAACACTGGAGAATCGGATGATTTACTGGGACCAACAGAAGAGCAAACTTTTCTCCATCTATAACAACTTAAACCTAAATGTTTATGGCAGTTTGGGTGAAAGCTCTTTTTGTGAACATATTTGTCGCATCACTTCTGGATCAGAGAGCTTGTTACTTCAACTTCCAACACTACAGAATGTCCTTGTGGGAAGGTTTATGATGCATTAATAAGCATTCCAGGTTGTAATGGTGTGTGACAATATGGACCGTGTTACAAGGACCTAGTCTGGGTAACTGTCTGATGCCGGGGTTGAAGCAGATTAAAGAAATTACAAAATGGCACTTATTTAGATTACCTGAAATTTCTTTTGTGCTCTTTCATTGTTTTAAAAACGTGTTCTTGTGGTGGCCCTGTTCTGAGTAGCTTTAGCTTGCAAATTGGGAAACCATCTGGTTCTCCAAACAGAGAGTTCTGACAGTTTTCTACTGCATGCAAGATACTGACAATACTACACATATCCACTTGGGGAAAAGAACAAATATCCCTTTAGCATGTTTGGAGATTCTTGCTGAATTTTGCAGTAACCGCGGAAGAGAGACCACAACACGATGCCGTAACCCTACACGAGAGCACATTTCACCAGCGTTGGCTGCGCCGGTAGGACTCTGTCTGTGCAGCTCTTGAAGACCAAACTTGTCGCTAGATGAAAACTCATCCTCTATAACAGACGAGTTCCTACTCCAGCACACTTAAATCAGATTAATGAACTTCCTCATCAACTTATTTAATAGCCATTAATTTAATTTAGGTGGGTTAATGTAGTGTTAGTTCTAAAAAATGCGGGGCAGTGGGTCCAAAGGTCCTGGATTGAGAAACACTGCTCTATAACAAGCTGACAAGTCTTCGGCTAACAGTGACCTTTATATAGTCCAGCTAGATTGCTCTATAGAAAGTTTGTGCTTTTTAACAGACTGTTTTTGCTTAATCTGCTACATCTGTGTTCTTCAGGCATCCTAATATCCTGCGTCTCTATGGCTACTTCCATGATGCAAGTCGTGTGTATCTGATCCTTGAGTTTGCACCCAGAGGGGAGCTGTACAGTGAGCTGCAGCGCTGTGGAAGGTTTCCCGAAGATAGAAGTGCCACAGTAAGTAGGCCAGTTTAACAACTATTTTCATACCTTTTAATGTGCTAGTAAATACACGGTAAACATCATGTAGAGTGTACATTATTTCCACATTTTTTGTGCCTTTTTAAATAAGGAGCATGAACATTAAAAAAAAAAAAAAAAACAACAACAAAGAGGTGGGAGAAGGTTGGATTGGCCAAAGATATGGTACACATTGTGTTCATAATGCTATGTGTATTATCTATACCAGTACATCATGGAGCTTGCAGATGCCCTGAATTATTGCCACACCAAGAAGGTGATCCACAGAGACATCAAACCAGAGAACCTGTTGCTGGGAGCCAATGGGGAGCTAAAGATAGCAGATTTTGGTTGGTCTGTTCACACCCCCTCTTCAAGGTATAAACATGCCTTAACACTGTTTTTTGTTTTTACCTTGTAATGATGTGCTGTGTCTGTCATATTTTCATATTGTGGCAACGTTAGAAAAGGATATTTTTTCATACATCTTCAATTCACTTGTTGGGACTCAGTCTGCGCTGGCTGGGCGTTGTTGGGGTTTTCGTTGTTTCTTTTTATTTATTTATTTTATTTATTTATTTTTTCTATAGTCTTTACAGACACAGGACAGAGTTCTGTATTCACAGAATTCCTTTCCCTTTTCAGGAGATCCACTCTGTGTGGAACACTTGACTACTTGCCTCCAGAGATGATTGAGGGAAAAACTCATGATGAAAAGGTGGACTTGTGGAGTCTGGGAGTCCTTTGCTATGAGTTCTTGGTTGGAAAACCCCCATTTGAAGCGAAAACTAATGAGGAGACCTACCGCAGGATTTCAAGGGTATGACACCCACATAGGCATAAAGTTATGGAGCTTCCTCTTTGCCCTGTCAAGCTCTTAGGTCTGGGACCAGATTACAGAAACCACCTACACCTTTTGACTGGCACACCGGTACCAGTCCAGACCTGTGAATGTTAAGTCGCACCGGTGCGACCAAGAAAAAAAGTTAGTCACTCAATAAAGTTTTGATTACATGTGATGGTCGCATTCTGAGCCATGTGCTTGGTGTGATATCCACATGCAAGCATCTTCGTTTCTTTTTTTCCTCTCTGACCAGACACATAAAATGTCTTTTACCCTCTAATTGTCTGGTGTTAATTTCTGTAATTACAGCAATCAACATTTCTGTACACAAGGTGTTACAGGAGGAAAACATACTTGAGTTGAAAACTAGCACTTAGAGAGAACTCCATTGTTTGGGTTGGTTAAGCCACATCACCCAAAGATGCCTTAGATATGTCAAACCTGATTTGTGCTGTAGCATGCTGTGCTGTTTAAAGAGCATCTTCTCATACTGCGACACATTGTTAGAATCAGTTTTACGACTTAACAAATTCCAGCAGTTGACTTATCTGGAGTGGCCGCTGCACATGAACATGTCTCATGTTTAACATTAGATCAAGTTTTTTTTTCTTTCTTTCAGGTGGAGTACACTTACCCTGCACAAGTCCTTATCAGTGATGGAGCTAAAGACTTAGTTGCCAGGCTGCTGAAACACAACCCCATGCGCAGATTGCCAATTCATGGAGTCCTAACACACCCCTGGGTGCTTGAGTATTCAACCAAGAAGCCTACTACCCTGAACAATGATGAGTCCAGTCAATAACTCGGCTTCAGATATCTGTGTGCATATGATGCTGGAGTACAACATGAGACCAGTTAATTATTGCATGCAGGTGACTTCTCCAAACCTGCGTGGTCACAGAATCACTTTATATGGATTTTTTTTTGTTCTGCAGACATGTCGAGCCACTTGGTCGTCTGTTATCTTTTATCTTGTACTTTGCATTTCTTGTCTTACCAATGGCATTCTTGCCTGTAAATATTTCACTTTTTTTGTATAATTATGAACATTTTATTGAGCTTATGTGAAATGCCATTACTTGAAAATCCAATAAATTATAATTCTTGGAATATGTCACTTTGGAATTTACATGATGTGTTCATGTGTGACTGCTACGGTTTATTTTCAGTCTTGTTTGCATTTCTTATTTTTCAAGGCTTGTTAAAAGTTTGAAGTTTGTGCCGAGGCCACATGATGCATCTATGAACTCTGAGTATTGTTATCGAGAGGCATTAGAGGTGAGCACTGAGCAAGGGTGCTGCAAAACCATTGGAACTGGGAGAATTACTTGCTTTGAACTGAAATCTTTATTATTAATAAACTAGTACAATAAAATGTTGGACTATAAGTTAGTGCTCTGGTGACTTGCTTTCTATGTTCATTCGCCATTCTTCTGTCATGAAAATTTATGAGTGTGCTTCATTTCAGTTCGCATTTACCTCGGATCCTTTTAAATGCATATGCCTTTCTTGTCCGCTAGGTGGCTCCCTACGACAATATGTAGTGAAACTCGGTGAGACCATTATGAAGAAATTCGTCTTATGACTGGTGTTTATCCCAAGATTTGTTTAATGAATCCTTACTCTGGTGCATTAAAGCTATGGAATCATGGTCTTTCATGTAAGGCTTTATGTGAGTGTTTGAAAATGTTAATTGTTTCATACACCTAATTTTACTAAATTATCTCATTGCTGGTGTTTGTTTAGTGGGATTTATATTGCACCTCAAACTTGTAAGACTAACCAGATTAGAAATACCAGATCTATACATATTTAAAGCTGTTTCATTGGTCTTAAAATCTGCAGAGTGGGCTTCAGGCTTTAATCATGCAATAGCTTGATTTTTTCTTCTAATAAATATATATATATATATTCGTGTGTGTACGTAAGATGAAATCACTCATAAATAAATTGTTCGTCCAGATGTTTGCCTCCCTGCGCAGAAGGAAATCAACAGTGGATGAACATGTCGGCCATAAGGACCGATGCAAAGCCTGCAGCGGAAAATCTGTCCAACTGCTTATTTTAAGCGAGCAAGTCGAATCGTGGCAAAGAGGAAAACCTGCATGTTGTCAATCTCTACAGATGCAAGTCAAACATTTTAAAATGAGGCCGAATTGGTTTTCAGATTGCGTCAATTCCCCCATATCTCTATCAAACCCTACAAACACCGACACACATGGCTATATACATTTTCTAATTCAGTGGCCTGCGCAGCCTCAACATAATTATTCTTCCATTTAAAAAAATATGACTGCGACTGACCATCTTTTTCTATCTTTTATTATAGAGAAAAAAACAGGTTCTGACCTTTTTTTTTTAGGTTTACATAAAACCACACACATTTTTACAATATAATTTCACTTATCTCTTTATTCTTTAATATTAATTTCACGATATATGATAACGACTTTTAGATATACATTCCATCTTTTTGAAACCACAATAACACACTACACATACGTTTTTTATAACATTTCCACAGGACCCATTGGATTGCACAGAATGAAAAATGTCAGTATGCACATTTTCCTCTTTAAATAACTCACTTTTTTCTCTTTATTTCAGACACCGAATTTTTCCAAGACATGAGTCTTCCAAATTAATTTAAGAAACAGGCCATGTGGTTCTAAATGCGTTATGTTAAAACTTAGGAGTGTAGTGTTTAATTTTGGGGTCCCCATCTAAAGAGAATTTGGGCCACATGATGAGGCTGGGCGTTCCAGGGGAATTTTGTTATTACCGATTAAAACGCTCAGTAAAATAATCGAAAGCAAAAAAGGCCTAAAAGCATTAACACGTTCAAGCAGAAGAACCGAAATGTTTCTATTTATATATATTTATTCCCACTTTCCAGTGTCAACAGTAGTCCAGTAGTCTATCATACATTCAATGCATAGTTTTTATAGCCGTTGTGTCCTAGCTGGTATTTTCTAGGGGAATGTCCAAATTCTGTGAAATATATTCTTTTATTTCTCTGTTGAATAAACCTTTGTGTTACTTTATATATTTTGTCCCACAGGCTTTTTTCTTTCTTTTTGGCTTTAACGCCACACCACTGCTCGCAGTCATATTGCGAATTATCTATAAGAAAGTGACATTTTATTCTAAATATTTTCTTTCTTTAAAATAAATCTTATCACCGTTAAATCACACTTTGTCCAACCGTCACAAAGTCGAGCGTTACATGAAGTGAAATCTCATGTGGGGGATGCACCACAGGAGCGACGACAAGGCATGCTGCCCTTTTTGCAATTTGATTTTAGGTCATTATTGTAAACGTTTACTCCACTGGAAAATATCTATATGTACTTTGTTCGCATATTTATACATGTTTTATTCTGTGTACTTTTCTTTTTGTATTTTCTTTTTTTGTGTGAACGTGTTATATTCTCTCACTGCCATCCATCATATTTGTGTGTGCGTGTATGTGTGTGAATTGCCACAAGTAGTGCATGAGTGCGAAAAAATGTCCGCGTGTGCACTGTGCGCGCTTTTTAACGCATGAATGAAGCAGAAGGGCAGCGCGGAGTCGTGTATCTTTATGTTTTCACTAAATGAGGATTTGCAGTTAACATCTAGTTCCAGCGATGGCTTTGCGTCTATTCTTCTATGTTGTATTTGAAAGCCTCTATGAGCCCCTCCATTGAATGGATGAAACCAGATATGCTGCATATACCTCCTATTACAAAGATGGCGACATCAAAGAAAACCTGGTGCCATAGCAGCTTTCTCCATAAAAGCTTGAGGTGGAAGATACTGGGAAGCAGAAAGCAGAGGCCTGCACCTGTCAGGCTGCCAGTGAGACCCATGAGGAGGGCGAAATGTGGCACATAGATTGCCATGAGCAAAGTGAACACAACAAGGCTACATCGGAGAGTCAGTCCCCAGGACTTTAAGCGTCCATCGCCTCCGTAGCAATCTGGGAAGTACGCACGTCCCCCATCCTGGAAAAAGCTTTTCTCTAATACCTCAACTGCAGCGAAAAATGGTAGCGGATACGACAGCAAGGCTTTGGCCACGAGGAAGAGGTTGACGACAGCTCGGATGCCTGGGGGCAGGTTGTCTGTGATGACCTCCTTAGTTTCATCAGCCCAGGTCAAGTAGGCCACCAAGGCGAACAGGCCTTTGAGGATGCAGGCAGCGATGTGAGTCCATTTCATCATGCAGTGGAACTCGCTCGGTTTATGCATGTTCCCCTCCAGAGATGGCAGGAAGATCTGCGAGGTGTAGCTGAACACGATAATCCCAATGGAGATGGGGAACTTCTTGACGTCGATGTAAAACTTGACCTTGTCCCAGGCCCAGTCCCTCGCCCGTGAGAGGCAGTAGGCTATCACCAGGACGTTGATGATAAAGTGGGCCAGCGTGCACAGCAAGCTGAACTTGGAGACGGCTTTCAGGTTCTTGAGGAAGGCGCAGGGGAGGAGAGCGGCGGTGGCGATGATGGCCCAAGACTTCTGGGAAATCGGCATGTTTGGGAAACTGTTGTACATGAGATTACCACTGACCACCACATACAGGATGCAAGTCATCACTAGCTCTATGATTTGGGCTACATTCACGACATGGCCACCTAAAGACGGGAATCTTGGCGCGCAACATGCGTTGGCAATGTCCACATAGGAGTCTCTTACACGCACGAGCTGCCCATCTTCGTCCTCCTCGTACAGACAGGCAATGAGGATTTTCCCTGTGTAACAGCACACTACGGCGGCGAAAATAATGAGAAAGAGTCCGAGGTATCCTCCGTGCAGGATGGCATAGGGCAACCCGAGAACAAACATCCCCTACAAAAAGGAAGAAATACAAACATAGTTAATGTTGTAGGTTAAACTTGTACGGAATGGTCATTATAGTTAATTAATAATTTGTTCCTTTTCTAAATAGGCTGTAATATGGCTTTGAATTGGAGTAACCAGATTATATTACATAAAAGCTTTAGGATTACTCGGCATGAATTTTCAAATTTGTTGTGGGTTTTCCACTTTGCTTTGAGCGCATCCGCCGCCTCTGACGTCATTACAATCTAGAGGAGACACACTCTGACGCCAGGGTGACTGTCGTGACCGCAGCCAAGATAAAGCGTGAAAAGGACTGCGTCCTGGAGATTTTTGTCGCATAGGCTCCAAGTTTAGACAGCAAGACCGGCATTGCGCAAACGATTCTTGTGCTTAATTGGAAATGCCATGTATTTATAAAGCTTTCTTCTCTTTCCAATTGTATTGTAAATTTGTGACTTATTGCAACTGATGTGTAAAAGTGTGCGTGTCCAGTCACCTTAACATGTTTTCCTACATACTTAATAGCATCTCCAATATGATAGAAAACATTCAAGGTTTTCAGTTTCTAAAAAAAGATCATTCAAAATACTGCAAAAAGCGTTATCATTATGGTGCAGAGTAAAGCAGTTTTCAGAGAGGTGCATTGGTGATATTAGACATATAGACAAAGAATATGTTTTGCTGGTGGGAGGAGGTAGAGGAGGAGGCACAGGTATAGCTCTGTTTTTGACACCAAAGAAAAAATAAAATCTCTGCACTGACGATGAAGAATGGAACACTGTAAGCCTCTAATTATAAGGAATAAAAAAGGTGTTTCAAGAAATATTCTATTCTTTGGTCAATATATATATATATATATATATATATATATAATAAAAATGATCAGTTCGACCAAATTCCTTTATAGAAACAAAGCTATGTGATTTTTGGCTCATCCAGGAATGTTTTAATAAACATCTCAAGGGGTCGCAGGTGCGCATTTATCTCAAATTTCACACTTGCTCCTAAAGCTGTTCAGTCAATTAGAGCGGAGCACCGGAGCCCCTCGCCTATAGTCCAGGCTGTGCGTCTTTACCTGGATCGCGTTCGTGACGTTCCAGCCCGCCTCCCATGCGGTGATTTTTGGTCTGACTTCAGTCAACTCGTTGGTCGGACCTCCGTCCTTTGAGGCAGAGTGTGGTGGACCGGTGCCGTCCCTCTGGTAATGACTGTCCCCGTCCAGGTCGCCTCCTTCTCCGCTCCCCTCTCCCACAGCCTCATCCGATGTCAAGATGTCCATCTGCATGCCTTGCCGGTGATCGTAGTCCAGGTCATCACAGGCGACGAAGCCCAGAGCCTCCTCGTCGGTGGCGGCCTGGAACCCCATCCTGGCAAACATCCCGCTCATCTTTGCCTGGGATTTGTTGGACACAGCCGTGGCTGCATTGGTCAGTTTATTAGAGAGCTTGCCTCTAATTAACGTCGCCATTTTCGCTTTCCTGCCGGCTTTAAACTGTCTGGTGTTTAATTAGTGTTTTTTCTCCTCCTGTCAGTTAGAAAAACTGAGGCTACTTTGGATTTCAGGTCTTTATTCTCAGCATGAGATAATGCCACGAAGAAAAAGCGCAAGTTTGGTTTCAAGACACCGATGGGTTTCAGTTGCTATCTCCACTCCTTGCTCACAGCGCGACTGGTGCTCTTGATTATCCCCAGGTTCATGTCACCTTCAGACGTCGCAGCTCCGTCTCTGCATCTTGGCACTGCGCGCTCTGATGCTCGTCGAGTAGCGCACCTATTCACACTCTGAGGCAGTTGAGCAGCATGCGCAAAAGCTTTACGCACGACAAAAGACGAGCCACAGGTCCCTGCAGGACCTTTATTATCGCTTTGTAATGGGTTGTAAGGTGGCAGGCAGCTTTTCCTGGAGTTTCTCGTCGGTGTTCAGGTGCCTTCACTGATGCCAATGCGGTACCGTGGAGCCCAGGGGGGAGGCAGGGAGGAGACACGTGTTCTCATCAGCCTGCCAATGCTAAGCACGTCTCCAGCCCTCCCACTGCCCCACCATGAGAAAACGGGAGAGATTTGCTGCATTTCTAGGGGAGGTACTTGCAGTACCCCCACCACCCCTTCCCCAACCCATAATCTATAATACCACATCCTAACATCCAATGATATTTCGGGGGCCTCAAACCTTGCATAACTTTACGCGTATAAAAGGAGACTGAAATTTCACGAAGCCCAAAGGTCTTTGGACTATATTATATCATTTCCAAAATAAAGGATCTGCTGTTTTAAATATTTGATGCTGCTATTCATTGAAAATGGAGAGACGAGGACTTGGAGCATCATAATAGTAACCAAATTTGCTACTGGGATTACGTGGATCGGGTTTTTGATAGCCTCGTCGCGTTTGCTGATAATCAGGAAATATATTTTAGTGTTTTTTCTTCTTAAATGTAGTTAGATACATAACTCGAGATGATGCACATTTAACTTTGCAAGATGCAATTGATTCTTTTGTTTAAAATGAAACAAAACTGACCTTCCATCGACTTGAGTCTCCATTCACGACGCTCATTCATTCATTCATTCATTCATTCATTCATTCATTCATTCATTCATTCATTCATTCATTCATTCATTCATTCA
>JBAMHW010000003.1:19138268-19160169 GCA_037177495.1 Rhadinocentrus ornatus
ATCTATCTATCTATCTATCTATCTATCTATCTATCTATCTATCTATCTATCTATCTGTCTATCTATCTATCTATCTAGTCTATAAAAGAGTTTAAACTTGAGTAAAGGTGAATTTACTCTGTGTGTGAAATGAAACACTCCCCAGACGCCGTTTTCTGTTAACCCACAGTGATTCTGCTCTCTCCATCAACCTTTGACGTCCTCCTTCCCGGAGCGGGTCGGGTTCACTCTCCTGCTGCGACACATTAACATTGTAATTGCCTTTTTTTGAGCACAATAAACGGAGCCAGTCCGTAGGGACCAGAGCTGCCCGAGGCTGGCACAAAGCTTTGCCATTGATTTTTCACACACTGCCAACATTATAAAAGGAAAAAAAAAAGTAATTCATTAACAATCTCCGACCTGGACATGCATGGTGTTCTCTGAGCTCAAATTGTGTTGATGATGTAGGGTATATGGTGAACATTTGACACCTGCCTTGAGGCTATAGTCCAATAAATTGTTGAATAACTAAGCTAATTATTATTTTCAATGGCTCATTAATGATCTAAAACATTATCATTATCAAATGTTGTTATTAATTTAGCAGACATAATGTGAAAATGCATTGAAGCTGCAAAAGAAGAAGCATGTATCTTGTATTGATTAAGACTTAAGTAATCAATAGCTGTGACATCTAATCTACTAAACTACAGTAAGTACTCTTAAATGTCAATGCATATATGCTCCATATTTAACAGACTGAAGTGCATGTAAATGTTAGAGCATATAAATGCAGTACGTAAGGAAGTGTAACTGTGACAGTGCGTGTACGTCTGTGTGTGTGTGGTCTTGTCACCCAAAGAGAAGTCAATAAATAAACAGACCTCAGTGGCTGGTGTGTAACAGTTTTGTTCTCATTAAAGTTTTATGTTATGAAAGCAGCAACATCTTGTCGGCTCTCACAGGGATTTCCAGACTTGAATCAAGCTGAAAGGTTCACAGTGTTTAATCCTGCAGGACGACAAATACACTGACTGCATGAAAAGCTCTGCTCATGTTGTCTAGTACCATGCTTTTAGTCGATATCTTCTTACACACATTTACTTTTCTTCAGACTGCCCTTTATATATCCAGATCAGAACAGACAAAACATAATTTTAGCTAAGAAGACATTTTTTATCAAGATATTGTTTTCAAAACATAATCAAAGCTAGCAAACACACATACCATCCTAGTAATAACATATACTCAAAAAGTATAAAATGTGTTCCATTGTTTTAACTTGGACTCCAATGTTTTGTAGTTCTGCAGGATTGACAACACCAACATTATTTATTTTTGTCATAGCCTTCTGCACATTATCCTAGTCCGAATATGAGCCAAATAAACCATAGTAACATGGCTCCGTAAGGACCCTCTTAGCTCTAATTGGTTAACCTCTGGTAATCTACAAAAAGCATCCCGTCCATTTGAGCATGGCCACTGTTTTGAAAGCTAACAGTAGCCTAAACTTAATATAACTAACACAATAATTAAGCTTAAGCTTAGAATCTCAAAAACCTAGTCCAACAAAAACTGACTTGTGGGATTTATAGCTGATAAACAGCTTTTGGTGAACCCATCCTGGTTTGTTTCCTGTTATGATTCTAAGCTAAGCTTGGATAAGCTAAGCTAAGTTAGCTCTCTTGGCTATGTCTTCATATTTTACAGCAGAGCTCTCAAACTCCAGTCCTGCAGGTTGAGATGTTTCCCCACTTTAACACACTTGACTCAAATTAATGGCTGATTGTGTAGAACATGACAACAAGCATCTATTTATGAAGCAGCAAAACATCTAAAACCTGCAATGGCTGCTGAGAACTGGAATTTGAGATCCCTGTTAAAAGGCTTGCGACATTGACTGTCAAAAATGTCAACAAAGCTTACATCTTCCTGTTTCATTAAGTTCCATTTTTTTTTTAAAAAGATGGAGTTATTACTAACGTCTGAACCTCAAAGCATGCAGCAGAGTAACTTAATGCTGCATTTTATGCCTGTATGCTATGCTTATTACTGATTCTACATTCCCTTGATTTGTGTCACTCTGCTGTCTGTTTACATTTTAATTTTAGCAACCATGCACTATGCATTTATTTAAATAATTTAAAAACCTTTATGGTTTTCATTTATTACTACAGCAGATTTTTCTTTTCTTTTTTTGTCTTTTAATCCTTGATAGATAAGATGTGAGGTGGGTGGGGAAGGGGGTTAATATAGTTTATACTTTGTCTTTGCTCACTTTGTACCTATGCACTGTGATCCAAACTTACAAAAACTCAATAAACTGCTGTGAATACAAATAACTGATTTAGTCCTAAATTAAAATACTTAAAAATCAGGTAAGGCTGTGGCTTCTTAGATGTTAAAGGGGAAAGGAAAATGCAGGATACTGCAACCATCTATGAACAAAAAGCCCTTTTAAATCTTTGCAATTTTAAAGCATATATGTGTTTTCAGAGTTAGACAATTTTATGCCCATTTATATTTGTAAAAATGATAACTTTTTGTTGGCAATGATTTTTTATTTCTTTTAAGCAGACATTGGATCAAAGGATGAGATGAAACAATCCAGGGAATCCCTTTTTCAAATTAGCGGTGATGCTTTGTTTATTCTTACGCATCACTGTGTTTTTATTAGTGTAACCCCTCCATTTCCTCTCCACATCCAGTCTGAATGATTCATTGAAATGCACATCTTGTTTGCAATTGACAACATTCACAACCTGCTGAAAGCTTTTTGTTCTGTCCCTGTGATGTCGGCAGGCCTTCAAACAGCTCGGATTTAATTGAAAGTCGCAGCACTCATGGAGAGTACTTGGAGCTTAATAAAGGAAACCGCTGGCCATGTTGCATACAGGTTTATGAATAAAAACCACATATATGCTTTTGAAAATGGGTTTTTCCATCCGTGTCTGCCCATCCCCCCGCAGTCGAACTGTGCAGCCACTCTGGGCTGTCATTAACTGCTATTGTCAGCAACACAATCAAGGGCAGGAGCAAAGAAAATGCTCCAGCACTTATCATGAGCTCAGCCACAGCACCCAGATACACACAGACACATCCAGAGCCACAAAAATCCACAGCACACACCAGGAGAATAGATGTTACTATTGATTTCTGGACTGATGTGTGAGACGTTGCACAAATACAGAAGCCTGGTCACAAAAGGTGTTTTTGTCTTTGGAGAGCTATAATCGTTTGGCATCACCAAGCCAATGAGTGGATCTGTGTGTGGACGTATGGTCAATACAGCTGTGTGACAGAAACGTTAGTGGTGATTTCAGCCACTTCGGTGCTCTTAAGCCCATTAGCAAAAATATTCTGATAAAAACAAAGTGCTGAAATGTTTGGTGTTAAACTTTTTAATCTGTGATAAACATTTTCACATTTTAAAATCCAAGTTTTATGTAAAAACTTTACAGAAAAGTCATGTGATATTTAAGTTTTTTAAAGACTGGTTGTATCACCAAAAAATTCATTAAGTGATTTACTCATGTAACAGCTCAGTAACACATAAAAGCATTTAGACCTGCATTTAGTCTTTTTATAAGATATAATGTCAATGGCAAGTTTTGCTTCATAAAAGTAAAAAATGTGCCCACAAGTGCACAAGCTCCTGAGAACGGGCAACAGTGTTTGACTGGATGATGGATAATCCTGTCTATGTCTTTGTAGGGTATTCTATCACATAAGAGACCCCTGAAAAGGTAGATTTAAACCCAAACTAAAGTCTTTTCTTAAACCAGACCAAATTGTTATTGGTTTTATTTTTTTTATTTATTTAATGGCTGAAGACCAACAGTCAAGAGAAGTGTGAAGCCTGACATCTGCTCCTCTGGTGACCAGCAGCAACTATGACAAACATGTGGATAAAGAAAAGGATGAAAAACCTGCTCTTTTGTTATGTCTACACTCTCATCACAAAGTTTGGGAATATGATTAATATTGCATTAATATCTTATCATTGCTTCCACAGTTAAAATCATGTACACCTTTGAACATAATAGACCAACTCCAAGCAAAATAAAGTGGCAACATCTTCACTCTAGGAGTGTTTGGGGATTAGATAGACATCGTTGGGGTTCATTTCACTAGATGATAAGTTTAAGAATATGGACATGAGATTTTATTTATAACCCAATACACTTTTAGCATAATAAAACAAAACAAAACAAACAAACAAAAAACTTAGCTGTTAACGAACTTATACACTGAAGTAAGTCACTAGGTAAAGATTCAAGGATAACTATCACAAAGGTCAGAAGATTTTGAAAGATTTTATTGTCTTTTTTTGACTATTAAGTCATATTTGCATTGTGGGAACCTTTGCAGCTTTGATTTAAAGAAAAATCATGAATTTTGTGAATAATATTTGTCTGTAATGATGTCTGTAAAGAGTTTTTAAAAAAAAACTTTACTTTTTCAAACTTCTTTTTTATTTTATTTTTAATTTTTTTTCACAAATTTTCTGATTTCAATATTTAAACTACCTGCATACAACTCTTATTTTTACTCTTACTTTTCCCAAGAAAGAAAGAAAAAAGCCTAAATGAACATTTAATGACATACATTAGTATTAGTATAACATTTAATAATTTCGGACATTGAGTGAAACATCATTAGATAAATTTATCAAACTGTGAGCTTCTTTGGTTTCATCCAATTTGTTTGACAAGGAGCAAAAAATGCAAAGGATTAATCGAAGCCATCAGTTGTTGAAGCAGTCTACACAGAAACATTACATATGAAGTTATAAAACCTGTTAAGATTTTGGATATTGGATACACTTTCACCTTCACTAACACATTGCAGGCTGGTCTGCTGTGTTGGTTTCCATCTCAGTATTGTTATAGCGAGCCTCGTCCCTGAGGGGGGCCGCAGTAACACATTTCATACAAACCCATCAATAAGATCAACGTCTCAGCTTCCCGTCGACAGCAACCCTCGGGCTTGCTTCCCATGCGTCTACAATCCACCGCAGATTGCTCTCACATCTGCCTCTTGTACAATTTAAGCAGAACAATAAAGAACACATGCATGACTGCAGAGGGCAAGCCGAACACACAGGGAGCACACACACACACACACACACACACATATAGCCAGGTGTTCAATGCAGGAAAGTCTCAGACACATTAAGACTGTTTTGTGCGCCATGGACTTAAAATACCTGCAACCTGTGATATGCAAAGCAGGATGTCTGCACACTTGGACCCATTTTTCTGCAGGATCGCCACAATCTCTGGTTTTGATCGTCAGCTGAATGAATTTAAATTACTTTATAAATAACATTGAATTGGATTTGATTTAGTCCTCATAAAAATGCAAAAGTTGCCACACTTTCCATTTAATTCAATTATTTTCATTATAGTATATAATAAAATTGACTATATATTGTCTATAGAGCTGTGTCCATGTCTAAAAAATCCTTTTGATGGTTGAATAGCACTTACATTGTCTTTTACATTCCTATAAAACATGAAAACATTCTTATGGCCATTTCTGCAGCAACAGACGTCAAGCTATCTGATCAGACCTCCTCCTAATTCAATCTTAAATGTAGCATATCACGTTTCCACCCTGATCTGAAATGTTTCTCACTCTGTGGTGGCTGAGATAACATCACTATTGTGTGCTTCTGTTTAGTTGAGATAAAAAGCAAACAATATTAAACACCTCCATATCTGCTCCTTACCCTTCCTCTCCTCACACACAATCTCGCTATTACCCTCACTGCTGCTCTATTGCATATCAATTCAGCAGCTTTGAGTATTCTGCTCCTCCATCCAAGTAAAGACAATATATTTTCATTTAATCTTTTTAGTGAGCCTAATGATATTTAGAGTTAGTCATGTTTAAAAAAGACTAAAACAGAAAAAAAGGAATAAAAGTTGATGACTAACCCTTTACTCTGGGCCATTGGGCTCAGCCTCTCTTTCCTTCCCATTTGTCCCTTCTCCTCTCTCTCTTCCCCCCTCCTCCTTGGCTGTTTCTATGTCTCTCTGCTCTGTTGTGGTCATACCTCCACCCAGGCACCTGACTGCAAATAATCACCCAGAAAAAAAGGAAGCTTGGTTTTTATCTTCAGCCACAGCTGCAATTCATTGTAAACTGCTGAATGACTGAGAGAGATTAATAGCACCCCCCACTTTCTCCATCTCCCTTCCCTTCACTTTAGGTCGATGCTCTTCTACAGCTGGTGCTTTCTGAAGGGTAAAAAGACCTAGCATCGTTTGAATGCCACTCTTTGAATTTTTGAACAACAGCTGTAAATTATGGACTGCTGCAGGAGAAGCGGATCATCTCACACATTAAGTTGCATGGTTTCTGCAGAATAAAGAAGTGGTAGCATCTTTTATTCTGCCAAATAATTCAAAATGGACTTTCGAGTCCCCTCTCCCAAATTTCGAGAAACTTAAAAAAAAAAATAAAAATAAAGGAAAGAGAGAAAGTGCTGCATCTTAAAGCTACATTAATTGATGAGCAGTGAGGTGCCAGTAAAATTATTGTATGCTCTTTTTAAGTTACAAACAGGACAATTTTGACCCGAGGCAGCGCAGCTCACAGCATGATTTAAAAAGCAAAGGGAGGAGTGGCTTGTAAGGGCTCTGTGGCACACTGGCTGAAGAAAAGCACCTGGTCTTGGTTCAAACAGGAAGAGTATTTCTTTCTATAAACTGTACTGACTCCCTGTCCTTTATTTCAAGGAACAGCAAGTACATCTCTTAAATTTCCTTTAGCTTTAGCAGCTTCTAAAATCTCTTTAAGTAGAAAGAAATATATATTTTTAGCAATCATTCATATTGTTGTGATTTGCTAAGATTTGAGAGTGGTGTTTGATGCACAACACCACAGAAAATCCGAACCACAATCTTCTTAGGCA
This sequence comes from Rhadinocentrus ornatus, assembly GCA_037177495.1. Classification (NCBI taxonomy): domain Eukaryota; kingdom Metazoa; phylum Chordata; class Actinopteri; order Atheriniformes; family Melanotaeniidae; genus Rhadinocentrus; species Rhadinocentrus ornatus. The sequence goes on from JBAMHW010000003.1 coordinate 19,145,173, forward strand.
ATGTAACATTGAAGTTACTTTTGGAAAAATCACATTTTAAATTTGAGCTATTTAAATTTTTTGTGTTGACATTTCATTCATTTGAGTCAGAGTTATTCAGGCTCTTTAATTGAAAGAAACTAAATGATAAGTTTACTTGAAATAAAGAAAATTTCAGATTAAACTAGGTCAATTATTTATTTTGAGCCACTGCAAAACTATTATGTGTGATAGATTATCTTGATTTTTTAGGTTGAGCCAGTGTTCATTTTTTTCCGCTGTGCGTTGACATCGTCACACAATCCACTGTTGGATTTTATCAACTGATCTATGGCCAATATATAATGGCAATTATAATGTTGTTTGGATGTTGCAAATAAATTTATCAAGTTCTAGTCAAAGACAGTAGAAAACCGTCCATCGACTCATCCATCCATCCATCCATCCATCCATCCATCCATCCATCCATCCATCCATCCATCCATCCATCCAGAAAAAGTGGATGTGGAATGATGAGTGAGAAGAAGTGATAAATAGTTTAGATGGCATTTTGTGTTTTGTGGTTAAAGTGTTTCTTATTATGTTTTTTTCTCATAAATGTACGTATAAACAAAACAAAACAAAACAAACAAACTGTTGCTCTTGTTGAACAGTATAATGCTTTCACTGATATACTGAAATACTGAAATAGCAATACTACACAAATCCAGAGACTAAAACTTCATAATTACTAAAGTAATAAAGTAATTTGATAAAAGCAGAGAAAAGTTAAACTCATGTGGAGAGCAACTTCCTCCAGTTCTGCTCTCCACCACACACACACACACACACACACACACACACACACACACGCACACACATATATATATACTATATATATGTATATATATATGTATGCGTGTGTGTGTGTGTGTGTGTATCTACTGTTTGGTACAGCAAATATAAAAGGGTTAAAGTGAATTCTTTTTTTAAAAATATTATTATTTTTGTCTTGAAAGGTTATGGTTTAATCACAACTTTGGATTCAGCTGTTCGTCCTCGTCCAGCATTCAGATTATGAATGATCCTGTATGCAGTCAGAGGGAAAGACAACAGATGATTCACTGATGTGAGATGATTTCACAACTGTTGGGATTTTTTTTATGCTCTTGACTGAGTGTGCATGTGTCTGACAGTTGAATTCCTGCTCATGGGGATATAGTTTGCCCCCCATAATGCACCTGCATCCCTCAGCAGGAGAACAGGAGGTCTGTTTGCAGTGTGCAGCACTGTGTATTCATGTATGCATGTCATTCTGTCTTCCATCCCAGCAATCACAGAAACTGTAATAGATTTACACACATTTACAACATTTAACAACCTACCTTTTGCACGTATACCAACTTTAAATCACATTTTACAAAGCAAAAATAAATCTTGGATGCAAATAACATATAAACAAATAATTTCTTTAGTTCTATAAATTTAGTGCACTGTTTACAATAGCTAGGTTTTAAAATTTTATTATGGATTTTTAAAACAAGATCTATCATTTTAAAAACTTGAAATAATTTATTAATAACATTTATTTAGTGTCGGAAAGTCAAACTGCTAAAAAAATAAAAACACTTCAAGCACACAGGTATATATAGATGAGTATTTTGGATTATATCTCTTTTCAAATAGACAAACAATGCTGTTTAAAGAAAGATGCTAGGACTCCAAATTATCAGCTAGTTTATAAAACAGAAAAAAAAACTGTATGTCAGATTAAAAAATAAATGATAGATAACTGTTGAAATGGAAATTACTTCAGTTATTATTCATCATTTCAGATATTTGACCACATTACATTTTAGATCACCTTGGATCCATTCTGTTCTCAAACACTCTGATATTACTTCTACTTCAGGAAGTGGCATGGCTCTCCATGCCACTGTGTGAAGGGGTGTCTGGGGACATGGACACAGGGTTGCAGGCAGTAGCACATCAGGACATCGAGCTCCAGCCAAGTGGGAATTCATTTTGATTTTCATGCTTGGCTAAGCCTGTTTTGCCAGCTGCCATTTATGCTCAGACATTCATTCTGTATGAGTAACTGTGTGTGTGTGTCCTATTTTAGCCAAGATAATGTGGCATCCAGCCTAAAATAGAAACAGTGTCATTTTAACAGAACGTTATCATCTATATATGTCGAAGCCTAAATAAAACGTGCTTTTTCTTTAAAACAAACAACAACAATAAAAAAAAAACACAATAAGAAATCAGCAAAAGTAAACATAGGTGCTGATGCATTTTCTTATTTGTCTGACTTCAAAAGCAGAGCTGAGAGCTTTTTCCTTCCCTGCAGAACATAATTCTGCTTGTCGTCTAATTCATATTATTACTGAAATTGCCTCAAATTTGTTGCCATGGTTATTTTTCTCCCCTCTCTTTTAAGCTTTGTGCCTCCTTAGTGGCCGATGATTAAAGCCGACAGAGGCTAGAAGGAGTCTGGGTGTGGGGAGACTGTGAGTGTGTGTGTTCATGTGTGTGTGTGTGTGTTTATCAATGGGAGGACAGATAGGCTGCAAGGCAGTGACCTGGTAATACTGAACGTATCCACAGGCCATTTTCTGAGATAGTTGCCATGGTCACATAAATTGGGGGAGAGAGAAATGAGAGAGGAGGGGTATGTGAATGAGTGTGCCTGTGCGTGTGTGTCTGTGTGTGTGTGTGTGTGTGAGATATTGTCTCATGTCTACATACACAGAGAGACAAAGAAAAGATTCAGAGGGAATACTGACTTTAAGAGGAGACTTGAGGTAACACTGCAGACTAGCAGCAGGACAAGGTACTGCACCACAACACCAGCTGCTGATGAGTGTTCACCATCCACAAAGTCATACTGTACACAAAAATGAACAACTAGAAGCACCCAGAGAGCGCAAACCTCCACCTAGCCATTGTCTTTTTTTTTTTTTTTTGCCAATGATTGTGGCATTATTTTTAGAGTTAGAAGCTCAAATGGAAAAATGATCCCTATCTCCCCATAATGAAGAATCCTTGTTTCTCATTCCATTTCTATGATTTCCTGAAAATTTAACCAAATTTGTACATAACCATTTGATTTATGTTAGTAACAGTGAAACAGAAAGACAGTCAGACGCCTCTGAAAGCATAACCTCTGCGTTGGCAGAGGCAAAAAAATAAAAAAATAAAAAATAAATAAACAAACAAAAAACACCTGCAATGGTTTGGTTCAGTTTTGTATTGTTGGGCTAATAATTGTCAAACCTAATGAAGAAACAAAGAGAGAGAGGAAACTTAGGAAAGAGTAGATGGACAGTACTGGAGTAACTGAATTCACATCACAAAATCTGACATACACCATTAATTATTTGACTTAATTTATTGGCAGTGTGCAACAAATAAGTCACAAAACCGACTATCTTTGTATATTCAAAAATATCCAGTGGCCAATCTTATTTATTTATTATTATCATTATTTATTTATTTATTTTGACTAAACAGTAGCAAACCTTTCATTAGAGATTTCAGTCAGGTGAAGAACAGGGCCAGCTTTCTGTGTGGTCGTTTCTTTTGCTGTGTATGGGGGAACATAACATCCTTATTTCTATTCCCAATGTGTAAATTGTATTTAGTTGCGATTGTGTATCACCCTACCGTTAGTCATGTGTGTTGTACTCCAATTTTATTTATTTGTGGAATTAGGTAAAGATGGACACAATGGGGGTGGTAGCCTTGTGGTTACAAAGGTGAGCTTGTGTCTGGAGAACCTGGGTTCAAGTCCTCAGGCTGGCCACTGATGTGAACCACTGTGGGCCCCTGAGCAAGGCCCCTAACCTCCAACTGCTCCCTGGGCACCTGATTCTAGCCTGGCTACCCATTGAAGGATGGGGTAAACACAGAGAAAGAATTTCCCAGTTGGAATTATTAAAGTAAAATATAAAATGATATAGCTTCTCATTAAATATTTTCTTAAATACTTGCATTTCTTCTCAGTTAAATGTCTTTTCTATTTATTGTATTGGGATCACACCTTTCCTAATAACACAAATTCACATCATCTAAAAGTGATTAAAAAAGGAAATAATAATCACTTGTTCAGAAGATGTTCAGACTGTGTACCAGAAAAAAAAGTCATTGCTATAATGTTTCTGTTTTGGATTTTCTTTAGCACAACAACTCATGTATCACCCAGGCATTCTGGTTGCTAAGATAAAAGCGGATAATTAGATTTCTTCTTTGAGTTGCATTCATGGAATTCCTTTAAATGTGACACTATGTTTAATGCCCTGTTTGTATCACTTAACCTTTCTCAAGGAAAAATTTAATGTGTTTCCGGCTTTATCTCTCAGCATTGTGGGTAAGACTCTCTGTTTTTCTGCCCCCAGCTTTGTCACAGTGAGTCTGCAGCTGAATGAAGTGCTCTGTCCTGTCTCTCTGTCACAACTGAGCAACGGCAACATCATCTCCTGACACACTTAGACCATTGGGGTGTCCCTTCCCTCTCCATCTTGACTCACACACAGATCTGAGACTGGCTCACTAACCTCCGGCACCCTACTGTCAACATTACTTCTGTCCACCCACATCTCCCCTCGTGCATCCTCATGTTGTGGTGAGGAAAAGCCCCCCGGAGGGAATGTTGCAGCATGGGTATTTCTTCACTGCACACACATGCTGTAAAATAAGAAGGCAGCTGAGACAATAAGGCAATGACGTGGAAGGTGGCTGCCAAGGTTGTGGCTCTTCATTGGATGTTGGATTGACGTGTGCACAATCACAATTTTGGTGCAAGGAAGTGTTGGAACATTTTAGGCAAACCTGAAAGACAGAGCTGCAGGTTCAGCTGCTCTTTTCTTCTCTCCTTGTTCCTTTCCTTTGCTTTTCTCCTGTGTTGTCACTGTGAAATCAAACAATTCATAGAAAACAAATGTCATCTCATGTAATCACATTCAGTGCTTGGAGTGTAGGTGCATTGAACAAGAGTGTTTGTGAGTAATTGAGTCGTGGGCTTGTACAAGTTCTGGCAGTGATGCATTGTGCATTTGTGTCGGGGGTGAGTGGTCCTGAGTCATGAGTCATGGTGAGGAGGGAAACCACAGCCCTCCTCCCTTGTTTCTGCGGGGGCTTTTGAAATGAAGAATGCTGCATCAACATCGCGCTTCAGGCTAAAAGCTTTCTATTGTCACTGCATTGTAGCGATAAGGTTGTGTACATGTGTGCGTGCGTATATGTCAGCATGTGTGCACAGGCATGCAGAAGCACTCCCCCTTTCTTCTTTGAAATGTGAAGGCATCAGTTTGTGTCTCCATACAGTCTGATTTGTTCAGTGTGAGATGTGCTGTCAGTCTGAAGTGTCACCATTTGTGTGTATGTGTGAGAGAGACCCAGGGGATAAAGCGTCTGCTATCGCACTGTGAATATGTCTGATTGCTGCTGCATACACCAACAGCAACAATCCGGTGCCAGTTTGCCTTCAACTTCAAGTCAGTATAAAAAAGAAACACCTCCCTTTAGCTGATGGAATACATTTATTTTATTCCCAAACATAAATTCTCTTCAGTTTGATGATAATATGTCAATAAAACTCTTATTTACAGTCTTATCTCTTTGGAATATAGATGATCAATGGTTGGAGTACTGTTGTGGTTAAGACCATCATTTGTCTATCAGTAGGCCAAAAAAATCTGATTTTGCAGGGGATCAGATTTAAACACAACACTAGCTGGTGAATGAGCACATCTCACGGTTAATATAAAATTGTTAATGAAGTGTGGAAAAATTAAGAATTTGGCATGTGCTGAGCAAAAGCAGAACAAACTGGTGAGCGCTGCAATGGAAAACAGCTATTCTATAGAAAAGAAGCTACTGGATGAAAGATACACCAATTACGGATCAATCTGTAAAATTAGCCAATTAATCAAAACCCAAAATATTGTAAAAGCAACACTAGGATTGTCTGAAACCAAAAGAGATGAATAATCTGCAGGTTTCAGACTCAGTTTTTGTTTCTTTGTCTAATTCCATTTGAACCCTAAAAGAGGATTATATGTATGACATGTGGACGTGAACGAAAACATGTCAGATCCATGACTCTCATACCAAAGCTGAGAATCTGAACTTTAAACCTTAAGCATATTTCAGGTAAAATTTTCATTGTCTGAATCCAAGTACTTCTCATATAAAACATTTATATGAATGAATACATATTTTACTAACTTTTGTCATTATAGCATGTCTTTAAATGCACAATATTTGAAAATAATCATACATTTGAAGGACTGAAAATCAGCTCTGATTCCAGTCTGCAGCCTGAGTAAATTACTCAGGATTATCACATCGGAAGCTGTCTCCTTTAACATATTTGCACTGATGGACATTGAAAGATAAAAACGAGTTTTTACCATCCAATCATTTTATCTTTAATTACGAGCTTTATTAATGACACTTTTTATATGGAAATGTGAATTTATTAAACCTGAATACACAATGTAGGTTTGTTTAAAGCCACTCTTTCTTTTTTTTTTTAATTTGGCACGATTCCTACCAAAAAATAATAACCAAAGTGGCTATTTGAATATCTTTGATGCTCCTTTCAGCATGTCTTCCTGAAGCAGATATACAATCAGCTCTCTGCCTGTCTGCCGGCTTTCTGCAGGAGAGATAGCTCTCTCTTAATTACGCGCTTCATTAATTTAAATGCTAATTGATTCTGCGAGGGCCTTTCAGACTGAGGGCCAAGTCTTGTGTTCCCCCATTAATTTAGTGTGTGTGAGTCAGTTGGTGTGTGTTTGTGTGTGTGTGTGCACCTGCTGGATCCTGGAGAGACACGTCCTGACAGAAAAACCTCTCCTGCCTGTCTGTCTGCCTCAAGTGTAGCACTGATATGGTTTGAGAGCTGCAAGCCTAGGAGACGAGTAGTCCAACCAAAACAGAAGCAACCAGGCTCAGAAAAGAGTTTAAGGCTTTGTGGTGGTTGTGGTGGGTAAGTGGAGGGGAGTAGATGAGGAAAACATGCAAAAAAAAAAAAAAGGCAGTTGGCATATTGTATGTAACAGCCGGGTGGATAAAACAGAGGATGCAGGGGCAGTTAAATGATCCATGTTCTGTTGCTAGGAGACACTGGGGCTGGATGGTGGAGATAAATGCTGGGATCCACCCCTGGCAGTGAGCAGAGGGTTGGTAAGAGTCAAGGGGGAGGCAGAGGGTAGGAAAGGGAGAGTGGAGATAGGAAGGGAGGGGGGAGTCACATAACAAAGATAGAGGAATCCTCCTCTAAAGCAGATAAGCTTCTCTTTCTACCCATTATCCCCTCTCGATTACCCCTCTTTTTTCAGTTATTTGTTGGAGTTAGTTATTTTATCCACTTATTTACTTAAGAGATCCAAACAAAACATTTTTGGAGAACATTAAAAATATACTGTGTCTCATGTTTTGACCAATCACCAAATTAATCCAATTCTTCTTCATCTCAATATTCTTTAACAAATTAAGTAAACCCAAGTGTTCACAGAACTCCAGTTCTTCAAATGATGGCATCTGAGAGAAACGTTATTACACAATGAAGACAGCAAAACCAGCTAGTTGTCAGATACACATGTTAGGTTGGTGGGTGGATGTGGGTTGAGTGTCCTGAAAATAAATAAATAAATAAATAAATATCTCTGCAAGTCTCAACAAGAAGTTTTTCAGAGGATCTATGAGGCTAGTTTGACATTCAGACTGCTAGGAATCCTAAACAAGGAGCAGTACTGCACTTAGGCAGACTTTTTTAACTTGGGCACCTAACAACGAAAGCTAATTTGGCTCTCTCCAGCCAGTAAACGTCAGTCTGATGACTCTTGCTCTGTGACTTGCTATCCTTCTTTTCCTTGCTTCCTCTGATGAATCAGCCATGGTGCTTGTTCAAAACGGCCAGTGTGTTGATATCTAGTTTCTGGTGTGTGATGCAGTGCCATAAAACAAAAAGGAGCCACCATATGTTGAAGTGCGGTTTTCAAGCCTCAAAATGCTGCAAAGCAATCACAGTTCCAGGAATGTGCATAATGGATTTCAGTGTGCCATCAAAACGAGTCAGAAACACGGAGCTTTAAGGTTGGAAACGCTAACATGTATAAAGTGTTTCCATGTAAACCTCTGAATTTGCTTAACATTATCTCCACCTGTAAATGTGTGTTGTTAGTATTGCTTATTGTTTGTCTGTTAACTGCTTATTTAAAAAGCAACAGACAAATTTATATGAAAACTTTTCCAGAGATAAAGCCCAAACTGTAAGTGATTAACTTATACGGGAACAGGAGTCTTTTTTTTTCTTTTTCTCCCAATTTAGTCATCCTCTGTGTAAGCTTGTAGTTTTAGATGGCACTATGGGCTGATCCATCCCCAGCTCCCATATGAGGAATTATTTTCTGGGATATAAACATATTTTCCAGAATGGGTGTGGTCTGATAAGTCCCTGCTGGTATTATATCACGATGGTTTGTTATTTTATTGTTGGGGGGTTTTCTCTCTTTTTTCTGTTTTCTCTCTCTCTCTCTCTCTCTCTCTCTCTCTCTCTCTCTCTCTCTCTCAGTTTATAGGATTGATCAAAATCAAAATTTTCCTTTATGGTTCTTTCTTTGTATATCAATTTTCTGCATTTGTACAAATAAACATACAGATTTTAATAAATAAAAATGGCTGAAATCTGTCAAAGCTGAGCTTAAAAACACTGTCATACCCAATAAGAAGTAATTTATGTGATCAAATGTGATGTCCACACTTATCAAGGCCCCCCACATCATCCAAGACTTTGCAATGGTATTTAAGGCCCTGACTCACACAGTGAGTAATACTTTGACATGATTGCATCATAGCTGGTTGGAACCTGATAATTAGGCCTGTTAACTTCTCTTCTTGCACAAACTCTATTTTCATTTTTATAGAATCTAAATTCAAAAGTTTAACTTAAGTTTCATGCAAACTGTGGTGACGTCTCCACACCTCTACAGCTGGTGCCAGGAGAAAAACTGTGTCTGTCACCATGTACACACAGGAAAGAGCTTCATCTCACACTGCCATTCCTCGTCAATCTGGTCAGCCAAACACAAAAAGAAGAAAAAAGTGCTTCCTCCCTTGAGAGTGAGGGAAATGGTGAGCTCTAAGTGAACATCGTGATTAGTCGTGAATGGGACGCGGTGGTCTGATTGGTGGAGAGAGCCGTGGGTCAGGTATCCTGCCAGCAGTTCATACAAGGCTGCTGATTGCTATTCATTCACTGATTACAGTAATTTAGATCTGCAGCAGGCCAAAGGGGCCTGTGTCTGGCAGAGCTGGCTGCTGCTGCTCTGACTGGGGGTGCAGCTTGGAGTGCTTAGTGTTTTTTTTCTTTTGTCAGAAATGAGTGAATGATACTGGAAAACGCCTGTAATAGGTTCTTAAAAAAAGAGAACATTTTAGTGGAAAGGGATTCATGTGAGGAGGATGTGAGAATGTGTGTATTTTTAAGTCTGATGTTAATCTCCCATCTAATTTTAGATGTACATACTGAATTTTCCACTCATTACTCACATGGTGAATTTCCAAAAATATAACATTTGGGAGCTCACACTGTAACAAGCAGACAAAACCTAAATGAATGAATGAATAAATACAGCATTATACACCAGTTTTGTTCTTTTTGTCTTCCTGCCGTCTCTTTGGATACGCTCAGACCCTGAATAATCAAAGTTGATGAAGCAGTTAGTAGCAAATGGTTTTTTTCAGGAGTGCAGCAATGATTAATCAAGGACCTGAGCAGCTCTGGCCTCATCACCCGCCACATTACAAGGTTAATTTTTCTATTGATTGTTTCTGTAGCATAGACCAATACTTCACATGTGCTTTCTGCGGATGCATAAATATAAAGGAGCAAATGCAACTGTGTTGATTAATGGTGTTTTTGTTGATAGCATCTTTCCACCACAGCCGCTAGCTCATAATGAAAAAGTAAATCATCTGTAGCGCATTAGAGTCACATTTATTGACAAAAAAAATGAACATTTTTCAAATGCTTCCTTTCTACAGAAAATTATTTTCACAAACGTATTAAAAACAATGACTTGTGTAAAGGGCATAAATATACATTCCGACGTCTGCTGGCTGACGTCTAAAATCTTCACCATTAAGAAGTCCATACTTTGACCACAGAAGGACATAAATGTCCCAGTTAATAATTCAGTTGTAGCGAAGTTTTCTGAGTATTTACAAAGATAACACTGTTTCAGCGATATCCATCCCTCAGGTAGTATCCTCACACACACACATATACACAAACATTAGGTGATGCTGCATCATATTGTGTTTAGACAATGTGTCCATGTGCTCTGTTCCTTGGGGTGTTTGAACTCGTGCTGCTTGCCCTCTGGGAAGCTGCTTTAGAGGTGACCTAGTTCTCCTTACTGTCAGCAGAAGGCAGTCTCATCAGTTCGCTTTGTGCCGAGGCACTGAACTGTGCCTGAGACCCAGGGACAGGCCGATTGGAAATGTGTAATGAAGCTCATCACACACATGCACACACACTGCAGTCGGCAGGTCTGGGGCCGTAGAATTCATCACACCCATTTATTACCTTCTGCTTTATCAGAGAAATGTGATTCCTCTGTGTGTTTCTGATGCACCGCACTGCCATTATGGTCCATTATGGGGAGGTGACAGAGATGGATCATTGGGTGTTGATAGATGTTGGTGCGGGGTCCGCTGTCATTGCTCTGTCTATCGAGTAACGTGTGCTAGACACTTCCCACAAAATGGCCGCGGTGCAGCAACATGGCTCCAACTGCAAGGAGCAAATGATTTGCATCTGATGATCGGCATAAAGTGTTAAATACATTCATTTGCTGCTTGTGTATGTTTGGAAACACTTTGAGAAGCGACACTACCACAACAGACAGTCCTGCAGCAGTTATTTCTCCTCATAGCAGTGTGTATGACTGAACCATATATACACAGGAAATAAAGAGATCCATTAAAAAAAGCAAAAAAACACATTTGAGCATCAAGAAACATCTATGCAAACATTCCCACGCAGAATACGGTCAAATTTACACAACATACTGTTACACTGTGTGCAGCAACTTCATATTTTATCCTACACAATATTCACCAAATACAAAAGCAACAATGGTATTACATTTATATAAATAATAATAATAATAATGCTAATCCCAGTGTGCCCCATGAGTCTCGTCAGCACTTTCACCTCCATTCATGTGTTCAAAAACGACAATTGAAGACCAGCTTCACTGTCTTTATCAGCTCCCTTTAGAAGTAAGATCCACTAGTGTCTCAAGATAATAATAAAACAAACAAACAAACAAAAAAAAGAGCTCTCGGAGAACAGTTCTGTGAGAGTCAGGGTCATTAGAAAGCAGATACTTAGAACAGAGTAAATAATTCACAGATAAAAAGAAATCAGTTCATAAGGGGCTCTCTTCCTTTAAGGATGGCACAGATGAAGAAAACGGCTAACAGAGAGGGACCCTCTGTCTTTCTTTACTTTGTCTAGAAAGCTGCAGCGTGGACACATCACAAAAGGAGAAAAAGATGGATTATTGAAGAGGCTGAATGACTGATTTATCAGTTGCAACAGGATGTTTACAGAGAACTTAGCTTCTGCTCCAGCATCTTCTAAAAGTATTTTCTCTAGTTGCTGATTGTATTACTGGCAGCATTTAGTAAAAGGGGGAGATAAAGATACAGGGGCTTTCTGACCATATTTACAATTTTCTGAATAAGGTTTAACTGACAGTCTTTCACTGCACTTTCAGTCTACAACTCAATTTCTTTCTATGTGTTTTTAAAAAAAGGCAAAAAAAGCTAAACTTTTCATCACTGACACAGCTTTCATGCATACCCACTTTACTTAAAATATGCACAAAAAACCCCAGTATCATGTTTTTTTTCTTTTTTGGGTATTAAACCCGTAACAGAACAAAGATTGGCTGTGTATGTGGAGCAGAAGCTGGCATTGGGATGGGTTAATGACTGGAGTCTGTATAGCCAGAGGTGCCCTGCATCCCCATCTGTTTGCTCTTGGTTGGAAATTATTGCTTTAGAGAAAAGCAAACTGTCCAGTTTGTGTCTCTTCTCTTTTCTATGCAGCAGGTTCTCTGTTGGAAGTAATGAGTCAAGTAAGTGGTTTTGCCCCTGCACCAATGCAGCCTTGCAGTAACACTGGAAAGTAAAAATGGTCCAAAGAGAAAGAGTAGATGAAGAGAAACAGATTGAAAAGTAGAGAGGAAAAGAGGACTGTGTGTGTTCATGGATCACAGACAGTTTTTAGGCTCTGCTCCAGGCAGATTTTCCACATATCGGTTTCTTTTCCTCCATCTGTCTCCTCACTGCTTGTTGCTTAGAGGATAAAACGGACATGAAAAAGTTTGATTTTGAAGAATCTGACTTCATCCATCTTCTGAAAGTAGCTTCTCAATCTGTGCGTCTATTGTCCCAGAGGCTTCCTGTCACAGCCCTTTGCCTGCGTTGGGTTTCACCTTGATGACCCATTCTCCACCTGGGTTACTGTTGTACAGGTCCAGCAGATGTGTGTCTGGATCCAGACAGTGCTCACCTGCAAATAAACACACAAACAAATAAACAAATTAATACAGAAATAAAAAAATAAAGAACACCACAGACAAAGTAATTGGCCTAAGATTGAAATTAATGTTGCACCTTACTTTATTAAGTAGAATGTACGGACTAAATAATATGCTTGGCCCATTACATTTTCTATTAGTGACTAAATGCTCATCACAAACTGACATCTTAAATGTTTAATATTATAATTATAGACCTATGACAAATATTTTAGGAGTTTATGATTATTTTAACTGTCAGCTGATTGTTTATCAAGTCTTCTGTTTGAAATTAAAACATAACAAGGAAAAGTTGGAGTTATTTCCTGTCATGCAGTGAACTGGCTGCAAAAGTTTCAGCTGTACTGTTCACGATGTCAGTGCTCATGTGAGTGCACAGACGTGTGTAATGGGCATTTGTCTGCTCTGATAACTGCAGATGCACCGCTCATGTTTCTTTGGCTCTTAAACCTTCATTACATAACACCTTGCTACTCTCATTAGCTCAGCAAGCAGAAAGACATGCAAATGTCAGCGCTGTTCTGATCAGAGAAAACTCACCAATATTTCCTCCCACTTCGTACAGAGCGCAGTCTGAGCCATTTCTGTTAACAGAAACATTACGTATTAATGTTCTCTTTTTACCATTAATTTAATAATAATGATGAATAATCTGAAACATGTTTTTATTTTTGGAAATAAAGCAGAACGACTTCTTGCACCAGAGCTAGATAACCTAACTGTTATTTAAAACTGCTGCATTGTCATACCTTCGCGTTTTGCCTTTTCCATTTTCAGGGCTGCGGAGGAACTGGCGGTGAAACTGTGTGAGCAGGTCTGAGGTCCGTGAATTGATGTTGAGCTTGAAGTCCATGGTGCCACCAACCAGATCTCCAACCTGGATTTTCACAGTACGATGAGGCTGCATGATATTAAACAAATTTTAGGATTTTAATTACTTTTTTAAGTTTGGATGGAAAGGAACAGAAGAATTTAAAGCAAAATGAGACCAATGATGACATCAAAAGTATGTTTTAGAAATCAACCTAAACCTTATAACTGTAATGTGGACCTATTTTACCTAAAATGTGGGCTTCCATTTGTCATTCATGGATGTTTATCAAAGAATGATTATCATTATTGTCTACTTTTAATGTTTCAGACAATTCTTCTGTCATTATGTACAATGTGTTTAGACTCACTAAAACAGGCAGTGTTGCCCAGGTAATGGAGAGAAAGCCATCACTTTTGTGAGAGCAGGAGAGAGGCCTAGTTTACACCCAAAGCCCTCACCTGGGCTTCTGGTTACAGCAAGTGATTGGCAACTGCTAGTTGACATGTGGAGACAGCTTAGATTTTCAGTTCATTACAGTGTGTTAGAAAGAACAAGGCATGTGGTGATTCTGGAGCTGACAGTCCCCTGGGAGGAAAGGCTAGAGGAGGCATTGGTGAGGGTGTAAGATGTTTTAACCTGAAACACCTGATGACCCTGGGAAACATCACTGATGATGTGTCTGAGTGCATGAGAAGATGTATCCTACAAACCTCTGAATTGTTTTTCTCAGGTTTTTCTCTGCTGTCTGTGTGGATCTTCCTCAGCAGGTTTTTAATACGGCGGTCGTAGAACTGGTAACGCCGGTTACTATTCTCATTCAGCCTACGCACCTGGCTTATGAGGAAGTTAGGGATCTGAAGACACATGCAAAACAAGAAAGAATTTATGATAAACATATTTTCATGTCAAGACACGCAGTATGTTAACGGAGTAAAAAAACAAAACAAGCTTTTCGTAGCAGTATGTGTTTGGTTTCTCAGGAATTTTCAGATGGAGAAGCAGAGGAACCTTCTTATAAGATTTTATATCCAAACTTTTGCTGCTACTCTTTACTTTAGTTTATGTTGTTAATGTTTCTTAAAGGTACAGTGTGTAGCTTATTTGTTTTTTTTGTTAGCAAAAATCAAGAATTTCTTTCATAAATACGTATCTTACTAAAGTCTAATCACAGTCCCATCCAAATGAAATCGTTCTCGTAGCTTAGAATTAGATGTTTATTAATACATAGGTGGCGGCGCACCCAACTGGAAGCTGCCATGTTTCATTGCCACCTTTGAATACAGTAGCCGAAAGGGGACAAACTTGTTAGCCTTGTGCGTTTTACATGCGAGTCCCTGCTGTTTTGGACGGGAGGGGGAGGGCACGGGGGTGGAGTAAACAAGCCAAGACGACCATGGGTCATTCAGCTTTCCAGCTTACATTGAAATGGAGGAACATCTATACTGTTTGCCCGCGAGACGGAGGGAAAAAATAGCCAAAAAAAGAAAAAGAAATAATAACTGTGAGAAAATAAGAGTGTATATCAGTGGAGCATTTACCAGATGGAGGCAGCTGATGAGGAGAGGGACTTCAAAGCTAATGCGGAGGTTGCAGCTTTCTGCT
>JBAMHW010000003.1:19160269-19187069 GCA_037177495.1 Rhadinocentrus ornatus
TACTTTATCCTCCCGTTTAAGTCGGATCATTTACTGTTACTTGCTATATAAAACGGCAGAAACGGCTAATTTGTTAGAAAAGCTACGTTGCTACAGTTTCAGTTGTTATTACACTTCACAGAAGTCATACCAGCAGGCGACCATGTGCTTCTTTCAGACGTATTTTCCCAGAGCTTTCCCTCCTGTTTCATATTTTATTTCAGCTGATTAGTCAACGGGATGGGGGTAGTTGTCGTCCTTCTTGTCAGACAATATAGACCAAAGTAAAACCAGTTTCTCTGCGTGACTTAATCACCTGAACCGCAGCATTCTAATGCAAAATTATCTCTTGGATAATAATTTTTTTCTATCAATACGTCGCCCACCTCCCTGGATAAATCAACTGAAATACATGTTATTAAACACAGAGTAATATTACAGCACGGGATCTTCCTCCAGCAGCGCTGACAGTCCACTGCCCTGCTTTTACTCCCTCTTTCTCTCCCTTCATCACATGATCTCTGAGTCTGCAAGTCACAAAAAACGATTTCACACGATAACATTAGCTATTAGCAGTAGCTTGGTACTAAACTCATGGAGGGCACGCTTGTAACTTATTGGCATAAAAAAATAATAATTATTTATGAATCTCACCGGCTTCCGTAGTCATAATAACGCTATTAAATGGTGAGACTCCAGTAGAGCGCTATTCGGTGGCTTGTAATATATTAGCGCACCACTAGATGGGAGTAATTCTTACACATTGGGGCTTTAATGAATTTTACTTTAATGATTTTTTTTTTAAATCAAAAGATTAGACTAAAGCAGGGATCATCCAATCTGGTCCTCGACAGCCAGTATCCTGCAGGTTTTTGAGGTTTCAAAAGCACCTGTACAAATACAACGGAACCATTTCTAATGCACACGTGGTTATTCCTACCGTCCAGAGCAGGTCCTGGTAGCGAATGAGGAGCCTCATGACATCAGCCGCCTTCTCCGCCTGTCCTTTCTCTGTCCCGTCAGTCAGTCTGCTGGGGATAGCCTTATGCAGGAAAAGATTGGGAGCCATGATGGTAGCAACAGCCCAAAGATTCATCCTGTTCCTCTTTTCCCTGGAAACCACCTTGCTGAGGAACTCGAGCAGGGCCTGAAGCAAACACAGATGGAGATACATGAACCTGGAGCTCTGTCAGCAGTCATGTTTTCATTCAGGTTTCATGCATTCAAGACTCTATAGAATTAAAGATTTTCTTGCTTCTAAGTAAACAATGTTTAAATGTTTATTGAAAGGAAAACAAAAAAAGGCTATTTATATGACTCACAAAATAGAGTGAATTATCATTGGCTGAATCAGGCATAACACCTCATGCACAGTAAGTTTCAGCTGCTTCCACTAAAGTCAAAATCATTAGTTCAGGTGGGTTTTATGCTCCTAGTTGCGCTAAGTGGAGCTCACTGCACACTGGTGTTGGTGAAACTGAGTCACGATTAATGCAAGCCATTATATAACATTGCAGAGGGTTTAAAATGTAAGAAAGAGTAGAAGAGTACAGTAAGGCATTATGAAACAGTCCTTTGTTCAAGTAGGTTACATTTATGAAAAATCCAAGAAGAGTATGTAGTATGTGGGAATAAATATCAAGCAAACATTGACTTTTACGGCATAAAAGTCCAGTCTGAGGTCACTTACAGGCTCTGTGGTGTTTTACATGTTACAGATATTTTAAGAAACTCAGCCCTTCCCTGAACTGTGCATTTCTAGTGGAGTTGAGTAGAAAAATACAGTGGTGATAGATCCTTATTGTTTATGTATCTAAACCTAATGCTGTAGCAAATGTTTGGTTACATTGCATACCTGGACACATTAGAATCAGGTGGTATTAAAAAAAAGAGTAAAATTAAGTACATACCCAGAAATAGAAAAAACTTGGGTATCTGATCACTAACAACTAAAACACAGTTGGAGATCATCGTCTATTCCACATGTGCTGAAAAAAGGTTTTTTTGTCTGGAATGTATAAAGTCGCGTGTTGAGGTGTTTGTGTGTTGCTTTTACCTTCAGAGTGTTTCTGTTGGGCTCAGGCAACAGAAGGATGAGCAGATTCAACATATGGAGTTTCTGCTTCAGATCTGTGATGTCTGGAGGAAAAAATGATAAAGTAAGAAGCTGAACACACACACAAACACACACATAGACACTGTTCATTTCCTCTGTGTTTGACTAAGAGTAATAGGATATCCAAAGATTAATGGCAATGTGACAAGTGGCCATTAGGTTTGTTAGCTATGTCTCTGTGGTCACACATTGTTTATCACTTTCACTGATCCTCCTCAGAAATGATACCTGGCAAGTCATTTCTCAGATGATATTAATATAAAACCTTTTGGGTTTTTTTTCTATTAAGTGAAACTAATATGAAAAAGGCTGATTCTCTGCTCCGGTCTGTGACTGCGTATCTGCAGCGGTGCAGGGAAGCCTCTTAAAATGGTATCAACTTGTTCATCTCAATGTTGATTTCTGAGCCGGAGCAGAAGTGATAAGCATCGCACAGTGCTGCCATCTCAGTGATGAGACTAGGGTAATTATGATTTGAACCCTGATGAGCTGTCAGGAAATGTGGCCATCAGATTGTTGTAAAGAGAAGTGGAAGAGGAACTGTTACATTTGCCTGTTTTATACAGTAAGATGTCAGATATTTTCTATTACTTAATAAATGCTCAGTGACACTTTTACACTTTAGGTGCTTCTCAACAATATAAAAACAAACAAGAACATGATATGAAATACAATGTAAAAATGTTGCTAATCAAAGAGAATTGTTGTATAGCGTCCACTGACCTCTGACAGCATTGAAGGTGTTGAGGTACTCGGAGGTGAGCAGCGGAGCGGGCAGCTCCCGGATGAACTTCTTCAGCAGTGCAGCAGCATCATTAGGACTCACTTCATCCCAGCTGATCCGCCCAGAGTAGAAGTTGGCCTCCAAATTCTGCTGCAGAAGCTACAGACAGCAAATGCAGGACAATAAAACAAAACGATTGATTCTAAACTAAAATATTATGTTGTAATTACTATCATACCAAGAATGAAGCTTTTTGAGAATAGACCTTACAGACCCAGATATAAAGATGGATTGACTCTGTTACTCAAATACTCAGGTGTTTGCAGGTCAAAACTACCTGGCATATTAATAGTCTCTGCTTGTGACTTGACAACAAAGGAATTTTTATTATGTGCTTAATAATCAGGATGAAAACACTTTGAGCAAAAGGACAAGGTGGAAAGAATATGCAGTCTAATGTCTTTTATCAGCAAAAGTTAGCTGATATTAAGCCATTATTGACTTTCATCTCCTAAAATTCACAAAATTTTTGGGTGTTTGTGTTTTTTATTCAAATCCTTGTAAATTGTTTTCACATATGCTGCTTGATTATCTGTTTTTCCTTCTGCACAGGGATGTTATACCACTAAGTGGTAACTGGCGCCCTCTGGTGGCTGCTGGTATTTAACTGATTTATTTAAAGGAAGAGATCAAACACAGTGAGAAGAGACCAATGTGGCAACAGCTACTGAAAAATACATCATTGTTCATCATTCTGTGTTTCAAGCATTTCTGACATTTTAGTGTCAATGTTGTGACTGTCATTTAGGTGATAATTTTGAGACTTTGTGACAAAATGAATAGTGGAAGTGCTAGGTGTGTGAATCCAGATGTGATACCTTAATTCTAGACTGAGATCCTGGGACCCGCAGGATCCCCTCTGAGTCAACTCCTTTCTTCTCCAAAAACGATAACAACTGCAGAGAGAGATGTCAGCAGATATGAATCTCATGCTCACCTCTGCTGGTTAGACTCAGTAACTGCTGCTGCAAACGGGGTGTGGTCAAACAGACTGTAATGATCCCTATCTGAATACTGATGGCAATCTGAGTGTTCGACAAAAGTAAAAACGTGACATAATGCTTCATAAGACATGGTCAAAACATAAAAAAATTTAATCTTGTGTCACATAGCTGAAAACTGTAACATATAAAAAAAGAATTTGTATTCAGTCCATGAAATTGTGCTTCATGTGTCATTAATTTACTGCATCTATCATTTCATTTCTACATTACACAAGCAAACAAACACATACCGCCTGCAGGAAGAGAGGAGTGGAGGTGTTCGGCTTCACTTTCTGATCATTATCCAGCAGTGTGGCCAACGGCACCCCAAAAAGTGTGCTCTCTGTAAAAGACCAAAATCTTGGTCATGTGCTCCTCACATGAACTTTTGTCTAAAACTGCACAAGGGAAAGATTGTGTTGTGTTGCCTGTGACATGTTGCTGCTTATGTTGTTTACAGGAAGGGACTCTTTACTTGTAACTGTCATTATTACAAGGCGTAACAGTATACTTCTGACTAGAATTTTGTACTATTTTATATTTTTTATGGTATAATGTTAAATATCTTAATAAGAATTCGTCTTTATTTGAATCACACTGTTTGTTCAGATTTGTAGATGTTACATTTGCCTGGTTCCAAACAATAAAATGATTCAACCTACTGGATATCAGGCTTAGAACTAAATGAAGTCAGTCCAGTTCACATCCTGGTGCATTAGGAAACTTGACGAACAGTTGCCAGAAGTGCAAAAGCTTTCAGCTTGTGGATTTTTCCTGGACTCAAATACTTTCTTTTCTTGTTTTACTTTAATCCAATTAGGACAAAAATAAACAAAGCAAAGCAAAAAAACAACAACAACAAAAAACAAACCACACACAACAAAAACAAGGCTAAAAAGTTCTTTTCTTTCTTTATCTTTTTTTTAAAAGATATTAGACTTTTCCATTACGTCAACTTCCTTGTGCTTGAAGTTTTTGTCTTGTGAGTGCACTGACTTACCTGGAATTTTTCTCTTTCCAGTTTTGTTCCTTTTCACCTCCAGCTCTAAGAGATCACACAGTGCTGTCATGTCGATCAGAGCCAACTGACGCACCTTCTTCATATCAGTGTGGGAGATATCTTGAATATAAGTTACTCCTAAACGGCACTTGGGGCAGATCAACCGCTGTCGATATGAGAGAGGATGTAGAAAAGAGGAGCAGAAGAGGAGTTGAAAGTTAGAAAATTGAGGTTAGGGCAGAGAGAGCAACATATAAGGCAAGAAAAATGATTAATGTGAACTGAATAGAACACAAAATGTAAAAAAAACTAATTCAATGATTTGTGGATCAATTCATCTATTTGTGGTGAATTTTAGTAAGTGGCAGAGCGGTATTTGTATAATCAACACCACTAATAAATCAAAACAATCCTTTTAAAGGAAATAGTACTTAAATATAGAAAAAGAAAATCTGCTGAACTCTATGATGCAACAACTCTCCCTTTGTTTTGAGCTAATTCTTTGTATGCTTAACACTGTTATCTAATCAACCGCAAAGGGCTGATTGCAAATGCCCTGTAATAATGTGTCTATGTGTGTTAGTACAAACACAGTCTGACCCAAAACTATAAATGTCTGTCTAAAGCATTGAGACTGGAACACAAAATATTTTTTGTATTAAGTTCACGCTACTTTTTCTGATAACTTTTCTTAAAGTTAAATAATATTCTGTGAGAACAAAAAAACAAATTATAGAATATTTAGCACAACTAAGAAAGGACCCCCACCACTGAAAAAACAAAACAAAACATGTCCATGAATTTGACTCTCATCACAAGGAAAAACAAAAAGTGTTGTCCACTTATGATGCTCAACTATTTACTGAATTTTCCTCCAATTTCCTCATTTAAAATAACAGCAATAATAAATAAATAATTGAAAAAAGGTTTTCTCGAAGCCAGAATGAAAAATAAGTGGAAAAATTTAAATGATTTATGGATCTTACAGGAAGGGTGCCATCTTCTTTCCTGCGTTGACAGTTATTCTGCGGCAGTTTGGCTTGTTTGAGGAAGATGACAGCCTGTTCACAGTATGCCACATCAGTGATGAAGAACTCGTCTTTGGGAGCGCCTCGCTGATGCTCTGGCGTCACAGCTAAACACAAACAAATATTAGTTTTCTGAAGGAATGCCACTGGAGAGGATTCGCAGAAGAACCACACTCATTTTATTTCAGATACAAGCCCTATCTCAAAGAAGGGGAAGAGGAATATTATAAAACATTAAAACAATAAAGAATACTGTTGTGAGATAGTGCTGTCACTATCAGTTGTGATGGTTCTTGCCGAATGGTTTTAATACTATTACAATAACAAAGGAATTTAAGGATTCAGGTAGTTTTCCTGCTTATACTAGTGGTACAAAGCCGACAGCAACTATCTTAACTGACAGCATGCTGTGGCAAGTAGTTAATCAGGGATTAATCTGAACCAATAGGAGGACAGATGACAGACCGGTGGTCTAATCATTCCTCATCAGGAGGCCACAAATGCTCACCTGACTTCTTCAGGTACTTTTCTGAGACAAAGCCTGTAATTAGAGTTAAACCTCTAAGTAATTTATAAGATGATTTTATTATGGAAATAAATCACGACAGGATGGTCTTTGGAATAAGTTTGGATTCAGTTATATTACTGACATGCCAGTTATATTACTGGCTTGAAGAGGTGTTCCACTTGTTTGTTTTTCTTTTAGTATTAACAAGTTCATCTTAACTAAATCTGATTATTTTATATAGCGCTTACCTGAAAGTGGTGTTTTGGCAACTGATGCCATACTGTGTTTGTCCAGGTCTTCACTATTCTGAGACTCAGGCAGCAGCGTCTGGAGAAAGAGAGGATTTGCAAACAAATTAACAATTTCCTCTGTAGAATTTTTTTTTTAAATGAAATCAAAATACTTTATTTACACAAAATATTTACTATATTTAAACCATATATTTATTTAAACAAAGACTGTCAAAAATAGTGCATTAACGGCAGTAACTAAGTTATGAAATTAATTGCACTTAAATTTTTAACACATTTAACACGTGTCATTTATGACGGCGAGACATGGTGGAGTCTAAAGGTGAGCTGGTTCACTCTATGGTTAGATTTGAGGCCATCACACTCCTGGGAGAAGAGGGTGTTTTAATACCCACACTGTTCCTGGTGAGACGGTTCAACACCTGCATTTTTCACGCATTTTTAAAGAACCACTTAGTTATGCGGAAATGTTACTGTACTGGTTGTTTCTGTGTCTGCCCAGCGCAGCATGGCAGCTTCCTCTTCTCCCTCTTCTCCCTCCTCCCACTCCTGTTGTGAATCATAATGGCTGTCAGTTGTCAGCTGATCAGCTTTTCTATCACTAGCACCATCTCTCTTGTTGTGTTTGTTTATCATTCAGCTGAGAAGTAGGGAACTAGCGGTTCACCAGCACGTTTACCAAAAAGTATTGTTTTTGGACGCACTAGCAAAAGTAGGCAACATTTATCAGTCTCATGTTAATCAGATCCCTGTCATTGTCACGTAAAGCTAAAGAATGAAAAATGTTGATAACAGTAGATATCGTTTGCCTTTATTTCCTATAACCTTTCATTATTAATGAGGTTTGCTAGTGACACGGCTGTAAAATCTACTAGTCATCAGACAGCCATGCACACATCTATGAAGATAGATCAGGTTCAGATATCTAGCGAGAGTTATGTTTTCTCTAAATTATTGGTGCTGTGCAGATGTTGGAGACACAGGGCTAATGGTTTATGGACCATCAATGGGATTAGAGAAATTATGAACAGGCTCTAGAATACAGAGCAGGACCCTTCACTAACAAACAAAGTAGTTGACAAGAGGTAGAAAGGATTTAAACTTTAGATATGCAGGGGTGGGTCTAGAAAGGTTTTGAGGGGGGGCCAGGCAGGGGCTCTGATCAGGAAAAGGTTGGAATACATTAGATATTTTTTTAAGGTCTTGATTTTATTTCATATTGAACTGATCATTACAAATAAAGTGATGGTCTAAAGTAATACTGTTACAATACTGTAAAAATGGGCATATTTCAGGCATAGTCGCAAATGGAGATTAATCATGATTTGCAAGCTGTGGTTAATCTGATAAAAAATTTCATCAGTTGACAGCCCTAATTTAAACTAATACTTTATTAAACTGTCTTTACTATCAATTCCCAAATTTTTTCACTACTAGGAATAAAACACGTTTTATTTTTTCCTCTAAGTGAATGGGTATGGGAATACAGAGTGTTTCCTTTGATGAAGCTTTGATAAGAATCAGAGGAGCTGCATGTTCCCTCCTGAGACTGTCATAGACAGACAGCAAGGACAAAGCCTGCCCTTTACATGTGGTTAGGGATTATTATTACAGGTTAGTCCAGCTGCATGGAGCATGACAGCACAACACACTGGACCAACAAAAAGTCTCATACTAAGTAAGATAATTGGCTTGTAAAGAGGCACTTTACTTTTATGAGGCAATTTATCTGATGCAATGTGTATATATTACTCATTTTGTTTTAAGTAGCTGAAGAGAAAGTTGCTCCAGCAAGTAAGGCACAAACTTTTGTGGTTGGCTGCAACATAATCTCTGCAGCTGGCAGGGATAAACGTTGTATTTCACCATTCTAACCTGAGAGATAGGGGAGCCAAAGATGTCACGGACGTCACGGGGAGGGGGTTTGTTCCTTTTGCGGAGGGACAACGTGTAGGAATCCAGTCGACGTTGAACAGCCTCAGCCTGCGTCCGGGTCAAAGTGGACAGAAGTACTGCTTTGTCTACATCCTCACTGTCCTCGTTGATGAGGGTAGATAAACCAGCATCGGCGAGCCACTGCTCCTCTTGTTCGCCCTCTGAGACGCATACACATCACAAGGTGTATACACAACATACACAACAAAGATGTAAAGAATTGTGAAGAAAATGTATGTAAAAACACAGAACATTTCAAAATACAATTTTGAAATAGTGTCCTGTAAATAATATTTACTAAATAGGTTGTCTACATATATGCACCGGCTACAGCATCACAAAAACATCTTCTCACAGTTCACAATTTTGCAAATGAAAAAATTGCTAAAATAACTGTGTGACTAAGTCTGTGACTATAAAGCATTTTCTTATGGACATAAAATACACTAGTTAAAAGATTTAATTTGAGACAAATGCACAAAAGAGAGTTCATCTTCATACAGTGGGTTTTCTAACTGGTGATAAATGAAAATGTGACTGTTTTACACAATATGAAAGTATATATAAAAAGGTAAAATGAGCTTTGATCATTTGAATGGGCAAAATAAAACAGCGGGCATTAAATGCCAGTTATTATTAAGACGATTTGGTTTCTACCCATAAAGCCTTCCCGCCACAGAGTGTTTGGTAGTGTTGTCATGGTGATGAGTGCTACTTTGCCGCAAGAGAGAAACCCGATATGTTGCCATGACAAATGAATCGTTTCATGGAGGATCATGGAGGAGCTCAGTAGCAGCTGTGTGTTACAATAATGCTTTGTAATGCTCCCACATCAACTCTTTTTTTTTCTTTTCACTTTTGGTACATACTTAATCTAGTAGCACAGGATCAGCTGTAATTACCTTCTGACTGTCTTGAGTCCCTCCTGGTGCAGTCAAGGTCTGCGTCGCCACTCCCTTGTCGGATGGTCTCGACCTCACTCCAGAACGAGTCCAGGCACAGTTTGTCGGGGTGCTCCTCCTGATCCTGGGAGGGTTGCGTGTGTGTGCTCTGTGTGTATTTAGCGGCTCCCTGGTCCTGCGGGCTGGGCCAGGGCTCCACGCTCATCTCGGTAGGGCTGGGATCTCTGGTACACACATAGACACACGTAAAAAAATCACACGCATGCATGCAAACAAATGAGAAGAAAGACACATACAAACAGAGGAGGAATGGTGAGGATTGAAAAGAAGCGGGGAGGGTGAATCCACCGGCAGAGCCCAGAGAGATGGAGAGACAAAAGGAGAGGAATGGGAGGAGGGCCGGAGTGAGGAGAGAGATGGCGAGAGTGGGACACAAAGCAGGGTCTCTATTGTTCTTGCAAAATGTGGCCGGGAAAAAAATTGCCTTGCAGATCCACTAGATGTCACTGTACTAATGTAAAATCTGCTTTGCTAGAGGGTCACACCCCTTCATCTACTATAACATATCTTAGAGTAGAAACCACTAAAAAATGGAAGATGGATATGTGCGATTAAATAAATCATACGTGACTTTAATTTGCTTACAGTCTTGTTCTAAAACATGCAGATGAAGAAAAAAAACAGCCTGCTTTTTCTGTGTAGGTCTTCACAATATAGTACAATGTTCTCTGCTAACAATGAGAAGCTCAGCAGGCAGACACACACACACAACACCCTAAAGCACTAAAATGTGACCCCCTGATTAGAGAAACAGGAAGTGGTCAGCTGATTCACTCTACTGTTGTGCGGTTCAGTCACATTCTTTGAATCATCAAATCTCAAGATGCATACCAAACCATACTGGTTCATTTCTAAGGAATGCCACATAGCTTACTGTGCTACTAGAACTGCACCGTAGAGATAGACAAAGAAATGAGAGCTGCCATCTGGCAAATTAAAGTATTCACTTGGGTTCTTTAACATGTTCCACAAACATGCTTGCATCTACAACAAGTGAGCTAAACCCTGATGAGATTAAATTAGTTATACTAGTTTCACAGTGGGGGGTGGGGTGAGGGTGACACTATGGGCTTGTGAGTTTCAGTACAAATTCAGCTTAATGAGATGCTTGTTTCTCACCAAGAAATGCAAGAAAGAACAGATAAATTATACAATCAGAAATCTTATTTTAAAGGGCTCGCAGGCAGAAACTATTGTAATAATCTGTTTTCTGTGATGTTTATAAAATCAGTAAAGGAGACTAAAAAGAAATCAATTATTGTAGAGATGGATTTAAACAGGTCTTGTCTTGTCTTGTGTGAAATTACAAGTCTTAGGTTCTTCTTTTTAACATCAAAGCAACATTCCCAGTTCCCATATCCCAATTCAAAGTGACTGAAACCAATTGAATCCTTCATACCAAGTCAATTTTAATCAAATTAATGCAGAAAATCACTAAGAATACTGGGCTTCCATTAACTGTTAACAATAAAGTAAAAAAAATGTAACTTTAACATGTGCCACTCTTTAAAAAAACAAACAAACAAAAGAAAAGAACTATGCTGGAATTACAGGCTCCTCATATTTCAGAAATTCATCAAATAAGTCTTTCGGCTGCAAAGACTCGCCGATTAAAAACTTTTGCTTTTGTTGTAGTAAACTGTAAACCAGTATGAATACAAAAATAATAATAAATGAATATAATACAACCCACCAAACCACAGTATATTGTTAAATGTTGCTATACTATGCAGTCAGTTCTGACCCAGTCCAACTCAATGCAAAACCTCAACAATTCAATATAACATATCTCTACTATTAAAAAAAAAAGAAAAACCCAACAAGGTTTTGGATGATAACAGATGTCAAATTAATTGAGAAAAATAATGTAAACATTTTTACATAACAGTAAAAGTAATTATGCTGGCTTCTGATCAGTGGATATAGCTCTTTTAGTAACTTTGTCTATATTTTAGTTGAATCTGATAAAGTACAAATATTTATTTAATAACAATTATGGCAAAAGATGTATGACTTTAACTTCTCATTCACTCCTTTTAATAATGCTGTGGAAGCAGCGTCTGGAGAAAGAGTCTATTTGTTTAGATAATTCTTATCTCCACTCAACAGTTTACTTATATTATCAGCTCAATCAATGGGTCTAAGCTAAAACTGACATAAAGGAAGGCTATGACCAAATGACACATATCTGACTTTTGTACTTACTAAGATCAAGTACAACCAGCAGAGATAGCTACAGCACTCCTTGCACCTAAGAACCTGCCAGCTGTATATGTTCGGCATATATGCTTTTTTATAAAAAAAAAAAAAAAGCTGTGGAGGGCTGCACACATAATCTTGGTCAAATTGAGTGCCAAACTTTTATAAATAATTTTTTTCCTATAAAGATTCAAATAAAAAATATTGCAAGCCTTAAAGTTGTTCTTAGACTCCAACTCCACATTTTAAACTGCACGTACAACAGCTCCAGGTCTTTTCCATCGCACCTACCTGGCTTTTTTCTTACGGGATGACAGCGTTCCGCGCTTGTCCCTCATTGGGCTTTGGATTGGATGGAGCCTAAAATTTGGGAATCTGGTGCGAGAAAACTGCATGTTGGTCTTGAGCCTGCTCACCACCACCTCCTCTCTGCCTCCCATATCAACACCGCTGAAGGAATGGGGGAATTACAATCCTGCACAAAAACTAGCTTTATCCATTGGTGGTGGCTGGACACCATGTGAGTGTGATGTAAATCTCTCCGTTGCTCCAGTTTTTCTGAGCAGTGACAGGAAATGATGTTGAAAGTCTTTAGTGTGGCTTCAGGCTGGGTGGCGTATTTGTGAGCTGAGTGGAGCTGGAGCTGGAATGCAGGAGGGAGTGACAACTCTCTTTACATCAACATATTCACACCTGTCCCCTTCCTCGGCACTCTAAAATGACACACCCTTCCTTCATGCCTGGCAGCCATCGAACTACTATTAATTATTGCCTGTCAAACTTTAAACCCACTAACACCACTTTGGCAGCAGCAAAACAAAAGCAATCGTTTCAGTCTATGGGCTGGACCCTCTTGACATGTAAGTAAGCTAACTACATAATGGCCCCTTTAAAGTACACCTGGGGATACTTTATTTTCCCCTAATGAGCTCATTCATCAAGGGTACTTTGTTTCAACCATTCTTTATATTACTCTATGTGTTCAGGATTAAACTAATCAAATGGATCAAAGGATGAAGTCATTACTTCAAACTCTTTAAAAGTTATTAAAACTCAAACTAAAACCAACCTTTAATTAGGTAGCACTAACTTAATGTGCGGTAGTTGATGGCTAG
Source organism: Rhadinocentrus ornatus (assembly GCA_037177495.1). Taxonomy (NCBI): domain Eukaryota; kingdom Metazoa; phylum Chordata; class Actinopteri; order Atheriniformes; family Melanotaeniidae; genus Rhadinocentrus; species Rhadinocentrus ornatus. The sequence goes on from JBAMHW010000003.1 coordinate 19,173,130, forward strand.
TCAAACTCAACTTTATATGGAATAAAGAGCTTCTTGTTGCAACGTTTCTGATTTCATACCAAAACGTCCCTGCTCAACCTCATACCTGAGTGTAGAAGTGATGTGTGCGTACAAGTATGAAGCAGAGATAAACATAAAGCAGGTAAAATTTTCTCAAGTTTCACAAGCGCAACAGGTTTTTCAACATTGGTTGTGAGCAAACTATGACCCTCAAAGACCTTATTAAATCACTGACTTCACACAAATCTTTTTTTTCCTATTCTCACATTAGACTGAACAAGGCCCTAAAACTGCAACCGGAGACGGAAACACACAGAACCAGATCCCACTGAAATAGAAAAAAGCCACATACTCCAATGATTTTGACTGATTTAACGTCTTTTCTTTAGCATATATGCACATTTACCTGACATTTTATTAATGTTTATGCATGACTTTGTTTAATCTGTTTTAATAAAAACTTAATGGAATTACCTTTATAATGATTAATTAATTTAACTTCTACTGAAACGTGCTGTGCATAACCTAACCTAACCTAATCTAACCAGTTACTTCAAGCTTGGAATATGAATTTGAATCAAGAACAACAATATTATACACCTAAAACAGCAGAAATCATAACAACTCTCAACTAAAAAGGTTAAAAATGCCATGTCATTATCTGATGACATGATAATGAAAGTGTTCTTGAATAAACTTTGAAAGCTTCCTTGTTTTGTCCCCTAAAGTGGAAAAGAAGTATCATCTTAGTTTTAAACATACTAATTATACTCTTCAACTTGCCTGCAAGGTATAAACGTTGGCTACCAAACATAGCACATGAGCTGCTCTAATTTTAAAACAAGACGACTGAAAATGTCAGGGTGTTTGGAATTGTTTCTAGTTGAATAGACCTTGTAATAACTAAAAGAATCAACAGGAAACCCTGCACTCTTAAGAGAAGAATGGACACATGTGAAGCCATCCACCTTTATACTGGGAACAGTGGGCAAACAGGGTAGTCCCCAAGAAATAGCTCTGGTTATAAACCACAGCAATCAACTTATGTTGAAAGCAACACAGTGTTTAATCTTCATGGCTGAATTCCACAGAAAGCTTAGCTTACAGAGAATGCAACAATTAGCTCATACAGCACTGAAACTATATATTTCCCCTCAAGCCCTGTCAGCAAATGAACAGTTGGGTCTGTGAAGTTGGACAGCTGCATTACTGCATTGACTGAACAAAAAAAATACTACTAAAAAAAAAAAGGAATAATGTTACCAGTCAAATCAAAGCGACAACAAAAATCTAGTTAAGTCTATAAGTAACTAAATGTAAACATAAACCTGAAGCTTCAGCAGAGTCTGAGGCCATAGCTGCAGCAAAAGCCTAAGCCTACCTGGTCTTGGCCCGCCCAATGGCTTTGCCTGTGAGCAGCAACAGGGCCGCTGAACCACTTCTCCCCCATGGCATCCTGCAGTCGTCTCCCCGCACTGTCGAGAGCTGTAGGAAACAGCAGCTGCCTGCCCTTGGCAAGCTGTTTCCTTGTAGCCTCTTTAGTGCACAAACATATTTGAACAAGGACAGTATGCCTATGCTGACAGGCACGTCACTACATGCATCCTGAAGCAGGAAAGGACGTCTGCACAGGGGGTTGGAAAAGGAGAAAGCTGAGTGGCTGCTTTCCTGATATGGGCCGGGATAGACAGAGAGAAAATAATATATAAATGGTTGCTATGGACAGGGTTGGAGCTGTGGGCTGAATGGATGGAGGCCAGAACAGCTGCAAGCCTGCTTGACCTGCTGGCTGGGGGGCTTTACTCACTTATGTCGATGCTTCCTGTTTTACTAAGACAAAGAAAAGTGGGAAACATCCTTCTATACAGTGGCAACATGGGCACTCGTTCATTTACTGATTTACCTAAACACAAACACAAGAATCTGCAATGTTGTCTCTTTAAGTTGACCACGGTGTCCCCAAACAATTTCAAAAAGCAGAAATGGAACAACATCACTGAACCCCATTAATTCTGTATCATGCCTACACAAGATAGACCAAGGTTACTGAGGCAAAGAATATAATATATTAACAACACAAGTTCCCAGGAGGTTTACTTTATGCCATGATGGTGAATTCTTCAATTGCAGGTAGAAATGTTTTCTCTTTCACATTTTTTAATATGAATCATAACACTAAGTCAATATTTATGAAACTGTTAAGGGAGTTTAAACTCTATAAAATCCAATCAATGTTTTAAGGATCATCAAGTATATAAGCTACTTAGTAGTGTAAAGCATGACTGGACAGACACTCATTCAAATGTTTCCACTTAAAAAACATTTAAAACCATGAACATAATACGATACGTTGTTACTCAAAACAATGGAACTTTGAAACAATGGTAATTTTAAATACTTTATATATGTGTCTGGAATTTGTGAACTCACTAAAGTTTTATTCAATTCGTAGTATTAGGTCTTGAGGACCCGGGTCCCCAGAGTGCCCACAGAGGTGAACGACTTTGGTCCATTTAGCAACGCCTTTAACCCGGGCTCTCCGTTTTGAATGCAATTTACTTCACAAAATTGGTCAATCTTGAACTTAAATATGAAAACAGATCTAGTCAAACCTATCAGAGACATTTCATAATGACTGTTGTTAGAGTTATATTTTAATGCATTCTTAACATACTGCAAATAAGAAAACAAATAAATAACCTATCAATTTAAAAAGATGTAAAAACAATTTCTTAAATAACTGCCATCAACTCAAGGCACTGTATAATTAGACTCTTGATCATAAGTTAATACCAGCAGATTTTGGGAATATACCACTAATAAGAATGTAATGTAAATACTTCTTTACTCTGGAATCAGCAAGATTAGTTTCCACCTGAGTGCATGCAGTCTATGACATTAAAAGCAAGCTAAGTGCAAAACTATCACCAATGATGTAGCAGCAGACACGAAAAGAAGCAAATGTCCTTGCAAGGCTGTGACTTGAAGTGCCACCATTAGCAGCTGTTGCCTCTATTTAACCAAGAAAACAGCTGTGATGTGCAACATGATCTGCATTACACAGTTAAAAATGACCCATCAGCCAGTGTAGTGGTAGTGTGCCTTTTACATAGTCATGTTAAGAATTACAATATTTCCAGAAGCCTTGTCATACTTGTGCGTCATACCTGATAACTTGTTACCAAGTCTGCAGGAAGGAGCTACAAAGATTTAGCTAAGCAATGTTTAGAAACCTTGGCCCATGAATCCAACTTCTTAAGACATCTCATAATAACCATTTCACAAGGAATTCCAATTTTTTGACCAATATTACGATTTATTTTGAGATTTAATCTTCAAATTCCAGCTTCCGTTCAGTGTTCATGCAGAAATATATTAATAACATGAGATGGTAGATGGTCCGTACTTATATTGCGCTTTTTATCCAAAGCGCTTTACAGTATACATCCCATTCACCACGACCCACGAGGAGCAATTAGGGGTTCGGTGTCTTGCCCAAGGACACATTGACATGAACTCAACTTGGTTGAGGATCGAACCGGCAACCCTTAGGTTGCAAGACGACTGCTCCACCTTGCCGAGCCACGCCGCCCCATTATTACCACGTCAAAATATAATCTGCTCTATACTGTAACACAAGGACGTAAAGTTGAGGTATGAACGGCTTCACTTAGAAACTGCACGATACACTGAAGGTTACATTTCCTCTAGAACAGGTTTATACTATGTCCTTGCAGTAAAAATGTAACAGTCTGATGTTATTTATCTTATTTACACATTAAAATTGCATTTCTCTTTTATCCATTTTGTAAGACACACGTCAGTCACACTTCAATGCACACACATAAGTGCATGCACAATCCAACCAGCAGACAGACAAGGCATGTCAGAAAGTCTGAAAATCAGACAAAAATGTGCTTTTTTTTTTACTGTCCCAGAGAAGTAAAGATGGAAACACTTGTGTTATACTGACAGCGTCATGTCCATCGCGGAGACGCAGCTAAACAAGCTAAATCCACAGTCATTGTAGTAATTTATGAGTCATATTACAGTTTCATTTGGATATAATATTCTTTATAGGTTTTATTAACGTCAACACGTTTTCTGAGATCTGAGCTTCAAGAATATTTACAGTGACTCCAATCAGTAAAACCACCTTTATTCATTCATTTTATTTCAGAAGTGGGACTGTGTCCTGCGTTTTTTTGTCTCATCACGTAATTTACAGAAAAATTAGTCTGCAATGAGGTTTGAAAATGCTATGTGGCTTCACAGCTGAGTGTAGCTTTCAGGTGATATTTAAATGACTTGCACAAGAAAAACCACAGAAATTACTGAAGTGAGTGGACGCTGCAGGTTTAAAACCTGTATTAGGCACCATCTGTAACATTAAAATTAATCGTGCTCTTTGTGATTTGCTGATTGCAACAAACTAAATTGCAATTTAGAATGATTTGAAAATGATTAATGTTCAGCCCTATACAATATCTATAATAGCAACTTCATAAAGAGAGAGGCCATAGCTGATGCTTAAAAATGAAGTGAGTCTTGCAATTAAATTGTAATTACCTGTGGTTAACTACACAAAGTCATGCAATCACTAAATTTAATTATTTTATTATGATGAAAAAAAATAATACTTGCTTAACAGTGCTACATATAATAATTTTAATAATAAAATCAATATAGCCCCTTGATGCTGCACATTGCAATACATCCTACGGAATATTTTTATAGTCTGTGCTCCATGCTGCTGTTGCCTCTGCGCTTTGGCAGGTTTCCCTATGACTCTTTGACTTAGTTGGTCAACAACTAGATCAACACAGATTACAGAGACCACAGGGATTCTTATTGGGATTTTGCCTTTCTCACCACCACTTATTGCCTAAACTAATTTACTGCTGACTTATGTCCAAGGTCCATTTCTAATCCCCCCTTTGGCCAAATAGAACCATCTAATTTCTGCAGTATACCTGTAGGCCAAATAAAGAAATAAACTTTTCATGCCTTCATTTGAATGTCAAAACATAAATATCTTTTCTCCAGAATCTTTTCTGACTGTCCTTCCTGGCATGGCAAGCCCTTTATCACCCTATCTGACAATCCTCCTTAGCTCAAAGATACATCCTCAGGAAAAGGAGAGTGTAGAACGTGAGGGCACATCCTCATGTGACCTTGCAAATGGCATGTGACAACCAGCTCAGCTCAGTCGGCTCATCCACTTCTTGGCAAGCAGGGCACTGAGCCTTTGTGGAGTGGAGTGGACTGAAAGTGAGGTGAGAACAGGAAAGTCAAGGAGAATACAGGACAGACAATGAAAAGAGGGAACAGCTAAATTATAACAAAGTAGGTTAAATGTGGTTTCAGGACAAAAGGGAGGATTTGAGGACAAAAGCTGTTACTGCAAAAAAAGAATAGTCAAAGAGTTTAATTATTCTTCAATCAGGTCTATGCTTTTTTATTTGTGTACTCTTAGTTGATGTCTACTGTATGTTACTCTTAACAAGAGGCTTTGATACAGTTTTTGAGTGAGACTGATAATGAAATGCTTTTTAACACCTCCAGATGGTCTGATAAACAAGCAAATGGCGACAGATCGTCACTTACGTATCCACACAAAATCAACACACTGGTTGCACACCACAGTACTACACAACCTTCACACTTACACACGTAAAAAACATGCAGAAATAAAGATGGTGCACTGTATCATGAAATGCTAAAGTTCATGCAGCTCATGTAAATTACTTTGTAGTCCAACAGCCACAGCAAACCAAAGAAAGTATAGTGAAAAAAATCTGGAATGAACATACATTTCCTGAGTATTAGAAATCTGATAAGATGCACGGGAAATTTACATTCACAAGGGCCGAACTAAGCTGCAGGTGTTGAGTTCCTGCATCACACTCACATTGAAGTGCGTGTTTTCTTCTCAATATTATTTACCACAAAGTTTGGCACATTCATTCATCTGGGCAGTGCAGCCGAGCATGTTCTGAAAGCATAGATGGGGAGTGAACTGTAAGGAAAGCTTGGTTCATGTACAAATACATGCTGATTTATAGTTAGTTTTATCTAACCAAAAGTTTCAAAGGTTAACACAGTTATATATAATGGTTTATAACTTTTTAAATAAAGATTGAACAATTTAAGCTTTAGTAGTAAGTAACATCCTCGTTCAGGGTTTTAGCTGAGATTTCATACCTATGACTGGTATAAAAAATATGTGAGCTTAGTTTGAGGTTAGAAAGATAATAACCACCTTTGGTTTATCCTCTAAAAAGGAAGTGTGGCGCATATTTATTAATTCTTTGTTCCCTATTCACTCAAGCAGCACATTAGTGCCAAGCTGTTAAGTTGTTAAACTTTATTCCTTCTTGATAATCTAATAACTTCATCGTTTCATATTAACAAAATAGGAAGCAAACCAAGGAAGAAGCATACTGTCCCGAAACCCTACACTCACATGATCATAACAACCATGATGAATGATTGAAACATAATCTGTGGTGTGTAACAGTATCTCTCCTAGTGATCAGGTCAAACTAACTTCCTTGAACAGATCTCTTTCACTGTTGTGTTTGTGGCACCTTTACAAACACAACTGTCCTCTGTCATAATTGGCTAATGGCACAAACTTAAGGAATACAAACCATAGTTTTGACTTTTATTATCTTTATTAGTTAATGTTTTTGACACAATTAGATATTTCTGAATCTGTCACTCTTTTGGAAACAGGCTGCTCTTTGCGTCAATCAAAACAAACAAGTGTCTTTACAGTAAGTCCCTCACAGTATCACAGATGCTGAGCAGGGCATGGCTACTGACAGTGACATCTGAAAACCTTCTCCTCTTGTGCCATATGGTGCTACAGTGGATTACAACGACCACACTACTTTTCACTTACTCTTGCCATTTAGAATTCAAAGCTTACACCATTTGGCTAGACAATACATCATACACTCAAATTTACCTAGACCATATACATTGTTGCCATGTTCTTTCTGATGTACATTAGACGGTGAGACGACAAACAATCGGTTCAACAAACCACAATTTTATGTGGTTTTATTTTATTATTTTCAGAAATGATCACCACTGACAAGAAAACATACCTAACCAAGTAACTCCAACTGGGAAAAGCAACACAACAAAGGCACAATAATAATAATAATAATAATAATAATAATAATAATAGATGAAAACATTAGAAAGCAGCTTAAAGTAAAATTGTACAGCAGTAATGTATACTGACCAGTAATCAAGAGCATTGGTATGTTTCGGTTTGTTTTAAAATGCCCTGTTATATAGGCTACATATATTGTCAAAAAACTTTTAGCAGCCAGATTTAAGATTTACCTGGCTTATATTATATTTTAGTAGTTTTATCAGATAAAAAAAGTTCCTTATATTGCTTTAAATGAAGTGTGCCTTAATAGACTAGATGATTTATAGTTAGTTTCATCTAGTTTTTGTCTAACTATATTATATCAATCAAGCTACGTTAAGAGACAGTGAAAACTATAAGTTCAGCAGATAACAATTAACAACTTAAATGAAGCCCATAAAGAACCAAGCTTTAGTTGGATTCAGGATCATGTGCAGCAGAACCCATTCTGTCGTGCAAGGCTGCACGTGCGGGTACTAAAACTCCCATAGCAACAGGTCCTGACACCCTAGCAACCAGAAACGCTTATAGCAGTAGCACAAAGTCAAACGGCAAAATTAGATAAACAACCTCATACTTTTACAAACAAAATAATTTTGCCAATATTAAATATACATACAACCTGTAATAAAAATACACAATTGCTCACCGGTTAGACAAACTAACTGGAAAAGAGCTCCGATTTTTTTTAAAAAAGGGGAAAAAAAAGCTGTTTACTTACCTGATAAAAAACCATCGATGCCAACGGTGTGCCAAGGCGCAACTGGGCGTGAAGTACAGTTTTCTCCATGTGGAACAACAACAGAAAGTCCTGCTGTGAGAAGTGACAACAGACAGATGGAGATGAGACGAGATGAGGAAGAATTGGTGCTGTCGGCTAACGTTTACGTTATCCTTTTCACAATGTGAATGACGTCATTACGCCGAGCCCCAGAGCAACAGTGCCACATGATTGAAAAAAAAGTGACCTATGACTGCTGATGTTTCTAAGCATCCGGTGCTTACGAGTAAAGACACAACTAGTCACCTCATAATCTTCTGTAAGCGTCATCCAAACTGAGCTCTCACATGTAAAAATCTGGCTGAAGTAGACATTTGGAAGCTTACATAGTCATATTAACACCTCTTTTTTTCCTTTCATTTTTTACTGGTGTTCAGAATGTCATTCTCTGGGGAAAAAAAGGAGAGATAGAAAATAATAACCAACCGCTAGAAAAATGCACACATTTACATATGTATTATCGTTACATAAATGGGAAAATACTGCTATTAAATCGAGGAAAATAATTTTATATGAATATGGCAAAAAGCTACGGAAGCCGAAAGTGGCCGTTTTCGTCTATTATTCTTTTTTGTGTTATCTCGAGATAACGAGTTTATTTTCTCGCTATATCGAGATAACGTGGACCGTTTTCTCGTAATAACGGAAAACTTTATATCGTTATCTTGAGAAAGCGAAGTTTGTTTTCTCGAGATAATGATGATTAAGGTGGGCTCGAAGGTAAGTGTGTGACACCTGATTTTAATTATCAAAACAGACCCCATGACAGCTGATTGGAGTACAATCATGGTGTATATGTGGAATTATGTGAATAAGTGATTGGTCAAACTTAAACGACAGACATGTCGCAATTTTAGCTTTTTTCAAACTTGATAAAAGTTAAATTGGACGTATTGATCAGTTATATGCTCAATCAGTGATAGCTGCTCTCGACCTCCGTCAACATCGCATTGTTTTCTCTGTGAAAACTTTAGACATTAGATAGAAATTATCCAGGAAAGTTAATTATTGCTTTTGAGGGGGATATTTATGGCTCAGAGTATGAACTGGAACCATCTGAGAAAACCACCCTAGGTATTGATTGTAAAATTCCATACATTTTATTGGAAAAGCATTATTTACTTACCAGACAAATGTTTAACGTTAGGAGACCTCTTCCAAGTTAATTGCTAACATAATAACTATTGTCATTAGTCTTGTTTGTATTATACAACTCAAGCATGTTCTGAAAAGCACTTTCAAGACGGAAATGAAGCATTATATTAATAAACATTTCTGGCAAAAAAATAAACACCTACAGTTACATTCTCACCTCTAACCATCTTGCTTGCTATCTGTCTAAAAGTACACATGGAAAGACTATAGTCTATAATCTCCAACTTGATAAGTACATGTTCATGCATCATATGACCATGCCCTTACATCATATGAACATGAACCAAGTGTTCATACACCATACAATCCTGGAGGAGCATTTATTTTAGCCTATCAAATACTGGACATGAACATATTTCTAATCTAGTAATAGAAATGAAACTATTCTTTAAAGATTAACAAAGCGCTTTTCTTTTTGGGAATGTTAGGAGAACTTACCTAACGTAGCACTTATAGCTGCTAAAAACATTATGTATTCATAGCATGAATAGTGTAGCTTAAGCAAATGTACCACTGATAATATTGTCTGACTGATAAGCTTTACATTTTACTGTTAAATAAAAATATTTGCATAACCTTTTATGATGAAGAGTTAACCTAAAGTTGTGGCGAGCAAACTGACCTTAATAGCTTTTATTACTCACAGAGGTACGAAGCAGCCCCATCGATAATATAACAGGAAAGTTGTGAGAATATTTGTAAACCTTGCTTGGGTATACAATGTAAAGCCTAAATTTCAGATATATAGTTTTCACTTATTAATGTTGACTATATCCATATTTTATACTACTGTAATAATAATTCATTACTTAGCGTATTGAGCTGCCACCACCTTTGTTAATCCGGTCTGGTCCGGTTTTAGAGGCAAAAGAGCACTCACCACAGACAGGTCAGAAATACTGAAAGTACAATTAATGAAATTAATAAATGTCTATTTTAAGACGTCTGGGCTAGCAGGTTAAAAAGGCACTCCAGCAGTTTAGGCAGCTACTTCACCATCCTGCACACCAAATCTACAAACAAAAAGAAGAAGTCACACACCCGAAAAGAGGCACAGCACACAGGACTTTCTGCACAGCAACTGGTACACTGTACACTGGGGAATTCACTCTTACACTACTTTGAAAATATTCAGCCTTACAGTATATGGCTGTGGTTGTTGCTGCACTTTGTGCTTTTTAAAAATTTGAATGGCGCTTGAATCTCAGTGAGTCAATAGTGTGAAAAATCTCAGAATGGTCTGCTTAGTGAAAAATTTCAAGGCAATCAAATACAGTTATATCCTTTATGAATATTACAAAATGTCGCTAAATGTCCAATTCAAGGAAGTCCACTTTATGCTTATAACCTTTAGTCAGAAGAACATTTGCAAGGTCGATGTCACATTTAAACCATTTTAAAGTACTTAAAATAACATACGCTCATGCACAGCCAATTCTGAATCACCTTTATATTACCACTTCCCTAAAGGGTAATAGTTGTGGGAAAAAATGCATCCATATTTGTTATTTTTGGTCATGCAACCGCTATGGATCCAAGGATCCTGTAGTAACGTTTATTTGGTGTGGCAAGTCTAGCAACTGGTTAGCTGGTCCGGAATAAGATGCTAAAACTGTACTGAGTTGCCTGTGTTTATATTTTGTATCGATATCTATTCTCCTGTAGAGGATAAATATTTATTTTTGAACGACAAACACCCACATAACTATTGACCCCTCTATTCTTTCACAGCTATGTTAGACACTAACTAGTTGATGATAACACACTATCATAAACTATTCATCAGATGAGTTTGCATTTAGCTCCAAGTACCACTCAGCCCAAGCCTGTCTTTCACTTTTGTGCTCTCACATCAACAAGAAATAAATCACTCATTCTGTAGCAGGCATAACAACTTGTAAAGTAGATAACTCATTCCTTGCATACTGTTAAACGCAGGGTGACTCATTCTCTCCACCCCTGCATTGTGTCTGTTTGCAGCTGTTGGATGGCAAAAAGATTCCTCCTGGACAGATAAATTACATCTTACATCCTGTTTTTGTTGTTACAAATCAGTCTGTTTCAATACAGTGTGTGTATGAGTGTTTGTGTATATGTGTATATGTTTAAGATAGAATAAGGAAAAAAAGAAAAGAAAGCAAGTCAAGATCACAGAGGCCCAGTAAAACATCCCACTCTCTTCCTGCCATTGTTTAATCTCAGAGACCCACATGAGGCTCTGCTTGACTATAACTAGACATCAGCCTAACCCTAACTCTATAGCAGCTCTGTTTTAGATATTGCAGCAGTTAAATGGATGGTATTAAACTAAAGTGTATGAGCGCATGTGTGGTGGAACTTCAAAAGTGTGTACTCTCATGGCATATATTTGCACGTGCACATGGATGCATGGGTGCGCATGATCTTACAACAAAGATGGCAAACAACTGAAACTGTATCTCAAGTGAGAAACTCTACCTGTGCTAATGATCTGGTCCGTTTCCTTAAACAGCCAAATTTACACCACTCTGCCACACATGTTGATACCTGCTTAGTCAGACAGGAAAACAATGCCTTTTGTGCATTACTTTGAAACTGTTGATACTTGGGATTGTCATTGGCTTACATTGACACGTGTATTAAGCTGGATTTCTAACTTCCTTAAGGGCCTGGGAAAGGAGCCAGACATCTGCTGTCTTGCTCACTTTTTCTCACGTCACAACAGCACGTGAAGCTTGCCCTTCTTAGGTGGTCTACAAGAAACTTTCATGTTAAAACACTGGAAGGGCCCCGTTTGCTGCTGTAAAAAGAGTGAGCTGGCAGTTTATAGGACTTTTCTCCTGCATATCCAGTGATTACTGCAGGCCTCTTGTCGTGTCACACATTTTTTATTGCACATAATAAATTAGCAAGTTCCTTGGGGAACCAGATTGGAGTGCTGTGACAAAATTATACCAAGCTGCACTACCAAGCAAAAACCATGGAATTCCACACAGTATAACAAGAAACTAAATAGTTCACAATCAATATTATAAAGTACATCAAGATATTATTAACCCCCTCCTTTCATTAATAGCAAGGCTTATGTTTGTGTCTAAATTTAATCTAACATTTTATTTGATTTAGAATATTTTTTTTCTGGCAGTTTACAACCAAGAGGTTTAACATGAGCAGGGCGATTACATAAATATCCAGACAATAGACGCTATTCAAGCAGAGTTAAAATCCCTGTTATATTTAACTAATTCTCTTTTTATTCATGGTAATATCCTGCTGTGGGATTAACCTTGGTTTGAACTGGGCAACAAAGTAGCACTGGTAGGATGTAAGCTCAGCCGCAAAAAAAAAAAAAAGGGGGGGGAGGGCTTAAGTGGGTTAAATATTTCCCTGACTGATGATTTATTATAATGAACTCCAATGCAAAACACACCTATCCCCTTTCTCTCTCTCTCCCTCTCTCTCTTTTATTTTATTTTTAAAAGGCTCTGGGGAGACCATCACTTTTTGAGACCTGCAGCCAGAGATTTTCCAGTTCTTGTATTTGTTTGACATAACCCCAGTTCTGGTTTATCCTATGAGTTATGTGCCTTTTTATATGCTTGATTGATTTATATATCATTGTTAAATGGCTTTATTAACAAAGAAACAAACATTCATGTGAAAAAGGACAGGTACACAGAATCAAAAATCCTGGAGAAAGTTTTATCTCTCCTTAAAAGATTACATGAAAATTGATCTCCTTTATCTTTATTTTATCTCCTTAGAAACAAATATAGAGAAATAAGGGGTGGCTTAAGACTCTTGCACTGTATTGTTTTGACTGTAAAATGTGGCTGAGGGTTTCTGAAATGTAAAAATGAGAAAGCAGGGTAACCTACAAAAACAATATCAAGTTATTTTTCCCCCCTATTTACACACATACTTCACGTTGTTATTCATACAGTATGATTAAACTGTTAGTATCAGTTATGTTCAGTTTTTAGCACTGGCAATGTGTTTGTAGTGGGTGAACATTTTGCTGTCAGATGCAGTACTGCAGTGACATCTCATTTCAAATGCTAGTCCTTACTCTTTATTAGCAGCTTTTAAAAGCTGTTGCTCAGTTGTCACTGTAGTAAGAGAATCGGATGACATGGTATTACCACCAGGAGTCCCGCTTTGCTGTTGGAGTACTATGTTGGAGTTGGAGATTTATGGCGTCACACCACCGCCCCTCAATGTCTAATGCAGGTACAACAGATTGGCTCTTAACACTAAATTCCTTTCCGCAATTCAAACTTTGTCTTAAAACATGTGATGTGAGCATAACTCCTGAAATACATTAACCATCATGTTCGGTTAACATAAATATTTGTCTTTCTTTCAGCAGCATAGTTATCAGCCTTCCCAATATTTCTGCTTGTAATTTCACAATACTGCCACTAGAGGGAGACCCTGTCTTTCTGTGCAGACTGTAAAGAGGGCAGATGATTACGAACGTTACATCTATAAGAGATTTCAAACTGATTTTGATGTTTTTCTGTTGATTTTTACACCAAGTGAAGCTGTTCAAGTTCCTGTTGAGGGCATTGGCTGCCAAAACATTATACTCATGCAATGTCAAGATTTATAACATCAATAATGTTTGTGAAGAGAAAAGATATTGCACCACCTGGATTTATTTTTTATGCATGTTTTGTGTTGCTTTGGGAAATTTCTAGAGTTGTCTGGGCAGAGTGGGAAATAAAACAAACCTAATTCAACTTAAATGGATCTTCCCAACAGCTTGTCAAGCCCTACACAAGCCTGTTAAGGAACAATTAATTTCTATCAGGTGTGTTGGAGTAGGGAGACATCAAAATCCTGCAGGGCAGTAGC
>JBAMHW010000003.1:19187221-19205069 GCA_037177495.1 Rhadinocentrus ornatus
CTTGGGCCAGTGTCCTGCAAGTTTTCAATTTTCCCTTCAGCAACACACCTAGTTCAAATGAAATGGTTCTCCAACAGCTTGTTGCCAAGTTCTGCACAAGCCTCAATGACCAATTATTTGAGTCAGGTGTGTTGCAGCAGGGAAACATTGAAAACCTGCAACACATGCTCAATAAGTCCGGAGTTGGTCATTCCTGATTTACGGTGATGAGCCGTCTCACAAACATCCTTCCCTTAAGCTTCAGTGGTCTATCAGAACTGTGGGAAAGGTTTTAAAGCTTTCCTAAAAATGGCCAGTCACTGCCTGAATTTCATTTAAACTTTAGATGGAAATCCATTGAAGCTTACCTGCAGAGTCTGCCTCTTAAAGAGACACACCTGCTTCATTCTTGAGCACACAGATAAAGGAAGAGCCATCTTTAATTTGAGCAACATATATAATTCTAGATTGAGCCCTGTGCATTAAGATACAATTACTCCACAGTATGCAGGGAACAGCAATGCAGCTATAAACACGAAACAAAATAATTTTTCACTGTTGCTAAAAAACAATTACAAAACATAATCAGGTTTAATGTTAAATCTTTCAAAAGAGTGCTGAAACCTCCAAGTCATTCTCCAGAGATGCAATATTGTTCATCTCAGCGTGACACATAGTATATGTAGAAATCATTGCCTGCTGTGGCAAAATGAAGAGGAGCTCAATTCTGTAGTAAAAGGAATCTGAAGGAGGCAGAGCGAACATATAGCCTGCAGCCAAGTGCAAAAAAACACTAATCTCCAATGTACTCTGCAAAAGTGCTTCACTTTGAATGTCATGCCTTATAATGTTCTTCTGCTCAACACTATAACATAAAATATTCTATTCAATATCTGCCTTTCTATCGCCATCTCTATCTTTACACAGGAAACCACTTGACACTTATACTGCACATAATATATTTCTAACTGACTCAGCCATGTAATGTCATGTTTAATATCCCATTCAAAATTTGAATAATTCTCCAGAAAATACTACAGCAAACATACTCAATGCTGAAGGCAAGTTTACTATCTCAGGTAAATCTGAATATGATTGCACTCATGTGTGAGTGCCCTTTTCTGTGGATAAGGTCTTAAACTCTACTGGTTTACAAACAAGTGCAAATCAGCTTAGAGTCTTAAACAAGTAGACATGTTGGTAATCATAGGCCTGTTGCTACAGCTCATGAACAGCTTTTGTTTTCTTGTTGCTACAACAGCTATGAGCACAAACCTTTTTAGTTTAAATATTCAAGATCCCTTTATTTGGATCTGGTTAAAAGAAAGACTTTTTATCAGGCCTTTATTGATAAACTCTTCCATGGTTGTCACATTTCACTTTTCTGTTTAAGTACTTTTAAACTTGTTCTTTTTTTATGCTTCAGGATTGGGACGGCACATGTTAAAGCCTAAACAAAAACCTGCTGATGACAAGTCTCCCTATTTTACATGGATGTCAGAAAACTTAGGTGAAATAAGTGAATTGATAATCTGCATCGTATCACTGCTTAGTTAGATATCCATTTTTGTTAGGCTGAGTAGCAATTTGAGGCATGTTCAAACTGTTTATTGAACAATCTGTGTGTACAGAAATCAGTTTGTAATTTTTAGAATGTTAATCAGCCTTCATACTTAGTGTGGCACATATACAGTTATTCCAAGTCTCCAAGCACTTCTGTTGTTATATAAATAAATAAAAAAGGAAAAAACCCATGCCTGCAGCAAATATACCCCCCTATTGAGCTAGGGGACAACGTGTGCCATTTACAGCTGTCACATTTGCATCAGGATAGCAGATACAGTAAGAGGTAATGTGCTCTCAAAATACTCTGAGGATTTCTGTGAGAGAAAGTCTCCTTGTACCCAAAAATGTGTATAGTTTATTACTTCTTGAGCAACACCTGAAACATCTCTTTGTAAAATTTAGCTCATTTTTGTTGAAACCAAATGTAATCTAATATGTAATGTAACCGACATGTTGTATAGAGCATTTTGGACATTAAGGATTTTAAAATGAGATTTTACAGGCACATCAGTCTCTACGCAGGTTTTGCCGGATTTTCTGCCTGGTTTTTGTTATGCGGGCTCAGATGGAAAAGTAATGTCACCATCTTTCTGCACCAGTTGGGATTTTAAGCTACCATTAAATTTGACTCTGATAGTATCTGCGGGTGTATTTGTTTATCAATCAAATCACACTCAGCCCACACACTATCTCAAGAGTTTGCCTTGTAGTATAACTAAAATATAGTCACTGTTCTTCATTTCTTTGAAAATAAATTTAACACTTTAAAAGGAGACTGAAGAAAAATGTTGCGGACTCTGAGTCAGAGTTGTTCAGTTTGGCCTTACAACTGAACTTTTCAGTTTTCAAGGTGGATGTTATGATAAGAGTAGCCTTGGGATTAGTTTGGGTATTTTTCAAGTTTAGCTTTTTTATATTGAACTGATATGTATAAAATAATGTTGTTTATTTCAGACGAGTATTTTTCCAATCTAAATAAGATAACATGTGAGGTCATAAAATAGGATTAGAGCAAGGGTTCCATGGTGGTGTGGTGGTTAGCAATGCAGCCTTACAGCAAGAAGGTTACGGGTTCAGCCCTTGGCTGGGGAGTGCTACTCTGGTAGGTTCCCTAGTCACAGCTGTTCTCCATCAAACTCATCAGCCCGCACTAAGTCAACCTTGGCTTCAACACCAGACTGTTATTTCTATCTTCAGTGGTATACTGGCAACCTTTGCTGCAGAAATGTATGCTTCCCTGTTGCATTATCTGACAGATTATTTCTTAGGAAAAAGCTAATTTGGAACACCACCAGCCATTCCTGCACCTACCAGGTAAGAGAAGACTTTTGTGGAAGCACTTATCTCCGGATCCCTGTTCCTGAAATCCCCACCTGCCTGCTTGCTTATACTATATTAATTTCTTCTAAAGAATCCAACTTCATTCACTGTTCCTCCTACTTTTTAAAAAACCTGCTTGTACCTCATCTTCTGCTTCCAGTCATGGTTCTTCCTTAAACTGGTAGGAGTTCTGATAACTATGTAGGGAATTGGTTTAAGGTGACAAAAGACCAAGTCATTTGATTTTTTTAAAGGATGATTTGCCCCAATATTAAATTTAAACTTGGATCTGACTTCAGAAACGACTACCAGCAAGTTAATGCATATTTATTCAAAAAGTAGCAACATTAAAAACACTTTCATTTTCCAAGTGTGACACACAGTAAGTTAATGCCCAAAAGGACAAACAACATCATGTAAGGTATCAGAGGTATTTATTGTGCAGAAGGGTTGCTCTACTGGGTTATATTGATCAGACAAGGTGCACCAATGAGCAGAAACCAAGAAAACATAACACTAAGTCCTGAATACCAAAAACCAAGAACAAGAACCAGAAAATATGATCAAAACTAAACACACAAAGTCAGAACATACAACTAAACAAGACAAAACCCAAAGCTAGAAACCAAGATCAACCCTAACTTAACATGACAAACCAAAACCAAACCATGACACAGTTTATGTTAACATCTAAACCTTTAAAACAGCTAAAATAAACTGAATAAACTTGAAAGTTTTGTAACTTTACCCTGGAAATTTGGACAACTCTGAATGCCATAATTTCAGAGAGAAGGGGTCCAGAATTTAGGACATCCAAATATTTGCTCTCACGCACCGAAAACACTGATTTTAAAATAATATTTCCTTTTAAAAGCAGTGTTTAAGTACACCAATTTTGAATATAAGTGTTTAAACTGTGGTTTTGTTGCTCCAATAACAAGATGGCACTCAAGGTTTTCAAGCATTGTTTTAAAAAAACGAGTAAATAAATTAAATGAAAATGTAGAAAGCACAAAAATACTGATGCCTTAAGTTTTTTAACTGAATAAAGAACTTAAAGAAACTGCACTCCATCACTGCTTTTTATGGGGAAAATGTGCATTTTCCATGTACTGTACAAAGGCCACTTCAGGCAGAAAACGCTTCTGATGCTGTAAATGTTAAGAAAAGCATAAATATTGTGTTCATTTAAATAAAATCATAAAATCTGTTATGGTACTAAAAACTCTGTTCTCTCAGTGTTTTTAACCATAGGAGGCAGCTCAATTTAAGCTGAAGAGCCTAAATAAATAGAGAAGAATGAATACTTAATTTACATTATGATTAATACTCTAAATGATTAATAAACAGTTTATAATAGCAGCATGCTTCATCCTTAGTGGTGCCTTAATGGCAGCTACCTGGCGATAATCCATTATCAAGGACTGAGAGAAAGACCAAAAAGGATCAGTGCTGGGCAGAAAGACCACAAAGAAATTCTCTATTCAGATGTGCAATTCTTATCGTACCAGCATCACACACAAAAAGATTATCTTTCTTGAAATGCTCCTGCAGGCAGAACTCTGAGGCAGTGTGTTCCTGTTTCATTAGTCACTACAGTGTCTGTCTTTGTCAGCCTGCATATTGAATCCATAAAATTAATGATGGAAAGCTTCTGATTTGAAAACTCACTTTCCAACCTCGTGGTTAATAAACAGATTAATCATTTTCAAGCACATGAGCAGCAGAAGTATCTCAAATCTCTCTTTAGAGACGTTTAATAACCGATCAGTGTTCCTAGAAATAGTCTTGTTTGCTTTCTTTTGAGACTTGGATGAAAAGATTGATGCAGCTTTCATGTGCACTAAATACAGAGCTGAAATCAGAAAATGGATTGCCTAGCATAGCACTGTGGGCCTAACGTAGCATAATGACTGAAAACATTGGTAAACAACCAGTTTGGCTCTTTATGCTGGCATATAATTTAAAAGCTCACAAATCAGCAAACTATATTTTGTTTGTGCTGCATTTTCATGTGTAAAACTGATCATTTTGTAGTTTTAAATGTCTCTCTGAACATTTGCTGGCACTGCTGTGCTAAGGTCATATTGCTGACTAAAATTGCAATATGTTGTCTTCAGAAAACTTAATTAATCTGAACCTGAGCACCATTTTTGTTCTTTTTTCTATTAATCGTGTAGACTGCATACTTATTTTGCAACATACACATACAAAAAATATTATTGGAAGCCAACGGTTGTTTAAACAGGCCCCAGAAAAACTACTCAGAATAAATGACCCAGTCCTTATTCCCTTCTGTGACTTGTGTTGTTCGTTGCCAACATTAACAACCCAACCAAATTCTTTCTGGTCCTGGGGAGAAGTAGGACAAATGCAAATCCATGGAATATGTACAAGGTAAAAATCTTAAACCTTCACACCATTTCCAGCTGCCATGGGACCAGGAGGATTGGGGTTAAGAGGAAAGAGGGGGACATGTATGAACAATTGCGTTAGTCCATCCAAGTATTACTGCTGACCTAAATTCTTAGCTCACAGTAAGTAAAAACCTTTTTACCCCAAAATGTTGTCAATTTCTTTATAAAAAGCTTTCCCCAAGATTATAAAAATTTTCCCAAGATGCACATTACTTACAAGTTGTACTAATTTTTAACTCTCTGTCCAGTCATGGCCAAAGCTCTGTCACACTTTTACAGAGATAAATTTTCACTTGACAAAATGGCCCAATCCCACAGATCTCTAAAATACTGGATGTTTCAGTTCCAGATACTTGGGATTAAATGTTAAATGCCTACATTTTCGGGTCATCTAATCTCAAAAGCCAAAAGCAAGACAGCGGAAGTAAGACGTGAAAAAAAGAAGGGACGCTACTAACAAAAAGAGATACAAGAAAGCAGAGTTAATACAGAAAAAATGGGGAAATCCTGGACAGTGAGGACAGTTTTCATTGGAATTGGCAGTAACTCTCAAGCCACAAGAACACTGAAAGTTAATCAATTAATTCAAAGTAGAACTTTAATTTTATCGTTGTTTTTAGATGATTTGTCAGTGTTTAAAAAGGGTTCTAAAATGATTCAGGGAAGATGCTGACAAACACAAGAGAGAACAGATGTTCTGGTAGATTTTAGAAATACTTTATATCCTTAATATACTTCATGTGCTCTGAAGACTATTCTAATATCCTTGAGGTGTATTTAGTTTACATTACAAAAAGAATGAAAATTTCAGAGAAGAAAATAAAAAATGGCAAATATACAGTTGCTTCATAAGATGATGCCATAAGGTAATGTACTTTTTTAAATGTAGGACAGATAAGACTCAAATCTGGGACACTTTTTAGAAGCTTCTGCTAAAAGACCTAGAAAAAAGACATTTTATATAATTTATACAAAAGAAACTCTGGTCTGTGTTAGTCATTGCAAGTATATTGTTGGTAGTTTCAGTTGTTACAGCGATTTTGATTTTACAAAGCTTTTGAAAGCTCAGAATATTAAAATATATTTTATTTTGATCATACAGTTAATAACAAATCCAGAATACTATATATGAAGAGTCAGACAGTATCTATTTAAGTGTAATTACTATTGATACCTAATCAAAAGACTTGCATATGTAATAATCTTGCCAATTCTTATCCAAGTCTGAAATAGAACTTAATTCATTCTTGGGAATTACCCATCATTCTGATTTGTCTTCTGCACACTGTTTCCTCATTCAATGATGGAGCACTATAACATTGTATCTACTTTTTTTTTTTTCCCTGGCGTGGCAATTTGTTATTTACAAACATCAATCAAAGCAAATGACAAAGCAAGCATAAATCTGTCTCTCTGGCAGGGAGATATCAACCCAGGACACTCACCTGATTGCTCAGGGACCAGGCTAGTGATATTGGTTTGGGACAGGAAACAATGCCACATTTTCATGTGAATGAGCACAACAGAAATATGTTTACAGATTTTTTCAGGTCAGAAATCTGCATGATAACTTCAGTCTCAGTAAAATGTTGTGAGACCCAGGACTTTGCTTTCGTGCAAATGAACAGAAAATGAGCATTTAGAAAATAATGGATTTCACTTGCACATCGGGTGTGTGTTGAGTTAATGATGTTGCATTATGTGACATAGCTGTGTGTCTTGAGGGTTACGTTTTCCGTTGGAAAATTCAGCAGAACCCCGCTTGCATAGTTTTGTTTGCACTATACACATAATTAAATCTACACAGTGCTTTGATTCAGCCCCTTGCCCCCCTGTCTCTAACATACAGATGTTACACCGGTCCAACCTTCTTATAAACACATCGATACACTGTCTTAGCAGGGATGCTACTTGTTAAATAGTTTTAACAACTTTTTTCAGACCCTCAGCATTTTTTAAAGCACCTGGTGAAAAATAGCTTTCTAAACAAACTTAAAAGGGATGTTTTGTTTTATTTGAAATGGGGCTGGGTTGGACTGCATCTTACCTGCAATACACAATGAACAAGGCCACAAGAAAAGGTCATTCTTACCATTGAAACCCACTGTAACTTTTGCCTTAGATGGACTAGGTCTGTGCAACACGGTCCATGTTGCCCTTTTTATTCAGTCGGCATGAATGCACTGCGCAGCTTTTGGTTTCAAGATATTTTTTTT
Organism: Rhadinocentrus ornatus; assembly: GCA_037177495.1. Taxonomy (NCBI): domain Eukaryota; kingdom Metazoa; phylum Chordata; class Actinopteri; order Atheriniformes; family Melanotaeniidae; genus Rhadinocentrus; species Rhadinocentrus ornatus. The sequence goes on from JBAMHW010000003.1 coordinate 19,194,720, forward strand.
AATAAAGGCTAATTATAACACTGACTATAAAAATATAATTTAACTTAAGTAGTTGAATCTGATATTTTGAGGGATCACTTAATCTCTAAGGGGGACCCTGATTGTCTGTGGACCCCTTTTGTGCACCCCTGCTGTCCTCTGTGGCTGCACGCGCGTCTCAGTCTCCTCCTCTCTTTCAGCCCCGCCCTCGAGGAGTGACTCGGAGCGAGGAGAGAGAGGAACTCTGCAGACACACACACCAACTGATACACACACACACACCGAGCTTTTCTTGTCAGCCGTGCTGTCTCCATTTAACGGGACAAGTTTAAACCTTTTGGATATCCCCGTACTCTCTCTGCCTTCCTCTTCTCTCCTTGTGAACATCTTGACCAGGACTGAGGTGAGCACACAAACTGAAACATGTTGCCAGTTTTCTGGGAGGAGGGTGGGCTCGGGACCGGTTGTAACTGGGGGGAAGAAGCGTTTTTTTCCCTCTCAGTTAAGGAAAAACGACCGAGAACAGGCTGGAGAAGAGGCATGTCCGGCTTGTTAGAGCAGTTTCTGCTAGCTCACTTTAATCGTCTTTCTTGGGTCAGCAAACGGTTTCCCAACGTGAAATTAAACCGGAGAGCGCCGTCGTTTCCGCTGCTGGCGCCTGCAAATTCAGAGAGCGGCTTTAACATCTCCGAGATGTTGACATTACGCCAATGAAAAATGCTACACATGGCTTTACCTACAAACAGTAAAGTATTTGTCTCTTTTTTGGGGGGAAGTATGACACAATTTAAACGATCGTGTTTACATGGTCGAAGCCGCAGAGATATATTACTTTTTAAGTTAAAAGCTAAATTTTTTAGTTTTGGAAACCCATAACTTCATGGGAGGAGCAGTGTCTTGTAAAGTTTACATGCATTTAATCATAGCTTTTTTATAAGGGTACCATTCTTACTTTAAGTGTTCCTTAATAAATCCGATCTAACTTCTAATAGATTTTTATTATCATTTAGTCTACAAAACATTGAAAAATGTCTTGAAAATACACAACCATTTACCCGTTCAAAATACAAAGCCAAAAAAATACCCAATAGTAGATGTTTCAAGCAACAAATGTTCCTACATTTACTTAGTAAAAGATATAAGTCTGTAAATCAACTATAGTTGTACTACTACTATTGTAGTTAGGCCTGACAAATTTGGCTGTGCGATAAATTTTCTCAGAAATTATCTCAATAAGCGATAATATTGTGCAAAGCGATAATGTTGTAAATTTGAGACCATTTTCAACTAATATAATGATAATGCCATAAAAATGCAAGTACACCCTTTCAAAGATTAATAAACTTTAATTTCTAAAGAACATTGTACTCTGGAAGTGGAAGAAATTTTTAAATAGCAAAAACAATAAATAGAATGGACTCTCAATCTCATTAACGATGAATGAAAACCAAACACAACCAAAAACAGTAAGTATGATGATGGATGATAAAGTCTTTGTTCTTTAAACAACATTTCCCTTCAAAAATATATAAAAAAAAATATTAAACATGGGGCTGAGACAGGAAAATCCGTCAAAACTGCCAGTTAGTAAGATTGTATTAAAAAGAAATAGAAAAAAATACTGTGCATTGTTGCTGTTTGTGAAGCTGAAACATCTCCCTCATCACTGCGTGTCAGACTGATCTATGAGCAGTGGGTGAACCGTGGTGCTGCATCGCGACGCTGCGCTTTTTCACATATGCTGGAACACCGACCCCAACGTAATGCGGCCCAATGAGAACCCCCGAACTTTTCGATTACTGGCATTGCTCTTGATGAGTATTTTGTCATATACGGTAGTAAATAGACTGACTCTATTTGTGTAATGTGCCTGCGGGGGGTTATTACGGTAGAACAGGAAGTGGGGGCTTTGTACTGACATTGTAGGCTACATGTGTGTGTTCTGCCTACATGTGGGGAGCAGCGATACAATAAGTGAGAAAGTGCTCGCAGCTATTTTTCTCCATTCGACTTATTTACCTGATTCAGCTTGAGAATAGGAGGTTTAGCGCAAGAGCGTGAGAAGCCACTCAAACGGCGAGTCTCACGGCCGATGCGTTAGAATTGGCAGCCCTGTAAAACAAATGCTGCATATCGGCTCGCACAGGTTGCAACATGCTGCTGTCAAGAATGACACTAGAGCAGTGCTTCTCAATCCTGGTCCTCGGGGACCACTGCCTTGCATGTTTTAGAGGTGTCCATCTTTAACACACCTGACTCAAATGAATGGCTTGTTAACAGACAGCCAGCAAACTTATCACACTCATTTTTTCTTACCGTGTAATTAATTGACTTATTGCTTATCGCCACAGGCCTAATTGTAGTATTTTAAGGGTTGTTCTTTTTGAAGTGATACATTTGGCAAGTACTGCATACCATTAGTGTGCATTGGCAGTGTAGTAGTCAAGGTATGCTAAAACTCTAATTCTTGTCAAACAACCCAAATTTCATTGTTTAGATTTTTAAACATACTCTTGAAGCACAACTATTGAACTTTGGCACCCCCAAGCGAATTTTAATTAAGCAGCCGTCTTGCATCCTGTCTCTTTATTGGGTTCTCTCCAACCAGAAAAAGTCAGTCCAATGATTACTTTTCTCTTATCTCTTGCTATGTCACTTTTCCCCTCTTTCTCTGATAATATCCTCTTGTATTTCTTTGCTGAACCGGCCATGGTACACGTCCAAAATAGTTGGTGTGCTGATATCAATGCTGTAAAGCAAAAGACAGCTGTCACATGACAAAAAGTTGTGAAGTGCGCTTTTTTAGCCTCTGGATACTGGAGGGCAATGACGACTCTGTGAATGTGCATGACAAATTCTGTTTGCCATCAAAATGAGTCAGAAGTCAGAGGTTAATGTCCAGAAAGTTATGCCAGTAATGCTTTAAAGAAATGAAGAACCAGAAGAAAGTTATTCTTAAAAAAAGTTTGAAGATGAGGAGGGTTTATTTACAGAGAAACTGTAAGGAATCTCAACATCAACATGAGTTTATGTGCAGTTTATACTTTTGCTGTTTTCAGCTTCCTCATACTGAAATATTTTCAATGCAGACTGCTGGACGAGCTGTCCTCTAAAAATCTAACAATCCTGAAATCTTGGAGCTAATGCAACATGGTGGTTAAATTCTGACTAGCAGAAAGTTAATAACAACTGATTTGCTATCATAAAAATGAAATAATTTTCATTTTTCTGCTTTTTAATGTTCACTTTTTCCTCAAATGAGCTCTTTCCCATTTTAGAGCAAAACCAACAGCAGGAAAAATGGAATAATGACATGTGCCATATTTTGTGGAATTCCCTCATATGGCAGTGGAAAGCTAAAACAAGTAGTCAGACGTTAGTAGGAGACGAAGAGCAACATGTAGAGGTATGTTTAACCCTTATGGGGCTCAGTCTCATCTTCCTACACTGGGAGTACCGGGGTAAATTCTCATGCATGTTTCTTTGTCTTTATGATGGGAACTTAGATGTTCATTAAATGACACAGACTTTAGTTGCAGGCTTGCATGTCAATTTTGAGAAAAAAGACACTTTTGCCTACCAGTTATGTTGCAGGTGTCCTGGGTGCTATCATGGTATTTGTGATTGTTATGTGAATGTACAGTTATCTCAAAATTTATAAAATAAAACCTCTTCAACTACAGCTTATATGATTAGCCGATAGACTGACAAAGTGAGGTTTGTGTATGAATAACATACTTCCAGTATTACTTCTTCTAGTTCTATTACCACGTTGTAACTGTCATTGTCTTAGCTGTGGCATCTACTGTCCACGATGAGGACCGCAAAAAGTCCAATGTCCAGTGCTGGTACAATTTTTTTTTAGTGCTGTGTTGATGTCACATTATGCTCACATAATGAGCATGGTAGAAAAGGTTTGAGAATCACTGACATAGTACCATGATGATATCCGGAGAGTAATGTTGTTGCTTCCCGGTGCACTGCCCCATGTTCACACTCCAGCTTGCTCAGAACATCCTCAGCTGTATTAGTAGCAGGTGTGCACTTTGCAAAGCCAGGTGGAGATCCCTGCCTAGCTGCGTTGGCTTTTTAAATGTTTGATGTGCAGAGCTAGTCTTAAGTTGCTTCCCTGCTGTTCTTCTCAGCATCTGCCCCAGCTTTTAGCTCATGTTTGAGACGCTTCAATCTGCACTCACTCTCACTCATCTACTGTAGATACAGTGATGGCATGCATAATTGCTTACAAACATGTAGATACCTAAAAATAACCTGCAGGTTTACATCCCAAACATGGAACCAGTTACGATGTATGATTACATAATTGCATATGATGATGTATGAAGCTCTTAATGCAAAGAAAAAAAAACACATGGCCAAGCAAACCATCTGTCTTTTTCTAAACCCTGAGACGCTATACATCCTCAGCAAATTCAGCTCCCTTTGACATGGGGTGCAGAGGTGTAGTGTAGAACGCAGTATGTTTACTGCATCTACAGCATGTTTTCCAAGAGAAAATCTCTTAAAAAAAGGTTGAGCTGTACCATTTTAAACATGGTGTTTGAACCTCTTTCGTTTGTGTCATCAGTTTTTGCTTTCAGGTAAAACTGTTATTATTTGTTTAATGCTCACATATAAACAGGAATGTTACATGTTTAGATTTAAACAGAGCAGGAAGATGAACATTTTAATTAGTAGTAGTGCTGCAATGAAAAAAAATATACAGTTTGTGTAAAGTTAGTCTGATGGTGATTCATTTGGTAATTTTTTTTAACTCTGTTTGGAGGCTTTGGTGGGTTTCTTTGTCCATATAATAATACATTCTCTTTGTTTATGTTTGGTCAGACTTGAGTAGGCCGGTGATCACAAAAATTTGGGTAATTGGTGTAGTTGTTTGTTTTGTAAATATTAACAGTTTCAGGTTAAGTTCTTCTTTTTTTTTTGAGTTCTTAATTTAAGTTATTTTTATTTATTAATGTTCAGATCCTATAAAATGGGATTGAATCTGCAAATTTGTTTTCAACTTCAGTAAAATTGTATGTAGTCTCTTGTGGTTTGAGGGCTGCTGGTTACATTCACAAATGAACGGATGTATAAGAAAACTGAAATTGATAATGTGCTGATGTTGATTTTTTTCTCTCCGATGGTATTTGAACACTGAATCAGTCTTTCTAAAAATGCAGCCTGGCTGCTTCTTTGCTGACAAATCTGAGTAACAGATGTTTTTCATACATTGCAAAACACTAATATTAAAATCTTATTTCGCCATTATTGTTTTGTGCATGAATTAGTGCACACAGACACTCCTTTACTTTGGTATTTGAAGTAATAAATCATTAGGCTTTATTTAATATTTTGTAATGGCAAACTAGATTCCTCTGAGTGAACCGTTTCTGATCTCTGAGGAGCTCCACTGCTCTCCTCCACTGATCCCTCTTCGCTGATGAGCTGCCTACATAATGTATTCTCTGTAGTTTTGTACCCTAACTGATGTTTAATTATTCCAACATGGTGATTTGGCTGTTTCTCATACAATATTAAAAAAGAAGTAGCCCTAGAGGCACACTGAAAGACACCGGCCTCACTTCATGTGTTAAACACGAATTTTAGTTGAACTGGTCATCAAAGAAAGTCAGCAAAAACACACAAGCATTAATTAAATGTCTTTTTGCCCGTCTGTTCCTTCTTACGAATTGGAAAAACCTATTCCTAGACCTCCTGCTGGGTAAGATGTCTTCTGTGATCTCCGCCTGAAAGCAGTATGCTTGCTTACTATTGAAAAGAGATTACACTAGATCAGCACCCTGATTACAGCGAGCAACCAGGCACTGCCTGCTAATCTGCGGTCTTAATATCAAGACAGGCAAATCTCAGGACAGCAATCAAGACTACTAAGAAGCCTTTAAAGTTCAGATTTTGGCCATTGACAATGTGTACATGTTGAGTTTGTCCCTACCTTAATGTTAATTTGAAAGTGTGGGTTTGAATTTGTTTTGTGGTTGAATCAAATTCAGGGAATATTTACTAATTTATTAAGTCTGCAAACAATAATAAAAAAAGAAATAGTTAATTAAAAGAAGAATGTGGAGATGGCAAGATGCTTGAAACAGACGTATCTATTACGTATGTGAGGGAGCATAAATGTCCTTGTCAGATTTCTTTTGTTATGGAAAAACAATGACCAAGGGGCCATTATAGAGGACACCTTTCAACCTGTAAAGCAGCTGTAAAAGAGTTGCAGTGAAAGGAGATAATACACCTGTGTATTATCTCGCCCTGGCTTTGTACCCCAAAGTAAAGGGATATGCACAGTAACTGGGTTACATGATATTAATGTTACCTAAAATAACATTTAAACGAAATATTATCGTGCCATTTTCAATTTTGTAATTGTTAATGAGTCTGGTTGGGCTGACAGCGCATTGTGAAGAATTAATCACCATTCACTGAATGCAAAATGTGTGAATATATAGATTCAAATATTTTTTTGATAGTTTTGCTGTTCAAACAGTATTGACTTGGTTTGATTGCAATGGCAATCAGTGTGCAATGGCATGTAGAAGAAACTTTATTTATTCTTACTGTTGTTGTATTATTTATATATACAATTTTAACATTTTTTTTTAAAAAAGAGCTCTCCCCAGACCGGGCATGCGGGGTTTAGACCAAATGCCAGCATGGCATACTAGTGCGACGACAACAAAGTGATACCACAAACAACAATAGAGGCCAATCACCAGCTTGGGGCCACGCAGGATAAAATTCTGCTTGGCCTTTGGTTCTTTGTACGATACATGCTGGATTGTACTACCAGACCTTACTGTTGTTTGCAGTAGTGTTAATTTTATCAGCCATTTTTAAATTTAGTCTCAGTTTTAGTCCAGTTTCAATTGCGCTTGTTAGTTTTTATCACATTTAGTCAACCTCATCCCATTTTTATTTAGTTAAGTTTTAGTCGACTATAAGTCGAGCATTTTAGTCTTTTAGTCCAAGAAAAATTAATTTTATTTGTCTAGTTTTAGTCAATAAAAAGTGTCAACATTTTATTCTAGTTTTAGTCAGGACAATCATTTTACCCTTTTACTTTTTTTGTCAGCAGATAATATTGAACATTGTTACTAGTATATTACATAGTAAGTAGTAAGTTAATAGTAGAACATTAAAATCCATTTAAAACTCGTACCTAAAACATAGAAATCTATTTTATGCAGAAATAATTGCAGGTATGTTTATGTTTGCATGCATTTATTTATATTAATATTGATGCCAATTAAAATGTCCTTGTGATGGTAACCTGAAGACAAATAGAACAGCATTTTATGTCACCAAATAAGTACATTGGGATGCAAACTCCTAGAGCAGTGGTTCTCAATCTTTTTTAGCTTGGAACCCCATTTTGATATCACAAAACTCTGGCAACCCCAGACATTCAAAACACAGACAATTTTACTTATTTTTATACCACAGTTAGGCTATTTCATGCATGAAAATGTAGGTTAAAGTTTTTTTAAATTAAGTGTGGCATTTTATTTTATTTTGTCTAGATGATTTGTTTTAGTTTTTAGTTTGCATCCATGTGTAGCTGCCCAGGTTTTTTGTGTTAACTATAGTTCGCTTGCAGCTCCTAGATTAGCTCAGACTTCTGTCTGCTTTAAACTTGCAATCCAACTGAAAACATAGTTGCCCGACCAGTATGTATATATGTATGTATGAACATATGAACTTGTAGTTCCTGGCAATTGACAGCTTCAGGGACCGATACTCCACTCCAGCCACTGTTCCCAACTCCTCAGTAAGAAAAGTAGCTACTGGCTGTCCTAAAAGTCACTAGAAGTTGCTAATAAGCATAATCAGCCTGATAAATATAGTTGTAATGGATGCTGCCATAAAGAAGGATGTCGTGGGAAAGACAAAAATTGAAAAGACAACCTAAAAATGTTTAAAACAGAAAAAAATAAATATATAAATAAAATAAAATAATAATTCTGTTAATATTATCTTCATTTTTAATTTAAGATTTTAGGAGCGTGAAAGATGTCACAAGACTTATATGAGTGCTTTTGGACAGGGGAGAGGTCTGCGTAGCACCCGCTCCTCTTGGTGAGTAAACTACATACATTTACGCCAGTCTCCACAAGTCTCCAATAATATCAGAAAAAGTCGCTGGATTTGTTGCTAGTTGCTATAGAAAAAAAAGTTGCTAGAGGGGTCTGAAAACCTGCTAAATATAGCAACAAAGTCGCTAAGTTGGCAACACTGAGAAATAATAAATTCCACCAAGACCCGTCTCTTTTCACACATAAGACAATCAGTTACAGTGATCGTTCGTCCCCGCTCACACGCACATTGGCTGCCGTCTTCTTCGTTGGTGTTCGTCTCCTTTTCCATTGAAGTTATTTTGAGTCGGCAAACTAGCAGCTAATTTGCGCATTACTATGAACTACTGGGCTAAAGAGGGGAGCAGAAGTTTGTTAGCGACAAAATAAATTCAAGACACTACTACAAGAAAAAGACCGGCAAATGTTTGGTCGCCATGGTGCGAGTAGATGAAAAATTCACTCGCACTGTCTCACATTTTAGTCGCAAAATGCGACCATTTGGTCGCAGTCTGGAGCCCTGTGCTGTTGTTGTTATTGTGTAAGGTTTCATTAGGCTGTAGTAAACCATGGATCACTTCTTAATAAGAGAGTAACTAATAAACAAAATTAATCCAGTTTAATGCTTTCCAAAAAGAAGTCTTAGAAAAAACCTTCCATAGTAAATTGAAGACCATGTCTGTAGCTGCTTCATAAACTTAATAAACACAAAGGTAGTTATAATTTAGCAGTTACAGGATGTATATTTATAATCTGGGAACATTTGATGACAGTGTTGTGTACAATATCACCTCAGAGGGCTCGTTTTCTGCTGAAGAGGACTTGTGATCATACAAGCTACTGTTCAACCTGGCCAGAACATCTTCATGGACCAGAAAGGTCCCACTTTGGATTGGTGTGGTTTGAGGAATTCATCCTGATCCGATCCGTGAATCACGTCAATATCGGAGCGGATACCAATATTTGATCATCTGTCCCAACTCTAATATTTATAGTGTTGTAAAATCACAAATAATAATCTTAATATTGCGATTATTATTCTGGCAATCATTTCACAAAGAAAATCTATAATCGTGCCATCCCTGCTTTGGACATTTGGTGGATCCCTCCTGCTGATGGATGCTGAGATATGTGGCTGCTCACTGAGAAGATAAGTCCACAAATATCCGCTTTTTGGTTGAGCAGGGTTTTAGCCTCTTTAGCACCGAACCGTTTCAGTCAATCTGTCCGGTTTGTGCAGATTTGTCTGCAAAGCTCTTAATGTGCAAATGTTCTCTGTCCAGTTGAAAGGGTTCTCTATAGTTAAATTAGGCTGTTGCATATTTTTCATGACCATAACTGTTATTAAATGGTGTTAAATTGATTAATTGGTTGGATTTCCTACAACATTTTAATACCCGTTTTGCAATAGACTGACACATCTGTTTTGATATGAAATTAAATTTATTATGACATGGAGAATCATCCACCTTTGCAAGGAGTACTATACTCCACCAAAAGCTCAGATGAACTTATTATCTTCTCAATCTTTCTGTACCTTGTAATTTGTACTAAGGAATATTTTGCTCATTATTTTCATCCAGTTGTTCTCTTGTACTTTTCTGCCTTTTAAAGGTGTGGTTTGGGCAAATAGCAGGGGCCCGCCTTAACAGTGGTGAAATTTAACATGAATGATAACAAAACCCATATATGTGCAGTGTTTCCCATGGCATCGGTGAGTGAATCGAGTGTCGCAGTGTCCAAGTTGCCATATTAAATATACACCTGTATGCTTATTTTTCTTTAGTCACCTGCTGAGACAATTTTTAAACTACAAGAAACATTTGGAATTATTTAGCTCAATCTTAATTCTTTAAAGTAAATTCTTTAAGAGAAGAGAGAACTAATCTGTTTCCATCTCACCAACCATCTCCACGGTGATGATAGTATCTGTCATAAAACCACCAGGCGTGACGACTGAAGTTAAACAGTCAAGAAACTGATAAAACTGATGATCTGGATAAAAAGTCTAAACCACATTTTTCTTTTTTCAGTGAAGTGTATTTGTGCAGCAGTGATAAAAATCCTACAGTAGCATCACCCAAAGTAAAACACCTGTTGATAAAGTATACTGCTCAAAAAAAATAAGGGAACACTTTAACAAAACAATGTAACTCCAAGTCCACTTAGGAAGCAACACTGACAGTGAAATTAGGTCACTATTGAATGCTGGCGGTGCTTTCACTCTAGTGGTAGCATGAGACGGAGTCTACAACCCACACAAGTGGCTCAGGTAGTG
>JBAMHW010000003.1:19205169-19223186 GCA_037177495.1 Rhadinocentrus ornatus
TGAGCACATGTGACAGACGTGACAGAGTCTGGAGACGCCGTGGAGAACGTTCTGCTGTCTGCAACATCCTCCAGCATAACCGGTTTGGCAGTGGGTTAGTCATGGTGTGGGGTGGCATTTCTTTGGGGGGTCCGCACAGCCCTCCATGTGCTCGCCAGAGGTAGCCTAACTGCCATTAGGTACCGAGATGAGATCCTCAGACCTTTTGTAAGACCATATGTTGGTGCGGTTGGCCCTGGGTTCCTCCTAATGCAAAACAATGCTAGACCTCATGTGGCTGGATTGTGTCAGCAGTTACCATTTTTTCTTAAAATAGGAACAGTGGTCAGTGCCCTTGCCTGGCCCCCATTAAGACTTTTGTAGACTAGCCCCTGCATATCTGAAGTATAAATCCTTTCTACCATGTGCCAACTACTTTGTTAGTGAAGGATTCTGCCAAAAACAAAACTTATGGGTAAATATAGTGTTTGTGTGAACTCTAGTTTCCTTCTTATCTGCTGAACATTAAACGCAACAAAAGATACGGTTCTAGGGACTGAAAAACCGATCAGCTGATCATGGACAGCCAGTCACAGAGCAACAGGAGGCAGAGCGCAGACAGAGAAAGGACCACCGATTGGCCACGTTTATGCACAACTCCAAGAAAGGTTTTTATTAAACATGTGGGAAAAGGTGTGGAACCCTCTTACCAGTAAAAGTGTGGGTGTTAAAATCCTCCTCCACGCGTGTAACACCCATGAGTTGTTCCATCGATGTTCTTTTTATACTCAAATCCATCCATAGCCACTCGGCTCATCTTCTCTCATAACAGAGAAATGATGGACTTGTGGTGCTTATCACAATCGTGTTTTGGGAAGTGGACTCTGTTGCTGTTGATTCTGTGGCGCTGTGTCACTGATTGATCTTTGTGTGGAAACCCTGATGTCGATGCAAATGTTGTTAGCATGATGTTTGAGATGAAAACTAGTAATGTTTCTAGTAACAAATAGCACAGTGGTGTTCCATCAGTCCTCCTCTAGTTTGAGAACAGTTTCTTCCCTGCAGTAAAGTCACTCATACAGTAAGTCTCTAAGAAGACCATAAATGTGCCTCTAATTATTGTCCAAGTCAGACCAGGCTCCACAACTGTCAAACTGAGAGGAGTCTGACAGTTCTTTGTAGTAGATATTTATCTCTGTACAGCAGGTCTACATCTCTTTTCAGATGACATATAATTGTATTCATGTAATGTCCCCTGATCTTCTGTGTTACACACAGTGAAGCTATAACCTCCCGCGGTGTCTTTAAAAGACTTAAAAGTCTTGAATTTGCAAATATGCATTTAATACCTTAAAAAGTCGTTAAATTAGACAGTTTTGTCTTAAATTTTATATGGTAGGTCTGAAAATATGTAGGCCTAAAGTTGTACGCTGTGTTGCATTAAAAAATGTCGGGGAAATGTCCGAATTGCAAAGTGACGGATGTGAAGTAATTTTCTCCCATTCCAACTCGATTATTATATTGAAATTATGAACCAATTATCGCTGACTTTGCAGGGAGAAATGACTGGGGAACATTTAGCCCAACACACATGAAGCCAGCATTACTGTGTTAACATGACACGTGGTAATGACGAAATCATTTAAAGATCATATGACAGCTTGCTGTGAAGTCACATTGCAAATTCCAAACTTCATCGCTGAGAAATTTTCCATAAATGACTGAAATGCGGTGGAAAAAAACTCTTTGGACAGAAAAAAGTTACTTGTTAAATGTCCTGATTAAACTCTTTTATTCAGTCGCTGCACTGGTGACGTTAACAAAACCTATAAAGAATAGTGAATCCATTTAAGCCGTAATACGACTTAGAAATGAAAATGACGGTATATTCAGCCTGTTCAGCTGTTCGTGTTCCCGTGATGTGCACCGTAGCTATAGTTGATATACAGATTTATACCCTTTTTTTCCAGATCCAGTGTGAAATGTTCTTTAGAAAATACATTTTTTTGATCTTTGAATGGGTGTACTTGCATTATTATGGCATTATCATTATATAAGTCGATTAGGGTTTAACTTTCTGGTAGATTTAAAAAACAAAACAAAACTTTGTGTGTGATTTTCAGGTGGTAGATGGCTGTATGTGGTGCTGGCAGAATCTGCTTACCTGTGTGCGAGCACTGGTCTGTGTGTGGTCCCATCACAAACTCCAAGAGCTTGATACAGAGCAGCTATGACATACTTCACTGTTTCGTTTTAAGAAAAGAACTCAGTATAAATCTTTTATCTTTAAATAAAATGCTGTGTAGTTTTCAACATTAGCTAAGTCAGGTCCATTATTCCTGTAAATTATCAGTCAGTTGCTGCTTGTTCGCTGCCTGAGTTCTTGGCTGTGCTGGTATTGATAAAAAGCACTTTGAATTACTTTGTGTTGTAAGGTCCTATTCACATCTTTTAAGCAGTTTAGTTGAAGCATTGCACTTTACATACACACCCAGGTCATTGTAATAATCAGTCACTGCTGATGTAAATATATGCACTTTCTTAAATTATAGGACTCATTAATTTTTGCCAATGTGGCGGTGAAATGGGCATTGAATTCTGTCCCAAGTTGTCTTAAAAATGTCTTAAAAAGTCTTAAATTTAACTTGTAAAAATCTGTAGGAACCCTGTATAAGGCCTCTTCTTTTTTGTGTTTCATTTCAAAATATGCAGACAGAGAGAGAGATCTGGTTAAAATTTAAGGTATCTTGACTCTAAAAGCACAACCTCAACAACTTTACAATGAAGCTTAGTTTATGAAAAGGGTTTGGCTTCAATCACTTGCATTATTGCATACTGATGTTCATATCTCACTGTGTGCTGTCTACAATAGCGAAACAACGTATCTTTATAGCATTTCATATTGAGTGTCCTGTGTTGCTTACAGAGTTGGTTCATGTTTTTATGCCCTGGTAATGAATTTGTTTTTTTGTGTGCATCTGTTGTAGAAAGAGAACCACTAGTCAGTGAAGCAGGCCACTGAACAGGAAGTGAACTCATGGAGGTTGTGCTTGTACTCTTTGTTCAGGGAGGCATTTGATTGGCGTGGGGGTGGGAGGTGTTGTAAAGGTTTTTTCCTCACATTGTGTAAAACACAGCAAGCTTCTGTAGTGTAGTTTGACTTTAGCATATGGGTCCTTCTATATATATGAAATTTGTGAATTTTATGATCTTATTTGGGATGTTTTCTTGATAATAGAAAATCCTAAATTATTTTCTTCCCCATTGCATCTGAAGCATTACTCTCCAGCTGTTTATCATACAGTAAATTGTAAATTGATCATGTAACCTCCACAAATACTCTGCAGAGTCTAGAGACGGTGTAGTCAGTATTTTGCTTTACTCTCACCATGAGAAACATGCTTTTTATTTTAGACCAACACAGCTGTTGAAGTTCAAAGGCAACATTCAGCAATCACTGAAAGTGTCGCTGAATAACTCTCTCTCTGTGTGAGTGTGTGTCTGAGCTTTCTTGTTTGAGATGGATGCTTTAATGTCTGGTTTTGCCTCGGATTCTGGGCCCTGAGCCGATTGGTGTAAAACCGATTGCAGACTTTGGTGCTTGGTTGTGCCTGCCTATGCCAAGCTTGCAGTTTCAGGGTATTTGCACATATTGCACACCTTTTTTTATTTTTTTTATAACTGTTGCTCCTCAGCTCTGAAATCTAAAGTGCAGGATCCTTTCAAAGTGTTTATAGTTGTATCTCTTTAAATATTGATGATTGAACACACACATTCATTTTGATGTTTCCTTTTTATTAAACCTCGAGGGAGGCCACATGTTTAAAAGCATGTCAGTGTCTAGACATGACCGCATTAATATGCACATGTGTGCTTCCTGGTTTAGAACAGTTGCAGCATTTATTTACATAGGGACAGTCAAAGCAGACATGCTACAGAAAGTGATGTAGTAATTTGTCCACTTCTGTAGCTAACATCGCACAGATTTTCAGCTTGGGCCTGGTGATAACATGATCTTAAAATTAGATCACGATTAAGAATAAGACATTTTAGTTAATCCATCTACAGAGCCACCTATGTATCTTTTATCACACTCTAGCCCACAAGAAAACCAAAAGGAGAGAAGAAAAAAAGAGTACAATGGCCTGCCAGTATACTGAGGAAGGAACTGATGGAGGAGAGAATGAGTGTAACCGAAGAGAGCCTTGAGCGCCGGCAATGTCCGAAATGAACTGTTTGATTCACCGGCTAAGTTGGCCGGTAGATGAAAAAATCCACCAGCCAAGTATACTTTTACTGGCCAAAATATTAAATTATTTTACACACACATACCTCTAGGCACATGTTATTTCTATAATACTGTGTTGTTTTATTTGATAAAGTTTTATGTCTGAATTCATTAACTTAAACCTAATCAGACTCCTCCCTCTCTACTCTTGGTGCTTTCACACAGTCCGTGAAGTCTGTGAAACAGTTCTTGTGCCACAGCATTACAGCCTTAGTGGGACCATACTCCCTGATTTTTGCTTTTTATTTTATTGTTAAAAAAAGTTACTTAACAAAAATTGATAATAAATAAATTTAACGTTTATTGATCTGATTCATAATAAATCAGTAATATTAAATATAAATAGCTAATCAATAAACATAAAAGCTTATTTTTAACAATAATGAACTTACATTAACAAGCATCATTATTATTATTTTGATAAGTTGATCGGTTGACAGCTGTGCGTCGTCTCCCGGAGTCACGTCACGCCCGGTATGCAGCTGCTGTCATCCGTCAGGTTGAACACAGCTAAGCTAAGCTAACAGGCTAACATCACGTCCAACAGAATGTTGCTGTGCTTACAGCGCGGAACGCGCCGGTGTGTTACCGCCTACAGTCGGCGCATGAGAAGCAAGCGGAACCGGGCTGTGAAGAAGGCGCCGCTATATCCAAACCATCACTTTTCACTGAACTTTCTGGTTGGGGCTATAAGCCCTGCTGAATTATCTTCCAGTTCACCGAGCTTTCTTTAGCAAAGCTGCCCGGCTCCTGCTAAAAATCTCCACATATTTAGCCTACTTAATTAGCCTGAGCTAAATGGTAAACAGAACTGAAATAGTGTGAGCGCGTTCCCATGTCATGTGCGAGTGTTTGCATCAGTGTATGTTTGTGTACATGCGTATCGTTCATTCATGCAGACAGCAGAGGAACATGAAGAAGAAATCTACCAAAAGGAAGACATGACTAATTTAGTACAAACATTTACTCGCTATTTGGCGGATAGCCCTCTGAGATTTACTCGCCAAACGAAAAATTTACTCGCATTTGGCTCCTTGCCCCACTATGTCAGTAATATGGAAGTTGCTTGAATTCAGTTAAAATGATGACCTAAAGATTAATACAGCACCAACATTGTCATTTATTGGTAACAGCAAAATGTTAAACACAACTAATTTAAGATTGAGACTGACCAATATGTAAAATAACAGAAGAAATTAAATCCCATACATTTTCTTACATTAACATGACAAACTTAGCACACTGTGCACAGGTATGTGCTCTCTGAATGCCCTCTGTGTAACACTGATGAATGAAGTAATAGTGTTTTTCATGTCAGCAACATGCTGAGCTGCACTTGCTTATAACTTCTTGTCAAGTTCAAAGATTAAAAAAAAGAAAAGAAAAACAACAACAAAAACAAACCCTCCCTTATATGTCTTTTTGGGAGTAAATGTGGATAAGGTGTGTACTTGAATATTGCCAGAGCACCCCCATGGCTTTTCTCCCATGCCTCGCTGCCCAGCAAAGCTGCATTTTTCTGTTAACTAAGACTGCTTTTCCTAGTTGGCAAACAGTTGCAATTTAAAGCAAATATTGACAAACGTTTGTCACCACTCACATTTTTATTTTTTATTTTTACAATTCTTACCAAATCTACTTAATCCACACCTAGTAAATTCAGCCTGGGGTGGCTGAGAAACACAAAGAGCCAATGGCATTGGCCTCCATACACCATAGATCCCTATCTGATCTGTCACAGGATGTGCAGGAACAACTCTGATTAACCGACTTCCCACCCTCCAATTTATAGGACCCAAAAATCAACCTATTGCATTCCCATCACACCAGGACACCCACAGAAGTTTCATGTCCATCCACAGCAGTGTTGATGGTACCGAACAACCCTACACAAAATTAGCCAACGAGTGTGTCAACCTTGCTATTTTCTACAGAATTTTTAGTTTAGCCCTTAGGTTAGTGATGATTTGTGGCAACAAAAACTAATAACTATGCAACTTCATTCTCTCTGCTGCCAGGCCACTAAATGTAAAGTGTGAAATGATGTCGCTAGAATCCCATTGACCTGTGTGCTCTGTTTAACAAGCTGTTGTTGTTAATAATGGTTTGTTGATGTACTTCCTTATTCTGTTCTATTAATTCTTTCCTCTGTATGGATAGGTTAGACTGTAGAAATTAATTGCCCTCTGGGATTAATTAAGTATTGTGTTGTACCTGATTGGTGTTAATGGTTTCCCTACTTTTTTTGTAACTTTTTCTTTATCTAAATCTCAGAGGGTGCGATGGAAGCATAATCCATAGAAGCAAAATAAACATAGGCATAAGAAATACACCAAGGTGAAATAAACTGGTATTATCCTTTAATAAATCCCAAGTGACACATGAACTCATCCAGGAGAAGCAAACTGCCCAGCAGCAGGAACAGATTGTGGAAATGAACCGTGTTTGTCTCTGCATTTTGAAACAAAAACAGAGACTTTTGTTTTTCAGAGAAGTGAAAAGTTTAATCAGCATGCATGGCTTTTACTCTTTCCCTGTTCATGCCTGAAGTTACTGGAACAGTGCAGGCTTATTGCACACCCATCTCTGTTTAGTAGTGGATTAGAAGTGACACTTACTGCAGGCTGGCAGAGTTTAAGCCTTGTTTACTCTGACTGGGTCTTAGCGGAGGACTCAAACTATCATTAGGCAGCAAAATGACTCAACACTGGGAAAGATCTCTCAACAGAACGAATGAAATTAGACTTAAGAGGGATAAAGAGTTGCAGGAACAATTCAGAGCATAATGAGAGACATGAAATGAGAGGATTTTTTTTTTGCTGAATATTGCCTGGAGCAACCTGACTGACTGCAATAGGGAACCTCGGGGCCAGGGCGTTCTGTGGTCAAACCCTTTTCTAAATAAACAGACAGATTGGTCTAACATAAACACAAATTGCTCGTGTTGGTCTGGCACAAATGGACAAATAGCTCCACCCAGGACTGGGACAGGACAGTAGGCCATACCTACAGATGAACCTGAACTGTTGTGCAGAGACACTGCAGGTCAAGTTATCCCTGTTTAACATTGTCCTCCCATCAACAACCACTTCACACACACTCCCACTTATGTCATGTTTAAAAATTGAGTTGAGTTAAATGGGATCTGTGTGCTTGCTTCTCGAGAAAAGTTCAAATCTAAGGTTGGAGGCTCTGGATCTCTTTGAAAGGTTTAAATGTGGTCATTTTTATGCCCCCTATGAGCTATACGCTGCTCTGCTGATGTAACAAAAAGCAATAGGTTCGCGTTGGCAGATGAAATAACTGTACATTTTTAAAGCATAAAAGAAGGCATTACACAATAAAGAGAAGTAAACTGAGTTTCCAGACTGACGAAACAACAAAGCAGGGTGAAAAGAATAATGAACTGTTTTTTGGACATTTTTTTTATAGACTAATTAAGTTGCATTAAATGTGATAAGTGGGCAAACTGTGGCACCACTATCTGTATATATAATTTTTCTTTTTAACCCTATATGTACTGTGCCTGCACACCTAGGAACTTTTTGTTAACATTGTGCATATGCTTTCCCCCCATTTTCACAACCTTGTTCAGTAGCTCAGCTTCTGATATTTTAGTTAATTATAATATTCTTTTGATGTTTCTCTTTTTGATTATGGAGCAGTGGTCAGATAGTTTCGCTAGAAGGGTCAGTCCACCTAAGTTTTTCCACCATCTGTCCAATACAGAGCTCTTTCCTGATTGGATGTGGAGCAGTAAAATTAAATGAGGGATTAAACTAAGCTGAAATAAAATTACCAGATCAAATGAGATATTTAAAGTTACAGTGCAACAGAAGCAAAGCACTATAGAATGACTGCAAAGGTTGGGGAAAAAAAAAACAACAAACCCATAAATGAGCATTGTATTTAGGAAATACATTACATAATGATGATTGAGTTGTTCATACATACATTTAGGTTATTGTTTAACTTGTTCCTCATCAGAGAGTTTATAGTGTTTATACGAATACTGTTACCCCCTTTTATCTCCAGTTTTCCCCACTGTCAGCCTTTTTGGGAAGCTTTTATTTCTTTCTTTAAAGTAAGTTGTTGTCAGCTGCAGGGAATGCTATCTTCCCATCACATCTCTTCTCCTTTGCTCTAGAAATTAGAATATGGTGATAATGGCTTTGCAACATAAAATTCTACAGAGATTTAAACAGAGCTGAAATTAAACAAGTCTGCATCACTGGAGGTAATGTCACATTGAGTTAAATGACCCAAAATGGCTGCAGGGGAAATTCCCCCTCTGTGACAACGCTACCTGTATTTGACATACACAGATATTTCTTTTAAAGATTATATAGATTGATTTAAATTTCCATGTCAGCTGACTCTTGGAAGTTGACTAGGTGTCTAGCAACACTTCAGCTACAGTTAATTTCATTGCAGCTTGCATACAGAGTTCACAATTCAAAAACATTTTATTATTTTTTCATTTTATTACACAAGAGTTTATGTACAGTGAAACTCGGGCTTCAGACAAAAAGTGGCTGGGGTCCCTGTACACCGTCACAGATAAAGGTGGAGCAACAAATTAGAAACATACAACACATCAGACTTACCTGACTGCTCTGCCTCCACCTCCTACTGCTGAGCCTACACCACACCGCCACCACACAGCGGTAATCAGAAAGGTTTTAAGCCTTAATGTAATAGCTGAAGCAGACCTCCACATGCAATGATTAAAATATGAATGCTGCTTCTCAACATATTTGCTCTGCTATTGCCTGCAAAAGCAAGGCAGACTTAAAGCCAGAAAATGTACATAAACAAAACTTGAAGTACTGTTATAAAACATGTCTTTAGAGTGGTTTTGTCAGAACTGGACAATGTTGTTTGATGTTTCTTTTTTTTTCTTTTTGGGATGTGGTTTTGGATTTTCATGCTATGATTTAGTCCAGAGTCAGAATCAGGCAAAGTTATTTTTAAGGTTTCAGCACATTTGCACAATTGTTGCATCCATCCATCCATTTTCTGTACCGCTTGTTCCCATCGCGGGGTGAGCTGGAGCCTATCCCAGCAGTGTTTCAGGTGAAGGCAGGGTACACCCTGGACAGGTCACCAGTCCATCGCAATTGTTGCAGTAATACCCAATTTAAATTCCATTTATGGAGGTAAACCCTCTAGATCATAGGCACTGTGTTCATCTCGATATGATATAATATTTTATAAACCTGCTTATGTGGTGGTGGATATGCAGTTTGATCATATTAAATTACTCAAATTCAAAACATTACATGATCAAATATTCCATAACTTGTGGGTTTGGCCAGAAGAGGATGCACAATGATGTTCAAAAGTTATGGTCCCTTAGATGTTTACTGCTCCATCCATTTTGCAGTATTGTCAGCGAGGTGTTTAATAGAATCCAGACCCTTGTATACAATCATGATCATGAAGAGCAACCCCAAGCAACAACAACAAGGACTCCTATAGCGGTATTGCCCCCCAGAGTCCAAATGCACTGAAAAGATCTAGTGCTGTTGAAGTAACAAATGAAATTGAAGCCAAACATTATTATTTAAATATTTATTTATTTATGCACAGACTGTTGAGGCACGTTCTTAATATGTTTTTCTTCATTTAGTTTTACTTGTCACACATTTTTTGGACCTGCCTGTTTACATTTATACCCCCCTTATTATCATCTTGGTACACAGATGAATGGGAGAGAAAGATAAATCAGTTTAGTATGGGAATTTGAAAAATGTCACACTTCATATCCACAATGAATACAAAAAACATACAAAATGTTTCTTACTAGGTCAGCTGCCAGGTTTCCTCAACTTCTGTTTTTTTTTTTTTTTTACTTTATTGTCCCTTTTTGAATTGATCCCACTAAAAGATTATGCTCCACTATTACGCAGCAGATGGGTCATTAAGCAAAGGATGCACGATGACTCAAGCTGTTGTTTTAGTGCCACTTCACTGCACTGATCCCTGTTTGAGTAAAGTGGTGAAACTGGCATGTGTCCTCAAGATGAGGCTGTGGGCATGCAATGTTAATATTTCTTTTCTTTGTTTAGCCTTTTTTTTTTGTTGACAGAATGAGATCTGAACGGCATTATTCGTCACTGATCGGCTTGTCTAAATGTGGTATTGGATGCAGTAGAGTGGCAGAATGCTTGATGGCCTGTTGACCCAGCTGTTTTGGGCAGGATGAAGTACAACCATATATTAGGTTAATATGAATTAATCTGTGCATGGCCATTGGACCCTCAGTGTTGTACAGCAGAGATTAAAATGTTGGTCACTTACATTTTGGTCAGTAGGTCCAGCGGGATCAATCCTGAAAGGGAAACAGATTTACTGCAAGATTGTTGGCTTAATATTTACAGGCATGTAGTGAACAGCTTATATACGTTAATGTAATTTAAGTTATTTTGCTTGAGTAGAGGTCATTACTTTAATTTTTTTTCAAGTTGGAAAATTGAATGCTAAAGGATGCAAGCCACCAGAAAAGTGTGGCTGCTTTTGGCTCAGTTCTGAATGCATCTGGTCAGTAGAAACACCTCAGCACTGTTTTTGATATGCAATGTGCTGTCTACCTCTGCTCTGGTTCATTACAGCAAGGGAGACAATGACCCAGAAGCAAGTTGACCTGAGTGCTTTAAATCAAGGCTCCACCAGAGGAAATAAATTCTCGCCCCACCAGGGTGCCTAGCGCCAAGTAGGACAAGTAATCCAGACAGAATAAAAATGTCCTCTTAGAGGACACCAAGGGAGATAGGGAGGAAGGCATGAAGAAGTGATAGGCTAAGAATGGAAGGAGCTGGATTTGTGACTAGATAGCTTAAAAAATGTAGTCTACTCCCTGATATCAAGACAAGTTATCAAATGGGGCAATGAACTGAGCAATGTCATAGAAACTGCAATGAATAAAACTGTCCCAATATGTCCTTTGGTGTATGACTGCAGAGAAAAAAGTGCTGCATATATACTGTGCGTGGGAATGTGTGACTGTCATGTGGGAATACTTTGATCCCCAAAAACATCATCTGGGTTCGTTTGTCTAGTTTGGAGAGTTGCAATTTTGTTTGATTTTGATCAGGCAAATTTGTTTTCATCCATATGAAAAATGTTGGTCTGTGTAGCATCGCCTAAACCTCCTTAACATTGTCACATAAGTTTAGATATGATTTGCGACCAGGAAAAGCAACAAACCAGAGAAGAAGAGGAATCGGAGCAGGAGGAAGAAGAAAATGACGAGGACAACCATAGAGATGGCGAGAGCTTTTGAAGAAAGCCTGTGTGAGTGTGTTGGGCAATTGAGAAAACATTATAGCCACTGACGTCAAAACGCGGGAGTGAAATCTGAACTCAGCACTGCCCACTAGTGAATGAATTGACGTCATGACCATGGCAACGTAAAAGACGCATGGAAGTATGACAACGCTTGAAATGGACGTACCTATTACGAATGTGCGGAAGCATTAATGGGCCTTTAGTTTTTATCATTACATGTGGCGGAAATGATGACATAATACACGGGCATACTAAGGAAAGGTTTTGTGTTTATGTGTGTGTCATCAGGAGTGTTGAGTTGGACACGGGTTGTCTTTCACTCAACCACAGTATTGATCTATTGCATTCGAGCCAAAACTTCTTACAGGCTTCTTCAACATTTAGGGTTGCACACAGCTGTGCATATGTATCTAGCCAATTTTTTATTTTTTTTTACATCATTGGGGCCTTTTCTGTTATAACCACCAACCCTGCTGAGACCAACCATTGTCATGGTAACCAAAACTTTTTCCTGTCATTTAATTTCTCCTGTCTAGTTTAGCATTTGGGATACATGTGAATTGATGCCGGTGTTAGGCTGCCCATGAGGAATGAAAGTCATTGCAATGTCCTAATAAGGGTACCTGCAGCTTGTGTCTCTGTGAGTTTGTATGTGTGTAGCTCTATGACTCACTGCAGACTGCTCAGTGTTCTGTGTATCTGTTTACACACACCAGTGGCTGCTACACATATTTTTCATCCCACTCCACAACTCCCCGCTGCTATGTAATCTCATGGTTTCCTCTGTGCTCTGCTTTTTACTGAAACTTTTTTTTTTTAACTTGACATGATTAGTTGTTACAGAGCAGATGAACATGAGTTTTTCTTTTAAGCATATGAAATATCATGCATATGACATAAACACATTAGTAAATCTTAATAAAGTGATAAATGTATTAGCAAAGAAAGTTAATAGAAGTGAGAATTTCTAGATAACACAATTTGATCTCAGTACAATTTAGAGGGTTGGGTTAAGATTAAATCTTAAAGATCTTTATTAATGTGTCTTTATGGATATTTTGCACATTATTTATTTTTTTAAATAAAATAATTTGTAATGGTAATTCATTTACTTCAAATATGTTTTTGATGTAGAAAGTAGGGCTGGACAATAATTCAAAATCAATATAAATCGTAATATACTTTTATTCAATAACAGTAATATGAGTTTTGAACAAATCTCCGATATTTCGATATAAATACAGTATAACATTACAGTGTTTCACTGAGTGAAATTCAAGCCGAACAGAAAGAGCTGCAACACATTGGCTACGTAAGTGATGCCTACACTACAGACACGGAGCCTGACCAATGAGCCCCAAACCAAGCCCAGCAGCAGTAAAAAATAAAAAAATTAAATAAATAAAAAAGCCCAGCAGCAGCTTTTTTTCTGTTTTTTTTGTAGCAATTCTGAGCACTTTTCTTTTTAAGCCTAGTTGAAGCACCTTTGTTTAAATCTATAAAAATAACATAATAAGCCTAAGTTGTAGTTTAAAATTAAAATTATAATTATTGAGAAAGGTAAAAGTTTTATTTGACCTTTGATGGTGATTTCAAATTTCCTTGTTTGAGGCCTAATTTAGCCTTGCTAAAAACAAATAAAAGGTTAATTGAAACATTAATTTATTGTACAGTTTTTTTTTCTAAAATGTTATACTGGAGGAGTTTCATAGACTTGGCAAAATAATATTTAGTTTTACAGGCATCTGTTGTGGGCATTTTTGCTGAGGTTTTTATTTTGTTTATATCGATATCGGATTTATATCGTATCGACCGAAATTCAGAAATATATTGTGATACAAGTTTTGGCCATATCGTCCAGCCCTAGTAGAAAGTCAACACGTTATACTTGTGACCATACATCCTTAGAGCTGTCGGAATATTATGTCATTAACTAAAGGTAGCTTATAACCCACTTGGGGTTTTGAGAGTGCGGGGAACAGTGGCGTCGCCTGGCCTGGCATTCCCGGCTCTAGCCCCAAACATTTCTTATTAAGCCCCAAATGTTTTTTTCACCCTAGAAGGTATAAGTTTACATTAACTCAGCCGCCTTATGACATTGAAGAAGATGGTAGTTTAGTAATTTCCTGGCTTCTGTGAATGCAACACAGGTACAAGAATATGACCAATCACAGAGGAATTTTATGGAAGCAAAAAATCCTCCGTGTTTTATTGGCTGACAGCTTATTGGCTATATTATTGGCTCCTTAATCTGAACTGAACTGGTGAAATTTCTAATGGTCATCATCAGCGGTCAAAAATGAACATCATACGATTTTTTATTTATAGAAGAGAGACAACTCTTCAGTTGTGGTCACTGCCAATGGGCAACAAGAATTTGGGCCAGCACACGAAACAGGTAAACTGACAAGTCATCTAAACCCTGTATGTCTGAAAAATTAAATGAACATTAGGCAGATTCTTCTGAATAGTACTTGATACTTTGAAGGTTAAGCTAGCTTATTAAACCGTTAACCTTGCCCTTTTCTGTTATACACATTTGCATTATGTCCAGCGGTGAAGTCTACATGATTCGCTGGTATACCCGCTGGAAAAGGTCCCGAATTTCCCATAATCACATAGGAGAAGGGGCTGTGAGTGTGTGTGCAGGCGCGCGCGCATGCATTGTTGTAGTAGACGAAAACGGCCTTCCCATTAGTGTTGGATGTTTGGTTTCTAGATGCTGCTTTTGTTCCAACATAGATAGAAAAAGAACAGCTTTATTATAATGTTATTTACTGATGTTTTTATTTACCTCCGGGACACTGGCTGGTCAATTGTTAAAGTCCAGCTGTTAAAGACTGTTTTACATCTTATGTTGCTTACAATACATTTATATTTGAAACACAAAACCAGTCTTTCATGATCTCACCTTTGTGTGGGTGTACACTGTATACTTTATGTATTAATGAGGCTGGTGGTTCTTGTATGAGTGTGTTGCTCCAGGACAGTGTGTTCAAGACTGGGACGGAAAAATCAGAGTATACCACCAGTTTAAACTAGGCTATGCTACTGAGAAAGTAGTAGTAGTAAAGATGGAAAACAGCAAGTGAAAGAATGGAAATGATGGAAGGGAAACAAGTGATGAAGCCTGTAAGGAAAGAAGGAAGAGACAGATCAGATGATAAGAGAGGTACAGTAAATACTACAGCATGATTTTTATTCTGAAAATTGCAAGTTTTTTTTGCAGAAGATGTGCACTAAAGAGCAGGTTGTGGAGATAAACAGATGTCTGGAAAAGTAACGTTTACTGGATGGCATTTATCTGTAATTTGTCTAAGTGAAAAAAAAATCAAGCTTAAAATGATTTTTCTAAACATATTAAATATTTTGTCATGTAGTCATGAAGTGCACATTTTATTGTTTTTGGGGCAGCATAAGGTGGAAGGAGTGAGCAAATATATTTTTTTATTATTTTTGCCACTTTTACTAGAATAAAGATATACTTAACAAGTTAAAAACATTTTTATAACAGGTCTAAGAAAATGCTGGAAGCATGTTAGACATCTAAACACTGGTTAGTTTATGTTACTATATTCATATATGGTAAATAGTCTGTACTTATATTTTACCTTTTAACCTTTATAAATACAGGAGCTTCCCTAGCTCTTTAATGATAAATATTTTAGCATATTCGGGACAATGAGCCCATTTAAATTGGATTAAAACAACTAGATTTCTCCCCAATATTCTGAAGTCTTTCTGAGTTTAGAAATGTATCTGATTTGTTTAGTTTTTTTCATCTGCTCATGCCTCTTTAATGCGTTTAACATCTGTTAAAATGAAAGAAGCAATGCAGTCACACCGTGAGAAGAACACAAAAACACATCACAATGGTACGGCAGCGAGAAGTTGGAGTAGAAATAAAACAAAGCATTCATGTGTAATCTATTTTGCAGTCTTATTAGCTCCCACATTAGCACAGCTAACACCAAGACCGTAGGTGTAAGCTGTGCACCTCCAGTAGCTCAGTGGACCGTTTAGCCGAGCATGCAGTTACAGCCATGGCTGAGTCACTGTAGGGGAAACACTGGATGTACCACAACATTTTCTTACAATTTTCCGACATAAGAGGAAAAAAAGCTGAAAAGAAATAGTGCAAGATGTTAATAGTGCTATCTAGACACAAAAATGTATCTTAATTTGTTATATAAAAATATGGACAAGAAAAAAAATCCTTTTAAGGGAATAATGTTTTGAGAAATAATATTATGGAAACTTTAACATGCACTGGCCCCTTGTAACAGGAAATGCTACATCTTTGCATACTTACAGCCCTATACAGCCCTTATTTCTCTATTCTAAAAGTGGTATAAAACGTTGTTATAGATTGAAAGGAAGCTTGCATCAGCTGCACAGTGCTCAACCCTCTATTTTATATCGGGGCCTTGCAGAAATCCTGTAATAGATCTTCCCATTTTTTACTGTAATTATTGTTGAAATTGTCTCACTCACTTGAAGTTCCTGAAACCAAGCCCATTCATTGATTGAAGAGTAAAGTGGGTCCTCTGCAGGAAGCGAAAAGCTTGTCTCTTTGCAGTGAGTGATGGTGTACGTCAAATATGCAACAGTTGGAACTCTTACTGTCTTGAATGTTTTTTTGTGGGCTTTTAAATCAGCTTGGCCCACCTGTGGAATTAGTAGGTAAATAAATGATTTAGTGTGACCTGGAGACATTAATGCTTACCTGAAACAGGGGGTCTCAGGGATTCAGCGGGCCACTGGGGTGATGCAAAGAGGCCAGAGTGGCCCTGTCCTTTTACTTAGGTTGCCGTTTCACAAGCATGCAAGCACAGTGTATACACACTTTGTAATGACATTTACGGATTTGTACAACTTTCATGAATACGCACACACACAAAGATGAAACGCAGACAGATGTGTGCTCTGTCAGACACACTGGGCCATTGTGTACGACACAGGGGGCTTTTCTCTATGTGGAGCGTCCTGACACAGCACACGCCTCCTTACAGCTAAATGTCATGTGATGTTACTGGTATAATCAGTGATGCAGAATGCAGCTGGTGTATGCAAGCGTGTGTGCAAGTACTTTTTTAATTGATTGAAAACACCAGTTCACTAATCGAACAGTCATTTGACTTATTAAACCTTTTTTTTTTTTCTTTGTCCCCGTCCTGTCCAGCATCCTAACATACAGAACGGTGGTCTGTGTGCCATATTTTGCCAGACAGATTTGCTCTACTAAGGGAGACATGTTATATAAATGGCTGCCCTTGATGTTTGGAATATTTTAATTATTTTTATTATAATCTTATTTTCTTTAGTCTTGATATGTCAGTGCCGAACCTGACAGGAAGAAAGAGGAAGAGAGTAAAAGAGAAAATAACAGAATGGAAATGTGGAAATAAAAGTTGTTTAGGCTGCCTAAATCAAATCAGTATTCACAAAAGAATATAAACTACCACAGTACTACATGATAAATAAAAAAAATTGGATAATGATGAAAAATTACAACAGTCTTCAAACGTACCTGTAGAGAGACGTACCAACACACATCAGCAACATCTAGTTGAAAGCGGATGGAGAGACGAGCAGGTTTGTGAGCATGCACGTGTGAACGTAAACGTGCATGTGTGACCACGCAACAAGGATGAAACGTGTGCTTACAAGGGGGCCGTGACCACACCGCACCCCAAAGCATCAGGGGGAGACAGAGAGGAGCCCGAGGCCCCAAAGGCCTGCCAGGTCCAAAGGGCAGAGCCCAGGACAGCCAAAGCAGAGAGAGCAGTGGCCCCACTCAGCCCAGAGCAGAGCGGCCCCCAGACAGTGAGCAGACCCAACAGGCGCTACAGCGCGGGCCGCATGGAGAGCGGGCACCCCACAGATCATCAGATCCCAAGGGCAGCTGCCCGGCACCGGATCGGCCCGACTACGATGGCATGCCCAAGGCGACCAAGCCCCCCCAAAGCCCAGGCAGGGTCTCCCCAGCCCAGAAGGAGGCAGGCCCCAGACCCGGGGGCCCTTGTCCCCCACCCGGCCCTCACCACAGCGACCCAGCCACCGAGCACAGGCCAGCCCCCCGACAGCCACGGACCCCTGACCGCCCCCCGGCCCGCCCCGCCCCCAGGGAGCACCACCCCCTAGGCCACCAAGGCCCCGGATCCGGTCAGACACACAGTCTTCCACACAATGACCCACCCGACCACCGACCCAGAAAAACTGCCAGGGCCGAAAGACCCCCTAGATCACCCACCCAGCCCCACCCCTGACCCCCAAGGTACGACAAGACCCTAGCACTCCTTCCCGCTACGTGATGTAACTAATCAGCAGGGTCCAGTGAGACTGAGAGTTAACTAATTGGTGTTTAATGGATGCCGATGCATTCTCTAGACTGATGTGATCCAACAGGAGATTTCTGTACTGGTTAATATTTAGATTGTTTTTAGACTTCCAGTTCACT
>JBAMHW010000003.1:19230111-19246956 GCA_037177495.1 Rhadinocentrus ornatus
GGAGCCTATCCCAGCAGTGTTTCAGGTGAAAGGCAGGGTACACCCTGGACAGGTCACCAGTCCATCGCAGGGCCTATTAAAAATGTACACATTCTTTTTATTAATCAACACGAGTTTGCATGCAGAACAAGGTATAACTCTTATGTTAAAGTATAATTTTTGCATATTTTTATTTAATTAATTTTTTGTTTGAAATTAATCACAGTGACATTGGAACAAACTCTTTGCTGTTGATTGGCCTGTACTGCTTTTTGGCTGCCAATACATCTATCAAACATCAGTATTGGATGATTGTGTCATTCAACCTAGATATTGGTTTGGTTTTACCAGTGACTCTCTCCAGCTCCTTTGTTGCTGGCAAGCACGTCTAAAATTGGAAAAGCCTATTTAATGAAACTAAATGACTAAATGACAAATTTTCTTTGCTGTAGACAAACACATTTAGAAGATAACGCAGCAATGCTGATATAGGATGCTTCAAAAGTCCAGCAGGACAGTTAATTTTAACAAATTAGTTTCAATGTGCCATATTGAGTGCTGTGCATTGTTTTTGTGCACTGCCAGTTATCTATATGTCTATAATATATTCCCCTCTCTGTGAAATCACCTTCATGACGATGATGTAAAGTCCTGAATGACCTCAATCCAGCTGCTTTGGGATGATATTAATGAATAAAAGCTAATGTCAGCAATGGTACATACACACATAAGGACACACACTTGTTTGTGATGCTGGGTATAAGACCTTTGCTCGAAGCATTCAATTCCAGTCTAAATAATAAATAAATAGTTTCTGCCATACTTAAAAATATTGTCAAGTGTAGGTAAGTGTACCAACTTAAAAACAGATGTTAAAATTGCCGGTTAGATGAAAATGGATCATAGTGATGCAAATGTTCAGTGCTTGTCTGTAATCTGCCCTATTTTCTTCAGTTTAATCATAAAATCTGCACAATGAGCTACAATAAATGGCTCCTAGCATGCAAGAAAAATTTCCTTTTGACAGTGTGGTCTGTTTTTGTGGCAAATGATGTATTAAAGATCCTGTGTCTGCCTTGCAGAAATCACATTTTCTAAATGTTTTGGTCATTTAGCTGTCAGACTTTAAAGCAGGTTAATTATAGGTTGAGATAAAGGAGACAGCTTGGAAAAGATGTTGTCTGCTGTCTCCTTTTCAGCATGGAAGATTGGTCCAAAGTCCAGATCACTTATATATTATTCAGAGGTTTTTGGCTGTGTTTACTTTTTGTTGACCTAGTCACAGCCAAAGTAGAGTTTTGCGTAGGCAGTCACCAGTTTCTGAAAGCTGAAAAAAAACTCACAGACCTGGCATGAATAAAAATCCCTAGTAACTGTGTTTCTGTTTTAGAATATATATTTTGACATAAATAGTTTTTTGACAGTAACAGCTTGACCTGGTTTTTCAGATAATCAGTGCAAAATGTAGGTTTTGCATTTTATGTAATAATGTAAAACACATAGTGTGAGTACAGTCCAACCATTCAAATCTGTAGCCAGGGAGCTGATTGAGGTCAATCTGTGATTTGCTGCCTTGGCTCCGGGTACTGGCTGTGATATCACTGCAGGGCTTACAGTAACCTACAGCTCGCCGTGTTTTACATAATATCAAAAAAGTTGGCTTTGCCTCCCGCCAGGACGTCAGATCAAGTACAAGTGTTTGCATTATCTGCTGTTTCAGCGCTGCTTAAGAGCTAACGGGTGAGACAATCTCACCTCGGGGCTACAAATAATTTATTCTCTATCATCTTTAACAAATCCAAAGGCCGTGCTGATGTAATTTTACTCTTTACCGCTTCCAATCTTACAGCATCCCGACTGTATCAGCATTTGAATCAAGTTTTTTTTACTTTTCATATTAATGTCTACATGTTTGGTCAGTAATCAGGAAGGAAAATAAAGTGGGGGAGAGAAAACATTTGATAAATTCATGCATATCACTTTTTTCCTCCAGTTTGTTCTCAGAAGTTTAACATCAAATCTGTTTTCCATGATAAAAAATAAGTTCATTTTTGTTTTTTGTATTTCAGCCTATGGACTTAATCTTTATTTTTATGTTTTTATGTTTTACAAGTTTAATACAAGAGTCCAATAAAAAATATAATTTTGCAATTTGATCTAGTTCAAGCAGACACAATTTGTAGTTTTTTCTAACCTTCAACCTAAAATGACCAAATAAGAGATTTATTTCATCATAAGATAAAGTTTGCTGCAAATTTTGGAGCCTTTAAATGAAAAGTATGTCTTTAAAAAAAAAAAAAAATGAAGTAATAATAAATTAGCAAGCCCGTCACTGAAAACATGACAAGAACTTCACTTTTATTAGCTAGCACCCTTAAAGGGAGCTATTACCCAGAGAAACTCGCAGAGGAGCTGATAAATGCTTCTCATTCTCACGTTGTTGAGCCGTTCTGCAACATATAAACGTATAAATCGATATTATCCTTACTTTAAAATTCTCAGTCAGTCAAAAGATCTTCCAGGGATTTATTTTTAAATTTCTGTGCAACATTTCTTATTTTATTAATTCATCATTTCAACTTCATTTAAAGCTATTTTCAAATGTTGTCATTCTTTGCAGCAATGTCTCTTTATTTGTTCTATTAATTCTGTGTCAGTCTTTATGGGAGTCTAGTCTTTTTGTATCATGTTTTTGAAGTTGGGTGGCAAATAATTTTTTAATTTCAGTCTCTGATTAATGAAGTTGTTTAATGAAGAACAGATTAATAAAGAAGTTGTTTGTGTCATTTGTTGCTTTTCCGTCTCTTGCTTTGCATGTGTGTATATGTGTGTGTGTTTGTGATTTGTGTGCCTGTGAGTAATATCATTACCTCTGCTCTGATTCCTCTGATTTGATCAGCAATAGCTCCTGGGTTTCATATTCCCAGCACTAATGCCATTGACCATCAAAGGCAGCTAAAGAAAACACTGGATGTTCCTTGTTTGTCACATATCTTGTCTAAAGTTAATTCACTTTAGCCGCTACACGCAAATCTCACAGAGTGAGGTGTATGCAGTGTCTATGTGGGCTCCTTCATGGTGCACCAGAGAAAACTTTAACTTTATAAAAATAAAAAGTAAAAAAAAAACATGGTTCATGTAAAATGTTTTATAGATGTCAGCAGTCTAGAGTCATACTTGATTTATTGTTCTGCATTTTCATTGATTTGTTTTACTGTGAAGCTCCAAGTTATTTGCGGATATCTATTCCTCACAGTGTTTACAAATTTGTATTTATAAAGGTCAAATTCATGCTTATTTAATCTACAGTACATTTTATGTATGGAGACCGTTGTTGAGCAGCCCTTTCCTTAACTTATCCAATTTTAATTAACACATGTCAGATGATCCTAAACCTTTTTTCAATTTAAGTAAATTGTATTTTTTTAATGTGCAAGTTTGTGTCTGAGCAACATTTAATATCTCATTAGTTCTGCCTCTAATGTCCTTTAAACTAGTAAAGGTTGGCTGACTTTTTGGCTGCAGTTCAGCTGGAGCCACGCTTAATTACACTGATAAAAAGCAGTTAAAACTTTACTACTATGCAAATGTAACTCATAACCAGACGTAATGCAAAATATTAGCAAAACAAGTCTGTGGATTTTGTGATTTTTTTTAAGACTGATGATAAGATCCCACAGATGAGCCTCTGCACAAGGTGCTGTGTTTTTCTAACCTTTTGTGTACATCATCCAAATAGCCTTCCCCCCACCCCCCACTCAGTCTGCTTTAGCCCTGTTTTAGAGCATTAAAATGAGCTCTGGGTTGTTTCATGTTATTGAATGAATCTTTTCTTGTCAGGAGGAGCAGTGTGTCAGCAACACATGAAATGAAATGACTGTATTTATGAATGTTGTTGCTATCTCAGCATTTTGGGGATAGTGAGCAGTGCATTTAAAATGTATTTTCATGCATCTTTTGAAGAATTATTAATAACAACATTATGGTGATTATGCAATGAAATATATTCATTGCTTTTTGAAGTATAAACAGTAAGTATATGCTTTAAGTATTTAGGTATTTCGGTATAGGGAAAGTGTCATTAGATAAGTATTCTTTAAAATACTAAACATTACAATGATGCATATTGTTGCTACTTTTTGGATGTTTTTTAAATAAACCTGAAAATATATTTTGAGTTATATTGTAGTTTTAGTACAATTATTACAAATAGGCCTGTCGCAATAACAAATTTTGCTGCGCGATAAAATTTTTTTTTAGAAATAATTGCGATAAGCTATATTATTGCGCAAAAGTGATAATGTTGTAATTTTGAGACCATTTCAACTAATATAATGATAATGCCATAATAATGCAAGTACACCCTTTCAAAGATTAATAAACTTTATTTCTAAAGAACATTAACACTGGAAATGGAAGAAATTTTAAACAACAAAACAAAAACAATAAATAGCAATGAATGAAAACCAAACACAACCAAAAACAATAATTATGATGGATAATAAAGTCTGTGGAGCCACTCAAATGCTCGAGTCTCACGGCCGATGCGTGAGAGTTGGCAGCCCTGTAAAACAAATGCGGCATATCGGCTCGCACAGGTGCATCACCGCGGTCTCGTGCTGCAACATGCTGCTGTGAATCCTGGTCCTCGGGGACCACTGCCCTGCATGGTTTAGAGGTGTCCATCTTTAACACACCTGACTCAAATGAATGGCTTGTTAACAGACAGCCGGCAAACGTTTTGCGCTTATTGTTTCTTACCGTACAATTAATTTAGCTATTGCTTATCACGACAGGCCTGATTACAAATACTGTTTCAAGGAAATCTGAGTATATTTCTAAAATGCACTTAAAACCTACATCTTTGATTTATTAATTCACTCGAACCTTTATTTAACAGACCCAAGAACAAAGATTTTTCATTGCCTGACTTCACTGTGATTAAAAATACTAACAAATCTAGAATCTAATGCCAGAAAAACACATAATAATGTTTTTGAAAGAAAAGCCACAAAAGACAAAAGAGTTTACAGATTATACAAGTGAGATTCTGCAATCAACATATATTGGATAAACCTTTAAAAACCAATTTTGCTTTACTTAAGATTGTCTGCTGCCGCTTTAAGAAGTAGAACCTTAATCTTTGTAACACAAGAAGGAAGCCATATGAAAAAAACTGTGCCCAAAAAGAGAAAGGACTCGTGTTTCCTCATTTTTTTCAATTTAAAATATTTCATGATTCTCCTAAGGAAAAAAAATGTTTTTCAAAATTTTATTAACCGATGGGTCCACTTTTAACTGGTTTTGTGAAAAAACTAAATAAACATCTATGTGCCAGAGACGAGAAAGATGGAAAATGGGGTGCATTAGAGACCAATGAGTTGCATGTGTTTGAGGGCCCCATGCAGAGACACATTAGAGTTTCAGATAGACATATCCTTCCATAAAGATAATATTTACTCCCAGAAAGTCTGTGGTTTTTTCAGAAGGCCAGTGTCATGCCTCATTTTGTATTACTCACAACAGTGTGGCATCATACACACAGTGTGTGTGACTGACTGGCCTGCCTGCACTCCAGATCTGTCTCCTATTGAAAATGTACTGAGCTTCATAAAGAGAAGGACCGAATAATTACGACCACAGACTGTTGAGCAACTGAAATCTTGGATTTAGCAAGAATGGACACAGGTTTCTCTTGCAAAACTGCAACAACTTGTTCTCAAATTATGAAAAACTCTTATTAAAAGGAAAGGTGATGTGATATGTTAAACGTTTAACGTTTCTGATTGCCATTTGGAATACACATAAAGCTGAAGAAAAGCAATCAGCAGACAAACTGGGGTTATATGTTGATTGCATTTTATGTACAATTTGTACCTTTTCTATCACTACTTTTATTTTTAGTTGCAAGTGGAAACTGCGTTCCTATCACGGACAAAAACAAACTCTTGTGAGATAAAACCAAGACAAATGTTATATGTTTGCATATCTTGTCTGTCTACCTTGAAACAAAAAAAGAGAGAAAAAAGAAGAGAAGAAGCTGATTAATGTTTAAAATTCCAGCAGAATATTTTAAGATCCGGCTGCTAATCCTCTTGTGATTGACCTTTGGCTCGTGACCTAGCTTTTACAAATTGTTTGCTGCCTTTAAACAAATCAACAGCACATTTTTCATTTATGACGCACATTATCTCCATCTCAACCAAATTAAGTTTTGTTACTTTAACTTTTACTTTATGCATTTGCATACTTGTGAGACTTGTGCTTGGGAGCACCTTTTGTTTAGCTTTTTTTGGCTTCTTGAGAACAAAACAGACAATTAGCACACAAAGACACACGCGCTGCACTGCTAAACTGACTGAAAGTGGTGCAGTAGGAAGTGATTATATGGCTTGTTTCCTGTCCACGATTTTAGAAGTTGGGTACGAGTTACAACGGAAATGTAGCATGAGACTCATGACAGACTGGAGGAAGTATCACACTTCTTTGTAGAATATTTTATCAGATGATGCTGCAGGACAGCACAGGCTCATTAGTGTAAGATGCAAACGTGAGGAAATTATTACTATTTTTTGTGCAATAGTAAGAACATGTTTTTTACATAAAAATGCTGTTTTCAAAAAAATGTGTTTAATATTTGTTTATGTGTTTGTGTGATTAATTTAAAAATTTTAAAATGTGCTCAAAGGAGGTGGTTTCGCACAATCAGTAAGTATTTTCGACATTTTATTTACCTTATTACTTTGTTTGTACTGTGTTAACTTGGTTTTGGATGTTTTTGGTCCTGTACATACAGGAGTCACCTTTTCCTGAAATGATAAGAAACAGAATTTGGCTTGGGGTGATGTTTTTATTTGTCAAAGAGTGGGGAAAAAACCCTCCAGCATTTGTTCATGTTTACAGAGGGAGAAAATGCACCGCTGAAAACGCTGACACCTCCAACTCACTGGCCTAGCTCTGTTTTTTCCCTTTGTCAGTTTCTCATACATGCAGCATTAAGGAAGTGGTTAACCTTGATGGAGGATGGAAGGTAGAGATCTGTACCAGTGTACAAAGGAAGCAGAAAATTGAGACCAAAACCTGTGCTCAATCATCTAAAGATTTAACTTTATTCTTGTGGAAAATCTTTGTCCCCAGTCTTTAAACCTGACCATCATGATAATTAATAAAATGGAAGAAACTGAACACATCTGAGAATGAGAAGTTTCTTTGGTTTTTGTCTTGGCTTGATGTTGTTCTTTATTACAATAGACTGAAGAAAAGAATCAGACAGCTGCAAAGGGAATTGTTCTGCTCTAAATGGACCACCAAAATACAACTCTGCTATTTCCTGTGGTGCGTCAGACCAGTGTTCAGTTTAAAATGTCAGCGATTGCAAGGAGACTTGGTTTTACAGCTTTATTAAACAAGTATTGCTTCCAACTTTTATATGTTATTTACTGACATATTTATCAAAATATCATCAAGGTTTGTGGCTAGTGTTTTGAACAGTAGCTTAGCTTCTTTCTCCGTCTCCTCTCTCAGGCTTCACTGCTGTTGAAAGGATGATGGTAAGGATAATGGGAGGAGGCCACAGCTGTAGGTGCATCCCTCGTTAGAACTGTCCACCGTTTCACCCCCCCATCACCCACGACTGCTGTCCATCCCTCCTGCCACCATGGCTAACCACCTGGAGCTGATCCAAGAGCTGCAGCAGCTGGACAAGGTGCCCAGTCTGGAGAGGCTGCGGGCGGCGCAGAAGCGTCGTACCCAGCAGCTGAAGAGATGGGCTGTATATGAGAAGGAGATGCAGAACAAGAAGCGAAAGGCTGACAAGAAGGGACGCAATGCCAACAACTTCCAGCAGTCAGAGTCCAAAAGGCATGTGTCATTTGCTGCCAGTGTGGCGCTTCTGGAGGCATCAGCCAGGAATGATCCTGATGAAGGTAAGGGATTTTATGTTACAGTCTATACACAAATGAACACAAATGCACATACCACTTAAGACAAAAGGAAAAAAAAGGATTTGTTCTTACAGCTGGACATTATGAATTTGTTTTTGTAATGTGTTCTTAAAGACCCACTCTGGTGAAAATCATGTTTTTCATGTTCACATGTCCATGTGGCATTTATCTGATGCTAGAGGACATATCTTGTAAAAGAATTGATCAAAATGGCTTTTCTGAGTATTTTCTGCATTTAAATCATTGTTAAGCAATGGCGGACAGAAAAAGGCAAGCTCAGACAGACTCTCATTTACACGTCATAACCCCACAGGGCGGGGCCACAAGGTCCGTTCTGACTGAGTACGAAGAGATTGCGGATCCACACGTTATGTGCGGTAGAGGGTTAAGATAAAAGCTAATCACGTTAGCTTTCATTATTTACCGGAAAACTTTGCTGTGAGAGAGCAATAGATTAGGTCATCACAATATAACAAAACACACGTTGGTTTGCAGTCAACATTTCAGGAAGACTGCTTTACCAACTGGCAGCAGAAAAACATGGGCTTATCCAGCAAGTCAAAATTAAAGCTGGATGTTGTGCCTTCTATCAGGACACCATCAAGTGGAGATTCTGTGTGTTTATCAATAAGTTGATTTTTCTGTAATTCAACCGAGCCTGCCTGTTAACATTTGCTAACATTACAAGTTGTGTTTCTTGCTCAATTTTACTCAGCAGCAGCAAGACTTACCAGCCCTTTCATGTCAGCTGGCTGTCAATGTAGCGCGTATGACTAACTCTTCCCGCAATATATCTTGATCATGCGGGTTACTGGTCAGTCCTCTCATCAGGAGAATCCACAAACTAAATTAATGACCTTTTTAGCATTTTTTTTCTCCAGTAGACAAAAATAAAGTTGGAGATCACAGACTGTCAAGAGACTGTCCTCCTGGAGACAGTTCTGCATTCTCCTCAGCGGTATAATTGCTCAGCTGCTTCTCCATACCTGTCAAGTACCCCGTTTTTGGCCTGAAAACTCCCATTTTTTACCTGTCTTTCCCGTGTTATTTTTTTCCCTTAAATCACCCGTATTATGATACAGGAAGAAAATTACCTTTCAAAATTTCCGACACGAGGAGACAAACCACCTGCCGATTGACCCAAGGAGAGGAACTGACACCTCTCTTCTGGTCTGCCTGCTTTATAAATGAGTGAAACCATGGCGCAGCGTCACGTTGCAGCAGTGTGCGGTTCATTCAGTGATCAGTTTGACACGCAGTGATAATAGAGATATTTTAGCTCCTCAAACAGCAAAGATGCACTTCCTGGTCGATGTGTGTGTGTTTGTGTGTCTGTGTGTGTCAAAAACACCTACGCAGCACGTAGCGACGGGAGGGATGGGGGGAGCAGCGCTGAGCACTGAGCAGCGCTGACTCTGCCCACAACTCAGAGGTGAATTTCTAATGAGCTACTGGTCCTCTGCAGAAGCATAGTCCTGGAAAAGGGCACAGGTTTTGTGATTTTTGCCAAAAACTACATAATGACAATGTAAAGACCACTGAGAACATTTTAAATAGTTCCAAATAAGCATTGGAGTAGGTCTTTAAGCCAACACAAAGCTGTGATGCCACATGAATAATTATACCAAATTTAACCTCACCTCACTTTGGTGCCGAATATCAAAATGCTAAGGTCAGATAAACGATTAGCTTAGCCTGCCCACTTAAACAGCTCGTAGAAGTCACTCCATTCTAACTGAATTGTTCTGGTACTAGACCGTTGTATCATTTGGAAATAATGGAGCTGTCACAGTGAGATGAAACTCTGCCAGTCTTTTAATTAAAATTTCTATGGCCGATGGCCCCCCTCCCTGTTTTGAGATAATTGTTTTTCTGCAATACAAGCAGTCCCATGAGGCTGTGGCAGTGTCTGTGATGCTGGAATGATAACACACTGATATATTTTAGATGTAGCATCTGATTATTTAACATGAAATTGTAGTGAACTTTATTATCACAACAAAAACAGCCCACAGCGATGCTAATATACTTTCTTTCTGCAAGCTGCTCTCACAGATAGGAAAACCATAATAATTTCACAGGATTATTACAGGACAGAGCAGATTGTAGCATGTTTAAACACATGCACTAATATGTGGACATTGTTGCTGACTCTGGTTGTGTAACACATTGTTTAAAGGTTATTGCTGTACGTTGCTGTGCTGGATGTAATTTACATAAAGTCTGCTGGGCTTAGATAGACAGTTGTGTGTGATCATGTAGGTCTTTTGATTGGTCTGAAGAACCACAAGGTAACCAGGAAGAAACATCTATTTATTAATGATGTATATACACTCAAGGATGGTTCAACAAGGACCAACTTACCCACAGCTTTAACAAGATTTGGTATCAACACAAATATATGAGTTCAATTAACTTCTTTAGACTAATCGTCAGTTTTCTGTGTTGTGTCTGTTCTATGGAGATTACAAACCTTTGCCGAGATCAAAAGCTCGCCAGTTCAGGCTGGTAAAGAGGCATCAAAATCTGCAATTCCCATTTTGTGTCTTCAAATTCAACACTCCTGTCCTGCGTCCTTAGACTTTATCTACACAAAAAACACAATAATGTACATGTAAGGGCTCTAATATGCTAAACTGATCTAAAAGACAGCAGCAAAGACACAACACAGAATGAAAAGTCAGAGGAGACAGACATTCACAGCATTGCAGACATTTCCAATCAGCTGATTGTCAGCTTGGTGTACAACTGCATTAAGGATTCATATAAGTACAGATTTGCCTTTGCACATTCCCAGTACTTCTCAATGACATCCAAATCTGGCCATGAAATTACTCACTTGGAAAAATGTAAGAATTCATTATCAAAAATTGTTAGGATCTAGTCATTTTTCAGCATAATTAATATTGAATTTATTGAACTAATCGGTACTTCCCAGCTAGCAATTTAATTGAAACCAACCTCTTTCCTGGATTAAGCTCGCTGTCACTCATGTCTAACCATATGTTTACATCTGTTGTAATTTCTGGAACATTTTTACTTTGAAAACCCAGTGATACCAACATTAGGATGGGAAATGAAAATATTTCAATAATATCCACATTAAAGATGGAACTTTTTGTTTTTAATCAACAAAACAAGTGCACTACACACGTTTTCAGCAACAACATAGCTGCTTATCCGTCAACCCAAACTTGTATAAACTTAGGTTTAACTTAAACTGTTACCCAATTTTAAAAGACAGACATCTTTAGATGTCTTAGCAACACAGATTCCCATGAGTACTGGTATAGACATAAGGGTGCTCTGAGAATACATTGAGATAAATTAAGAATGTTTATGAGCTACTTGACATTTCATGTAACTCATCCATAAGGTTGGTATTTGCTTTTGTCTTTACAAGTCTTGATAGCTACTCTTTCCCTATATTGTATAACAATTCCTGTTAAAAATAGGGGTGCAGCATTAGACTGTAGTTTCAGTAAAAGGGGGGGAGGGAAGAGTAGTTGATCTGTAATTGGTAAATTTAACACTCATTTGCAAAGATCAGTCTAAATAATAAAGCGTAATGAAGTGCCTTGTTAGTATATGTGTGTTCACACTTTATTTCATACTAAATGTACAACCCAGAGTTTCTCAATTCACAACACTGGACACATTAAGAGCAGATTTCTTTGCCTTGTGTGAAGCACGTCTGATGTGCAGAAGCTTTGTCAGTCCTCCTTACTGCTGGCAGTGCCTGGGCGAAGAAATGTCTGCTATCACTGCTGTTTAATGAGGGTAACCATGAAAGAGGCAGAGAGATAAAAAGAAAAGGGAGACAGGATGTAGTGTTGCCCACACAGCTCCAGTGGCAGCTGGCTGGCTCAGAAGCCTGATAATCTTCTCTCTCATTCCCCCAGGTCCCTAAATGCTCAGTCAGGCATCATGGCTCCACACGCTATGCGGCTTCGTCACATTGCACATGAGGTGTTGTCTTTGTTTGCAGAACTGTTTACATGATTGTATTGTGGATTGTCTTGTTCAGTCTTTTCAAATAGGCTTACATACAAAAAAAAAAAGTTAGTGGATATGGTTAATGATAGAAATGTTTTTTTTTTCCTTTTTTTCCTCCTCTTTTCAAGTAGGGTAGGGAAGTTAGGCAGAAGACAAAAACAAAAACAGAGGCTGAGGTGGACTTTGACCTGAGTCTCAATGTACTGGGGCTGTAATAAGATGAAAAGCTGGATTGGCTCCCATGTAATCCCTAATTTCTAAGAGTACACACACATTGCTTCCTGTGATTGTTTACCTGCTCTTGTTTTCTCTCTTTTTGTATGGATAGAGTATGTGTACAACAACATGCTGACAGATATGAGTGATAATTACTGTGAATGCTCTATAAATGGAGGACTTGCTGTTTTCTGTCCAGTTTATGTGTAAAATACAAGAGTTGCATTGAAACTGGGATCAGAGCAGCGTGCATCTCCTTTCTTTTCTTAACTTTAGTGTTTCTGTCATTATAACTTTCTTTCTGGAAGCGGTGGAAGCAGACTTACCAGACTATCATAAGATTCACATGTAGTAAAGTTGCAGTAATATATTGTGTACTTGAGTGGAAGTTTATGGGTATCTTTGCAAATATGTTTGTGATAGCAAGAGAGTGTATATTTTATTGTACATGCCCATAAACCTTTTTTAGTTTGAGTTGGCTCAATGCTTTTAGGGTAGCTAGAAAAACACAAAAGGTTTAGTTTAAGAGAATGAAAAAAAAAAGGAATAGTACAAAGAAGAAGGCTAGATGGGAAGGGATTCATTCAAAAGCTGAGGACATTTCTTTGCCCTCCGGGTGCCAGCAT
Organism: Rhadinocentrus ornatus; assembly: GCA_037177495.1. Taxonomy (NCBI): domain Eukaryota; kingdom Metazoa; phylum Chordata; class Actinopteri; order Atheriniformes; family Melanotaeniidae; genus Rhadinocentrus; species Rhadinocentrus ornatus. The sequence goes on from JBAMHW010000003.1 coordinate 19,242,872, forward strand.
CCTGAACCCTCTGCCCCCTTATAGTGATGAGGGTTGATAGCTGTGAAATTACTGTAAAGCCCCTTGCTGTCTTTCTGTGTGGCTCTCTGGCCATCGAGTCTGATGGGATTTCTCTTCTGCAGTGCTTGTGTCCTACAGAGTAGCAGCCAGAGGGGTCGGAAAAGACAGTAAACACACAACACATGCAGAGACTGTGCTGACATTTCCTCCTAAAACTAGCACGCTGCATTTCCTCTTAAAACTAGCACGCTTTCCAATGAGGTCACAGGTTAAGTCTACAGATTAAAGATGCATAATTTCAGAAAGTAAACAAGGCAAATTGTGGTGCATGATTAACACACCTTTATTGGATAAAGTGGAAGCAATTCACTCCTTGAGGTGATTATTTGAATTTTAGCATGGAGTAAAAGTAGCATTGATGAACACAACTTTTAGTTACAGCTTACCTGAGTGTCCACCAGAAGGTCAGTGTTGTAAAATGCTCTGTAATTTCTGTGGGAATCGCCAAGTCTGATTTATCTTGGAAAAGATAAAGATAATTTATTTGACGTTATGTCTTGTTGGGTCTGAGGGGAGGTGTTTACAGTCGTTCCCGACTGCCACAATGTAGAGTGAAAATCAGCGTCATAACAAAGTATATATCAGATGTACTTATTTAACTCTATAAAAATGGTCATAATTATCCGTAAAATTGTAAAAAAGCTCATCTGAATCAAATCTGTAAAGTCAGCTTCTGTACTGAGACTGAGACATTTTTCTTTAATAAGTAGTAAAAACTGAACATCTCAACCACAAAGATGACATAAAATCAGCAGCTTCTGAAAATGTGATGTTTTTTTGTTTATTTATTTATTTTATTTAATGAGGACAATGCACATTAATGAACACTTTGTACAAATACATGACATTGTGTAAATATGTCGGATTTAGCTAAAAGCTGTTTTCCATCCGTAGTCCTTGGACATTTACAGACAAGACATACAACAACAGGTATCATTTACAATATACAAAAACGATCTACAAACAATATATCGCACACATTAAACCTCACCTTTGTTGACAGGTTTGACTGGTTTTGAGCCATTTTTTGAGCCCTTTTCTAAAAGCTATAAGGATGGAGCTCTCTCGTTTAGAAGTTGGAAGACTATTCCATTACATGCAACCCTTAACAGCAATGGTATTTTGTCCTGTGGCAGTCCATCTTAATGGAACCTCACAGTCCCCCCTTGAGGCAGATCTGGTCCTGAGGTTACTGTCTCTAAGTCTGATAAATTTCTCCAGGGAAGGAGGGGCTAGGCCATAAAGAGATTTTTACTACTTGAAGATTCCTTACAGTCATGTGGTTAATTTTATTAGACTTGTGGTTTTATGAATGGCAGCAGTGACCCCTGTTGAACCCACTCTTTGTTTTCCAGCCGTGTCTGCTTCCCACCCTTAAACTGTATTTATCCACCCACTCACATGGCAACACCCAGTGCACTAATTACCACGTATATCCCTGCTGAAAATCATAACTTGTGGCTTGCAGTTTGAGAAGCCGCCCTTAAAGTTCCATTTTTAGAGGTGTTTTTTTCTTTTGGTTGACCATCTTTATTTTTCTCCTATATTATCGCCATTAAAATCACAAAAAGGTAAGCCTACATTTCAGGTTAGAAATGATCTCCCCAGTGTTTCTTCCTCCTTAAGCAAGAATTCATACGTGGATTTTTTTTCCTTTCTTGTTGTTTGTATGCAAATTAGGTCTCAGTGGAGCTGTTGTCTTCTTCTGCTTTTTTTATTAAGAGTGGTACACCTCCCTCCTCAGAGGCCTGATATAAGCTTAGCTGCTCCCAGGCATATGGTAGCAACAGAGTAGCATTTGGAAGATTTTTCCATGAGTAAAAAGAAGAAATGCAGAGGACAAATAAAAATACTGAAAAAATATTAACCTTTCACTGATGTTTGCCCTGTCTCTTTCTTTTACGCTTCTGTGGTCACTTAGATTGCAGCTTTCTGATTCAAACAGAAACAAAATGTTCCTTTACTCTTAATTGCAAATAACATTGAAAAGATTTCATGAACTTGTCTAATTGCAAAATTAAGAATTTGAATGGAATAGCTAAGACATTTGACAGGACTTTTGTGTATCTTTACAGTCAGTGACCTTTTCTCTTGGTGAGAAAAATCTTTTCTCAGAATCAGAAAAACTTTATTGTCCCTGAAGGGAAATTGGTCATGGACATCAGTGTAGCTGTGCTGCAATCATAATACAACAAAAATCAACCACACAAAAGAGACAAATGCCAACAGTAAAAGCCATGGATGCCTGGCATCAATAATCAGTAAAAATATATGTAAGAGGTAGGACAATAGTGCAGTAGGAGTCAAACTATAAATGCAGTAGAATAAACTATAACTAACGAGAATAAAACTAATAAAATCAACATAAATTACATAATATTAAAACAATACACTCAACTCCTAAAATCAAATCCTAAATTTTGATGATAGTGCCATAACACTACATTGATCAATAAAAGCTTAAATTTCATCCTAGGTCTCTAAAAATGTCAGGTATTTAGTTAAGAAGGGTTACAGAAGTAAAACTTCTAGCAACTTTTCTTATATCTGCAAGCTTTGAACCACCTACCTGAAAGCAAAACTAATATTTAGAGTGGAGCAAATTATAAGCATCCTTCAGAATTCTTACAGCCAGGTTGACTGTGATATTATTAAGTAGTATTTTCTGTTACCGATCACCTTCATGGCAGATTTAACCATTTTTAACCAGATTTAACCATAACCAGTCAGAACGCCAAACCAGGCTGTCTTTTCTGAGAGATTCAGTAGCCATGTTTATATTAAAACTGTCACTGAGGCCGGTGCATGCTTGTAGCCCGGGGCTTGAAGCTCTTCGCCAAAAAACCTCTTTGTATGTAAATAGTATGGCCACTTGTTCTGTTGTATTACAAATTCCTATATTGTGGTTTACCCAGCCCGCTTTTCAACAGACTAACAAAGCAGGATTGTGTACAAATCAGCTGCAAATAAGTGCACTGGTAGCAGGATTGCACATACAGAACCAACTGGTGCAGAAAAGTATTCAATTAAATGTATAGATTTAATTGCTTATAAAGGACCAAATGCAGCAAGCAAACAAAAAAAGTATTTAGTTCAAATTAAATATCAAATTGCCATCTCATGAACAAAAAAAGTGGACTTAATTGTGTGTGAATGGCATTCTTAAGTTCTTTTGTTAAGTATGGAAGATAGAGCACAGACAAAAATAGCCAAACACAAAGATGTAAAGTTAACTCACAGATATTTTTGTAGGATATCCTTATTAAAGCTATGGTTAAAATAAACTTGTTGCAGCACATTTTAGCTTTTATTTCTGCTTAAAACTCAGACACAGCTGGGTGTACAGCACTGGAAATAAAATAATCTTTATTTTAATTTAGAATTTTTATGGACATACAGTATTCCGGTGAAGTTCTCTTTTTTTGTGTTTTTCCTGGGTCCCAAAATCCCAAGCTGCATTTAGTACACAGTGGGAACTTAATTAATATCAACTCGTAATACTGCAGGTTTAGTTTAACATAAACATCACAGGTAGGTGTGTGTAAAGGAACTCCTTGTCTTTTTGTTTTCTTCTTTTCTTTTTTTGCTTTTTTTTTGTTTTTAGGAAATGGCACTATATACACACCTCAAAGTTAAAAGAATACAAAGATATTTTCTGTTAATTTCTGTAGCTTTTCTTGCTAACTTCTGGCATGATTACTTTATAATTTGCCAGTGTGTTTAAGAGTTCCTGTTGTAAGGCTCAAAATGTTCTGATTGTTCAGGTAAATGCCCTTTCTTTGTTTGAGATGAACCAAACTAGCTGCGAGACAGGAATTATGCAGTATGTGTCAGTACATGTGGAATGAAAGACTTCTGGCAGTTCGGAAGTACCTTTTGTGGAATAGAATAACTTTAAGTCTGGACTTTATTAGAGTTATTTTCAACATTGTATAGCCTTAACATGCACAAAGATGAGACACTAAGGGTGGGGGGGGGGGGGGGGGGGGGGGGGGGGGGGGGGGGGGGGGGGGGGGGGGGGGGGG
>JBAMHW010000003.1:19246966-19258173 GCA_037177495.1 Rhadinocentrus ornatus
AAGACTTTGAGGTTGGGCTTTGGGGGGGGGGGTTTTAAAAGTGGGGGGTCTTGAAGGGGAAAAAGGGGGGAGAAGAAGGTGGGGAAAAACCCCCCCCCCCCCCCCCCAAAAAAAAAAAAAAAAAGATTTATATATATACACAGTATATACACACACACACATACATATATATATATATCTTTAACATACATTCATCCCCCTGTAGATGCACTCTCAGATTTAGTTAATTTCCAATTTATGTTTCAATGGTGGTGTAAAGCACCCTTATAGCGTCCTTGTTAGTGGCTTTAGAAATCATTAATTGGATCATAGAAAAGTCTCCAAACTAGCCACTTCTTTAACTATAATGGACATCATCATTTAGTATAATTTTTAGCATGTTTTTTTCTCCTTTTTTTTTAACATGATGAAAGAGTAATTAGTTGTGCTCATGAAGCAGAGCCATTCACAGGTCATGCAAAGAAAAATAAACTGTACTTTGCAGAGAAGATGAAGGTCGCTCTGTAACATCATTGTCACTGCTTTGTGTTAGATGGGAGTGACAGTGTTGGATAGAGACATCACAGACATGAAAGGATGGACTTTTGAACCTGATTTATCGTCAGCCTGCAAAAGCTGTCTGAAGCTTGTTATCAAACTCCTCAGACTTTTAGGCACTGTAAATTTTGGGTGAGATTAAAAGGCCAGTGACTTAACAAATGATCCAAAGGCTCATTTCAGTCATGCAGACCTTTTTTTTTTTGTATTTTTAAAATATACACAGAAATACATAAACAACATTAATTAGACAAAAATTCTTTTAAAGACAAACACTGTTTCCAAAAGCCTACAATTTACTCATACCTAACTACTGACCAGCAGTATGAAGTTGTTTACTGACATGTCCAGCTAAGCTGATGTGACTGCTGACAGCTGTAGTGTAAGCTGGCAAGTGTCTGTTGTGGCTCATGTGTTGGAACACAGATGACTAAGAGGGTGAGCAGCAGGGCGTGTAATTCTAGCTTCAGTATTCCTTGGATACAGTAAGTGGATGCAATAATAATTATATGTATTTTACTGGTAATGAAAAAGTAATTGGCTTCATAGAAAATGGAGCCAATAAAAATTTTTTGTAAAGAGGGCTGCAGCTAACGATTATTTTAATGGTTGAGTAATATGCCACTGTAATGGATTGATTGATCGATTTATCGGATAAGCTTTTTCCCTGAAGATCTTTTGACCAAAATGCAACAGAGCAGTAATTGTACAAAAGTCAGTAATACACACACACACACACACATATATATATATATATATATGTATATATATATATATATATATATTCATCATATTATACCGTAATGTTAGCGTTAGCCCTTAACATGCAACAAACCATCTATTAATTCTTTTTCATGAAAAATGATCCACTTGGATTTAAAGGTCATCTTAATTAATATTATATGCAATACGAATATGAGCTCAAGCACACGGGGTGAGTTAGGTGGAAGCTGCTATCGTTTTCTGGTCATGGAGCTTATTGTTTGTCAGCCAGTATATTCTCAGTGAAATGTTTCACCAGAAAAGGGTTAAACTTTTTTTAGTTTTTCAAGAGCTGCATAGGATTGAATTTCTTATTTCTGTATTTATTTGACAACTTTGCTGTTTCTGTTAGCCACTTAGCCACTGCTGAACATCCGACTTTAGCCCCCTCGCTTCAGGTAACACCGCAAATACATGACGCTGCAGCATTGAAATACATTCAACTCATACATTTTTACTTGTTCATTTTGCTCATGCACTGTGAAAAACTCATTAGGGCTAACTGATAACACCCACAGGGAGGCAAATTCCACAATATTTCCTGTTTTACAATTGATTCCTCTTTCTTCGCTTTTTTTCTCGACTCATGTAACTGAAAATTCAAGCCACTGACCAGACAGATGAGTTCTTGTTTTATGCAGTAAATTATGTGGATAAGTGAGATCCTTTGTTCTGTTCACTAATTTATGCCACTTTACTTAAAGCCAAATCAAAACTACTTCACTCTTTGCATTTGTTCCCTTTTATCCTCATTATCAGTGTCATTGAGTTTTGCAACAATTCCAAAGACTTGATTACTCAAGTGGGAATTTACATTTAATTTCCTTTAGCATAGCCGCATCGATAACACACAACCATTTGTGGACGTCTTGTATGGAAGCCCTCTGTGATTAGGAGGGCTAATCTCACTCTCCTCACATAAGTGGAGTTGAGATTCTGTTCTTTTATCATCTTTTCTCAATTGCAAGGTTTTCTGCCATTTTTCATTGCCTCCTCTTTCCTGTCAGCCTTGTGTGATTAGGGCAGTTTTCTCAGAGTCTCACGCAGCCTTGAGGTCAGCAACACTCAGTCATTACAATCCTGATTTTTACTACTTTGTTGAAAGTAAGATTCGTCTTTAAGCTCATCAGACTTGCCCTCTCCAGGCATTGCTGCTCTGGCTGGCACTTACTGGCACTGCCATCTCCTCCCTGCATGCACAATCATGGGGGGGCATTAGTCATCCTGCTCACATAACATAATTTGGACTTAAGAATGCCGATGAAAGTAAAGAAATAAAAGTGACAGCAACATGATTGTTGCATGGAGAGTTAATATTTAGAGAGGCTGGTGCAATCAATTAGAAAAAAAGGATTCACTGGAGCGATGAACTATCAGAATGTTGGCTTGTTTAGTCTCATGTGAACTCGTGTCCTCACTGTTTGACTGTTTCAAAGCAACAAAGACTCATTTGTTTAACTTGAGCAGATCACTCACTATTTTTCCTTCATTTTAACTTTTCCATTCACCCAAGCCCATCCATGTTCCTGTTTTCAAACTCTTAAAACAGTCATTTAATCATAAACATTAATGTCTACTGTTTAGGTGCTTTTTCAGTGAATCATTCTGTCCCTAAGTGGTTGCTATAATCTTACTGGTTCACTGAGATCTCCTTCTCCTGCTTTCTTTAACATCAGTTATAACTCCTGGGTGAGCCCTGGCTCTCAAGTTAACTCCTATTTCCATGGTAACTGAGGCAGATAGAGAGAGGTCCAGGCAGTCATGATCCAGAGCTACTCAGTTGGCAAGCCAGAAATTGTGCAATGTCACTGCTGCTGGTGCATGGAATGATATGTTGTATACTGCTGGATGTGGTTGCGGCTTCTGGGGCTATATTAAGTAAAACTGTCCAGGATGGTGTGACCCAGAATCCAGCTAACAGAGTTCTGGGTAGAGTTATCGGTGCTGGTTAGAGTTATTTTAAAAACAAAATATTGAGAAGAGTTTGATAGAGTTCGAAATCGCATCAAGAAGTTGCACATTTATAAATAAGTGGAGATGCTTACAGGACCTGGCACCAAGAAGAAACTTGATGAGAGAAAACTGTGAGGGCTGGTGCAGATTGTGGGGGAAAAAAACAAAACAAACAAAAAAAAAAACCCCACATATAAATAAATAAAACACTGAAAAAATGAAAAAGAGGACAACACCAGATGGCTTTTATAGCCTGAGTCCTTGTGTGGAGTACAAATTATTACTGTGACTTATGATACATACTTCAAGTTATTGTCAAATATTGGGTTTAAATTACTTGTAAATCTGTATTCTGCCTTTATTAGCATTTTACAAAATCCCACTGAATACAGAAGATAATAAATCTGTCTAATCTGGAAAAAGTAGAATTGAATCAGTGGCTTTAAATGTTTTGAACCTTTAATTCTTATGGAACTGACACATAATACCATATAACAACAAGATTCTTTAAAAAAAAAAACCCAAATATATTTATCAGAGTTGAGGACATTGGAACCGAGCAACAGATAAATCTATCAGCTGGACTGCATCTTATCAGTCACTGTGATTGAAGCCCACCCGCCGCAGTGCTGACCAGCTGGAGGTATGTCAGCGTGAGTCTGGGTTGAACCCCCGTTGCAATCCCCCAAATGCTTGTTCAGCACCTCTTCTCTTCCTAAAGCTCCACATCACGTCTTCCAAAGTCTGTCCAGTGAATAAACAGCTCTTCACCTTATATCCCGCTGGAGGATTTTGAATTATCCAACAAGGATTAGACCTGAACAACCCAAAGAGCGGCAGCCAACATTTAAACCCAATATTTAAACTGATGATTTGGGTTTTCAACAATAACTGTGCACTAAGGAAATGCAATTGATCCAAAAAGTCAGAAACAATAACAAACATTTACCAAGGAATTTTATATAACTCAAGGATCAGAGAGCAGAAAATGGCATTAATAGCAAAACCAGCATACTCCCTGCCGTCTTTATCGGGTCTTCCTGAAGCTACAAATTTAAATGTGAGTAGTGGAGTGGAGCTGAGCTGCTGTGAGCAAATGGCAACCATTATAGCTGGTTACAGCCTGAGGAGCTGTCAATCAAGACAAACAGCAAAGCCCAAAATATAGCCCTCTTTAAACCTAAAAAATCCTCAGTGGATCAATAATTGCCACCAGTGTCAAGAGTAGAGGAAGTAAATTTAGCTTTTGAGAATTTACTCATTTTTGTTTTGGTTTTAGACTTTAGTTTCTTCTTAGATTCTTTAAGGCACTACTGATCGAACACTGATTTATATTGAATATAAATGAATTTATAACACAAACATAAAACTATTGCTTTTCTGTATGATGGGATCATTACTGATTTTCCTAATTTATTTAGGTGGAAAGGAGACTGGCAATTATTTCTTTTTATAAAAATACAAGCCCAATGCTTAGACCTCCGCAGCCCAAAAACTAAAAAATACACCATTTTATTGTAAATTTGTTTTTTCTAACTGAATTATTGTCATGGCATTGATCTATAATCAGCTATATCTCATAGTTAATAAACTTGTAAGCTAAAAAAAAAAAACACCTGCACAACTTTTTATGCTGTAAGACTGATTAATGGCTAATTTAAGAAGGCAGGGATGTTTTTTAGTAAAAGAAGTAACAGAAATATGTTAGACTACAAAGAAAAGAAAATAGATGTTTGTAGATTTTTCACTACAATTTACAATGTCGGCCCTGCGATGGACTGGTGACCTGTCCAGGGTGTACCCTGCCTTCACCTGAAACACTGCTGGGATAGGCTCCAGCTCACCCCGCAACCCCTACTGGGAACAAGCGGTACAGAAAATGGATGGATGGATTTACAATGTCTTTATAAAATTGTTTGGAAGAGCAGCATGGGCAGTGCATAAAGTTGTTTATTTTCCTTAGTCACATGCAATACATTTACACGTGAAACCACAATAAATTCAAGTCTGGCATTATTTATAGGTTATGATTTCTAAAGTTGGTGTTATCCATAGAAAATCCATATTGTTTGATCTTTCTGCAAGATGCAGTCTGGCCCTTGCCCATCCCTGATCTAGCACAAGTATTATGTACAAGCAAGTAGTTATTTAAATAAAATAAAAATATAAACCAGGTTGAATAAGAACATATTTTTTTTCTTTCAGCATGATCTTATGACCTTATTAAAATATATATGAAGTTTATTAACAGTTAAAAGACAAGGAGTGTGACTCAGCAGTGTCACATAAAAGTAAGAAAATGAACTCATGAACTTTGAATGAATTTGATGAAATTTTAGATTTGATAGGAGATTGATTTTATCAGTTCAGCAAACTTGTGGTTTCTCTTATAATATGTGTATATGTTACACTTTTAATATAAACCGACTGGAAGATTTGGTTGTTAGTTGCATGATAACTGCCTCAGCCCTATCCAGTTTTTCAGTGGGTTCCTTTCTTTATCCAAATCAAAGCTAGAGATCCGTTTAATATTAGTGAAGTTTATTCTGATTCAGCAGTAGTTGGATCACAGTGACCCACAGAGCACCTGCTGCACCCTAATCCAATGTTTGCTGAGCGTTTCTGTTGCCTCCCCTGTAGCGCAATCTATCTACATCTGCCAAGGCTGTATAACATACAATTAAAGTCCCTTAATGGCTCATCATGTGGAGGATAATTATAACGCAAACTAATTATATCACTGATCTCTCCTAATGTCCTACAAAAACCAATGTCATTTAGTTTATGTATGCACACTGTGGCCCACTTTCTGCACAGCTGACAGGAATGCAGAAAGGCTACATCGCCTGAAGAGCATTTGGGACATAGCTTTGCTATGTTGTGGAAACTGCAACTCTGACATTGTTTAAGGCTATTGGACTGTTCTAAGAATAAAGTGTTACATTTGTGGGAACTGATAATTATGTGCACTGCATCAGCCTTTTTTGTTTGCAGTAAACTAGTAAAAAATGACTGAAATTGAGCTGTTGCAAAACAGTTATGGTAGGAATAATTTATATTAATGCCGCCATCAGTTATTTCCATATTGTCTGTTGACTTCCTAAATATTCTGTTAACAAGACGACCTCTAAATTTTCCCAGGTATATTAAAAGTAATCCACTGTATGTTAGTGAGATCTGCCAATGTCTTATCATGACCTCTACATAAAAAAGCTCCTGAAGTTAACTGTAAGTTTGTGGGAAAATTTATCATTTTGAAAACCTTTATTGCTTCAGAACATTGGGGAAAAAAAGGCTCTATCAGTGTGTTCATCAGGTAGTAGTCAATGTTGTGTGGCTGTTGTTTGAATTATAAGAGTACACATGGTCTGAAATATTAAGCTCATTGTTTAAGTTTATTTATATGATAGCTTGAAAGATTAACGAGTAAAATCTGTAAACAAATAGCAGGGAAACAAGCATCAATGCAGACCAGAAAATCCCACACAAAAGATGAAATGATAGAGTTAGAAACTTTAAAAAAGAAGTAAATAAGTGGGGATATATAGCCGATTCTACAAGATCTTAAGTCTCCTGGAGTGAAAAAAATCTTGCTAGTGATGAAGAACTTTAGTAGCTCTTTAATGTGGACAGATGTATTACAACGCAGACTTTTAATCCCAAACACAAGAATTTTTGCATGTGGCACAAAACCTTTTGGAGAAGTACAAGCAGCAGCAGAAGCAGTGCCTTGGACCACTTGTTAGCTATTGAGGGGACAGGGCCTGTGAATAATCAGGTCCATCTCAGTGAGGGACATAGTGGGATGAAGATAAGGAACAGATCCAAGGGATTCATGTGGGAGGAAAATGGAATGACCCAAACATTTTACATGCTGAGTAAGACTCAAAGCCTTGTTTAAAGAGACGTCAAGATAATACACACAGCAGAGGGAAACTCCAGGGTTTTATGTAATTACATGTTCATCTTTCACATGAGATGAAACTTGTGTATTTACACATACCAACATAACTTGATGTGATTTTTTTTGTTGTGTAGATGACATCTATAGTCATAAACTGGGACTATAAACCACTGGGGCATTTTAGGTTTGCTACAAAAACCTTTTTCTAATCGGTATCAGCACATCTTCGTGATTCATGAGATCCTGTGGCACCTATCTTTGCAACACAACAAATGTTAGTCTCTTCAACATAGCAGCAAGACGTTCCAGACAGAAAATCAATTTTCCAATTGGACTCTCCAGCACCTGAACTTATGTAGCCATCTTTCATATCACAGTCTTCACTTGATCTTTAGTTCACCAGTGGTTCTCTCTTATCAGTGATCAATGACTGTTATATATGAGCCACCAGGGGTATCCTAATGATTCAGCATTCTGTCCTAAACACTCAGTAACTAAAAAGAGTTCTGAGCACTTTCTCAGATTAAATGTTACCTATAAGTGACAAATACATCAAAACAAGTGCAATACTTGTACATACTTACATTAGTATTTTATTTTAAATTTTTTTATATATCTAGTATTTTTGTATGTTTTTCTGTAAGGATGCTGTGTAAAATGTAACTAAAAACAAAATACTGTAATTTGCAAATATCATAAGCCCATATTTCATTCCCAGTGTAACATAAACCTACAGTATCAGATGTTGTAACTGAGACATTTTATCTTTTTGTGGAAAATATTAGCCCAGTTTGAATGTAATGCCAGCTGAACAAAAAGAAGAAGAAGAAGAAATAGAACAGGTGATGTGTATCATTGTGTTGCATCCCCTCTTTATTCTGTAAACTGTCTGTAAACATCTGGGACATGAGAAGACCAGCTGCTGGAGTTTTAGGCAAGAATTCCATCCTTGTCTGATGTAGGATTCTAGCTGCTCTATAGTTTATTTGCCCTTGTTGCTGGATTTTTAATTTCATGATGCACCAAATGTTTTCTGTTGGTGAAAGGTCTGGACAACAGGCAGGCCGGCCCAGCACCTGGACTCTTCTCCTGTGAAGCCATGATGTTGTGATGGATGCAGTATGTGGTTTAGCTTTGTCTTGCTGAAGTATGCAAGACCTTCCCTAAAAGAGAAGTTGTCTGGATGAAGTAGATGTGGCTCTAAAACAGGGATGGGAAACTCTGCTCTTCAAGGTCACTTCCGGTTTTAGATGTTTCCCTTTTCCAATGCACCTAATTCAAATGGTTGGGTCCTTGTGCAGAACTTGACAGCAATCTATTGGATACATTTAATTTGGAGCAGGAAACCATCTAAAACCCAGAGGACAGTGGTCTAGAGCCAAGAGTTGCCCATATCTTTTATAAAACCTCTATATACTTTTCAGCATTGATAGCACCATCTTGGATGTGTTAGCTGCGCATGTCATCGGCCCTAAAGCAACCGCACAACATCCAAGATGATCCGCAAATCACACAGTGAGCTGTGTTCATAGATGTTCATGGGATTTCTGAAAGTGTTCCTGAGCCGTTGCAGTGATTTCTATTAGAGAATCATGTCTGTTGTTAATGTGCATGGGACTTTATCCCATGTACAGAGAATCCTCCTGATTCCTTGAATCTTTTGAGGATATTATATACTGTAGATGGTGGGATCTTCAAAGTGTCCATACATTACATTGTAGAATATTTTTCTGAAATTTTTCACAATATTTAGACAAAGTTTTGATTGGTGAACCTCTGCCCATCTTTACTTCTGAGAGGCTTCTGATTTAACAGAATCATATATCACCTGATGTGTCTGGTGTATCCTTTAATTCTGTTGAAACTGGAAACTAAAAATTTATGCCACCTTCCCCAAGTACCTGTGGTGGAAAAGTAGCAACTGTAACTTGTGTTTAAAATCTCATCTGGCATGCCAGCATTCTAATTATTCTTTAAAATGATATACACAGGAGACTCACAGTGGGACATCATTACTTTTGCAGGTGTGTTGTAGTAACAAACAAAAATTTTACCCTTTGATTTATCCTGACTGGGGCCCTGAAAAGCCCGAACTCAGTTGCAGTCCATCTGATAACCATCTAGTGTCACCATGGTGGCACTAGAGATAAAGTCAGGGGATCACTTAGTCATTGAGGACATTGACAGTCTCCTGTCTAGCCAGCCAATGTGAATACAATGCAGATACTTCAGTCTGTACCAAAGTGGTGGACTGACTCACTGACCAGGACTAACACTGAAATCTTCAGCAAAACACTGCTGCGCATCTGCTGAAAATGATCATGGGTTTTAATCCTTCCTGTTCTGCACATTTGATGGTAATCAGACTATTAAAGTGAGTTAGCATGGGAAACTTTTTAGATTCAAACATGTCTATTTTGTCTTCATCACATTCAATCTTCATCACAACTGGAAAGTTTCTTGAAATGGAGCCCTAAAGATTTTACTTTTAGAGGCACACTACAGCAAAAAGGATTTACGTTTTTAATAAGAGGAGACTTAGGAAGCCTTTTATTAGTATTCATGACCCTACTTTAACTGCCGAGCACAAATTGCTGTTTGCTAATTATCTTTTTATCAATAATCAGCGTTCAGGAAAATTATGACCAAAATAACTCCTATGGGTTTTGTTTCTGTCTCCAGCACACACCCGAGCCTCCACACACACACACGTGCACACAGAGCATTGTCGAGGCACTGTAAGATAACAGGAAGGAAGGGTGGGTTTCTCTACCCGGGCCGTTATTTGTTGATTTATCTTTTATCTTTTTGGAATCATCTCGTCCAGCTCTCTAGATGGGAATTTACAGGACCTGCCCAGGAAGGCGTTCATGGCAATTGTGCTGTGTTGCGCTACTGGATTGTGGAGTAGTAGATAATCTCCATGGTGATCCTCGGATGTAATAGATTGCATGGATAGGAATCACATTCATGGTTTATGTCGCCAACTCTGTTTTACTTTCTACACTTTGTTTTTACTCTGGATTTTTATACTATGTATAATAATACTATGTAGATCAACCTTTTCTGAGCATTCATTTATCACATATTCTTCTCTATTTGTATAAACTGTATACAGTAAATTGCAAGTCTGTGTAGTATATACGACGTAATATGATAATGAAAAATGTGAAAAATCCATTAAGGTTATATTATTTTAACTGTTTAATAGACATGGTTGCACAAACACTTTACTATAGTGTTTGTGCATGTCGAGTAAGATTGTCACAGTGATGTCTTTAGTGACTATAGACATCATTGTGACAATCTTAAAGTTACATTAGGGATTTGTGCTTTAAAATCAAGAAAAATACAAAATTTATGTACAATTAAAAAAATTAAAACAGCTTGAAATCATTGCACTGCACTGATCAGAGGATGGGTTTTTGAAAACTGCTGTGGATACAAGTGCTATATTAACCAAATACAAACACAAAAAGGAAGAAAACAATGTCTTTCAAAGCACTTCTGGGTCCTATTTAGGTTGTAGTCATAGCTGTTCTTGTTGGAATGACCAAATGGAAAATTTTCCATCAGAATTGAAACTGTCTGCCCTAAACTGTATTTCCATATGTGGATTTGTGTGTAGATAGTTGTATTTTGTTGGATCTGTATATTATAAAACAAGTTTTGTATTGGAATTTTTTAAACGTGTAACAAAAGATTGAGAATGGAGGTTTTTTTCCTCCCCCCTTTCCCTCCACTTATGCTAATTTGCTTGACTTCAAAGTGAGCTCACAAGTTAGATTTAACCTAGAAGTGGGATTCGTAGCAAACAATGACCCTCATGAAGACCTAGATTGTCACAACATGTTTGTCTTTTTATTTTGCCATAAAGTAAAATAAAGACTTTTTAACATTTTTTAAACAACGTCATAGAGGACCTCTGCTAACTTTTGTAAGCCCCTTTTTTTTTTTTTTTTTTTTTTTTTTTTTTCGGAGAAACCCCCGTTTCTTTCCTTTCCCCCCCAGATAACCCCCAAAGGTTGATTTTGAAATCTCCACCCCCCTG
>JBAMHW010000003.1:19258273-19311983 GCA_037177495.1 Rhadinocentrus ornatus
TTTGTTTTTGCAGGAAAGAAAAAAAAGACTTTTTAACATTTTTTGAAAACCGGGAGAGGGGACCTTTGTGAGCTTTTGGGAGTCTTTTTTTTTTTTTTTTTTTTTTTTTTTTTTTTTTTAGGAGAAGCACCAGTTTCTTTACTTTACAACCAAGATGAACCCAAAAGATTGATTTTGAAATATCCAGATCCCTGGATTTTCAAGTCCTATATGTACAAAAAAGAATCATCTAAAATTTGTAATGATCCTGGCTGTCTATGAATTAATTTGTGTTACTCTCTTTTTAAGTCTTTATACTCAAATGCACATCATGCTATTAAATGTGCTGCACATACACCATGCTTTTTCCATAGTAGACACTGTTTGTTGTTTTTGTTTTTTATTGTTGATTGTGGCATCTATGCTGAGATGGACTGGTGACCTGTCCAGGATGTACCCTGCCTCTCACCTGAAACAATGCTGGGATAGGCTCCAGCTTCCCCCGCGACCTGTAATGGTTAAAGCGGTACAGATAATGACTGACTGACTGTGGCATCTATGTTAAAGCTTTGTTTCAACTGCTAATTGTAATTATAGTGATGAGGTTCCAATTATGAGGTATTGCCATTATTTTGTTAGTCCCCTATGAAATCTAATGTGTCCAGAAAGTGTGTCAATTACAGCATGTTAATTAGTTTATGCAGCTGAAATGGTTTTGTTTGTGTGTTGTTTTGTTGTTAATGTTTCAATGATCAATTCTTCAGAAATGAGGGAGTGTTCGAACTTTTATGTGTTGTGATAGTATAATAGTTCAGTCACCTCAGCACACACAAGTTGCATACACACAATTAGCTAACATTAAAACTGCTGACAGGTGGAGTGAACAGCATTGATCATCTTATTACAGCGCAACATTCTGCTGGGAAACACTGCCTTAATGCAAACATAAGTTTCACACATAAGACCCACATAAGATTGTTCCAGACCAAGCTCACCATTCCCATGCCATATTTACATCCTTACTCGGAGCCATTTCATCTAAACCATTGCATCAATGGCTCCTCTCTCATAGAAAGAGACAGCATATCAACACCAATACATTTAGATTTTGGTCGGTGCCCACCCACAAACACATTGCACACAGTATCTTACATATTTCAATTTGAGTTTCCATCCCAAAGAGCTGGCCGAGGTATCTTCTGCTGACAAACACTGTGAGGCAGCTGTCACCTTCTCATTACTTTTTGACAATCCAACAGTGGGGAAGCAGAAGTGTTTATTCACTGCTATGAACAAATTTGCCCAGAAACACACTACTCTTGTATAGTTGTGTATTCACAAATATCCACACAGACACACAAAACTGACTAATCGACAGCAGCACTATCTGTAGAAGTTAAAGGTAATTGAAATTAATATAGGCTATGAATGGTAACAAGAATTTGTTTATCTGGTGGTCTTAAAAATTTCCTTTTGTTATCCCCCATTTTGTTTTCAATCCTGGTTTAGTTAGAGGTTTATTAGAGACGATTGCAGGTGAAATGACAGATTTTGAGAGAGAGTAAGGGATGGATGGATGGATTTCCAAATTGGAGAAATTCAGTGCTGCAGACAGCTACTGTATATATGATATTCACACTATACACAGAACCCAAGATAAAGACTTCTCTCTTTTACCATCTGTAAATACAAAAAATAAGAAGAGCCGTTACAAATACTGTAAAAAGGCAATGCAAAGTGACAGTGTTATTGAACAAATAAATAGTTATAAATATACATATGTACAGTTGTAGTAGGACTAATTAGAGAAGGACTAATAAACATTTAAACATATCATAGTTGATAAATTTCAGTTAAGCGTTCAGTCGAGCTACTCCATAGTGAAACGCTCTGGTTTCTTGCGAAGTAATCTCTCTAGTCTAGACTGATACTTGACAGCAGCATGTTGCAGCACGAGACCGTGGTGAAGCACCTGTGCGAGCCGATGCCGCATTTGTTTAACAGGGCTGCCAACTCTCATGCATCGGCCATGAGACTCGCACATTTGAATGGCTTCTCACACTCTCGCCCTAAACCTCCGATTCTCATGCTGAATCATGTAAATAAGTCGAAAGGAGAAAAATAGCTGCAAGCACTTTCTCATTTATTGTATCGCTGCTCCCCACATGTAGGCAGAACACACACATGTAGCCTACAACGTCTGTACAAAGCCCCCACTTCCTGTTCTACCGTAACAACCCCCGTAATGCGCAGGCACATTACACAAATAGAGGCAGCCTATATACTACCATATATGACAAAATACACATCAAGAGCAATTTCGGCTATTGGGGGGTTCGGGAGGATTCCCAGTGGGCCGCATTACTTTTGGGCCGGTGTACCGGCATATGTGGAAAAGCGTCGCGACGCAGCAGCGCGGTTCACTCACTGCTCATAGATCAGTCTGACACACAGTGACGAGGGAGATGTTTCAGCTTCACAAACGATGCGCAGTATATTTTTTTTCTAGTTTTTTATTATTGCAATGGTACTAACTGGCAGTTTTGCCAGTTTTTCCTGTCTGATCCCCATGTTTAATATTTTTTTTAAAATATTCTTTGAAGGGCAATTTTGTTTACAGAACAAAGACTTTATCTATCATACTTATTGTTTTTGGTTGTGTTTGTTTTTCATTTATTGTTAATGAGACTAAGAGTCCATTCTATTTATTGTTTTTGTTTTGTTATTTTAAATTTCTTCCATTACCAGTGTAAAATGTTCTTTAGAAATTAAAGCTTATTGATCTTTGAAAGGGTGTAGTTATTATGGCATTATCATTATGTTAGTTGAAAATGGTCTCAAAATGACATTATCGCTTTGCGCAATATTATCGCTTATCGAGATAATTTCTGAGAAAATTTATCGCACAGCAAAATTTGTTATCGTGACAGGCCTAGTTACCACACAAATTCAGCCACAAGATCCAGATATCCGGCAACACGTGATCCCAAACTGACCAATCACAAGGGGGTACTTCCGTTCCGACAGCGTTTACTGTCTGCGTAGCAGAGGTGCACGTCAGGTCTGGAAGAGGTGCGCGTCAAGCCTCGCCACAGCTACGCAGAGCCTGCGGCGGTTACGCGGACGCAGACGACTCGCAAGGTTAAATCCGCCTTTATAAACAAAACATTTTATATTACTGAAGCAGTGTCGCATCCCAGCTCAGATGCCAAAGTCAAGTGTCAGACTGAAAATGCAACTTCAAATGCAAATCTTAATTATTGCAAAAGGAAATATCAGAAGCAGATTAGAAACATAAGAAAAAGTGCATCAGCTCACACAAGGACAGCATCAGAGCTACAGGAAGAAGAGGGGCAGCAACTCTTACCTTATCAGCAACAGATAAGCCTGTAACAGTGGAAAGATTTGTTTGGAGGAAACCAGGGGGAAGACAAAGATGTACAGATAAATCATGGTGTGTTGGCTGTTTTCGTAAATCACCTTTGGAAATGCATCAGCATGAGCCTCTCATGTGGCAGAAAATCAGAACAATCTCTTAATACCCATTCTCTTTTAAAAGTCTCATTAGAGAGGTCTTCAACAGCCATTATGCAGATAGGCAGATGCGCGGCTGCATCCAATATAGCACCCAGTATAAGATTAGCATAAATTATAAAGCTAATAAATGATGGTGGCTGTGAAAAATCTGGATGACAAAATGGAATAAATCATGTATTTGTCAATATAGAAAATTATAAAAGATGCAGTATTTGTCAGGAAGTAGGTTGTAAAAGAGTGCTAAAGGCAGATTCATTAAACCAACAAAGCTTGGTTATAAGTTTCTGCCTGACTCAATTGTCTTTTTAGAAACCTTCTTGTTGATGCTTCTGCTCAACTGCACCTGAACTCTATGCTAGAAGAAAAGAGGTGAATGTCAGCTTTGAAAGATGAATAAAGAATCATGCCCTTACAAAATCCACTCATGACAGCCTTGGTAGAGTGAGGCTAACTGAAGCAATAAATAATAAATATGTCTATAAATTGTTGTTTTATCTTAGCAATTCACAAACACTTTAACAGCACCAGCAATGGAGCTAACTGCTGCTACCGACCACATCAAGAGGGATGGGGTCAGAAGAGAACTGAGCCATAAATCCTGGTTAATCATGGAAAACTTAACCCATAGCAGGATTTCTCAATATACCTTTTCTTTTGCTGATTTCTCTCTTATATAAAAAGTGCTGATGCCACTACTGTTTGTCTGCCTTTGTCTTGTATTCTAATCTAATTATTGATGTTTTGCTGCTTAAAAACTTCAATATGGCAGCAAAACCAGTTTGTTTCTCTCTGCCTCAGCAGTTAACATGTGTCAGCACTCATTCATCATTTTAGTTGTTACTTTGCAAACTTTATCTGTTTAGTAATTTATCAACTTAACTTGTTTTTCTATACAAAATTGTTATACAGCAATAAGTCAGACCAAATCTACTTTCAGTGACTGACTTTAAAAAACATCAATATCCTTTATAACTGGTGCAAACTTTTTACATGATTTTATTAAAGCATATATGTATTCAAGAGTCACATATTAAGTAATTACATCATGTATCCTTGTAAATAAAATTACCCCAGTGCAGTTTTCACACCAATTTAATTCAGTTATATTCTCCAAGGGCTGCTAAACAAGACATTTAGAGGATTCTTTTTCCAGAAGACAAACCTAATGACAATAAAACGACTGAGGCTGCTGTGATATTAGCTGCAGAGTTGATGTTAGTACTCTAGATCCTCTGAGATTTAATGTTTACTGTCCAGGCTGCTTACTGTTCATACACAACAGAGCACTGCAGAGATGGTGTCTGGCATCTATTAAAGGCAGTTGCACTGGGCTTGTGCTGCAAAACCTTGGGTCCATTTCTCTCAGCACTCACTATAAAAGTTCAGTTTTTTTCCTTACATACTACATGAGTGCATGAAGCTGTAGACGTGATTGTAAAGATATACAGAAAAGGCTAGACACGAGGATGATAATAGCTGTGCCACTATCATCTGCAGTTTGCTATTTACTGCCTTTTATAGCGGCAGCTCTCGTTATCAAACAGTATTTCCTTTCACTTATTTTTAATGACATTCTGCAACACACCCACTGTGCATAAATAACTACTTTTTTCATTGTTTCAAATCATCAATATCTAGCACTCCCTCCTATCTTTATTAGCTGTCTTGGAAAAATTTTGTTCATATCATCGGCCTTCTCTTAACTTGACTTTTAAAATATTACCAGGTGCGGCTCACCCAAAATGTCCATCATCTATTCATCTTCTGTTGACCTAATCAGACAGAAGGTGCTGGCTGTCCTTGAGCTACTGAAATATGCCCCCAGTATAAACAATAGGCTATGTCACTGTAACTGAAAAATAAACAGAACAAATAAACTGTGTCTTGACAAAAAACAAAATGCAAAGGCTGAAAAGTAAAAAATGTCAATGCCTTCTTCTGGGTTTGCTTTTGTTCTTACCCACAGCAATTGCATTCAGGAGGAGCAGGTGTTCAAAGCTTTTTTTTTTGCCCCCAGTTTCTCTTCAGGAAACAAACAAGTTGCCATTATTTATAGAAATGGTTGAAGCTTTCAGGAACAGCAGAATGGTCTTGTATATGTCTGCTTCTCTTTACTTAAACCTAAAACTCTGTCATAAAACACCTGAATTAGAACTTAATCCAATCCTCATGCAAATAATAGCACCACAGTTGTCATTCTAGTCTGAAACTGTCTTCACTCTAAACTTTATAGTTTTCCAACAATACAAAAACTGTTTATGTTTCAGGCAACGGGATCTTTAACTGTTGATGATGTTTCACCTCTCATTCAGAAAGCTTCATCTGTTCAGACTATTGGGGAAATCCAGGGACTCTCAGGTCATTTGCACCCTGATTGTCACTGAGATAACATGTGCCATCCATCCACTTCACCACCCTGTTGGTTGTATTATGAACATATTTGGTCAGATGAATCAAGGGATGATTTGGTGGTGAAACCCCTTAGCTAGACAAATCTGGTTGTGTTGCATGGGGTTGACAGGTGACGCAAGATGAATAGCTTTTTTCATCTACTTTGTCCTTCAGAGTGTTTCTTAATCTTTAAATACAGAAGAAATGCTGAGCCTTGGCTCTGCTGTGTTAAACCACATGACACACAGAGTGGTTGAGTGCGTTAGTGACACTTAACCATAATGACTCTTAAGGTTTGAAAAAAATAAAAATAAAACTCAAGAACTAAAATCATTTGAGCTTCCCAACTAAATTTGCTTGGATGATATAAAACAACTTCATGAACTTTAAACTGATATTTCCTCTTTAACTGAGGAACTATATCCTCTGATTTATACGTCTGTCACATTCAACACTCAATCATGTATCTGTGATATTGTGGGATATACATAATGTTTACAAGATAATTTTTATGCCAGTCAAGAGACAAGTGGGATAATTAAAAGACCAAATATCTTATCTTCCTATCAACATTTGGTGTCATCCTGTGAAATAAGGACAGATGGCAGCCCTGCCGAAAACAGAGGATCATATTGACGTGAAGTGGAGCCCGATGTGATAGCGCCCCTTCCTGCTCATGTCAGCAGCTTAGCAGTCAGACAGCTGTCTCTGTATGCTGACTGATAGAGCTGATATTTTTGGAAGAAGGGTCCAGGTGGAGGCTTTATCTGTTTATACTTGGTTGTGGACAAATGGTAATCCACAGCCTCATTACATCATTCTCCATCAGCAGCCCTCTCTGCCTCCCCTGAACCTCTCACCCTTTCATCCATATTTTCAAGATCAGTTAGGTAACATCCTGGCAGAGCTGATAATTTGAGGGATTGGAGTCTCCTCTGAGATGCATCTTGATGATGCGCTTTGATTAATGGATAGCAGATTGATCGGTGACGTTTTCAGGTAACAAAAGGTTGCAGTGCATCAGCAAGCTGACTGAGGAATTAGAAGTTTTGAGATTGTGGTGTCTTATCATTCTTTTGGCTTCCAACATGTTGTTTTTTTAAAGGAACTAAAACTTTTTTTTTGCACATGCAAGAGGAGAATGCAGTGGCGTGAGACAACTTACAACACAGAAATACGTCCTTTATTTATATTTGTCTCTTTTTCCATCAGTTCGTTACCTGCTGAGGAACAATGTCAGTCCAGATCTCTGCAACGAAGACGGTCTCACTGCTCTGCATCAGGTAGGATTACTAGTCTCCCTCTGACTCTTTTGTCTTGCCATGACTTCTGATAAGGATGTGTCAGCCTCAGCTTCTTTTTTCTCTTTTAAACTTGAATACTGATAGAAAACTGATGGCAGCCTCTTATGTTATCATATTAAATTTGCAACAAAAAAGGAATATTAATCACATTTGGCCCTTTGCTCCTCTTATTTTTGGCCTATGAGATTATATGTCCTCAAGGAAAACCGTGTACCTTAAAAATTGAACCTGATGTTCAGGAAGTCTGTGAATTATTTAATCAGAGGAATATTGCAAAGTACTTTAAAAAAATAAAAGTATTGAAAATTCAGCCCCAATGAAAAAAAAAAAAAAGACAGGAGTGCATCATTACACATCTCTGTGATTACAAAAACAACTTGTGAAAACATGTCCTTGTTCACATTTTCTTTATTTTCTGTGACCTTTAACTAGGAAAGAAAAAATTTACTTTACTTTATTTTAAATGACAGGACTGTCTGGCACAGCTATTACACAAACCCTGAGTGGATTCCTCTTAAGATATTTACCAGACGGAAGGAATTTTTTTTTTACTTTCTATGAGGTTGCCGGATATCTAAGAAAATGCTGCTGTTGCTAAATTAAAGTGAAGCTTGTCCTGAAAAGTAATCTCAGACTTGCATTTCCATCCTTGATGGTCTGAAGTCTCATTTTAATGCAAAATTACAGCAAGTCTGACTTTCTAAAGGACAACACTTTGTCTTTAAGATCTCTAAAGATAGCGTTGCCATGTATAACGTTCTTTTTTTCTTTTTTTTTAGCTCTCCAACCTTTTCCGTCTTCTCTTATTTTATGATTGTCGAAGTCTTTGTCCTCTCTCCATCTTTTTACTCTTCTTAGCTAACACAGCATCTCTCTTTTCTTCTCGGCTACTCAAATCCTCATATTCAGGTTCCTGCTGGGTGACAGCAAAATGAACCCAGGAAGAGAAAATTGAAGTCCATCAGTCAACGCCACTGTTGCTGGTGATTTAAACATAGCCTCTGCCAACAGATCAAAATGACCTTTCAGCTTTGAGTGTGTATGCACTTGATTATCTGCCATTTGGAAGGGTCAGTCTGCAGGTTGTGTAGAAGAAGAGGCTGCTGTCAGGTTTTTATTACTAAAATTTAAATTACTAAACAGACACAGGCATATATTTATGTGATTTCAGAGAAGATTTCCATTCATTTCCTTGCATTCAACCTTATTTTTATCCCCCATGAACAATAATAATAATAAAATATATATATATATATATATATATATCCCACAATCTATCTGTGCGAGCAGCTGTGGGTCCCCACAACCTGGGTTAATCGCTGACCACACAAGCTCATGTCACCGCAGCAGCTGAGATAAACGAAGAAAGATGGTGGTGGTGTTTTTCTAAATGAGGTGTCATATCTGTCCAGACCTGGTCTCACCTCTCTGATATGAGACATTAATCAGCAGATTACTTGCAGGGTCACTGAATGAGCTACAACACACATACTCAGTATATGCTGTCATCTCTGTCAATGCTACATGAACGCACCATGATTGCTTTGGCTGCGATGATGTGATGGGTAATCTGTATCAAGTCTGTGTGAGTGTCCTGAAATGCTAAATTAATGCTGCTGAAACGGCAAACAACACACACATTCAGGGCACATGCATAAAAAGTAAAATAAAATGTTTTTTTGTTCAGAAAGTTATTCTGTCATGTTCCAGGCTAAAAATATTTTTTTTAACTTATCTTTTAGGTATACATGCATTTCTGTATGAGATGAGGTTTTAATGTTAAGCAAATCAAAAAGTAAATAAATAAAATTATTGAAAGAATTACCATCTGAATCAAATGCTAATGATTGCTGTGTAAATGCTCCACTTTCATGTGTGTGGTGATTTTTCAAGCATTTTAAAGCTAAGTAAAATCATACATCTCCTACAGCATCATCTGGGTGTTAGTCTACCTTTTACAGCTACAGTATGATTTGACTTGGGCTGAATTTACAGTTTACATGTTTTTACATGCACTGGTTGGACTAACAGAACAATTAGTTTTTTCTAACGTTGTGCAAACATGTTGCTTGTCTGGTTTTCAGTTGTGACCAGACTGATCAGTCATAGTCTAACCAGATTTTGCTTTCGATGGTGTAAGAGTCTAAGAGAGACATCCAAGTGCATTTTGACAAACTTCCGGAAGGCTATAATGCTTTTGGTGACGATTGCCTTGGCTCTGGTTACTCTTCCATAAAGCTTATTTAGTGGAGTTATTGTGATGAGCTCTGTATCTCAATCAAAAAGCACATTTGTGCTAAACATTCAAATTGCTCTTTGAGGGTTTTCTTCAGGATGCTGTCAAAAGGCAAACATACTATACCTTCAAGGGGTTTTTTCTCTGGTTGCATTTCCACAGCAGTAGTTCCAGATTGTTAGTTGGTCTGGTCAGGTCTAATCAATCTTTTAGTGGTTTTATATTCCTTCAATACTGCTGAAATTTTTCCATACAGACAACACTAAGTCCTATCAATATTTTCACCACTGTGTCTGGGTCTACGCCTTATTATTTTTTTTGTTACTACAGGCAAAACCTGGGACAGGTGCCAGAATATCTGATACGTCCTCTCCTACTTTTTCGGGACCCTTCCATTGAGGTCCCGACCTTACTGATCCAATCCCAAAGAGTGGAACTTGACATGCTACAATCCATTGACTGATCAAAAGAAACGTCACTTCCTGTGCGACTTGGCACTGAGAACAAAGTGGCAACAGTGTTTTACTGTACTATATTATTGCCAAGAAGAAAGAGCACAAAGTGCTGGATGTCTGCCATTCCTCTCATTTTTTTTCGTGTCGTATTCTTCTTTGTTACAATTCAAAGAAAGCAATGCACTGCTAGGACATCATACTATTGCATATCTGGCGCATCTATCGCTATCTGACAGATTCCCAGCTGACCCTTTACCAGTATGGTTGGCTGTGGAAGCTCAGCAGAGATCAGGTGGGATGAAGTGGGATGTACCTGTGCTAAGACATCATCACAGAAAAGTTTGAATATATGAAAACTTATTTAATGCACTTTTATTGTGGAGAATTCTTGATCAATTACTTATTTTTTTATTATCAAAATATTTTTATATATTTATGTCTTAGATGAGTAAGATTAAACCAAATGGAAATCTTGTCATGGTCTCAAACTTTCCATTAGCAATGTAAATTCATGCACACAAACACATGCATCAGATCCGCTGCATGCATCTCAGCAGCACCGTCGGCTATTAATTCTGCAAGCAGGATCCACATTTTGAATTTTTAAACTGAGTTTTATGATACATTTACCCAATGGGGTTTTATTTTCAGATGGTATTTAGTCAGAGAGCTATTGCAGGCACACAGAGATATTTTGGGTTTGACAGCAATCTCTTTGGAAACTTCCAAACACACCTGCCTCATGTACCATATTTCGGTGAGACACATGACTGTCATCTTGTGTTTTGCAGCAGCATCTCATTTTGGCTGAGTAGGCATGGTGACCCAGAACATCAGCATAGAGCTGGAACCACATTTAATAACAGTTTCCAAAAAATTATTTAACTGCTCAAATATTTATGCCGCAATAATAGAGATGCTCACTGATCATCTGTAGGATTTGATCATGTCAAGCTGTGAAGTTGTGAGTCGGCATTCCTGTGTGGTTCCAGTCTTTCAATTATTCATTCAACTGTTCTTAGCTTATGAGGACTCAAACCCACCAGCTTAGCATCATGCTATACATGGCTCCCCAAATTCAGTAATAATCAGCACTCTTCTCTGTTTTCTTATTGTTATGCTTTCATTCATCCTTCAGAGATGTGATTTTGCTTTTGCACTTTGTCAGACTAAAAGAAAGAGCAAAGAATTACTTGCAATAGTTCATTAAATTATGCTAGAGGCCTCATGTACTGACGTCCCAGCTACTTGTCAAAACAACATTCTGTCAAGCCTTTTAGCCTTTGGCTGCAACTCCCAACAGATGACTTCAGATTCATCTCCCCTCACTTTTGATGATTTGCATTAGTTTGTAAAGCTCTACTAGAATTTAAATCCCATTTAAGCTCCTGTCTATGAATGACTCAGCAGCACTCACATCCACCTGGCCCTGCTCTTGCTTATTTAACTTTTCAGTATTTCATTTTTAGTGCCATCTTTGTCACAAACAGCCTTCTTGGTTGTTATTAAATTAAATAAAAAATGGCAGCCTTATTTCCTTGTTGTTGTGCTCCTCAGCCTGATCAAGCAACCGACGGCTCCCTGCAAGAGTGTTGCTGTTGTTATCCAGCCACACAAGAAAAATCTTGGCCTTTGTTTGAGCCACACTCCCATCCTTGTATAAATGCTTTGAATGGGACATTATAGCCTGCCTCCATTGTTTTTAGTTTAGTTGCTAGTTAACTTGTGGGCGCAAGTATGTTTTTTTTTTGTTTTGTTTTTTAACCAGAAAAGCTAAGAGATGGGACTAGCATTTAGCTAGCTGGTGGGCTGGAGTATGTGGGTTTATTCATAAAGAGATTTGCCTATTTGTTCCCTGGTGTGTGGGCTGCAGCCTTATAGGGGCTTTTGATGGCATCTGTCTTCCTGCTCCTGCAGGCTGGAGCCTTGAAAGTGAGCTCATCCATCAGTGTGTCGAATGTCTTTGACAGGTTGTTTGTCTTTTAAGATACATGCTCTTGTCAGTTTTATGGAGATTTTCAGACTGAATTGTACCATCAAGTTTACAAATGACCTCATATCAAAACTGAGAAGAAATCCACAACTTATTCTTTAATGATGTAATGAAGAAATGGCATGTAGAGGTGAATATCTATGTAACTTTCTGACCTTAAAAATATGTTTCAAGCTTATTTTGATGGTACAGTGACTTTTATTATATACATTCCTTGAGCCATGTTGCCCAGCAGTGTCCTGAGGGTGAGAAACTGCAATTCACAACGCGCTTTTTGTCTGGGTTGTTGCATTACTTTACACTTGTATTTTCCTTTATGTCAACACACTTGCTATTTTGAATGTGCACCGTGGCTGATTTAAGATCATAAAGTTATGTAGTACTTCTCTAAGCAGAGCCTGGCTGTAAAAGAAAAACAAACCAACCATTTCGTGGTTGAATATGATTTTCACAAACCCTCCTACAAAGCTCTGATCGTCACTTTTCTCCACCAGAGAAATGACTGTCAATTTGCTGCAACAACAACAGACTTATTTCAAAGATATTTCACTGTCAGAAGACTGTCATATCCCAGTTGCAGTTTTTTTGTTTTTTTACCTTTTCCATGTTTTCATGCCTTCTGTTTTTACTCGTCACACACGTCCTTATACTTGTACCTTAAGTTGTTAGCATATCAGATTGAATATGTAAGAAGCAGCCACTGTTTAAACCCTTTAAATGAGCATGAACAACAAAATTGATCTGAACATTTTATCACGACAGTTCTCACATCTTTCAAGTTTTTTTAAAAAATATGAAACTTTTTTTTAAATATAAATATGAAACTTGAATTCTGGTTGTCCTGTTCTACACCATCACCTCAGCTAGTCACTTACAGGATATGTCTGTCAGTCAGTTGTCAGCATTTACCTTCCTCTTATCTGCCTCCTACTATCTGTCATCTGTATGTGTGCCATAATTTTATTTCCTCTCTTGCTTTGTATATTAATTTATGCGCTTCTCCACCACACACTCATGTCAAAGTTTCCTTATCTCACAGAACGTATAAATCCCACCTACAAAAATCCAGAGAATGCAAACAACACAGTTCACTCTAACGTCAGTGTGGTTTCAACATTTTGACTTCATTGTTATTTTGCCAGATAACATTTTTTAAAGGCTATCAAATCATCTCAAGACGGGTGGACTGCATTTGACTCTGATGTTAAATATTGACAAAAGCATACTGGTGTTTATTCTGCTGTGTTGAACATCTAAATATGAGTTGGTTTGTGTAACTATTAAGTTGCTGAAGAGCAGGAATTTATTTTAATAAAATCTTCCAAGCTGAAGAATACAGCCGCTGCCTGCATTTCCCAAAGTAACTCCTGTCTGTCTGCCTTTTCTTCTCTTTTGTAGTTTATATTATCTTTGTGCTTCTCTTTGTATTTTCATCAGCCCTGCTCTCACTCCTACTCCCTGATACTAGAAACCTCTAGAGGTAGCTCATCTTCCATATTATAACATAGGGAAAAGGAAGAACATTTTCCCTTCACTGAAAGTGTTAAACAGGGTTGTCATTTATTTTATTACAGCCCAGTGATTGAAAGCAGCGTAAGAAATCAGCTGCTACAGGAACAGTGTTGTTTTTGGCAGGCATCTCAGTTTTAGTCTTAGTTTTAGTCTTCAGGATGAAAATCCTTATTAGTTTTAGTCACATTTTAGTCATTTCTAAGTTTGATAGTTTTAGTCCAGTTTTAGTCCAGTTTTAGTCCAGTTTTAGTCCAGTTTTAGTCGACGAAAACTCAAAAAAGGTTTTAGTCTGGTGTAGTCAAATTAAAAAAAGTATTTTAAGGCTTTTAACAAATTAATTTAGGTCAATAATATGTATTAAAAAGTGAAATCAAGGTTGACAGGTTATTAAAAAAAAATATTGCAATTCATGAAACAAGTTAACTTCCGACCAGCAAACCCCGTCGTCGACACGGTTCATCTATGAATGAATAAACTGCTTGTCTGTGTGCACACTGCACATCTGGTGATGGGCATGGCCAAGGTGCAGCAGCATTGCTGACTGACAGATTGCACTCGTGCATTTTTAATGTTGGACAATCAGCCCTTGAAAATATTCGTCTCGCCAACAAGATCACAAACGTCTCGTCATGTTTTCGTCATCAGAGAGCCATTTTTAGCTTGTCACTGTCTCGTTATCGTCATGTAAAAAAGGTTTGTCGACCAAATAAATTTGTCATCGTTGACGGAAACAACACTGTACAGGAAGCAGTACTTACCATTTTTACATCAACTTCTGCATGTATAAATGCTTATTACTGTATAGTCATAAGCCAAGTTTCAATTTATTAATTTTCAAAAAAAAAAAGTTAATGAACAAAAAGAGACAATGTGACAAAAAATGGGTTTAAGTAATGTACACTAATTGAATGATCTATTTAATGATCTATATAATAAAAAAAATTATCTTAAATTATATATATATACTTAGGCAGCTTTACAAATCTTATTTGACCTCACAAAGATTAAAAAATATGACATACAGGCTGTTTTTGGTCTGAACTGGCAAACTTACATGACTAACTATCATCTGGGGCAGTGTGGCTCAGTGTATAGAGGGGTTGTCTTGTAGCCTGGGTGTTGCAAGTTCGATCCTCAGCCTGTCAAGCTCTTGTCGAGGTGCCCCTGAGCAAGACACTAAACCCCAAATTGCTCCTGATGGGTCTTGGTTGAGCACCTTGCATGCCAGCTTCCGCCATCAGTGTGTGAATAGGTGAATTGTAAAGGAATTTTGATAAAATCTGTGTATATAAATACAGACCATTTATATTCCCAAAATTAATGAACCTCCAGAAGAACGCTCTTTGTTTTCCTTTTATAAATGTCCATCGTTTGTAATTGTTTTTTTATTTTTATTTTTTTATTCTGGCTTTTTTTAGTTCAGACACCTACTTCGACAGAATTGATTATGCTGCCACCCTCTGATGATGACGTGCAGCCTAGTTAATTAGCTTCAAACCAATCAATGGAAATATGTATAAATAAATTTGTTCGAGTTTTTTGGATAATCAACCAGTTATTTTTTCAAATAATCATCCGAAAAAAAAGTAAAAACTAAACATAAAACACTGAATTAGTTTCCCACAGTTCCCCAGTTAGTGACATCTTCTTTTGTCACACCAACACACTGAAAACCAAGATACTTGCTCTGTGACAGGAAACAAGAAAAGCAGAAAATCCCCACTTTAACGGTAAGAAGCCCAGTTCAAATCCCATTTGTAGCTTTTTGTTGACAAAAATATTTGAATTATTAAATTGAACATCTACATACAGTTATATGGAGAGGGCCCTTATAGAGAGTAGTCTGAAAACACAAAACCTTGAACCATAATAAAAAATATTTAATTGATACTTTATATTCAAATGTGTAATTTAGATACTACAATCTAATAAAAGTTGAAGCAGGCTATGATGGTTGTCTGTTGGCAATTAGAGATACAATCACAAGGAGACAAGAAAGGACTTGTGTGTGTTGGCTCAGATGGTATACACCCCGCCTCCTCACAGAACAGGTTCTTCTTCCTGGAAACGGGAGAAGTTTTTACAAACATGATGCATTTATATTTCTTGTTATCTAAGGTATTTTTTTTTTACGAATTTTTGTTTTTTCATTTTCCTCTCCTTGTTTCCTTGAAGTACTTTTGGACTTAATGACGGGCTTTTCAGCGTTTTTCCCAGAAGAGATTTAGCATTTTTCTAGTGACAGGTGTCTCTTTCTGTTAAACACTGAGACTGGAGAGATCACATCTTTTCTGAAGTTTCTCCCAGTGCAGAGGCTCTCTTGTAGAGAAAGGGCAGGTGTCTCTGGAATTTATGCTTCTTTGAAGTATTTAAGACTAAACAATGGAAGGTTTGATTAAAAATGTTATGAACCAGAATATCTGGTGATAACAGAGGCTTTTCTTAGATTATGGAACCAAAGCTTTTTACTGAATCCTTTAATGTTTTGATTATATCTTATCTGCATAACTTTCTGCTGTGACTGTGTAATCCCACCCTTCATCTTTGCAACTTGTAGCCTTTTGCTCTATTGTTTTTCTCCTCTATCTCAGTCTTTAAATGACATGACAGTGTAACAGTCTCTTCAGCTGGCTCTGATGGAGAAAAATGCTGCAGATGGGAGAAAGCCTTATTGATGGTTTGCATGGAAAATCCTTCGTCCTCTCCACCCTGTAATCACACCCAAGGAAAATACTTTCTCCCCCTCTGCCTTTGTCTCTCAGTCTGTGTGGAGTTATGTGTGCATTTACAGTTTTGTCTCAGATCCAGGAAGCAGCCCACACAATGGCTGATGTGTCAGAATGACTGGCTCCAAATTTACGTTATGTGCTCTTAGTTTTGCAGCCTGTAATATGCTGTTAAAAGAGTTCTCAAGAGACACAGCCTGACTTTTTTAATCACGAATGTATGTCTGTGCTAATAGTGACTAATGAATTTATTTTCATTCTTTTCTTGTTCAAATCATCACTTTCTTTAACATGAAGTGCTAACTTAATAAAAACAGTGCCTTCTAACATGTTCCTTCTTTTCTCATCAGTCTTGTGTTCTTTTCCTAATCTTATAATTTCTTCTGATATCAGACCAATTATCCAAGATAAATCAGGTCTATTGTGATTTTTCTCTTATGTTTCTTCCCACTTAGTGTTGTATAGACAACTATGAAGAGATGGTGAAGATCTTGCTGGACCGCGGCGCCAGTGTGAATGCTCAGGACAACGAACTTTGGACACCGCTGCACGCTGCTGCTACCTGTGGCCATGCAGGTCTCGTCAAGATACTCATCACTCAGTAAGTCATAAGCAAACACCACACAATGTCATTGAGCTTGCAATTTAAGCTCTTAGTGCAAAACTTTAAAACGAATAAGCAAAGTGGATGCATGAACACTGGTGATTTTCAGGGTGAACAGTTTTCTTCATGGTTGCTCGTCAGATATGCACTTCATAGCAGGAGATTGTGTGCTGGAGATGAGCTCTCACAGCTCAAAATGCAAAAGGGAGGCAGGGCATGATGCAATAAATATGCACTGAACATCGGTGAGTTTTCTATTTAAGCACCAAGCAAGTGTAAAAAAAATAAACATGGGTCAGCAAAAAAATAAATAAAATTAATGCTGAAGTCTTAAACTTTACAAACAAGCACACTCACTTACATTAAGTACGCTGGAAGATTAGTTCCCACATTTCCAGCTGTTGTGAATATAGTCATAAGATTTCCAGAGAAAAAGTTAAGGTCATTTTGCTTCTCTCAAAACTCGGAGGGACATTTCTGGGCTGAGGTGTAAGTGAGAAAATATGTATAAAATAGGGATTGTGATAAATCTCAGTGTAACACTGGTTAGGTCAAATTGATTATGGGTGTAGAAAAAATGAGTGATAGCACAGCCTCTCGTTGTAAAGACCATGTAGGTAGTGATGAGTACCAACCAGTAACAGGATGAGTTCATTCAGAATGTGTTTGATTTAGCATAACGGATGACTGATTGGTTGCTTTATTGTCATTAATTGTTGCAATACAAACAATGAATTTCCACACATGGGTTATGATTAACCAGGCTAAAGATAAGTGTTTAATCAATATATTCTACATCAAGTTCAATTATGATAAAGATCGACTGAACTTGTATAATTAATGTCGGTTGTGAGCAGGCGAAGTAGTGTACTGATTTAACCACCTCCACAGATACATTTCCTGTGGAAACAAGTACTTACACTGCACTCTGAAATTAACAAGCATGTTGCTGTGATGATGAGAAATATTCTAATTCAACACTGGACGACAAACAGCAATTTTGAAGAAGCTTAAAATAGCTTTTTATTGAGTTTTGGGCAAGACAAATGAGGATATTATGCTTAAAAATCAAGAGCAGATGCAACATGGAGTTGCAAAACTTCACCTAATGGTCTTGGAAGCTGCAAGCCCATGTTAATAACTAAAATCAAAAAAACATTTATTACAATGATTAAAAAGAAATACTAAGAAAATGTGTTTAAAATATCATTTAAATATCATTTCATACTTGCACTTTGCAAATAATGTTATTTAAACACTGCTTGAAGCACTTCTGGTTGAGATGCAACCTGTATTTCGCTGCCTTGTACCTGTGACATGCGCAATGACAATAAAGTTGAATCTGAATCTGAATCTGAAAAGGGTTTAAATTCATGCCGGGAATGCTTCTATTCACCACTTAAACAGCAGTAGGTTGTTTAAGAAATCAATTTTGAGATATGTCCATTACTTGGGTGTGTTATTATGTACATGTTGGAAAAGACTTGACTTATCTTCCATCTTGATTATGCAAATGTTTTTTAATCATTCAGTTATCCTTGCCCAGGCTCTTTTCCTGTTACATGACACAGTTGCAAATATGTGGGATACTTATGAATCACAGGGAACAAGCGGTACAGAAAATGACTGACTTATGAATCACAGTGACATTTTTAGTAGGCTTTAATTAAACATGTTTTTATTAAGTTTTGATTACATCCTAATAAACCTATAACAGCTAACCACATGTACTCACACTAGGGGGCGAAGCAGGTAAATTGAGATAATGTATGTGTGAACACACACTGCATCTAGCTGTGAATACAGAGTCCTAAATTTTTGCTTGTTTTAACTAAAATACGTTGCTGCCATCTGTTGACATGTAGGACTTGTCCAACCACTGAGATTGTGACTTAAAAAAAACTTTATTTTTTTGTTGTCAATGCTTTTTTTTTTCTTCTTACTTTTCATTTGCCTTAAAACTGCTCAGACCAGGTCAAATGTGATAATTTTTAGTTTTTGAAGACAGATTTTTATTCAAAACTACTTACAAAGGAGAAACCAGCAATCAAACAAACTGCATCAAAAATTTTATCTAACACAGATGCAGCCATGAATAGCATATATAACACTTCTTTATTTAGTTTTCTCATTATCCATTGACATTGTTCATTTTGAGAATTTATTAACCAAAAAAATGCATATTTGTTGAATTACTGACCTCCTTGCCTCCCATAGTGGCGCAGATCTGCTGGCAGTCAACTCTGATGGGAACATGCCCTACGACCTGTGTGAAGACGACCCAACACTGGACATTATTGAGACGGCCATGGCCAACAGAGGTACAGAACAAATGTTTTTAAGAGAAGACAAACCAGCAGCAGCCTATAGCTCTCAGCTGATAAGAATATTTTTGTGCTTTCCTGAGTAAGTTTGGGACTTAATCATTCTCACTGCGTCTGCAGATGGGCAAACTGAGTCAGTGAGATAATGTTGCTTCTCCACGCACAGTAATAATACTGTTGCACAGAATGCCCTGTCAGCTTTTTGGGTATGAGATTGTAAAACAAATAACTGCATCTTAGTCTGGGTGCATGAAGTCCAGCTCTTTATTTCTGTTTTTATACCTTTTAAACAATAAAGCGGCACTACTGAAATTTGGCAGATTTTTACACTCTGATGCCACCCTACAGATAATTCAGCATCCGTCTTGCAGTCTATCTCTTCTGAGCTCTTTCCAGTCCATAAAAACAAAGTTATGAAGTTTCTTTTCTCAGGCTTGGGATGCTGCAGGGCAATGGGATTTCCAGGAATATAAATAATGAATGTCAGTGAACCATCAAAACAAGTCAGAAGCAGACTTTAGGGTCAGAAACGTATGTGTTATTGCGTCAAGAAAAAAAAAGGCAGATTTCTTTCATTCTGATACTTTTCAGCATGTTCTTTTTGTCATTAAAATAAAATGGATGGTTCATTTCAGACAGACGTAAACTAGAGCAGCTTTTCCATTTTGCTCACTAAAACAACAGCTGACCCCTGCAGAATTTTTCAGCTCTAGATAGTTGAATAATCTTTTATTATCCCAACATACTGGTTTTAAAAACATCTGCTGCTGGCTTAATTTAAAACCTGAATCTTGTCCAGTTATTAAGTTTTCAATTTGTCAAGTTATTTTTATTCTGCCATCAGGGAGTGTCCTAGCCATACAATTCCATACTGTAATCTTGTATTTAGGTTGGTGATTGTTGCTAAAGTAACTCATCGGCCTTAGAGTAACCTTGATTTCTACATTAATCTATTTAAACAGACATTTAAAATGAAATGTTCTTTAAAGCAGACAAATCAGTTAATTACACTTTTCTTGTGTGGTTTTGGCTTTTTGAAAAGTCTTGTCTCAACCTTTAATACTCATTAGATGCTTTCACTGTCATTTCAAAATTAATTGTAATGTGACTGAACAGCAAAGATTAAGCATCTCCTTTAACTGTGCAGCTCAGAGCTGTTGGCTCTCTTCCTGCATTTCCCTCCACAGGAACACATTACTGAAGAAGACTGCAGCAGACTTGTGACCTCAGACAGCACTTAGTGTCCTGCACTGATTTCGGATTGACACTCCAGGGAGCTCTGAAATATTCAGAGTTGACTCCATCTCCTGATGTGATGCAGATTTGGATGCTGTATATTCATGCTGCGCCACAGTAAACAGTGGCAGTCGGCACAGTTTGTCTGTGTGACATGAGAGTTCAAGGAGATCAGTGCTGACGTATGTGTTTAAAATGTGTAAGTAAAGGTGACAGTTTTGTTTATCTGGAAATTAAATCAACCCTCTAAACACAAGGGCTTGTCAAAGTTTTGCTTTTATTCTCTGGTAAATGGAAACATTTACAGTCTGGCATGTTCACACAGTTAGCTACAAAATTTGTTTGAGGGGAATTTTCAGTTCCAGAGAAGCTGCTGAAGTTTGCTTGCTTTTAAGGAATGAGCAGCAAACTGTGCTTGTATTTTGGTTGACAGCTTAATGAAACAAAATCACAGTTTTGAGTTTGGCTATATGCTATAGCCTTGAGGGGTAGTAATTACTAGGTAAACAGAGGATTTCAGGAAGTTATTATTGCAGGTTAAAAAGTAACAATATAATAGGAATATATAGCTAACAGGACTGAATGTAGCTATATGTTTATTTTACAATGAGGCGTCAACAAAACTCTTTTCCCTTTTTAAGAAAAGTTATAGTGTTTTCAGTCGCCTTGCTGCTCACCACCTCTGCTACAGACATACCTTAAATACAGAAATAAATCCAGATCAGCTGTCTCAGACTGTAGAAGGCAGTAAGTTTTTCCCTGGTTAAGGTGCCCTTCAGCATTCCACTAAATTCCCAATTCATCACTGGGCTGCTTGGTGGTAAAGAGCAGAAAGCTGACTGTGCTGATGCAAGATGCTGCGGGAGCAACACGTCCTTAGTTATATTTCCCTGGATATTTATAGGTCAGAAAAGCTCTGTTATGATAAGCGTTGTATTGTAAACAAATGCAGGGTTAATAACTTTGGTTTTGTTTTAACTGTACAAATAGGCCACATGACACCACATTATGTGGGTTGCATCCTGGATGTGAGCCAATGTTGGAAATGCATACAGAGACAGAGTGGGGCCCTAGAGAGTGAAAACACACACTCGAAAATGAGGTTCTCAGCTTACAATAGGATCACTCGAGCTGCAGAATGCAGATAGCGGTACAGTAGGTGAGAAGAATAATTATTAAGCTGATCAAAAGGAGCGCAGCTTTGCTAATTGCTCCGGTAATGTTCTCAGCTGTGTAGTGTGGAACAAGACTTCTCTCTCCAGAGATGATGCAGGGATGATCACACAGACACACTGTCTGTGGCACACACACACACACACACATATATAAACACGTATTTAATATGCAGCATCGACTAATCTGACTCTCCCTTGATCCTCCCTGTGAAGTTAAGTTCATCTATGATGAGCTGTAGGGATGAGAGAGAGATCTGTCTACTTGAAGTAAAGCTTGGGACAGTCCAGTTGACTACACAAACCACTGACAGCACCACTGGCACAGATAATGCAGTTTTTCCAGCTATTTTAAATGTAAACCTGCCTTGATAAGTGATAACAGACTCAAAGATGCCTGCTTTAATTAATTATTTAAATTAAATAATACATTTAAAATGAGCGGCTAGGTGGCAGCAATTGTTGTAGGCCTGATCACACCATTTGAATTTTTTAAATACCGTTGGCTTTTTCAAAGAAAATCCTCTGTCAAGTAATTTTTCATGCTGACTCAGAGGCTGTGCTGCACAAGGGCTTTCTTCTTGTACCTTAAACTGTCTTTAAGATCTGTCATGATGAGTGCTCATGTAAACAAAAGGCCAGAACGCGACAAAACTTTTGCGTTTTACCGTCTCAACATTGTGGTGTAAACAGGGCCTCAGTTTGATGTAGAAATTATCAACACACATTCACGCACACACACATTCACATGCAATAATAATAATAGTAATAAAATAACATAAGTGATTAATGATTAATCAGTGATTAATGATTTACATATTTTTTTGCTGCTTAGCATTTCTAAGTTTTTCTGTTCTTTTTTCCCCTTTGTTTTTCATTACAACACATTGAAGATAGTTCAGACAACATAACAAATGTCACTGTGCCATCAAATAAGTCAGTTTTTAGGTCGGAAAGTTACATACTACGTCTTTAAGTACAATAGAGAGGGTTTCACCTTCTGACAGAAGCAACAGAAACCCAAAAGTAAAACAGTTGGAGGGGATGCAGTTGCCAGAAGACCAAGATTTCCCTCGCTTCTCAACACCCTCTGGGCCTGATTGCAAATTCAGTTCACCCTTTATTGCAATCACTGACTGACACTCATGTTGGCTCCTGTTGCAGTCGAGAGTGTGATGCTGAAACAGAGGTTCAATTAAAAATATGGTCTGGATGCTGGAGCACTTGATGCATGGATGGATTTATTTGTCAGTGTCGTGAGAAAAGGTCCCAAGACTGAAATCTTGTCAATAAAATATGCACAGTCAGGTGGCACCTGACTTGTTCCGCAATTTAGTTTAGGTAGGGGTGATAGTTTCATGAGAATCTCTTTCATTTTTCCACCAAACCAAAGTGATTTTGTGCATGTGCTAAAATAATCAATTGTTGTGATTATTCAAACTAGGCTTTTGTTTCTAGCTAAGAATTGTTCCAAATTTATCTTTTACTTTTGGTGTTATTTTTAGAACTTGTATATCTGAAAACGTCTGACTCACATTTTTTTGTCTTATTTTGTATAATGAAAATGTGCATGATTTTGAGGGAGAGGCTATTTCATTTATTGTATTTGGACGCACAGCCCAGTTCATCGCAGCTGGGCTGTTAGGTAAAGTGTGCTGGCCACAGCAGAGTCCTACCTGGAAGCAGGGCGATGGAGTAAAGGAGGAATATAGAGCTGACACGGAATCATCTGAGCTTATAGGATCAGGGTCGGTACGAAAGTATTTTACCACTCAGACAAAAACGTTTTTTTCAAACATTTACCAAATAAAAATTATGTACAGCAGGGTTTTCTGTTGATTCTCAACCAATTTATCCAGTTCCCCAAAAAAGGTATCAAGAAATTAAATTATTTATTGTATGTAAAGGTGATCTGACGTCCAGTAGTCATAATGTTGTTTTTTATTTAGAAGAATCTGAATCTTATGCCAAGTTTTTATTTTCTAGTTTGTACAACATCCCTTCAAAACATCAAAGAGCAGCCTGCATCTGTCACTTCAAACCAGTCATATTTCACACAACCCATCCAGTTACATTTTTTTTTTGCTGCACCATAAGCTATGACTTATTGAAGACGTCAATTCTTGTCAGTCAAAAGCTTGTGTCCCAGCTTTGTCAAGCCCTAGACGCTTCTTTGTCCAGTATCAAAACATGCTGTAGTTATAAAGCTGTCAAAGAAAGAAAAACAAGATGTTCTCCTGGTGGATTAATTGCAGCTCTCTTCCATGTTTGACAGGTATCACCCAGGAGATGATCAACGAGACACGAGCATCCACAGAGAGGAGGATGCTGGGAGACATTCAGGAATTGCTGAGACAAGGAGAGGAGGTCAACCAACAGGACTGTCAGGGAGCCACACTGGTAAGGCGCTGGCTACATTAAATAGTGGCTGGCACTGCTACAAAAGAGTTTTCCCTACTGGAATACACATGCAAACCTTATTGTGGTGTTAGAGCACCTATAAGAAGTACTTTTAGTAGTTTATTTTAGAGTAATTTGAGTTAGACCATTATAAAAAAAAGCAATCTTTTGAATAACGATTCAACACAGCTGCTGCTGTTGTTACACTTTAGATACATTTGTTTCTTGTAGATTTTTGAAGGACTACATAAGGAAGATAATTTATGTTAGACGTCATACCATACCACACTGTGGAGTCTGAACTGTCAGGTAGGAAGCCTGGTAGCTTGATGACATGTTACAGTTTTTACATGTCCATCCCTGAAAAATTGGTCCTGTCCCAGAGATTTCTACAGTTTTCTTCTTCCAGATTCTTCTCCCAGCTCTTTCATCATTTATAAACTAAAAGAATTAAATAGAAATTATTTCCGGTTTTATCTTTAAGCAGAAATGTAGGTAAGTCTGAGTGACCACATGCAGCACAAGTCAATTTTACTTCGCAATCTGAGCACGCCCACTACACATGCACCTGGATCAGCCCCCATTCAAACAAAAACAACATAAAGGATGAGGAGAAAAACAATCCCTTTTCTGATCGATGTATAGGTAAAACTGATTTGATGGAGATGTTTAAATATGGTCTGACTTGCTAAATATCTAAGATTCAGTAAAGCCAGTTAACCCTGTCATAGTGCTGTACCAAGAAGAAGAAGAAGGAAAAAAAAAGACAAGGTGGTGTGTAAATGTTCAGTGGACTATCTTCATTATGATTTCGCCATTTAAAGATAATGCTCTCTGCAGTACTATCTCGTAAGGCTGTAAAACCTTCAGAGCTAATCAGGCATTAGAAGCTCATTATCTCCTTATGGTCAAGTCAGATGTTTGATGTAAAATGCTCTGCAGATATACAAGTTATCTTTGAATGCTAACCTTGAATGCAGAATATACCTGCAGTCTGAACTTAAAACACTAAATTTAAATAAATTTTTTAACACATCACAAGAAGCAGAGGCACATTCAAACAGAAATTTAATAATTAGAGTCGTAAGAACTTAATTTATTAATAGTGGAACATCCTGTTTGTTTCCTGTTGTGAGTACATTTTAGGCTATGAATACGACTTAATAACCTCAAAGGTTTGGCACAGTTAGTGAAGATACCAGTCACTGATGTTTTTACATCTTCAGATAAATGACTGAAAACCTAGAAGTTTTAGATGTTGATGTGCCAATCACGTCCTGTTTTTTGCTAAGCAGTGATTAGAAAGAACTGAAGCATGCTAAGATCAACTTCATGTCTTTATGCTTTAAATACTCAGTATTATTGTAAGTCAGTTTGTTTGTGTTAATTACGAGGTTTACTGAATAAATTTGTGCCTCAACTTGTTTAACGGTTCAGTGCAGTGTTTCATTGAAAAGTCGAGCAGGGCACAAATAAAAATTTCTGAGAAGGCCGTGTAATTTCAGACCTTAATGACGTTCTTGTGTGTCAGGGATTTAGCTACACTGGGGAAACACACAGACGGATCACAGGATGGATGCAGCGATGAGATGGTAGAATCCAAAAATAACCCTGCTAAGCTTTAAAGTCTCACTACAGGTTGTCTGATTGTGCTGCTTGTCCTGTTGTTGTTAATCTTTATTTGAGCATTATGAAGAAAACTAGAGCATGTCATAAAATCATTGGCATAGAAAAACCAAGAACTGGCTGGAAGTTGCATAAATCATTTGCTTCTGTAGTGAAATGCATTTTTCTGTCTTTGTTTTTATGTGATATGATTTTGTGATCATGTGGCTGCAAATAGTTTTAACATGCTAATGCAAACAATAAAAACGGGGGACAAATAGAAGGACGAAAGTGCGACTGCAGTTGCGACAGACTTCCACTGTTTAAATACAGACATGTACAAATATGTCACAAAGCACACGATCACAGGGAAGTGTGCTAAAAAAAACAACAACTGATCATGTAGTTAGAAACCTGAGACTGTAACACATTTTTCAACCTTGAATCTTGCATTTTTTGTGAAAATATCTCACGTGTAACAAGACCAAATAGTTAGAGTTAATGCCATCTGTCAAAATAAACAGGAAATGCTGCGTTGGGTGAGAACAAAGATTGTTTTAACTTGTTGAAGTAAAACCAATTATACATTTTTTGTAGCAAATGTAAAACTGATGATTTGAGTGAAAATTGAACATGGGAGTGTCTCTGTCCCAGCCTTTTATGGACAGGAAGTGGGTAAACCAGGTCAGATTACTGGAGATACAGCTGGAGGAACATGGGGTT
The DNA here is from genome assembly GCA_037177495.1 of Rhadinocentrus ornatus. NCBI lineage: Eukaryota > Metazoa > Chordata > Actinopteri > Atheriniformes > Melanotaeniidae > Rhadinocentrus > Rhadinocentrus ornatus. The sequence continues at coordinate 19,284,471 of JBAMHW010000003.1, forward strand.
TTTACCATGCATGCTGGTCCACCATCTTGATCCAGAGTCAGCTATAGGCCAAGTCACTGATCTAAGATAAATATAAGTATATCTATAAAATCAGACCATGAATTTACAATCATTTACAAGCCTGTATCCATACAAGCCAGTTCATAAAAAATCATTGCCTAGCTAAAAAGAACCAACAGATTATGTCCAATCATAAGTGAACATGTTCAGAGTTGACCAAACTAAATCTGATTTACAGTTCTGGACCTGAAAAGTAGACTAGTTTTCTGCAGCAGAATTCCTGTTTTTCCTAATAAAAGCAATAAGAACCCTTCAATACATTCTCACAAGCAGAAGATCTCAATCACCCTCTGAACCAGTTAAGGGATCTAAAACCAGACAGCGATGAGCCCTGCAGGAATTGAGTGACCTTAACATTCCTCACATGCTTCTGGTGGCCCTTTCCATTACAGAGTTTTAGCTCAACTCAACTCTACGTGTGTCTTTTTCCCTCCCTCACAATAGTATGTACCACCTAGTACCAGGTGGGTGTTTTTTTTTTGTTTTTGTTTTTTTTGCTGATTCTAAACATTGCAGACTACAGATCAGATAAATTCCTTAACTATGGATGTAAAATCAGCAGCTATGGCTAAATAGCCAAAAATATGTGCTGCTTTCTAAAAGTACTTTCTAAAAGTCTCTTACCTCATTTGAAAATACCATCAGGTCATAGAAAAATGATTGGAGAATTTCTTAAAGACTTAGGAAAAGACAGCCATGCTCTGCTAGAGTCCAGTTACACTTCACCATGCTGTGGCTTCCAGTGGTGAAACAGATGTTCAAATATATATTCCACTAACAGCACCAAGTATTTCACCAAATGTATTCTCATCATGTGGTTTCAGCAACACTATAACATATATTTTATGTTATAATAAAATATAAAATATTACCTTATTATCAGGGTTGGTTATTCAGTAAAGTTGAGAAAAAGCCACAAAAGTAAATGATGATACAGGCTGCTTACTTTTGCTGGTCACACTCATCTTTGTATCCTCATATTTTTTTATTTCGATTAATTAGTTTGTGCAAGTGGACAAAAATAATTGAGGAGTAATTTAAATGGAATTTGAGTAAGGAACAGTCTAATTCTTTCTTGACAGTCGGATGTTTCCTATTCTAAAGGAGATATAAAGGAAGCACTGAAGCGCCTTACCTTTGACCCGCTCAGACCCATGCCCCTTTAGTGTTGAGGAAGTCTGTCTTTTAGAGACTGACTATCAGCCTCAATCTGTTTAAGGTGATATATCCTGTTTTAACTCTGCATATAACCAGAGAACACAGAAAAACATGCAATGAGTTCTTTAATATTTCTTCTTCTCTGCTGTCTGAAGATGCGCTCTGTACTACACAGCTGTGCTCACTCTGAAGATATGTTAGACACTTTTGTACACAGAGCAGCTTGAAAACTCAAATGCTCAAGTGCTATGACCTTTACACACACACACACAAGCATACACCAAGGTTTAGTGTCTCTTTTGATGACGCTTCAGTGGAAAAATAAAGAAGGGTTGAATCAAGCTGTACTGTGCAATGGAACAATGACAAAAGATACAGTTATATAAGAGGTAGATCAGGAAGCCAATGTTGCAGACTGGAGTCAGTCCTTTAAATCTTCAAAATGTTCTTTTTAAGATACGTTTAGTATTAGTTTCATCGCAGGAAAATATGGGCAGGAATGTACACGGGTGTAATTTTGTCTTTTTTTTTTAGCTTTTCTTATTTGCAGCAGTGCAGAATTGCATTATTGACCAGGGAATGGTAAAAACTAGAAGCTAAATTGCAAACATCTGCAAGAATATCCTATTGGAACTAGAACAATGACATGACCAACACAAGGCCCTCCGCTATAGTACTTGCAGAACCATTGTGGTTTAATAGCTAAGTAGGAAACCCAGGAAAGGTGAAGGAAATGTGGTAGCACCAGTATATCAATATATGCAATAACATCAAATGGTGTCATTGGAACTGCTGTTTTTTTGTTTCTGGATATGGTGACTTGATTGCAAGCTGAGATGACTTAGCTGGTAGCTAACTTTGGTGTCCCATATTCATGCTAACACTAGTGCTAACAGTGGAATCTGAAATAGTGCGCAATACTGTAAGCACAACATAATGTAAGCAATGCATTACCATAAATTGGCCAAATGGACACCTAAAGAAGAACTTTCTATCCTTTCAGCTGTGTATACTAACTCTGTACAACCTATTTATGAGAAGGCATGGAGCTACTTCATGCCGATTTAGCTGATGTTAAATTAGGTTTTCTCTTTTTTTTATGTTTTTTTTTTTTTGTTTTTTTTTTTGCAAATCTATGCCAGAATGGGTTCTTCTAAATTTAGCTAAGTTCAGCTTGGTAGTTTTTGCCCTGCCTTACAAATGGACAGCTAGAATCGTGTACCTTTCTTTGCAGAGGAGTAATACTTCTCTTATCTAGACCAACATCTGCAGATGTACAAACTCCCCTGCACTAAGTAAAAAAAAAGAGAGATATTTATAAGCTGCTTGTTATTTCAGCCCAGTTGTGTTCAGAGTTTCAGTAGGGCCTTCAGGTCAATGCCATCACAACAAACTAATCCTGCCTGACAAACCATCGGGCTGAGAGATCAGACCTGCTCTCATACGTTTAATTTCTCAGAGATTTAGTCATTTGAAAGCCGGAAAAAATACATTATTACTAAAATAAGCTTTTGTGTAGTTTACATTATTTGGGGGGAAATTTCTTGGACATTACCACACAAAGCAAAAATATGTATCAGCCTCTACACAAGATTTTACTTTAAATATACATTTCAGAGTGAAAAGTGTTGATTAAGTTTGTAGTTTTCTTAAAACACATCAACTGGATAACCTTTTTGTTTTAGCATCTTGTCCAGGAGGGACGTCTCTTGGTTCCTAAGCGTTTTGGATGAACATGACCTAGAACATAGAGAATCTACACAGAGCTTTATTACTAATGCAAATGTAAAAATCAAATATTCAAACAAAGATCCTCAAAGTAGATTGAATATCTTTGGTTTTGGGACTTTTGGTCCATCAACCTCAATAATCTGAAAATATCACCTGATGCCCTGAAAATGACAGAGTTAATGTTTTGTGAAATTTTATATTCCGAACATGAGGCTTTGCCTCTTTTAAACTTTCTTCTTACCACAGCCGACTCTATTTCCACCAACATCTCAGGCAAGTCAATCATTGCTGGTGGGCTACTGGTGCACCAATGTGGGAATATCACCACAGACCCAATTTATCCAGAGAGGTCTACCTGCTCAGAGTTAACCCTTTTAGTAACATGTATAATTTAACATATGTAGTACAGCAGGGTGTAACAGGGTTTCTTATTCTATTGTATTATTCTTGTACTCTTGACTACAGCTGTTCATTTGATAATATTACGTTTTTTTAGCAGAAAACCAAGCAGACACCAGACTAATCTGATGTGTTTGGCCACTTCAGGATCCATTTCAATTCGAAATAAATAGCTGTGGCTATGAACAGTTTGGGGCTGTATAATATGAATTTCATCCGAGTGGCCAAAAGGCAGTTCAACAACAGGGTAGGACTAGAATTAATATCCTGCTATTACAGATAAGATGAAAGAGCGCATGCAATGATCCACTCTTCACAGCTATTAGACCTCTAGAAATGTCTCCTGATAGAAAACGTCATATGAAAGCAGTAGAAACTGTTTTAACTGCTCAGCACACTATGAACCTGAACTGATGGCACAGCCTTTTTACTTTATGTGTCTAACCTGACAAGCACAAAGGTGCTCAGTGGCGCAAATATATCCAACTACCATAATATTTGAAAATCTAATTCTGGGGATTTTTATAGTGTTATGCTGTTACTAATGCGACATATTTGGTTCATGAAATCTAAAGCCACAGTATAGATGCCAAGACAAATTACAGCAAATCCCATTCACTGGAAAGTTTAAATCAGCACTTGTGCTCTTTCCTTGCAGCTCCACATCACAGCAGCAAATGGCTACGTGCAGGCTGCAGAGCTGCTGCTGGAGGGGGGGGCTCGCATGGACCTAAGAGACTCAGATGGATGGCAGCCTCTTCATGCTGCAGCATGCTGGGGTCAGGTAAGGTAAACACAACAGGAAACATGAAACAGATAAGCGCACACACAAGGGTTGCTGAAACAATCAATGTAATTTGCTGCTGTTGTTGTTTCAGATGCATGTGGCGGAGCTGCTGGTGTCACATGGAGCCAGTCTCAACGCCAAAACCTGTCTAGAGGAGACTCCCATCGGTACGGTAAAACTTAGCCATCTATCAGTTTCCCTGGTGGGGCGGGGGTTAAGAAAAATCATCTCAGCAGTGTTTCACTTCCAGCTCTTTCAGTCAAAGTTTAACATCTCGTGTTATTTTCCAGTCAGAAATGTCCAATTAAAGTGTTGCTATTAAATATAAGGTTTGAGATTTATATCAATATTGATTATTAAGTAAGTAAGAAAGTAAAACTGATCAGCATAGGAAAGCATTTGCAAACAGTTTAATTGAAATTATGTAATTTGTCCCTGTCTGTTCAAGATCTGTGTGAAGATGAGGAGTTCAGAGCCATCCTGCTAGACCTGAAACACAAACACGACACAATTATGAAGTCACAGCTCAAACACAAGACGTCCTTGTGCAGGCGGACGTCCAGTGCAGGCAGCCGTGGGTAAGTGCTGACATCTGCTGGTCTCACCACAGCTATTACAAAGTATGTTTTTATACTTTATGATTTTTAGTAAATAGGGAAATGTAGTAGAAGAAAGCAAAGATTTCATATAATACCCTTGTTTTACTCACAGTTTTGATAATGAGAGATCTTTGTGACTGAATGGCTTCATAATGTCTGATTAATAGTGCTGACACAGCAGGCAGACAGGTAACTATTTGCCTCGGAGCTTCATCTTATAGAGAAATTCACTTGTTTTCACAGAAAAGTAGTGCGGCGAGCCAGTCTGTCAGACAGACACAACTTATGTCGAAAAGAGTACGAGACTGAGGCCATCGTGTGGAGGGGAGGAAGGGAGGAGGAAGAGGAGAAGGAGAAGGAGTCTGATCAGGAGAACAATCAGGTGCTTAATGTAAGTGTTTCACTGTCACTGCTAGTTTTTAGGAGCAGAAGTTGGATTGTTGATGCATTTCTTTTTCAGCTCTCTCTACATACGATAACATGACAAAAGTGTGTTTAAAAGCAAGAAAGATTAGAATCTGCCCCTTTTAGCCTAAATGTCAGGTTGGGTGTAGATGTGTCAGAATTGAGGAGTCAGGACTTCCTCCAACGCTCAGCAACAAGCATGCAGGACGAAGCCCACTGTGGGAAAAAATAAACTCTAAAACTAAAGTCTATGTATATACCTATGCAACAATCTGATGAACATTATTAGCAGCTTATTTAAAGTAGTTAAGAGGAATGTAAAATATTATCATGACCTGAAATGGCATTTTACTGAAGTAGATAGCAGAAATATATTAAAATTTATACAAATTTATAAATATATGTAGCAAAACATTTCGGGGGATTTTCTCTAATCTTATTTTAATTGAGTGTCAAATCCAGGATATTTGATGATATTTGATAAAACAAAGTCAGGCCTTTGTTTAATTATCTCTAAGATGAAGCTCACATAAGGATCAGAGTAATCCGTATTGATGTCCTTCAGGTCAAGCCAGTCGTAGCCGTGGAACTGCCAGACAAGTCCAAGCTGCCTACCATCCTCAAAGATTGCAGCAGCAAACAAAACGGTCTCATCACCACCACCACGTCTATGCCACCTCAGCCGCCCTCCAATGGCAGCACGTCATCTGCAAATAAGGGTGGGGTCGTCACCACTCAGCCCACCCAAGAAGAGGCTTTGCCAAGGGAGCGTGCTCAGACTTTGTCAGAGCTGAAGAAACAGAGGGCTGCAGCCAAACTGTTGAATCACCCCTTGTTTAACGGTCATCTTGGTAACGGCTCCACAGACTCATTCACTGATGCCAAAACCAACTCAGAAGACCCTCGCATGCCGCTGGTCTCCTCCAATGGCAACACAGTTTACTACACACCTGCCAGCGGTGATCCGCCGCTCCTGAAGCTGAAACAGCCTGTAGAGGAGGAGCAGCCAAAGGTGCAGACCTGCTGCTGTGTGTCATAGCAACATGTGACAGGAAGGAATGTGCTGTACAAGGGAGGAGAGGAAAGAAGGAAATGGAGAGTATTCCTGTCCCTAACATCCTGTTTCTCTCCGACTTTAAACTTTATCCAGAGAAGTTGGGAGGCCCAATGAAGGTCTGAAAACTTTGCATACCTCTATGTCACATGACTTCTGCTTTATTTGGAGACTTTGTCCCAAAGCAGGCATGTTTGAAGTGGAGCAGAGAGGAAGGAAAGACACTCAGATGTGTTACATGTTTCTGCAGATGTAACCTGGATTATTTTCCCCTTCCTACAAGGATGAAGAGAAAGCCGAATGGTTAGAGAGAAGAAGCTGCCTCTATGGCTTTACTGATTTTTTTGTCCACCTTCAATGGGTCAAAGAATTTGAAGCAGGGGAGGAGTAAACATAACAAGTTATTGCATGTTTCCCCCCAAAATGAGACAGAAAAAAGCTCTTTAATCCCACAAATGGATCTTTATCAGGTTCATAAACAACCTTTCCTCTTTTTTTTAAAACATTTTTAAATGAGAAGGAAGGCTAATTAAAATATTGCAATGCCCAATGTTGTACCACAACATTGGAGGAACATTAAAATGTAGCAAGAGAACACGTGACATTTTCTTCCAAGTCTCTGTTTTTTTAACTCCCTGCAAAGCTAAAGGAAGGAATGCCAGAAAACAGTGTTAAACTATTTAAGAAGTGTACTTCTCCAGCTGATAGAAACGATAACAGGAAAGAGTAAATTTCTGCACGTGTTTAAAACTGTCACTAAATTCTGTCAACTATACTTCACCTCACCGTCCTCATATCAAACCTAAACTGACAGGTCAATGCTTTGTATTGTGTATAATCCACTTTGTGTTTGCTCATATAGATAATTTAAGCAACCATGGTCAAAAATTTGCTGTTCGTTTTGTTATTTATGAAATTAATGTGTACAAGCCATTATGGTCCCTTAAGTTGAGTGTATTTATTATTTGGATGCTATGTGGAGAGTGTGAATGCCGTATGAGATGAGCTGTGAGGATGCATCTTTCCAGCGAAGCACCTTCTGACATGGAAAAATCTAATTATAAATTGAAGTGAAGGGTTACTGTCTGATGTGTGTACATGTTGTTAAATACAAGCCATCCTGTTTGGGTGAGTTCATATTTTTCTCATTACAAATAACAGTGTTATTTGTTTTTGTTATTCCTGGTGGCCATTGTGTGGCTTTAGCTTCTCCCCCGTCACTGTACTTGTCTTATTAAGAGAAATTGTGTTGTGTAATGAATTACTGTAAGTGTGTTAAGAGTTTTCAAAAGATGCACACAAACTTACTCCTTAATGCCTCTTTAAGAAAAAAAGAAAAAGAAATAAAAGAACAAAAAAAAGAAAAAAATCATTAATCCTCCCATGGCTCCATATCAGATGTACTTTAATGCATCGTGGCTCAAAAACATAATCCACACTTGCTATTTTTTGCGCAAGCGGACAATAAAGTATTATCTTATCTTATCATTTCACAAAAAAAGAAAAACAATCACTTAAAGGAATAGTTTGACATTTTTTGGAAACACTTGTAAAGAGAGTTATATAAGAAAAGCAATAGTATTCATACTAAATGTGTAGCTAGCGTCAGCAGCTACTTTGCTTAGCTAAGCTAAGCTCAAAACTACCCACAGAAATAACCAGCATAACAGTGTCCAAAACTAATAAGAACTGCTTACATAACAGCACCGCAGTGTCTTGGCCAGTTACCTAAAGTGGGAAAAAATACAACCTTAACTACAAACATTAAGAATGATTCTGCTCAGTTAAAACTGCAAGTGGAAGAAGACAGAATATTTCAATAGGCTGTGACCTCCTCTTTTTTCCTCTTTACCCCTCTGTGTCCTAACCCCCTTCCACCAGACAAGCATGTGTACAGTACAAATTTCAAACATGCTTAAAATGGCTCCTCAAACCCTACTCTACTTGATAAAAGTTCTCTGTTTATCCCCTTCATCCACCACATCCTTCTATCAGAGGTCAAGATTTTATACCAAACGTAATGCCAAATATCCAGCTGTTCTAAAATGTGATTATTGTCATGGGCATTTTACATGGTAAGTCAATATCTCTGCTACGAGAGTAAGTTGTTGCAGTCTAAGAAATGCACGCTAGCGTAATAACAAGTTTAAACTATAAAAGAAGAAAAGGCAACAATGCAGAAGATTGACAATCAAAAATATTCTTTTATTTTCCCATGATTCCCTCATTTTTTCGATTACTGTTCATCATCCTTTGCCAATACTATTTTCATGTCTAGACATGTCAGGACAAATATGCACAAGATTAAAGATTTTATCAAATGCTGGCATGAGGTGGTTTCATAGTTTTACCGTTGTTATGTTAAGCTAAGATGGCCAGCTGATGGCTGTGGCTTCATATTTACTTCTAACTTAACACTCATGAAAGCAGATAGTTGGATTTCCAAAAATGTTGGATAATTCCTTTAATTTAAGATTTAAGCTCCTCTGATCTTGTAAGTGCCAAAGAGTCTTCCACGAGTTGAAAAACATTGTAGGTTTCTTTATTTCTCTTTATTTCTAATAGCCAACAATTTGAATAGTCTAATTGCCTAAAACACCATTCTGACACATTTTACCCCCGAGACATCAACTGTACAGTGTTAAATATTTGTGCAGATGAGTTTGTACATATATTTGTGTTAGTATTACTTTACCTGATCCCATGATTTGTATTTACATGTCTGTGTTGTTACTGTTAAAGAAAATATAGGAAAACACAGTTAACCTGTACTGATTAACAGTTTAGCAGCGATCATTTGTAAAGGGGAAACTGTGAGGCTATGTAGTCCAATAGTTCATTCGGGTGTCTTCCCTGCTGGTCTGAGATGAGTGTGCATCATTCAGAGCTGAAAGGCAGAATTTTTTTTTTTAAGGAAAATGTTTGAAAAGAGCCAAGTTTTCATTTGGATTCTCAAAAGCAAAGGGTTTATGCTTTTCTGGTTCAAATTACTGCAATTCAATGTCTTTGCATATATTTTGGGCTTTTGGTTGAAAAAAAAAATCATATGAAATCTGAGCTGCTGCTAACTAATAAAATCAAAAGTTTTAAATGAATAATTAAATTAATTCAGACTGAGTGGAAATTTTGAGCATCACCCTTGTTAATAAGAACCAGAAAGGGACAGTCACATGTTAAAAATTAACCTGTGTTTTCATGGTATACTGTATACAGATCAATGCTTGTGTTTGACTACAAGCCTTGTTGTCTATAATGATAAAATTATAAGGAGGACAAACTACTGATTTTGTAATTACTGGAATATATTGATGGTTGCATTAACATATTTTGAATAAATTGTATATTTTGAGAATTTAAGATTGTGTCTTAATTAGTAAAGCCCTTCTGTTCTCAGTTACAGCTTACTTCTTAGTTTTAATGAGAATCAGCTGTACTTTCTTTATTATTTTCTTTCAACATTGTGCTGTTTTCATGCCTGCAGTTAATTTCACTCGTCTGCATTATTTGCTCTACAGCTCCCTTCTGTTTGTCTAAGAAGCAAAGATTGTGTCGCTGTCCTTCATCACACAGCTGTCAGGATCTTGGCTCAACATCAGCTACTCCCATCAATGGTTTTCTGTTTCGTTTCAGCCACTGTTTCCCTGCCTATGAAAAAGGTCAGCAGGGGTTGGTATTTCTACAGGATGCACACAGCAGTGGTTGCTCTGATGCATGACTGCTGGCCTGTAGAGGAGAGGGAAGAGGAAAGTTGAAAAAAAACCTTGACATTTAGTGTTCCGCTTATTGAGCCTGTTATTGCTGTTGCTTTTGTTTACATGAATACAGTTTTATCTTTTTGAGCAATTTACCATTATTTACTACTCATTATGTGCTCATAAATTAGCAACGTTTCCCCTAGATGTTTGGGGTTAAATCAAATTAACTTCACCTTCTTGGGAGGGCGGAGTGCCCCCCTTAATATAATAGTAGGGGGAACACTGAAATGGCACATGTTTACTTTTACGTCAGCTCAGATATTTGAACAATAAAGCAGCAGAACATTGAACTCTACTAGTCTTCAGTGTGCCTTGAGCAAATATACAGAGAAATTATCTATTCATCGGAAGCTCCTTCTGTACACAGTCAGTATGCCCAAAGCATATAGACAGAGAGGATGACAGTGGTGCTGAAAACACACGACCTGGACAGCATTAGCCTCCTTTGTGTTGCCTGTCTTTACTATTGGGCCTCAGCTATACTAGGACAGAGCCAACTGGCTCTGGTCCCTGTTCTTCACTCCTCTTCAGTGAAGGGCAAAGTGGATCGGATCCAGAAAAAAGCATACAGAGACATATGGACCACTCAGCTAGTTACATGAATGGAGGAATGCACAAAGAAGACATAGAGGAAACCAGTAGCAGATGATGAAGCAGGAAAATGAACCAGTGAAGGAGGGAAACAGAAGATATGCAAATGAGGCGGCCTGCACTGGGAAGAGGCCACCAATACAAACAATGCTATCTGATTGCTGTAAGATTTATAGAAGAGCTGCACAATTATAATGGATGGATGGAGGGAAGGCTCTGAGGGTCAGAACATCTGCTCTTTCCCATGGACTTTAAGCTTCTCTGTTATTCAATCTAACTTTAAAATATTTGAGTCAATCTGAGATCTGTCTGCTTATCTGCTGATGAGAAGCTAGAGACCCTCAGACATGAAACTATACACTGTGTCACAACTACTTCGATCCGATATTGTGAAATATGATGAATTAATAGATGCCGTAAGAAAGTCAATTTTGATTCCATTTGCCTGGAAGCTTATTTTTTTGTAACCATTTCGTAACCCTTTTCAAGTATTTTTAATGCCTACACTGATAACGATATGTTGCTTAAATCGAGCCACACAGCCCACCAAATGAGGGAACTAATTAACAAGCTTATGCTAGAATTTTTTTTAATCAGGATGTCAATGTTTCTTCATGAAAATATACCTTTCACTCCACAAGAAGCAATGAAAGAGCTCAGTGAGCCATCAGCCGTCAGTCATGAGCCACCCCGGCAGCCGAAAAGCCCCAAACCAAGTTTAACTTTGACCTTTCAGACAGAATGCAACACATATACACCTTTCCTTGTCGGGTCTGATGAGCATTTAAAGTAAAGAAGAAAAAGCTCTTTTCTTGGCATTAAAACTATTTACATGGGTGCCATTCTCATATTTGTCATTTGCCTGAAACAGTTTAAAGGATGGAAACAGTTTTATTGATAAAAAAAAAACTCAAATCTGCAATTTATACACAGACTACACAGAAAATTATTAAAACATGTGTGATGATGATTTAAAATAAGATGAAAGAAGTGTTCTGCCAGAGGGTTTTTCCTTCCTGTTAAAGGGAGTCGTCCCCCCCCCCCCGCATGCTCAGTTTTGGGGATTGGATCGAAGTCAAGATTTGTTGCATTCTGTTGGTTTTCCTTAACTAGGCTATTATTTATTATGAATTGGCTCGACTTTATTTGTCTGTGAAGTGCCCTGAGATGACACTGTTGTGAAGTGGCGCTATACAAATAAAGCTGAAAAGGTGCTGTGTCTTTAATAAAAAGGTGCTGTGTCTTTAATAAAAAGGTGCTGTGTCTTTAATAATGACCCACATGGCACTTTTGAGGAAACCAGTGATGCTCAACTGTGCCTAAGGGATTATGAAACCTAAAAAGCTAAATGAATCACTCCCTCCTACATAAAACCACTGAATGAACATACAGCAAATAAAGTCCTGCAGGCTGTGTGTGTGTTTGTGTGTGTAATGAATGTCTAAAACAGCTCCCAGCACAAATCATAAATAAATATAAAAAAAGGATTAATAAATTTAAAAGATAAATTTGCTTATCTGATTCTGAGCTCTTTTGATAAATATCTATCAGAACTCACTGAGAGGAGGGTAACAGCTGGTCCTCGCTGTATAAGAGGGATAAAATTTGAGAAGATAATACTTACAAAGTGGGATTCTATCCAGGATTACAACGCTGGGCAAGATCAAACTCATCAAATGTGTCATATCTTTACGAGAGCCTGAGCTATTTACATTAACATTAAACAAAATTGATCAAATTGGATACTTTGATAATATTTCTTTAAATTTTGTAATCACAGGTGTGAACACACACACTTGAAGCCGAGCTTACAAATGGCTGCAATAAGTATCATAACACCTAAGACACTTTGTCAGCCTTGTTTAGTCTATTTGAAACCTACATGTCTAAATGAATCCCACCTTTAAAAGCACAAAACACATTTTATACATTAACACAACTTAAACATGGAAATAAATCTACCTAAAATGTAACATATACTGTTGAAACAATTTCCTATTTCCTTCTCTGCTTAAATTTTGAACTTTTTCAGTTCAAAGATGAATATGTTTCATCATTGTTGCGTGGCAGGAAGCTGAAACAATACTCGACTCGTATTTAGTCATTGCTGTCCTCTAAGGGAAAGTAAATGTTTTTTTTTCTCAAATGTGAAGAAGGGTTTAAAATTAGGAGCCACCTAAATGTTGATTTTGTGGCTTTGCAGACAAAAGTTTAGAGGCTCCACAGCTGTGCTGACTGTTTTTCATGGTTTCCTGCCGACATCCCACTATTTAATCTCACCGCCTACTCACTCTCATCTTCTCTCTGCCATTAAAACAGTGAGGGTGCACATATGCATTCACTTTGTTACAAGGAAGCAGATCATGTTTATCACATGACTATACACTGACAGCAGACATGCATCAGCATTATCTGATAACGTTTTTAAGGAAGTGTGCTTCATTAAATTTAAAGCAGTTGTAAAGCTGAATTTCTTTTATGCCTCTACTTCCTTAAGTGGTGACATTTCTTTCTGTTTTTGCATAGACATGCAAATTCATATGAAAAACAAAGCTAGCGGATATCTGTGGTTTTCTCTAAAGTCTGCGTCAAAATGTTGATGCTGTTTGTGTAACCAACACTTCCAAAATTTAGTGTTTTTTTTATCATCTCATCATTGTCTGTTGGCCTGCAACTTATCTCTCTCTAACATGACATACCAAAACTCAGATAACTGCAAACAATGATGTATTAGGCTGACCTGACAACACATTCTGACTTTCTTAAACTGTGCAAGCTTGAACATAGAGGACTTTTATTGGTTTATGAGACAAGGCAAAAAATAAAATAAATAAATAAATAAAAATGACTAAATGGTGATTAAGCTCCTTGTAGGTCAGTGATCTTTTACATACAAAAACACACTTTTACTTTAGAGTTGATTGTGTATTTTGCACTAAACCTTAAAAGTTAAAAACAAAAAAAGACGACTGGTTGTCTGTCACATTGCCCCATTTTGTGGCATTTTATGTTTTATTGCTTTGTAATTAAATAATTAATAAATTTATTATTATTACAATATTTTGTTTAAGTTATTGTTTTGTTATTGTTACAGTTATTGTTTTAATTTAATATATTTATTTAACGTAGGAGTGCTATGTATTTGCATTGTCATCATAGTGTTTTTTTTCCAAATTTTTTTTAAAATGACACCTTAAACTAAGCCATCATTTGTCCTATTACACTTAAATGCATTATGTAAAATATCTTTTTGTGTGTCTTGAAATTTAAAGGTACAGTTTGTAAGAATAACTGACATCAAGTTGTGAATGGACGGTGGCCATAGGTTACCAAAATTAACACACTTTCATCTGTGAGTGGATCCAGTGGTCTGAGGTGCAGGATGACTGCACTACAGGTAACTAGTCAAAATTGTGTATATCTGCACTGTCTTCTTCTATGTGACTTTTAAGGCGTCACCTCACATCAAACAATGCCGATAAGGCAAGCTCAGAAGGTTCTCACTTCTCACACGGAGTTGTTTGTCCATAGTAAAACACCACAGTACAAATGGTGGCACAAATATGGCACCTGCCGTGTATATAGACCTACGGCAATTAAATACAAATGGCTTATTCTAAGTGAATTAACACACAAGTATATTTTAGTAAAATGACTTGATGCCAAACCATTTTTTTCTGTGATTGACCTTTGATTTAACACTGCACGGCACCTTTAAGCTTCTTTCCTAATCACCAATTTTTCAGTGACACAAGACTATCAGACTTTAATGCAGAGGCTATTCGTCTGCCTAAATTTCCTAGAGAATCTTAAATAAAAAATACAAAAAGTCAAACCAATTTTTTTACCAAGCTGATTATACTGGATGGGTTAATAGTCTAGATGCTTGTTGCTGTTAATAGTTTAAACTCGGCTGTGTGGTTTAAAATATCGAGTGAATTTAGTTTGTAATTCAACACAAATGATATTACGGAGTCGCGAAGCAGCACGGTTATACCTTTAAATGCAACCCCTCCCTCCACTCCTGCTTCTACTATCTGCGATTGCGCGTCAGCTCTCATTGGCTGTCGGTGAATCGGTCAACAAGACGACCGGTGTTGACAGGGGGCGGGTGGGTGTACGGGAGGGCATAGGGCAGCATGTTTACAACCATTTACAGCCATTATTTTTAACGCGAGACGATTTACTCGACTTATTAAGTTTTCTGGAGCCACCAAGCTCGCTGGAGGAGCGGTATCTGCAATGCTGTTGTGTCGCTTGAGGAGACTGTCTGTAGCGGCTTTGGATCAGGGTTTGTTTTTCTTGGTGCGAGTCAAAGCAAACGGACTGAAGGACGTCACCCTGACAACATCCACGGGCCACACTTTTCAACGGCACCGGTTATTCTGTGCGGTCGTCGGTGGTGTCGACCCAAACCGCGAGAACCTGGGCAAACAAAAGCCAGACTCAGTTCAAAACTGGGACACGCCGTGTTTTGTAACCACAGAGTGGGGACACTTGGACCGGGTGGCCACTGTAGCTGTGAATCTGTCCCGAAGCGTGCAGCGTAAAGGCGGCGAATTTGATCCTTTCAGACGCCTTAACAGCAAAGTCACGGCTGATGTTTTCTCGTTTTCTGGTAACTGGGGGGTTTCTAGCAGGCGCTGCTTTACCGCTTCCAACATGCAGACCAGAGCTTCATCCACACGTGCAGCCACGAAGAAGAGCGAAGAGCAGACAGACAACAAAGGGGTAAATTAATCTGTTTACTCAAACGTTTGCGTAACCCCACTGACCTCTCACTGAGCGCTCACAGACATGCGTCTGTGTCATTAAAAGCAGCCGTCTGACAGGACTTAGCAGGCCGGCTGCAGTATGGTTTGTTACACAACCCTGCATGACAGGCAGCTACGTGGACTGCCTGTTGGTGCTTTGAACCCACAACATTATTAGTCTGACTCAAATACAAGTTAAACACATGCTTATACACACACACACATACCTGCCTGTCTAAGCTGGATTTAAAAAACTGGCTGCCTAATTTAATAACAGTAGAAGTGAGTCATTGTGGTCAAACCCTCCACCAGCTGAATACGAGTTCTCATTGCACTGTGGCACGTGGCTTTTAGTGGTAAATCAACAGGGAAATGCAACACGATTGGTGGATAAAAATATGTTGTAAGAAAGCACAACAAACATTGCTGCATAGCAGTTTGAAAGCTTTTGAGGTAAGCTAATACACAATAATGATCTTTAATGATTACTGATGAGGAAGAGTGAGGATATTTTAACCTCTCAGCTGAAATCTAAGCAGGGCAGCTGTAACAAATAGCCATTGATTACTTTATAAAAGAGAATATAGATAGTTGTCAAATCTGAGAACTGGTCACAGCCTGAAGTTTAAACTCAAGAAAAGACGATAAGAATTAGCTTGACTTATATGTTTGCAAGTCTGCTTTGCACCTTCAGACTTCACTGATTAAAGTAATAATCAGTCTATAGCACATGAAAGGTGTGTAATAAGCCAGTATCAATGGAAATCAACTCAATTAATTAACTTTGTTAAATGTTGGAATTAATTATTTAATTAGTTTATATTTTACCATTGTCACCCAGCTGTTTTCACACAGGCAAACAAATATGATGACAGGTACCTGTCAAAAGTTTGGACACAGATACCCATACGTTTCAATGGGTAGGTATGTCCCTATTTTTGACTGGCACTGTATGCAACTATGATCTTGATGACCAGAATAAATAATCTTAGTAGAATAGTAGTAGACTTAACAGAGTCTAGGTTTTAGACTAATAATGCTAACCAATGTAACAAAAGACTAGAGTACGGGAAAGGAAAACAGCCTTGCTTTAGGGAAAAGAACAATATCAACAGATGAAGTAAGAACAGCATTCCTCTAAAATTACAGCTTTTCAAAGTTTTCCTGCTCATTAAACAGGAAATACTTGGAGGTCACTTCAAATCTCAGTTTAGCAGAGGAAATAAAAAAAAAAAAAAAAAAAGCTAAATTTGGTTTCATGTAGGAAACATTGGAGAGTAAGAACCTAAAGTTTTCAGACAAACAGTGGACTAAAAAGTAAAGTATTTGTCCTTAAACTGTTGAGTGGAAGAATAATGTTATACAATGTCTAAATACTTTTTCCTCTTCCAGTAAATCAGCATTACATTTGTAAGGAAGTAGAATATTTAAGTAGACGTACTGACTTGCATTTCACATCTTGCTCTGAAATCTGGTTGACAAAGGAAAATATTTTTTTTAACCTGTGAAGACAAGTCCACAAGTCTCTCTCTTTAATCTGGTGATTGATCAGCCATTCAGTCTCATCACGCCAATCTTTATAAAACCCTCATTCTGCCAGCAATCTGTTAACGCAGGTAAACCTGAAAACTTCAGATGTTTATCCATCAGGTAGACTGATGGGATTGAAATAAATGCAGCAGAACCGACATTTTATTTCACATCCCCCTTGTAAATACCTGGACCCTAAATTACCCACAGTGCCATGGTACTACTAGCAAGTTTGTTCTGTGGTTAATGTAGCCCCAGTCTGTTAGCTTTAAGCAGAGATAAGGAGCTTATCAGATATGTGGACCACCTTAAAAGTGGGAATTTCTCAGTTTTTACAGACCTCAGTCTGGAGCCTCAAACTAGTATTTTCAAGTCCACAGTACTCTCATCAAGACTTTGTCATGTGAAACTGTGACATAAATAAATGGGACAGTTCTTTTGCAGTGGGTAGCTGGCTGCACCGCAGTATGATTTTCTCTCTGTTTTAAGACACTCAACGGTCACTGTCTTAACAGGAGGGAGGGACCACTTAAACATTTCCCTTCTGCTCTGTGCATGTTTGTGTGCATGTAAGTGTGTCTTTGTCTCTGTCTGCATGCCACTGTGACTTTGCATGTGTTTTCATGCCTCTGAAAAGCTGCTATCAGACACAGCAGTCCCACTGTTCTCCTCCCATACACCCTTCTTGGCACAACTCCCTTTAGCTGCTCTCTCACATGACCCTCCCAGAGTGCTGCTCGCCTTTACTTTTAGCTTGGCCTGTCTCCTTTCTGAAAAGCAAAAGCCTGCTCCCTCGCCCACTCTGGACTCTTCCATTGTCTATTGATTGCAACCTAGTGAATATATCTCCAAGGCTATAGCTTCATCCAGGAAACCGGGCCCAAAATCTAGCAGGAATAATTGTAGCCAGGAGAAAAGATCAGCGTGTTTCTTCCTCAGTGTTTTTATCCTGTTGATTAATTTGTGCAGGAAGATGGTGCAGTGGGAAAATGTGTCACTGGCTTTCAGTCTTGTGTCAAATGACTGCAGAACTTGTTGATATTAATTTGCATCGGCATTGATGGGAAAACTGTTTTTCCATAAAGTTACTGTTCTCAGGACTGCAAGAGTATGTAAAGCTCAGTTATTTTTTTTTACAGGAACACATTTACTGACCATACCATTCATATGGAGACTAATACTGATGGCAAAAACTCACAAAAAAAGACGTTAGTTGATTTTTGTCTTTTAGCCTATTGCTCATATGCCATAACTTTCATGTCAGTTACAACTCTCATGTTGTTAAATTGAGTTTACTGCTAACTAGCATTACAGAATATGCATGCTACTTCAAACCAAAAATTAGACGGCACCTTTTCTTTTACTGCTCGAATTAGATGACTTAAATTACATTTAACAGTTTTTGTGGGAAATTATTCTAGATCCAAAATCTTTACAAATCTGCATCTATGATAGAATATTTATAGAAATGTTTTAGTATCAAAGAGCTGCTAGAAGGCCATAGTAAGCATGATTCTGTGTGCTCAGGGTGCTGCTTAAGCTCTCTGAGCACGCAGTCAATATTTTGTTTAAAAAAAAAGACCAGAGACGTTGCTTTGTTTTTCTCAAAGGAAGTTTCTTTCTTATTGGAATATTGTGCCTTTTTCAGGTCTATTAGGGATATTTTACTCTACTTGGTTCTGGCCCACACTATGGCTGGAGAATTCTCCTGAAGTTGTGTGTTGCTGGAATGATTTGGTTTATTTTTTCTTTTTGAGAGGTACAGTTTTACCTGAGCACTAATCCAGAGTACTTTGGAAAAGACTCGTTTACATCTGCTCTATATTTTGTCGCATTGATCTTCTTCTCTACCCTGACTGATCTCCAGCGTCTGACACACAAAAAAAATCTGTTAGACTTGTTGTCATTTCCATAGCTTCATATTTGTTTAATGCCTCAGAACTTGTTAGACTGGTTCTGTTACTTTAAGCATGACTGCGCCTGGAAAAATGTAACCCCTGAGGATTTTTTCAGTCAAGGAATTTTGTTCGTTTACATGCTGTAACTACAGGCAAGTCCGCCCCATTTATCCTCTGCTACAGTCTGTCACCAGTTAGTGTTGTGGTCCCATTGTGTGGAGTTAGTTCACTAATCTGCTTCACACACACTCCGGTGTGACCCGTCTCCTCCCTGCTACATGTCAAACGGCTGCAGTGAGTGTGTGGTGCTTGTACATCCTACAGATGAAAGTGTCAGGAGTGCACAAACAAGGTAATCTATGTGTTTGTGCACTTATGAGAGATGCTCTGTGTGCATGTAGGAGACAATGACGGACATCTTTTATGAGCATCTGAATGGGCGAGTGATGATGTGAATTACCTAAAACACACAGCAGCAGCAGTCTATGTTTATTCAGCTGACTCGACTGCTCTGTAAACGGAGGAAGCCCTTAAACATGCAGGCTTTGTTGAGCTGCAACAATGACACAATCACAGCACACAGTTTTTACCTTTGTAAAATGTAGCTACATGCATTTCTGTCTGACCTTTAAATAAATCTATAGCAGTTTGAACAAGCTGTCTCCAACATGCAACTTTGTGTTGACATCACACAGTTTTTGTTCCACTACAAATTCTTTTTCCCTTTCATTCCTCCAATTTACTCTATCCTATTTTGTAGGAATGTCCTAATATGATCTCAAGCATCGGCTAGGGCACTGGTCTTAATTGGATGATCAGTATTGGGGTCACTGAGTACGCTTACCATCCGATCCCTGACTGTAGCATCCATGGTACATTGATTAGCACTTGGCTAATTAACACATCAATACAAAGGCACATTAAGGAAACTATTTCTCATTTATAATTGATAATATGCACACACAACTTATTTTCTGTGCATGAACAAAACAGGTTAACTCACTGGTTAATGATTGGTTGACAGCATCTTAACTCAAGATGCTGTGTTCATAATCATAGTGGGGCAATTACTGTATGATTTTGTAGATTTATTTCAAGGTTTTAGTTTAGATTTCTCTATCATTGATATAAGTGTAATGAGGATTCTCTTATTAAAAACCTGTATTGACACAGCAGTTTTGTCAGGAAACAGTGACATTTATGCTCCACTGTAGGATTTATAAGAACTTTCTTTAACAAATTGTTTTATCTATACTATACTTTTATCTATACTGTTTTCTATGAAATTTTACATGCTTATTTTATTGACATCTCAGTGATTGTGGTGTATAGTGTAAGTATTGGCCGGACACATGATATCAGCTAAAATGCATCTTAAATAACTGGGATTGATAATGGAAAGAATACAACATCTCTACTACCTTGTACTCATTTGTCTAGGTTGTCCAGGAGACATCTCCTACCTCCATCACTGAGAAGGACTTGGCGGACACACTGGAGCCAGAGGGAGTAAAACCCAACAAACCCCAGCAACTAAAGAAAGTCTTCAAGGAGTATGGAGCAGTAGGAGTTTCCTTTCACATCGTAATCTCTCTCATGTCTCTGGGAATGTTTTATCTCCTTATATCCAGGTAACGTTCAATACCTCCAGGTGTCTAGTTCAATTTCATTATACAATTTTTTACAACTGAGCTTTGGAATAATAATATTTATTTAAAAGTGCATTATTAATAATTCTTGAAGATTTCAGTCACTTTAAATACTTTGTATTCTACTTTTTTTGTCTTTATCCTTCATCCTTAAAGAAGATTAATCCTAAATGCTGTTTAAAATATAGGAAAGGTATAAATTAGTAACTCACACCAGACCTATTTTGTTTTATTTGTTGTAAATATAACTTCATTATCAATAAAATGCCTGCATATTAAAATAGTGTCAAAACAAGTTATAATAAAGTTACTCCTGAATCTTATTTATTTTACACTTTTAGTCTTAATGTACTTTATATTCCATGTTGTGTATCCTTGATAAAATGCTGATAAAATAAAAGTAACATAACTAAAACATGTTTTAATACAACTTGAAGATGATTGTTATTTCGATTAAACCTGTTCTAAGCAGGATTGTGTAAAAAATTGCATTCACAAAAAATTGAGATATTCTCCATTGATTCTTACTGATCACATCTGAATGAAACATTGTCTGGAAGTCTTTTGCCAGCTATGTGGGGAAATGGAAGAAATCCAAAGCTGGAGTAGAACCGATAAATCAGACTGACAGGACGAGGAAATGGGAAAACTTGAAGACCGCTCTAGAGTATCTCAGACATCTCTTACTGATATTGTCTAGCAGTGTAAAAGCACCCGAGTGCAGCATTTCCTTTAAAGTCAACTGTTTGTGTAAGAAATGCCTGAACTGTGAGCTGCTGTCTTTGTTGAGGGATGTAAAATGTTTAGTATAACACACAATACCTGTTTTGGGAGACAAAGCGAAGTGCAGACTTCAAAGTACTTCCTCTTAGTTTGCTCTTTGTTGGCCCTGCCACTCCTCAAACACTACAGCTGGCTGCATTAGATGCAGACCCACAATCCAGGCTCAAATAAAGCAAATGTGCTTCATTTGAGCAACTTACGTGCAATTCTTTTTTTTATGTAAGGTATGCAGATCTTAAAGCCACTAACATTCCATGCTTTTATCCATTTTTTTGATGGCAATAGAGAAGCCAAAGCAGCACAGCACACCCAAACTTTTGGCAAGAGTTCGTGCCCCAACAGTTTCTGGGCCTCGTCTGTCTGTGTGGCCACATACAAGAGAGACTTGGCAGACATTATCTCATAGCTCGGAGATTTCCTGCCATAGCTGATAATGAGCCTTGAACTAAAAATCCTACTGTGTAGTCAGCAGTTGCAGAGCTTTATCACTGTGTGACTGCAGAGTGCAGGCATGTGGCCTGCTAATGCAGCTCTGTGTGAGATGGGGAACAGTTGTCAGGGTGCAGATGGATCTTGGTATTTAGCTGACCTAAGTTTGCTATGCTGTTAATGTGTGAGCATGACAGCACTTACTGAAGTAGTTTACAGCATTGTGTTAGTACATTCCTTTTATTTTCATCTCCCAGATAGCTCAGATCTTAATATCATGAAAAAAAGAAACAGTCTCATGAGGTCAGTCAAAGATGTAGCTTCTAGTTTAGTGTTACTGAAGTGGGATGCAAATAAACACTGTAAACAGAGCTCCCTCTACTGGAAACAAATACAAACTACATTAACTTATAATGAGCAGCAACAGTAAATGAGGTGATGACTTTTCCAGAGATGTAAGCATTTACAGGCTTACTGGAGACATTCTTTGTGTTTTTGGTGTGTCTTATAAACACAACAGCCTATAAATTGTTACTTTGTTGTGCATAAGTTGAACAAGAGTTCATCTGGCCTAGGTTGCAAAATGCCAAAATGTCTTTTGTTGTCATATTTGGAACGTTATACCTTTTCCAAGAAAAAAAAAGAGCTGGTACTATGTAAATTTGTGAATGAAAAACAATGATTTTTCCAAATTTGTAATCCCTACTTTGAAATGAAAGTAGTATTAAGACAACATGAAATCCAACAGCTCTTTTAATTTCTACTCATTTTGAGTTTTGTGGCAGCAACTTGCTTAAAAAAATTAACTAAAAAAACAACAAAAACCAAGCACTGCTGGGCTGCATAATTTCTTAGTTCAACAGCACTTTGTCTTTGGTTACCAAGGAAACAGTTTTGAAACTGTGAAGTTTCATCATTCCATCTTGAAACA
Organism: Rhadinocentrus ornatus; assembly: GCA_037177495.1. NCBI lineage: Eukaryota > Metazoa > Chordata > Actinopteri > Atheriniformes > Melanotaeniidae > Rhadinocentrus > Rhadinocentrus ornatus. Next base: position 19,306,984 of record JBAMHW010000003.1, read on the forward strand.
GAATTTCAGCTGCACAACAGTTTGAAGCAACCTTATTTAGAACGGAGCTCCCGACCTCATGTTGTGCAGAATGTGTTTTAGCATTGTTAGTATTAGCAACAATTCTTGCTAAAGAAAACGTGATCTTTATGGCAGTATATCTTGCATCAAAATTGTGTGTAGATTTTGTTCAGTATCAGTGGTTGCTTCACCGATGTGCTAGTCACCCTTGTTACTTGGACTAACACGCCCTGGAATTATCACAGATTCTGGAATATGTACTGCATGCTTATTACACTGAGAATACAGAGCAAGGCCTGAAGTTACATCACTTGGCTTCTAATCCTGCTTGTAGAACAGTCCCTTGGTTTACATGCAAAACTGTTGCATAGCCTTAAAAAAGAAGAGGTTTGCAATTGTTTGATTAAAAAGTAGAAGTGGGAAGATGAAAACTCAGTAAAATGTAAATTATATGCACTTTTAACCAGCTTTGTCTGCCCTTTTGACTCCCCAGTGGCATCGACATGGCAGCCCTGCTGTGCAAACTAGGCTTTAGCGAGGCGATGGTTCAGTCTAAAATGGCAGCAGGAACCAGCACATTCGTCCTGGCCTACGCCATCCACAAGCTCTTTGCTCCTGTTCGCATCAGCATCACACTGGTGTCAGTGCCTCTCATGGTTCGCTACTTCAGAAAGACTGGACTCTTTAAACCACCCACACCCGCACCCTGATGACTTCTCTCTACTCTCCAGCTGCCTCTTCAAGCAACAAACATCCTGAATAATCATAATTAAAATGCCCATTTACATTTAATTCATGACTCATTTGCCTTTTGCTCAGTACATCTGATCTGTTCTCTTTGCATTTGTGAAATCAGGTGAAATATTTCCTATATTAGTTTCTGCTGTAAAATGTTGAATTGTGCTACTGTGGGATTAAAGTATGGAGTCTTTGACTCACCAAACACAAGTGTATGTCACGTCGTATCATTTCTGCATTTCAAAAATGAGACATGAAAAGCCAAAAAGGAATGATTATTTTTCCTATCAGGGTTTTTATTTCTCAGTCTTGAGATCTTTCGGCTGGCAGATTCATTTCATAATGCTGTGAGGGATCCCAGTGGGATGAAGAGAGGAAAAAGCTGAGCTCTCCTCCACTGTGTTCTGGTAGCTGACTCGGCCATGTTCTGGTGTTATGTAAGTCAGCAGAATACTTCATGTTTCTCTCTCACCTCCACTGTTTAAACTTTTCTTACATCTCTTTTTGTTTCTGCAGTTTTTGCCTCTCTGTTATTTTGTCTGCGCTTATTTTCAAAATTTAACAACCCAAATCACTGTATGTTGACATCTGAGTGCTTCAGTGCAAACTTTGGATGGAGAATCTTGGGATTTAAGTTTTACTTTTAGATTGTCACATTTCAAATTTCAGAGATTGTTACTATTAAACATATAATTTCAGTATAAAATACTGCAATCCCATCACAATCATATGCTTGAATCCATCCCTTGCCTTCACTTAGTAAATAAAATGTTGTAATAGTTTATCAGATGGCTTTTTAATTTGAGCTCAGAACTATCAGGCTCTTAAAGGCCTTTTTTTTTATATAATGGTGCATCAGTTGTTTTGAATTTAATGGCTTAATTTAGTGCAGAAACAAAGGTGGAAATACAAGGGTGACATTAGGAGCCACATAAAAAACAAACAAACAAACAAAACAACAAAAAAAAAAACTCCCCATTTCCTAGATTTCCTGTCAAAAGAACTTGAACTGCCCCAGTAGTCATCAAAGCTTTTCAGTGGTCTGTTAGTTGGGTGGAGGGAGATGGAGGGGAGCAAGGACTAAAGAGGCAAGATCAACAAATCTGCTTCTCATGGTGAATAAGTGATGTCAGGAAGGGTATAATACAGTGATCACTTTAAGATGCAGAACCACCTCAAGAAGGACAAATACAAATTCTGTGGGTATTGTATGCATCCCATTGCTGCCACAGTTGCATAATAACTAGTTAGCAGGTGGCTTTTGCCTCCTTAAATAAAATTTTAAATGGCTTTAAGTTAATAAATGCAAAGTAAACCATTTACATATTACAAAACTATATTTAATGAATTAGTAGCATGCATCATAAAATTCAACAGTTTAAACATACAAACACAATGAAGCCAACAAGGAAACAAAAACCTGCAGAATTGTGGCCCTCATAGGACCAAACTGAGTATCCCTCTCTCATCTCATCTCATCTCATCTCGTCTCGTCTCGTCTCGTCTCGTCTCGTCTCGTCTCGTCTCGTCTCGTCTCGTCTCGTCTCGTCTCGTCTTGTCTTGTCTTTTTGTGACCAGTGACCAAATATTTATATTTTAATACATATTATATAAAAATTTTTATTATATAGTATTTATAATATTTTAATGTGTATTTTTAATAATAATAAAAAAAATATGTAAAAATATTTTTGCAGTGAAATGGACTGAGGACCTCCAAATGTTGCAGTCTGAACAAAGCTCATTATTATTGCACAAATATACATTTATTTTCTTCCCAGATTAATTGAAGAACTTCCCCAATCAATTTCTCATATTTGAACATTACATATTTAAACTTTTCACTTTTTACAGACTTATCTGTAGAATATAGAAGAACATATTTTTTTAAATTTTTATTTTTTAACTTTATCCAAAGCAAAATATATTTTAATGCCCTCAATAGAAGATGGGAAATTATCCAAATTCAGAAAAGAGGCTACATTTCCCACTTTTGAACACAGTGGGGAGCTCCTGGACCATGAATGCAGTTCTATTTATTCTCCGATTTCTTTGCTACAACCATATCATACAGTTCTAATCTCTCCGTGGATCACGTCTTTGTTCTCCCTATATCTTTTACATATATATCAGCATCACTCATGCATCCTGCTGATATATAAACTGTAGGATGTGTATCTCCAATATTTTGTAAAGGAAAAACATAAAGTCAGTGTGCAAGTTTTGTGCAAAGTACAGCTCCATCTCTGCTTCCAAAGGGCTCAGACCATCACGCTGATCAGTTTTATTCCTCATAAGGAGATGTCTGGATTTTATCACAGCAGCTCTGGTACCAGATCTCTTTTCCTCTGTCCTCCCTCTTGTCATAGGGGTTTGGTGGGTGAACCAGCACAGCAAAGCAAGTCTCAGCTGGTGCAGTGTCCCTGAACAGCTGCAATGTATTGAATGGTAGTTGCCTTGAACAAGACCTAATCTTTTCTGTGCGTGTGTGTGTGTATTATATGTATGTCTTTGCTTGGCAAATAATTCAGCCAGGAGAGTTGTACATAAGAGTACACAGTGGTACGTGTCAGATATCAACCCTGCTTTTTCAGAAATAGGAGCTTTGGCAGCACTCTGACACAAACTTCTACAAACTGCTGTCAGATATACACACACAGACACACACACACACGGAAGAAAAAGCAGAGGCCTCATTAGCCACGATGAGGACAGGGAGCTGCCACTGCCTCTCCATCCCCTGCATGTCCCCCATGGCTAAGAACAAATTGGTGACAGCGCTCCCAGCCACTCTGTCGGGCTACCTGCGACGCTCAGGGCTCTGTCAGGCTCCTCTCCTTCCTCACTGCTGTGCCTTTGCGTGTTACAAGTGTGTATTTGCCAGGAAAGCAGGACACACATGGGAGAAAGGAAGGCTGAAAGATCAGCTCCTTGACTACACTCTTTGTCACCTTTTGCTCAGCTCGACAAACCTCGTTGTGATGCAATGGAATACTTCATCTGTGCTTGGCCTCAACTTTGATGAAGGGTTCAAATCCCTACCTCAGCTCCTGACTTGTGCACCTTTTATTAAAGTCAGAGACAGCGTAAGCATCACGGCTGTCACCACCGCACAGAGAGTGAATCCATTAAGGGTGTATACTCACACCCAGTGTGCCTTTCTGACAAGAGTTGGAAGATGTGTGTGCGTGTGTGTGTATGGTAGCTGCAAAGTGCTGATGTATGCAGTGATATATTAACATATGGCAAAGTGCCTATCTTCAGCCTCTCTCATGCACACACACATTTTACACACACTCAAAATTGCTTCTTGACAAGTTGTTTTTTTGCTTGCACCTTTTCTTAAATTTCTTCATTCTAATTATGCCTTACTATCCTCTCCATCATTATGTGCTTATGCTTATCATCTCTCCTTATTACCTTTTCTCCACCATCTCCACACTCCTGACCTGTTCAGTAAACTTGTGAGCTCTTCACAGTGAATTCGTTTGCAGAGAAGGCTGGTACAAAGTTTCAAGGAGCATGCATTCACACACACTGCACACACAAATACACATACAGTATTTTCCTCCTTTCCTCATGTCCTTTTCATCCTTAAACCCTTTCCCTTATGTATGGTGGCCACTTCTCTTCTTTCTCCCCCTCTCACTTTCTCCCCACTTGTTTTTCTTCCCCTCTCCATCTTCCCATCTCCGAGTTAAGTTTAGCAGATGCACCTGATGGCAGCAGCATCCTGGAGCACCTGTCAGCTGTCTGCCTTCATCACGGCTCCTCTGCTGCCACAGAGGCCACAGGGAAGTAAACCTGGAGACAGTCACTACTATCAACAGCTGCATCTTATTATTTTAAACATCCGTGCCAGTCAGTTTCCACAAGAGATGCGTGCATATTTTTTGGGGCTAAGCACTCTGCTTCTCCTCGTTCGCATTGCTCCTCAGGATGTGGAAACTCAGCTGTTAAATGTTAGCAATTATAATTGAGCTGAGAGAGCAGCAGAGAGTTTCTTTAACCTATGACAGAGAGGAGGCGGAGGAGGGAGAGCCGGCAGACGTTGTCAAAGTGCTTTTGGCAGTTTTGGATTATGTTTGCGATGATAACTGAAACTTGCTGCCTGTCACTTGTCAAACAGGCAGCTGGGTCATTCAGTCTGAGCTTTGTAAATGCTTCACTTCAGAAAAGCAGATGACAAATACAGAAACATGCAACAACGCTCTGATTCTCCATCCCCTCGCAGGACCTGCTAATATCACCAATGATTTGCT
>JBAMHW010000003.1:19315277-19327546 GCA_037177495.1 Rhadinocentrus ornatus
GTATGCGTAGGTTCTCTCCGGGTTCTCCGGCTTCCTCCCACCATCCAAAGACATGCATATTAGGTTAATTGGTGACTAATTGGTGACTCTAAATTCTCCCTAGGAATGAGTGTGTGTGTGATTGGTTGTTTGTCCCTATCTATGTTGGCCCTGTGATGGACTGGTGACCTGTCCAGGGTGTACCCTGCCTTTCAACTGAAACACTAATGGGATAGGCTCCAGCTCACCCCGTGACCCATAATAGGAATTAGCGGTACAGATAATGACATGACATGGTATATAAAGACGCGTGCACAACCAGTGTGCATTCTGATAAATGCATCAAAGGCAATGTGGGGACCACTGTCCTGTTCAAGGACACTATAATACATTATCCAAAGAAGCTGGTGATCAAACCATTGACATTCCAACTAATTAAAGTTGCTGTCAAATGTTGTGGACAAAAACATACACTTTTTAACATCTCAACTTGAGTTGTGTGATAAAACAACTTCAAAATTAAGTTGTGATTAATTTGCATCAGTTACAGCAATAAGATGGAACATTTTCAGTTGATCCATCTACAGAATGTTAACAGTCAGCACACTCCACTCCATTGGTTGGAAGTAAAGTACCTCTAAGCTGGCTGCTAACTTCTAAGAAAACCATCCATTCAAAAACTGGCTATACCCACTTAGGGCTGGGGCCTATCCCAGCTGCAATCAGGTGAGATGCCGGGTACATCCTGGACAGGTCACCAGTCCATCACAGGGCCAAAACAACCAACCACTGACGCTCACACCTAGGGAGAATTTAGAAACACCAATTAACCTAACATGCATATTTTTGGACTGTGGGAGGAAGTCAGAGTACCCACAGAGAACCCAAACATGCACAGGGAGAACATGCAAACTCCACACAGATCAACCTCAGCTGAGACCAAACCAGGATTCTTCTTGCTGGGAAGCACCCAATATGATAAGCATTCAAAGTCAAGAAGGAAATACAACAGTAGCGCCATCTTTCATAGCAAAATACATTATGCCCCTTGTGTTAGTATTGAAATTGAGATAGATCAATATAGAAAATTAAGATTTTTTTGCCATATCTCCCAGGTCTACTCCTTACCAAAAATGGAGCAAAGCTAAAGTTGCTTCAAGCACATTACAAGAATTCTCTCCACCACTGGATTTTCAAACACTATGTCATAAGCTGAATGAGATGGAAATAATATAAAATACTTGCGTGTGCTGTTTTTCTTCTCAAAAGAATGGGCATAACGACACTGCAGATAACAATAAAGAAACATCTGAGGTACATTTACCATCAAACTTTGATGTATGGCACATCCTCAGGCCACCACTACTTGCTGAGAGAAGAAACAAAGTTGATTTGTCATATAAAGAAATATCAACCGCAGGTGAACAGGGGCAAGACGAAATTGATTTAGCAATTTAGGGTTTGAATCAAAGAGAATTATGGATGACAATATTGCACTAATTTGCCTCTGCTGCTCATTAAACTTAACGTCCATAGTGTACGTCTTCCCCCTGGCAAAGAAGGAAAAGGATTTACAGGACAGATTAAACAAAGCTCAATACTGAAAGGGGTGAAGCAACATGGCTGTTAATAAAGGTAGATGAGCTTAAAGAGAGAATACAAAAAAAGATGAGCGTGGAGAGGGAAAGAAAGAAAGAGGAAGTAGAACCGAATGAAAAGCGGGAAAGAAGTGGAGGATGCACACAACTAGAGGGAGAAAAAGAGAAACTCCATCAGCCTGAACAGATCAACTATGCATCAAAGAGTAGCGTTTATTGAAAAAAAAATTTATGTGTGCTTTGAGGGCATGAAAGTAAGAGCCCCATGTTCAAACACATCAATATCACACTGCAGCCGCCAATGCATACATTTATTTTTTTGTCTCTGTTCTTATTTTTTACCCCACAAGATTCCCAATCAGATCTTGTGACTTCCTGCAGGCTTTTATGCCAGCCACAAATGATATGACTCCCAGACTGACAAACATGCAATCAGTCAGAGTGGAGTGAAAAAGAAATTAATGAAAAATACAGCCTCTCACACCTCCAATCTCAAAGACACTTTTAATAGGCCAGAGAAAAAGAGCAAGTAATCTTTTGTAATGATTTCATTAAATGCTCTCATCACACCTGGAGATAATTCCATTATGATTGTGGCAATAAAATTAGGTTTTCATCAAGACCTGGAGACATAAGGAGGAAAAGCTATTATTCCTCTCACATTCAGTTATGACATTGCCTTTTATGCTATGATATTAAGCTATTTGGCAGAATTTATGACACTGAAGTCAATTCATTATTCTGGTGGAGTATTCCCGGTGACAAAGCCCCAGACATTTTTATGTCAAATCTGCAGTAGGTTTTCCCTTTTTTTTGGAAGTCACGTAAAATAAATACACCGGTGTATTTGTTTGCTGTTACATCTTACATGATATTTATTTGTAAAGCCTTTTAAAGAGAATGCAGGGCGAGGAAAAAGCAGGAACATTCTTAGTTTATTTGGTCTCCTCTTCCTCTCCACCTCTTTCACCTTTCATTAGTGTGTTTTTGCTTTGCTTTGATGCACCCAAAGCAGGTGCTTAACACATGTGGGAGCTGAAACAGCAAACAAACTTTTAAATGTGTAAACCTCCTCTCTTTAAAAGTTTGATGGTATTAACAATCCATTTTTTCCCCTTGCAGTGATTTTTATTTACTTTAATCAACTCTTGCTAGTAGATGTTACTTTTAACTCATTTTCTAGTTAATACATTTGATGGTAAATCTTCTATTGGCTGCTTCCTTATCTCAATATGTTGCCATATTGTCTGCATCATTTCTTCTGATATACTATATTGGTATGATATTCTAGCAGGTTTTTTTTTTAGTTTTTACACTGAGCAAAGATATACATTTACAGAAAAAAACCCTCAAAACATTTCATGTTGCTTGGAACAACCTCACTCTGAAAGAAAAGCAATGATATTTTTGCAGTTGCACCACTTGGCAGTAAAATGGAGCTGATTTCAAAGAGAAACAGACACATATAACTTTGTTAACAATCTAGTATCACCTATAATTGTGTGCAAAATGCAGCAGTTTAGCAAGTTTTCTGACCTTTGACCTTTATACACATTCCTATGGTCAACAGAATTATAGTCCAGAAAATACGATATTTGTACAATATCTGAGTCTTTGTTGTGAAACTGGCTTTATTCAATCAGTTTAGTAGGTTTATTCATGAGGTTTATACAGAGGAAATCTTAGAACCTTACTGAACCATTTATGGGTCAACTAACAGACATGTAACAGCACTTTGCTGTTACATGTCATTATATACGTGACATGAACCAAATTAAAATCAGGTCGATTTTGCCAAACATGATAGAGAGACAAAAATAAAAAGAGCAGAGAGGTGAACAGAGTGGTATTAGAAAAGTTCCTAACGGACCTGCAGCACCACCGTTGTTCTGTCAGCTGTTAATGTGGGCATAGAGTATAGGTGTCTCTACAGAACTCATATTATTGTAGCAAGAATCTAAGCATAGAAAAGAACATGTGACAAAGGAGAAATTATGAGGATACTATGTGCTGTCTGGAGGAATGGGAAGTTATGTGTTTTTGGCATTCGTGTCACAGCCCTTTTGAAAAATGCATCAAAGCAATTGCAGAACTCGTGGGACCAAGTTTGGGCACACAAAATCGTGACCATCATCCAATCCTCAGTGGTGAGGAGGGAAGAAAGCAAATAGTGGTGGGGTTTAAAATGCACTACTTTTGTACTTAATGATAAAAACTTGCACCCCTGTAGAAACATGTGCCTGTTTACATGCAAAATATGTGTGTGTGCATGTGCGTGTACGCATGCAATAGTGCACTAAAACAACTTGTCAGCTGTGGTAGCTGATATTTGATATGCTGTCTTGAAACAGGTTGTGTTGTTTTTCATGCTTATATTCACACATGGCTATTAGCTGAAATGCCTTATGCTTTAAAAAAAGCTCGCCTCCACCTTCTGCTCAGTGAAATTATAAATAACGATGGTCACAGTCTAACTATGACTTTTTTACACATGCACTGACTGTTAGAAATTGAAATGAGATCACTCACAGATGGATAATTCCCCACAGATGTCGTACTCTTATCTTCTGCTTTGTATATTTCTTGTCCAAGACATCTCTAAAAAAAAAGGAGTTAATCTCACCGTGCAGTTAAAACACCAAAGCTTGAGCATTTGCTGTTATGACTAATACCATTTCTTCTTCTGCTGACCTGATTAGTTGGACTATAATACATGTTTTTGTTGTTAAATGGCGGCTTAATATGGGATCAAATATCAAAACTGGCATTCATGTCAAAAATCTGGTATTATATAAGGGGAAAGTCTTACCATCATGAGGTCTGTCTGCTACTTGTGATGTACAACAGCATGTCATTTAGACTGCACATACCTAACTGAGATTCAAATCTTAATTTTTCCTTCTTCACCTTTTGTTGTTGGTAACAGATCCAGTCCTCTCCTGCATGGAGGGTATCAGTGTTGCACACATTCCTGGAGAGATGTTCTGCCATTCTTCAGACAGATTTTCAAGCTCTTTTTTACAGGAGAGATTGTGTAACTCAATCTTTCAAAAAGTGTGCTATGTACGGAAATACCAGACTTTAAGACTTGGATTTAATCACAGAGGCGTTTATTGCACAACCATTTCACTTCATCAAATCCAGGGTCATGTTAGAGCCTGTCTCAGCCACCACAGGGCGAGAGCTGGGATACAACCTGAACAGGGTGCCAGTCAAAGGAAGAGCGTAGAGATAAATGGGACAAACAACCATACTCATTAATACAAATGTGTAGAGTAAATTTATAACCACCAATTAACCCTTTATTTGACACTCAATTAAATACTTGGAAATTCAAAATTTCAACCATAGAGAAGACTATTATTGTGATACTGGAGGATATTACAACACTTTAAAACTTGGTTACTTCTAAAAAATATATTATCTCTTACAGTAGTAAGTAGCCAGCACTAAAGATTTCTTCATATTTTTTTTTAAGGGAAATCTCCCCAAGGTATATGGGATGAAGCCTGATCTTTGATGATTGGTGGGAAGAACTCTGTGTAGTAGCATGAGGAGGCATTTTGTATGTCATATGAAATTACCAAATATGGTCCTTCACTCAATAAAGGGCTAACTTATCATGCATATTTATGGACTGTGAGAGGAGGCCCAAACTGTGAAAAAATGAACAACACACAAAAAAGCCCTTAGCTGAGATTTAAACCAGGAATTTTTCTGATATGAGCTGATAGTGCCACAGCAGGCCCTGCATTCATCGTGCCATTTGTAAGTATCAGTTCTCCAGGACTGTTTGCACTTACGTAGTCCCATGATCAAGACTGTGAAAATTTAACCAAATTACAATAAGGTCAAGGTAACTTTATTTATACCTCAAGGTAGATGTGTTTTGTAGTAAAACAAAAAACATTAAAACATAAAACAGATACAATACAAGGACAATACAAAATGCACAAACATGAAAAGTGAGTACTCTGAGACTTGGATGTGAATAAGTGGATACTGTAGTGACCCTCTTTCTGGCTCGTGATGCCATTGTGTTGTTTATTTTGTGGAAGCAGGTGATGTGACAAAAATCGTTTCAGGTAAAGAAGAGCTCCAGACATCATCTTGATGTATAAAAAATGATGTTTTTTTTTTTTTACAAAAAGTGAGAATCCCCTGAAAAAATGTGTGAGGCATCCTTATATACCTTTCAGACAAAGACATTCATTAGTCCTAATGTGACCAATCCTGTGAAAACACTTACATTTACACACATGGTGTTGTGTGCTGAGTCCAGTCTTCAGGGCACGTATGACCCTAAGAACCTTATATGGTAAAAACCCTGAGGGTGCCTTACATCAGCCTGTCTATACATGGAGTCTAAAATTCACTACCATTAGCAAATTGCAGTCTGCTTAAGCCGCAACCACATATAATCCTAATCTATGTAATTTGAATAAATTCTTATTATGAAATGTTGAGAATAAGATACTTTAATACAAACCAGAAGAAGAAGAATAAAAACACCATTAAATTGAAAATAAAACACAAAAAATCCCAATCAGAATAGGTTGAAGATAATATAAACACAATATTGCCACTCTCACACTGAAAACTGCCTAAAAACCAATTAGGCAAGGCAAGGCAGTTTATTTGTATTGCACATTTAATGTACAAGTGCTTTACATTAAACAAAAGCATTACAGATAATAAGAAATAGTAAAAGGCAGCAACAGCTGAGGAGTTAAAGCCTTCCTCAGCTCCAGTAAAGTTATGTTAACTTTATGGGTGTAGTGTATGTTTAGTCAAAAGCCACAAAGTTTTGATCTGTTAATCATTTTAAATGTAACGCAGCTTAAAACAATGAGAGAAACTGTCGAGTGTTTGGCATTTCCACATTTTCTTTATCTATGACCACATGAATATTCCAGTGCATGTAGAAGGAGGCTCTGTTGAGATGTTATTCTGGTCCAACAAATACAAAGATAAAGCAATGCTCAAATTTTCCCAATATTTTCTAATAGGTACAATTTCCAAAATTGGCCCAAACAGGTAATAGATTTTCCCCCCTAAAAGAATAGAACAACATCTTCTGTATTTCTATATGTACTGCTGTGTTTTGCCTCAACATGCAGGACAAGGGCAAGATCTTTGTTGCTTAATTTTGATCGTTAATACTGAAACTAATTGCAAGTCTAGTACATGTTGCACCTCACATACTGTAAGTAAAAGAAAACACACCTTGGCATGCACTATTTCCCCAGGCATACAGTGATCATGTGTTGCAGAAAAGTGTTTCTTTGGGGTTCAAATAAGACGCTGACAAGACACAATACTGAATATCTTTCCCTCTTCACATTTCCTTTTATTATTTTATTACGTTATATGTGAAGCTTTTAGCAGTCACAGACGTGTTGTGAAAAAAAAAGTTACAGCTTAACATCAGAAACATTAGTGTTACATTTTCAGCAAAAATTACACATACAGGGAAAGTAGATCAAGCAGTTTTGAAGTATGTCCGTGCTAAAACTACTTCACTACAGGGGCAGATATTTATGGGGGTAAGGGGGGTGGAACTGTCCACCTACTACTTGAGAACCTTGCCCTCTCATCAAAGTCAGTTTCCACTGGTGGTGTTTTACCTCTCACAGTTGAAGTTGAATTCAATATGTATGAACAGAATGTCTGCTGAATGGCCGTGGTTTAATACATCATTTAATCGCATACTCATAGTGATTCACTCTAATGCGATTTGTTGGAGGATATTTCCCCTAGTTAGCTAGTTTTGATCATACTAAACACATTTATTAAGAATTTGGATAAGACGTTTAAAGAGTCATTTCAGGGGCTAAAGCTTCAATGACAGTTCTGTGTGATCTCACAGCAATAAAGTTTATCACTTAAACCAGGTCACGTCCTTACCGTGACAAAATAAAATAAAAACAGGCTTTGATAATAATAAGTAGTTTAAATGGATCCATTTTTTACTCCAGCCGGACTACATGGGATGTTTTTATTCTGTATATAAATTCCAGTGCAGTGATATGTTTTTAGTAAAACCCTACAGGTATGTTATAAGACCAGATATGTGAATGCTTTACTCATGTAGCTGATTAATTTAATCAGTGATTAAATAATATTTTAGATATCAAAATGCAAAGATTATCATCTGAGTTCTTTAGCTGTCCTACGTGTCACAGAAGCTCTTCATTTTGATGTTTGTGAGATGTTTAGCAGCAATGTCATCTTCCGTTACTGTAAAAGAGATGGCGGATATCCATCCTGTACTTTACGCTCTTTTGCTGTGCTCATTTTAAGGGCAGATTTTAATATAAGCCTAAATATTGTCTCTGTTTTCTTAGAAGGATAATGATAGAGTAAATTGTTCTAGTGTTTTTGTGGATCCTTCTTGGCTCCATTTTCCCATACTGCACTGAGAACGATCAATAACATTTACAAATCTGAGTGAACTAAAATCCAATCAGAGATTCCAACATTTTTACATGGATGCTAGATATGTGATCTGGCCAGTTCAGATGGACAAAAATATGAGCGTTTTCTAGATTCTCTCAGGCAGGTGGAGATGGAAGCATCTTGCTTCAGTGAGGAGCAAATGGAGGATTTCTTCTGCTCTGGTGTTGCGCCGGTCGTCATGGGAATATAAGATGGAAATATCAATATGATCAGAACGTTGAACACTTGAATATGATGTAGAAAGTACAACATAAAGATTTGATAAAATTTGATCAAACATCTGCTTGAACAACTGGTTTAGATTCTTTCGACCATCGAGATGCTCAATGATCTGTAACTCTTTCCAGGTAAAACGTTGTATCCTCCACAATCCAGTTCTGTTTTAATGCCATTTTTTCAAATCACTCCTGAAATTCATCATGTGACCTAACCCCAACGTGGCTTAAGCATGAGCAGAAACAACATTGGTCTGCCCTCAATTTTGTTGTAATATAAGTGCTTTATGTTCATTTAGCCTCGGTTCAATGGAATCTTCTATTTTGAAGATCAGGTTTGGGCTTGTGACAGGAAGTCAGCCATGTTGTTTTAGTTCTCGCCACATGTGGGGAAGTTCATCCACTGACATCTGCCTTCTGTTTATGCCATCAACACCACCGTCTGTAGGTTTTTATTAATATTTAAAAGTAGTATTTTGCTTAAGCCTTATTTGTGAAGAATGTTTACTGTAAATGTGAAGTTTGATTATGTTAACATGCCAATTGGTTTATGTTAGTCAACTGCGACAGAAATGTTTTATGCTAATAGTAGCTATTTCATTTCTTTTCTGCAGTTTTACTCCATGTTGAAAGTTTACGTGGTTCATCGGAATAAAGTGGAGCTAAGGAAGCTACATCCTGACTCACGTGTTCTTGTGAGTGAAATTAGGCTTACTGTTAAATTGTGTTAGACACACACAAGGAGAGCAGAATAGTAAAAAGATGGTACGCAGCTGCCATAAAACCTACAAGAAAAGTGGATCACTCAAGGATCAAAGTATAAAGAGGACTATAAGGTTGGTTATCTCCCATCCTCCTTTTTTACGTCCTTCACAGAAACCACCAGAATGATTGTATACAGTACATGATTTTATTTTTTCTGTTGATCAGATCATGGAAAGGTTTAAGCTTTCTCTTGGTCTTAAGGGCAACTAACAATAATTGATCTGCCAACCTGATCTAGAAATTAAGGTTACATTTAAAATAAACCATTTTAGGTTGAAAAATCGGTAACATTTATTATTTGGCTGGTATACTGGTTTGGCCAAAGTTTATGTTTACTTGGCTGCAAATTGAGTTTGGAGAGAGCTCTTGTGCTCCTTGGATGTGAAACATAACTCGTGACTTCTCTTTGCTCTCCACAGACCAAAAGAAAAACTTGTTGAAAAATTTATAGCACTTCTGATTATATGTGTGTCGGGTCATGAGATGGATCTCAGAAATATTGCAGGTTGCATGACCTCACTGTAGTAGCCAAGGTGGTAAAGAGAAGAGGCAGACAGGATTATAGTGAGTAGCCAAACGTATTCACTGTCCACTCTGTGATATGAAATTATTTCAAATTATCATTAGCTCATGTCTTCCATACTGGATCTGTTGAGGCCCGGGTTAACAATGACCCCATCTTTGATGTTATCTATCTATGTACAGAGGGCTGGTGGAAATTGTAGAAGAGGAAGATGGATTTACTGTGAGGCCTACAGGATAACATAAGTGTGTTAAAAGAAGACAAAGTTAGGGTAAGAAGATGCAAAAGTTAAGGTTAGATGGAGGCAGATGATTGGCTGTGGTGGAAGGGAACAGCTGTAAAGGAAAAGAAGAAGTGATGTTACTTTCATTGGGCGCAATATGTATAAATGTTAATGACAAATTAAACTTTACAGCCTGCTGCATTAAACAGGAACAACAGCTCAATTTGTTGTAAAAATAGTGTCGGGAGCTTGAATTTTATGTGTATTTTTGATTCAAGATTCCTTTATTGTCTCTATAGTAAATATAGGAAATTTTAAGCAGTGAATGATAGCAGTGTGGTCCAAGGTAACAACTGTCCCAGGCTAGGCTGTTGTCACCTTTCCAATTAATTGTGCAGCATGATACACATCACTGTGAGTGTCATTAAGCGCTTTTATAAATAAAACCTTAGATAAATTTATGGGCTCTGTGTAGTTTTTGGAGAAAAGTCTGATAACTTGGGATCTTAGTTTTGCAGTTTGAGACACCAAGTTCAAACTGCATAGACTCAGTCAACTAGCCCAGGCCAGAGTCCAGACTAAACAGGGAGAAGCAGCACTTAGCTGTTATACTGCAAATGAGTAGAACAAACTGTCAGTGGAGATTAAACTTTCACCAAATGTTTTTACTTTTATATCCAGTTTAACAGCATTTATTTTCTCATGTGTCAATGCATGAAATCTGCATGGTAACTTTTAATTTATCTTGCTTTTAATTTAGTTTAATTTATGATTTTATTGTGCTTTTTTCTATTTGTTGCAGCCTTTAATTACTTTTAAAATTTTTTCTTTGGGCAGTGTGTAATGCTTTTAATGTTTTATGTAAAGCATTTTGAATTTCATGTCTTGTACATGAAATGTGCTTTACAAATCAACTTGCCTTGTCTTGCCTTAGACTTTGCTGCCTTTGGAGCATAAAATACCTCAGTCCACAGTTTTATTGGACTGGGCTGTGGTTAGGAATTAATAAAATGTTTTTGATTTCAATTCCCTTATCAATTCTTGACCCAATTTTCAACGGGGAAACAAATATCAACACAGATTTAAAGTGTCAAAAAAGCTGTTTAATATCTAAAAAGAGATTCAACTTTGAGTTTAGAATCTTTGTCTACGCCACACAATGTAAAGAAAATGATTCAGACTAATAATACTTTCAACCTTATAAGGATGCCAGAGCTACAGATCTGGCCTGAGAAAGGGAAAAAATACATGACTTTGTATAAAAGCTCTGTAGATTATTTCATTAAGTCAACCAAGAATGGAAAAAAATAAACACTCACTACTGAACAATACTACTGTCTTTAATGCATTACTGCCACTTTACCAAAAGCTAATTCACCAGGTGAATAAATAAGTGATGCATAATTCCAGTATCTGGCTTCTGAATGCATTTTTATAAATTCCATTGGTATGGGTGGATACTTCATTTTTTTATTGAAGAACTGAAGAGATGTTATTTGCCTTATTTACAAAATTGTACTGCTCTGTGTTGCGCATAGCCTGATGCACACAGAAAGCACGTTGGAAAATATTTTTGACAGACTTACTTTTTAAATGTCCTGATGAAACTCTTTTATTCAGTGGAGTCACTAAATATTCTTAAAGTTCAGATCTCAGATGTTAATTAAACCTACAAAGAATATTGGATCTATTTAAATTTTTTGACCCATTTTTGATTTATTGAATATTCTGGTCCACCATCCGGCGGCTCAGGAGGGAAAAGCAGTGCCCCATCAACACTGTGTACTGTGGGGATGGGGGGCTGCTGACCTCGACTCGGGACGTTGTGAGGCGGTGGAGGGAGTAGTTCGAAAACCTTCTTAATCCCACCAACATGTCTTCCAAGGAGGAAGCAGATTCTGGGGTAGCTGGTGTTGGCTCTCCCATCTCTGGGGCTGAGGTCGCTAAGGGGGTTAAAAAGCTCCTCAGTGGCAGGGCCCCGGGGGTGGATGATGTCCACCCAGAGTTCCTTAAGGCTCTGGATGCTGTCTTGGCTGACACGCCTCTGCAGCATCGCGTGGACATCGGACCTTTCAAAAAAGGGGACCGGAGGGTGGGCTCCAACTACAGTGGGATCACACTTCTCAGCCTCCCTGGGAAGGTCTATTCGGGGGTGCTGGAAAGGGAGGGTCCATTGGATACTCAAAGCTCTGATTGAGGAGGAGCAATGTGGTTTCTCTCCCGGTTGTGGAACAGTGGACCAGCTCTACACTCTCTTCAGGGTCTTTGAGGGGGCATAGGAGTTTGCTCAACCAGCCTACATGTGCTTTGTGGACTTGGAGAAGGCATGCGACCGTGTCCCCCGGGGACTACTGTGGGGGGGTACTCCGGTAGTATGGAGTGCCAGACCCACTTGTAGGAGCTGTCCGGTCCCTGTACGACCGGTGTCAGAGCTTGGTCCAAATTGCCGGCAGTAAATCAGAATCGTTTCCAGTGAGGGTTGGACTCCGCCAAGGCTGCCCTTTGTC
>JBAMHW010000003.1:19327646-19358770 GCA_037177495.1 Rhadinocentrus ornatus
AAGAGGCCCCGGGGAAGACCCAGGACACGCTGGATGGACTACATCTCTCGGCTGGCCTGGGAACGCCTCGGGATCCCGCCGGATGAGCTGGTGCATGTGGCCAGGGAGAGGGAAGTCTGGGTTTCCCTGCTTAGGCAGCTGCCCCCGCGACCCGACTCAGGATAAGCGGCAGAAAATGGATGGATGGCCGAAAACAAAAATTAAAAGTAAAACTACATTGCCGCTGCACATCCGGTCTATCCAATAGAAACGTTAGAGCTTGTGCCGCTGTTATGTTTCTTAATGATAAATGAAGCCATGCTCTGGATCATCTCTTCCAGCAACAAACAGACCTGCATGTTTAACATTGTTTATTAATAGAGCTTGCTAGCACTTCTCACTGCTGATACAGGTATTGATAAGGCCAGTTGCACATTATTGTGATGCTTTGGAAAATTTGGAATTGGCTTCTGAGTGGAACCAGTTTTGAGTCCCATCCATATACTCACCCCAGGAATTATAAGAATTTCCACAAGTCTTTGCCAAAGAAAAAAAAACGTCTGAACAAAACAAAACAATCCTGAAACAAATGCATAGCCAGTCATGGTTATGAGAAATTTAAGCTGTACATAATCTTTCTTTTTTTCTTCTTAATGAGACCTAGACACATAAATACAAGGTGGGGTTAGGACAAGCCCACCCTGCTGTATCAATTCTTACAAAGAAAATCTCATTAAAGCCATCCTTGCTCTTAGCTACATCATCAGTGGGAAACAGATTTGAATATTGTATTCCATCTCTCCTTTTAAACACTCAGTCGGCAATCTGTTAAGGAGAACAATGAAGGAGAGTTATGAGGGAAGTGGCAAGAGCACATATCGACTTTTTCTCTCACCTCTTTCATCTTAATGCATCTCATTTTCCCCCAAATGTCTTTTGTTGAGCACCTTGTCTTCCCCATCAACCCTCATCAATGTCCCCATCCTTACAGGGTGAAAAATTACATCCATTACTTTTGTCACAAGGTATACAGACCACAGCATTATTTCTACTGACAAGGATCAGGTAAAACAACTTTGGGTGACTTGTAAGACAGCAGTCCGAATGCGCCAGAGCTTAAATCACTCTGAAACAGCAAACATAAGTTTAAAGTTGTGGAAATGAAAATTCAACCAGGCCATGACAGAAAGATGAAGACTCCTTTGTTAGAAAGGCTTAGAATCACAACAGTACATTTAATTTTGACATTTTAGTCATAATCAAAAACCACAAGCCAATGAACATGAGCAGGATCAAGTGTGGCTCTCTTATTCTGTACAGCTGTAGCAGTTTATTGTCTGGTGTTAGTTTGGATTAAAGGGTTGATGCCATCTCCTCTTTCTTTTTTCAGCTTTCCTTTTTACATCTAAAAAAAAAAAAGGAAAGCTTCTCCTTTTTTTCAGTTTCATCTGGTCAGGTCAATTCCATAATTATAATTAATTAATAAATAAATAAAGAAGATTATCAAAAGGAGCCTTATACCCATAAAGCTCGAGAGAAAATGGAAAAAAAAACCAATTAAACTTTTTGACTGGAGGGTGGGCTTGTATATGCAACGCTGGCAATCTTAATAAGTTGGGAGAACAGAGTCTCGATGGATGACTTGGATCTGTGGTTTAAAGAGGGATAAAATTTTATTCTGGTAACTTAGCTGTCAAGACTACCTAACTGTTGAGACATATTTCTCTCTGAATAAAAATGGTTTTACTGACAGACTTACATCATTGATTCCTATAGTCACACTGACATTGGTGTGGCTAAGAATAGTGCCACGTTGCCTTATTCTATTAAGCATGATAAATGGTGCAAACACAACAGATACTTTAAGTAAGTAATAGTAATGGCCTGTGTATTTTTCCCAGCGTTGCATTTCAGTGTTAATTACATTAGGTTGCAAAGTGTTGTTAAGAAACCTAAAACGTTTGCAGGTGCCTCATCAATGACTCATCAATTACTATTATCACATTTGGGTCTCAACCCGAGGGACTGGTTAGAAGCTGTTTTTGCTTCCCTCATCCTTACACTCAGCAAGATGGTCTACATGAAAGAACAGCAATATTTCATGATCGCTGACTGTTGACTTTTACTGTTGACTGTTAAGTTTTTAAACATTTTACAAGTTTTACGTGTTTTACGAAACTCTCCAAAAAATAGTGATTTAATACTTTAGAAATTACCAAAGCTGTCCAACACAGTTGTGTGAATCTGAGTTTCAGTAGCTGCAGTTTTTGTGTTACACAACAAAACACTTTAGGACACTGAGTACTTTGTGAGCCTCAATGGAAACATACAGTGACCTCAACAGATGTGATTATGAGGATTAGGAATGTCGTCCTCTCTGCACCCGTCTCCCTCTCGCCTCTGACCCTCTCATTTATCCAGCAGCAGGGAGACAGAGGGGAGAGACTGGCAACAGGTTTCTCTGCACTGACCAACAAACTGTTGTACTAACAAACAGCTCTTTTAATAAATCAGCACAGAGACGCTCCCTCACATGGATACATCCATCAGACTTTAGCTGTCACTTCTTACTCGAGGATTTCTTTTGAAGAATAATAAAGATGATTAAGACCATGATTCAGCATGCGAAGAAGCATCCAGGGGTAGGTTGCATCATTTGCATGTATTCATTAGGCCTTATCAACGATTTCTATTATCATATTTCTTCACTGTATGTATTTAGATTAATAAGTAATTATAGTCCGCACACCAAAAGCTGCTCCTTGAAAAGTTGAAAATGTGTTACATTTCAGCCGCCAGCTCGTCTTCAGACATGTCCGAAGTCTATACTTCAAACTATACTTATTTATCTCTTCAAACTATTCTTATTTATCTCTTTTCGGTCCAGCCCCCAGCATTACTCTTCTGGGATTATCTTCACTTGTTACTGTATGTATTTAGACCATGACTTTTAGTTGTGTGTGTGTGTGAGTGTGTGTGGGGGGGTTCATCTACAAATGTACAGTGTAAGTTAATAAATGATTTTTCTTGCAAATAATAAATGGCCCATTTTTCTTAGTAACTTAGTAAAACATTTAGGAAAATGATAATGGGAAAGTGTCTATGTAATTAAGAGGAAGTAAAGAAAAACTCATGTTTTATAAACAGTTTAGAAAAATATTATAAACTAAGCAACAGTGACAACTAAATATTAAGAGTCTTATTCCGTCCAGCTTTTGTAACCAGAACTTGCATATAAAAATTGAAGTTATTTTAAATTACTTCCCTAAAAAGGGTCTTTAAGCGTAAAATTTTAAACATTAAAAGGAATGCCATTAAGCCATTATTATGCTGAAAAGAACATAAAAGAATATAAAAGAACACTATTAATAGGGAAACAATCTCACAACAGACATTTAAATGAAGTATTGTGCACCTCATTTCTCTGGCATGTTACTTTGCTTTGCTATCAAAAGAAGGGGGAAAAAAAGAGAAGACACTGAAGCTATTTGTGCTTTTTCCCCCCCCTGGTGCCTCAGAGCAATGCTGAGGGTGACCCAAATTCATGGATTGACAGGGTTGGCTTGGCAGTGCACCAGAAAAGTAATAAGGGCAGCAACAGTATCGAGCCCCAGCGCTGTATAAAACACTTCCTATGTCGGTCAGGCTGAATGGTGAAAGGTGAAAAGCTTGCTTGTGCAGCACAGTATGAAGATATCAGCACTAGGGAGTGGACAGTTCCCTAAACACAGGCCTTTCTTCATTATTGTTTAATATTAGTGTGTGTGTGTGTGGTGTGTGTGTGTGTCAGTGATCAAAGCTGACCTGCTTCTGTTCGTTTATGAGCATGTCGCTGGTTGTGTTTACTTTAGTGATGATGTGGCTGCAGTCAGCATACAGTTTGTGTGCACGGTCAAACTTTTTTCAAGGTTGTGAAAAGTTGGTGGAGATGGTGTACATTGTGCAGTATATGTAGGGCAGTTTATTTAAGCTTTAGCTGAAGTCAATCAACATACAACGCATATTTATCCTATCTCTGTTAACTTGTTGGAATGAATTGTAATTTATTTAAAGGATATAAATAAAAAATCATTGAACTAAATCAAAATAAGAATACATAATAATATGACATCTTTAAAAAAGTAATAGTCACACTTATACAACACCCTTTCTCCCTTTCAAAGATAAATAGTATGCAGGAGGTGTGAAAGATGCTGGCACAAAGCTTTACGTAACCTTCTTGTTCTTAAATATGAGTGACTTATATCTACAGTGTGAAGGTAAGAACTTACAGATTAGAAATGTATGTGGGCTCTGTAGATGTCACTTTGGTCTGTGTGCTGTGAAGGCTGTTTAATGGTTCTTGCTTTGGTCATTTGGTCATATTTTCCGGCTAATTTTGTCAACAAGAAGTCCTATTCATCATATCTTTTGTACTTTGAGGATGATGAGGCAAGATTCAAGAAATAATAATGGATATACAATACCATGCACATTCTTGGACACCCTGTTCAATTTCTGTTGTAAGTTGATGAGTGAGTAAAAAATTCAAGCCAAGACATTTCTTTGATATTCTGAACAAGATTAGTTGTGTATTTCTATTGTTTTTATGATTTTAAAGAGAAAAACTAGTCTGGGGCAGAAAATTTGGCTATAGCCATTACTAAAGAAGCGCTTTTATGGCAAGCATCATAATTTTAAAATACATTTTTGCAACTAACTCACAGCTATTACTTTTTATTTGAGGGAATTGTACATAGCTTTACAAAAATCTCAGGCAACTTTCCATGCACTGCTCTTCTGAGGTCTGTGGATGGATTTTTCATTATGTTTTGGTTGCGGTTTGTAAGGACTATAGCTAAGCTTTTAGCGTGTGCTTCTGAGGGTAGATTTTGAGATATGTTTTCTTCATGCTTTCTTTTTCTTTTCTTTTTTTAACTGTGGGATGCTTGCAATCAGATTTGTGGTATTTAATTCATGTTTTCCATCTAGCTTCAATTCACTCAAGGTTTTAGGGTCCTGCACACCTGACCTTGAGGTCTGGCTACAAACCCTGGTTCCTTGCTAAGGAAATGGCTCTCTCCTTAAGACTGTTATCTTCTTGCAGCTTCCTCTAGCTTTCTAGGCATGTATTATTTTAATATTCAGAGTAGTAGGTATCTGCTTAGAGAAGCTCATTGTCGTTAACTGTCTGAAAAAGATTCTATAAACGCTGAAATTTGCATCCCCTGCCCTTTCCCTTTCCAGCAATTGCAAAATAAGCCAATTAAGTTCTGTGAAATTGATAAAAGTTCTGCTAGTTTTTTGTTCTTTGTTTTCTCTCTCTCTCTTTTTTTTTTTTTTTTACAGTGTACCTTAACAATTTTTATGGTGCTTCTTTCTTTTTGGATAAAGCTTAAACATTATACAGTAATTGTAATAAGAAAAAAATAAAGTTCTACTCACAAGGTGGTAAACAGAAAATAATTTTATTTGGAATTCCCACACCACAGATTACCTGATAATGCAGCTTTAAAACCTGAGTTTAATAATACATTGATACTTAAAAAAATCATCCATGCTCTGAAATATCAGGAAATGCCAACCTTATAAAATAATTTTCAGTGTAAAAAAAACAAAACAACAACTATTAAAGTGCAATTAAAGTTTGAAAATAACATATCTGTGCTGAGTAAAAAGTTTTAAAGGACTGAATATACATATAAGTACAATTAGTCAAGAAGTTGTGTGGTCTCGAAGGGGTTTCAGCATGTAGCTGAGGGAGGGATGTTTTTTTTACTGCAACTTTGATGTGGCAAATATCAAAGTTTCAGCACCAGACATTCTGCTAATCAACAACAAGGCAAGTAGGCAACACAATCAGACAGAAGACAGATGTCTAGATACAGCTGAGTAGAGCCATCCTTCAGTTCAACCTGATCAACTGTCAGCTTTCTACAGCTTGGCTGGATCTGTGTGGGCTAAGAACAGCTGTTCGCCAGTGGTGTGACTTACTCTCCGTCTCCTGCTACCGCACAGAAAAGTAGACAGAAAATACATAGCAGCATGGTTTCGATGAATAGATGCTGTGTGGTTTGAGGATTGTCAAACCTAAGCTTTGAGTGTTTAAGATGTCACATCGTATTATCCCCCTGTCCCCTTAATGTGCTTTTTCATTTTAATTCCTGTCATCATCACCGCTCAGAACCTCAAAAGAGTCTCCGCACACATGACTTTTTGCCTGTGTGTTTGAGTGCAGCGATCAGATTTTAGTTGTGTGTGTGTGTGTGTTACTGTCACTTAGTCTGATAGGGATAGTGTTGTAGTAGGAAAGGCTTGCACACACACAAATACATGCACGCACATAGCAGCAGTCTTTTTGCACAGCGTCCTTGCCCGTTCGACTCAGCCTGACAGTAAGCAGCCTCACACATGGCCTGAGCCTCATGCATATGGAGGAGGGCAAGGAGAGAGGAAAAACAGGAATAATAACTACCTGTGTATGCGTGTGTGTGTGTGTATTTTACATAGGAGTGTATTCATGGTAAATATCACAGCCAACCACTTGATGGAACATATCTATGTCCCAACTTGCATCTCTGGTCTTGAAGTCCGGTTGAATAGTCAAAAGAATTACCTACTTTCTTTTGTCCTAAGCTCCTTCTTGACCCTGTAAGGAAAATGTCATGAGGTCAAAGAAGAAACTCTCAGGGACATAAAAAACAATAATCTGCTGCAATGAGAATCCAACCACACTGGTGTGTGTCTGCACCACGAAAGCTACAAAGACAACACAGCTCTGATAAAAATTCAGCAAAAAGTGCATTAGTTACTGCCCCTAATGCCACCTTGATGCTACACAAAAGCTGTGTAATATATCATTAGGATTGCAAGATATACTACAATATAGACTATTACTTAATAATAAAGTAATATTTTCATCAAGAATGGAGAGAAAAAGACACAAAAGTGAAAGATAATTTTACATGTTGCTGGTAACAATCTGTCCTTATATCCACACGAATTACCATTAGTAGACCTGGAGAAAAATAATCAAGTGTCACTTGGGAATTAGAGGCCACAAGAAATTGTGGTAAATTATCTTTTTTCTTTCATATTGGATCCAGTGATTCCTTTGCTAAAGGAGACAATACAGGAGGCACTGAAGTTAATTTCCTCAGCATTTAGAGAATACATAAAGTTCTTAATGTGACTGCTGCTTAGATACATTTCACTCAGTCAGGAACTGTCCTAGGAAAAAAGGCCTAGATCTGGGGATTAATGCATTTCTCCTTTCGTCTCCTCAGCTAATCCCTCAGTTTGTCTTCACAAGTCTGGGCATCACAGGGGCCACTTTCTACCTGATCCGACTGGCAAAAGGGCCTCATGTCACGTAAGTCTGTTTCTCAACTCTAATAAACTTTCTCCTTGGTGTCTGTAAGTAACTGCATTTTAAGACTGTGTTTTCCCCAAATGTTTATTTCAAACTTTGCTGACCAGGGCTGGATATTATTTACACACTTTTTACTAGTGAGGTTGAGCTGGTGATAAACCTAAATTTACTGATCTAAAAAGTAAATTTTTATCATAGAGAATCTTATCATCTTCTTTCCTAAAATTCAGACAAATTCAAAAAGAGACTGAAACAAAATTGAGTTCAGTAAGTAATTGCTTAAAGAGGTGTTTCATTACAGTAACTGATGCCTTAAAAAGCCGAGGCTAAATAAAAAAAAGAATAAAATAGTTAACCTGTAATTCCTACCCAAGATATCCTTCCTTTAATGATGACCAAATCATCATTAAAAGTTAAATGGCTGCTGGAGGAATAACTGACAGATGAGTGGAGGTGCACTGCTTCGATCTGCAGCACTGATGAACACAAAATTATTAATAGCCAGACTAATGGCCAGACAAAAAGTCAGACTAATCTTCCACATAATGATGTACAGATCAACATCTGTCAGAGGAACTTTGTGGCCACAATTACAGAAATTTTCAATTACTTATATTTGATAAAAATTAATATAACACCTTGCCAGCTTAAGCATGGTGGTGGATATAAACTGTTCTGGGACTGTGAGGAAGCTGGTAGCAAAAGAGACAGTACATGGAAAGAGAAAAGAATGGATATAATGAATATCAGAAAATATTTATGTACATGACATTCAGTAATTCAGCAAAGACAAACTTTAAAGCTTCAACAACAAAACAATGATTCATTTAAAAATGCATTGTGTTACAAAAACCTTCAACTTTTGTCTCCCCCACCTGGAAGTGAGAGTGATTGCACAAACAAGTACTAAAAAGTTAGTTTGTTCTCAGGTTTTTATGTCTTTTCTTTTACGCAATTATCTCTCCTTTAAATGCGGACCTTTATATCATCTGCAGCACCAGAAACTTCCAGTTGCAGCCTTATGTCCCTTCATGCTTTTAGCTTCTGTAATCCCTATTATCTCTGTTATTACAGTAGCCCCTGTATTCAGCTCTAGGATCTGTAAAATACATCACCACTGGCGCATCACCGTGGGAATGTCACTCCAGACACCAGATTTTAAAGTACAGTGGGAAATTTAGAGATATTTACCTGACACTAGGCTAAATCAGAACTAGGTGAACTCTCTTTGCAAAGTGAGTCTTGCAAGAAACATAAAAAGGTAGAGATAGAACATCATTTAAAATCGTCATGTAAATGTTAAAGACATGAGATAAAAATACCTCAGGAACTAAAGTGATTAAGTAAACAAGTGTGAGTAAACACACTTGATTTCAAAAAGTTGTATCAATTCAGAAAGCATTTGCAAGCTGCGATATCACATTGCAGCATTTATGCTTCCTACATTTAAAATGAAGAAAATATGTCATCTGTTCAGTGGTGCACAGGCTATGGCTCTTTATAAAATAATAAACATGATAACAGTATAAACAAACCACTGAATTCAGTTACATAACAATTCAGTTGGTAGATATTCACTTATTCATATATTTTTGATATAGGGCAACATATGCCCATTTCTAAAATCCTGATGGCACTGAACAATTCGCAGTGACACGCATACTGAGTAACAATGACGAAACGCTGTCTCCTCATAAATACAACTGAAATGCTGCAAAGTAAAGATGCTTACATTTGCAGCTGATTGGCAGACTGGAATTTCAAGTGTCTGACAGCATTGCAAAACATAAACCAGCTTTGAAAGCTTAAAAAAACATCCCCTTATTTCCTTTAAATTCACATATTAGAACTACACCAACCATACTGAACTCGGTGACCGCTCCTGTACAGTAAATGTAGATGGCTCATATCCTGTTTTGGAGACACACAGAACCTCTTGTTCTGGGGGTCAGCCATAAAGGCTGACCTCATCATCAGCTGCTGATGAGTGCTGCAGTCGCTAGCTGCTTCCCTCTCGCTCTGTGTTTGTAGTAATGGACTGAGAGGAGGGGAAACGCGCTAGCTCTGCCATCCTCATCGCTTTGTTTGTGGGTTGGTTGCATGATGTGCTCCTGGAGGGGGGAGTGGAGGGATGGACAGTTGCAGTGGAGCTCTGTGAAACCCAAACTTTGGTTAGAGAAAAGAGGAGGACTGCCAAGTCAATGAGCTGTTTTCAATAAGGGGAACTTCTGTCCCCATCCAGCAAGTGCATGCTAGTCTTCTTTTGTATCTGTCCTGCTGCTCCTGTCATCTTTTCCTTGTTATTTGTTACATTATTACTGTAACAAATAGTTATTTTTTAATGGCCTCTTTTCTCTGCACCTGATCTTTAGACTACCTCTTGCCTCGTGCTTGCTCCTCACATGTCCATTTGGTTATTACTTTTCACTCTCCTGACATCTTTCTCAACATGCTTTGATTCTTTCTACATTTGCAGCTTCTGGGACAAGAAGAATAACCCTGAGCCCTGGAACAAGCTCGACCCAACTTACCAGTACAAGGTGACAGCTCCCATCACATACTGCATGATGTGACTGGATGTCTGTTCACACCAAACATGTCTGCCAGAAAACTAATCTAACCAATAATGGCACTGTTTCAGAGTCACTGAAAATCTCGCTTTTATCACCAGCTTAAAAATGTCCTCAAATAGAGTCAGAGAAAGCAGTGTTGGCTAAATATTACCAGATTACTGTGGCTGCTTTCAGATTGTCTTCATATCTGCTTGAACAAAGGAAAAAAAGTGTCTTTCATTTAAAAAAAGAAGAAGGCAGATGGGACCAAGAGCTCTTTATGGTTGAATGAGGCCAGGGCTGCTGATGAACTAATGAAAACATTTGCTCCACCAAGCAAAAGTAGAGCAGAAAAACAACTATTTCACTAAATCCAAAGAGATCTGGACGATGTGTTTTTCAGCGAAATGAGCCTTTTCTAAAGGTTTCAAGGCTGGCGTGTTTGCCAGTAGAATGTAAGTCATTGCTCACAAAAGGTCAGGACATGGCATGTTTAATTCTCAATAGCAAGGCAAAGGTCCTGCATCGAAATTCCACTGAAGTCCAAACAATAATCATAATGACGAGGGGGAAATGACAAGAAGGGGAGGGAGAACGGAGGAAGGTGAGAGTTTTAATGATAGGCCAATCAAGTATATTACAATAGGAGAAAATAATCATATTGAAAAAGGAAGAAAAATCTGCCTTTTACGGATGGAGGATTGAAATATATGCAACAGGCTCAGTAAGATAAGAATCTAGAAGAAAAATACATAAAAGATGGTCATGGTAAATTGTGTTGAGATAAAACAAAAACACATTTTCTTGCCCTCCAAAATCAACAGTGATTAATTTAATTTAAGCAAAACAGATTTAAATATATTCCTTCTGCCTTCCACAGTTTCTGGCCATCAACACCAACTACAAGAACCTGAAGAAAGATGGCCCTGACTTCTAATGGTCCTTCAGGCAACTCCAGGGGCACCAAGTTTAGCAGGATCCCCTGCTGTGAAACTTCTCTTCTGACCTCTGTCTCACCTCCTACTCTGCTACAGTAACTCTGAATGACTGTCAAAGCGTGTTAAATAATATTAAAGGCCACATTAAACAAACAGGTGTCCTTTAGGAGTATGATTGGTGTAATCTGTTTTAGAAAACACGAAGAAAAATCGGAGAGGGTTGTGATATGAGAAAGTAACCTTAAAACAGAAAGTGAAGCCTAGTTTTAAAGCTCCAAACATCTTTTCTAGTCAGGATGTGACTGAGTGTGATGTGGCAGCAGCCCGGCCAACAAAATGACAGGAGATTTTTTTTTTCCTGCTTCGTAATTTCATTACAATTCTTGGGGTCAAAACTGATTCTCAATTCAGCACAAAAGTGTAATGAATTAAATATGAAGTAAATTAAAGGCCTTGAAAGCAAGGAGTTGTTTTATTATTATTATTAATGATACACACAATAGTTGATGTGCTGCTCCTCATCTTCTCAGCCCAAGTTTGGTTCATCAACTTGGTTAAGTTTTATTTGGTAATGAGCTTTTATTTACATATAATTTTATTGGGGACATAAAAACCTTTTTGGCCCATGGAAGAGTGATGATAAGACACATTAGAGATGGTTAGAAAGCCTAAACAGTTTAACAGAATGGATCTGCATGTTTAGTTGATAATGGAAAGACTTGAGTAACTTTTGTGTAGACCTGTGTTTTTTGTAGAATGATATTCCTGTGACATTACTGTATCAGCATTACATGAGTATTACAATCTGTAAGCCCTAGCAATGCATATTTTCCTAACCATAGGCTTGTGTGTCTCAACCTCATGTAAATTAATAATAACAATTGCTGTGTGCTTTTCACTCAGAAACATGTCTATCTGTGAGTGAAAATGAAAAATGAGAGGAGGGTTAAAAATGTGCGAGATGGATCCCGGTCTGTGTCTGTTCTATAAGCCAGTGGCTTCATGTCATTCTCCATCCCTCTTTATCTTTACTAGTGACAAAATCATGAGTGTAGCAAGAAGCCACAAGTGAACTATATGTGGGTAGACATTGAACCTATGCATTGCTTAATCTATGTCCTAATGAAAAAAAGAAATTTGATGTAAGTTTTGAGGACACATAGTTATTACATGTTCCTTTATAAGATTGTTCACCCATATTGCACCTACTACATTTCAGTGTATCTTAACATTAATTAACTTAAGATTACGTGCAAAGTTAAACGCGCTGCTGTAGGTAAAATTTTAGTTTTACTTTAGAGATAAACTGGACACCCGATAAATAAGATGAGGTATGCATTAAAACCATTATCTTTAGTGGCTCAAAAACTTTCATGAAGGCCCTCTTTGCATCCACAACAATGATGTTGTGGATGAAACATCATCGTTTCATCCACAGCACCCCTCCCATATTCACCCAAAACCCTTACAATGAATTGAATGAAGAATTACGCCGCAAAATAATATGGTTTAGCAACGAAAGTCTGGTATTTTTTATTTATTGGCTGCTACTCGTTTAGTTAAAGCCATGTCAGTGGCGGAGGGCATTTTAAATTCCTCTGTTTAGTGTGAAGCTTTTTAAATTGGAGAAGTCTGCACACAACTTTATATGGAGTATGTTGAGCATTTCACCTGACAGATGCTGCTTTAGTAAAGCAAGTCAGCTATTTCTGACAGTTGAGTACTTTATTGTAAAGGGGAGGCTGTGGACCCAAATGCAACACAATAAGTCAGGAATAAAGGAAGAAGAAGCTTTATTATTTTCTTCAGGTAAGGTGGCTTGGCCTACAACCGCTGTGGGTACGGGTTGGTATTGAACCCCAGTCGCCTGCGTGCCAGGTAAACAAGTTTTCCTCTGGACCAACAGGACTGACTGTGAGAAGACAGGACTGGTGAGTGAAAGAATTACAGGAGATGAAATACTGTTTTTATTGGGTGAGACGCACTGCGATAGCTTGTCCTTCCAGACATGATTCAGTTTGATCCAGAGATTAAGCAGGGTTGAGACGAAAGGGAAGGTCAGAAACAGGCGGGGTCAGAACCGGGGAATCAGAGACAACTTCAGACAGATTCAGGACAGGGCTGAGCTGCGAGGCGGTGGTCAGGAGCAGGCAGAGTCGGCAAAAGGGAATCAGTCTGGAAATGAACGCTGGAGAGTCAGGCATGGAAGCAAAGACAATCTGGCAACTATGGAGTGAAACAGGACAGGCTATATAGGAACCCTGAATAGGTATTTGGCAGGTGGTACCAGCAGGTGGAAGTGGTTGAGTTGATGAGGGCATAGCAGAGCCAGAGAGCTGAAGGTCACGGCTGAGTATGACAGTTT
Organism: Rhadinocentrus ornatus; assembly: GCA_037177495.1. Lineage (NCBI taxonomy): Eukaryota > Metazoa > Chordata > Actinopteri > Atheriniformes > Melanotaeniidae > Rhadinocentrus > Rhadinocentrus ornatus. Next base: position 19,340,832 of record JBAMHW010000003.1, read on the forward strand.
ATTTCTGGAAAATCAACAAGCTCCTTTGTGTTTAGGATCAAAAGTCCTGAATTGGAGCTGTAACTTTTTTGGTTTTATATTGTCAGATGCTGATATTTTTAGACATATGACACACTCTCTCTTCATTACCCACCATTGCCATTACTTGACTATTACATGGTCATGACCAGGGCAAGATATGTCTTGTCATATATCTTGTCTCTTTTTTTTATTGTTAAAATGCCAGCTGATTTATCTTAATTTGTTTATTGGTACTTCCACAAATCTGTCCATGTTTTGTTCAGCAGTACAAAAATTACATGTTTTATCTGGCCCAACTGGGCCCCCCATGTCATAACTCTGGGTTGCCCAGTTTGGGAACCACTGCATTAAGTGTATTTTAGTTAACTGATAATTTTATGGCATTAATATTTAGTCCAGTGCACCCAGATTGAGAGCAAATGTTTCATCCATAATCCAACCCATACTGGCAAGCTATTGAAAAGACGTGCAACATTGCTGTACTCCCCGAAAAGCTATTTTAATGGCTGACTGTTATCAAACTCATACATGCTTTTTGAGACACACTGAATTGGTTTTAATTTCCTGTGGAAAATATTATTTATTGGACTAATGACAAACCTAGCACTGGACATGGACACATAATGATATATAAAGTTGTTCATAAAAAGGACAAAATAGAAAAAAACCATGTTAGATGAGTTTTTGTGCAGGTCACCAAGCATTTTCAGAGCAGATTTTAGACCCAGGAAAGATTCAGTCCAAAGAGAAAAAAGCTAAAATCACTCAACCGTTTCATCACCGCTTGTCTGTAAAAAGCAAAATATATTATTTTCACTCAGGTATGAAGCAAGAAAATGACACTCAGAATCAGTACATTCTGCAAAAAATGTCTCCTGCTGGCTTAATTCTCCCCTGTTGGAGGGATCATTGAGTGATGAATGTGGATGTCTGCGTGTGCCTGGATGTGTGTGTGTGTCTTCAGTCATTGTCACTGGACAGCAGACAACATAAAATCCTGCTCTAATGGCACACAAACTGTCTCAATGTCAGGCCCCTGGGCTTTTCTAATACACTGCTTAATAGACAATCTATGTTGTAGACCCTGCATGAGGCCATTTAAGGTTTTGTAGGCGTGTGTATGTGTGTGTACACATTTTTAACAGCAATGTGCTTCATCCAACAGTGTGGTGACCTGCCCGGTGGGTATTGTCAGTGGTTGGGCAGTGATTTCAGTGTGTGTGTGTGTGTGTGTCAGAGGCACAAACCTGCTGACAGGTAATCAGCTGGGCCAAAGCATCACACTAAGGCATAATCACAAGGTGATACACACACAGACAAAGGGGGGACAGCTACCCAACCCTAACAGCTTCACGGGTCCTTGTGACTGTGTTGCCTCTATTAATGTAAAAATTTAAAGATGAGAGCGGCTCAGCATCAACCAACTTCCTAATGATAATTGGTACTTCATTCCATTTCCATCAAGTATTTAGAGAGATTTGTTTTCCAGTATCATTCTCTCCATTTGCATCAAATATGGGTTTTAAAATTTTTCTGAGAGATTGGTTTAAAGCTTTATTTATATAAACACATTTGCCTTTGTTTTTTGTATTTCATATAACTCATCAGAGCAATACAGATGAAATCAGAGTACAGAGCTGAACTATTGCACAAATGCGGCTTCAAAACTCAAATGTCAGCAAACCCCTGCTGTTCCTTTCCAAAAACTACAAACATTAATGCGGACATGCATTTATGGTCAGACTACAATATATACAGTGAAATATTGCAGTGAGAATAAGATCTGCTTCACAAACAAGTTGCGTTTTCTAATTTTTCTTCCTCACAAGTTGACGCGATGGCACTTGAGTACGTGAGAATGAGGCAAAAAAGAAAGCGACTGAGGTGGACCATCATCTCCTTGGTTACGTCCTTTCTGATGAGCAAGAGTAGATATTTTTAGATGAGGATTAATTTTAATGGGTGAGATAAGAGGTAAGTTGTGGGTGGAGGAGGCACAAATAAATAAGTAAATAGGACATGCCGCAAAACAGGAGGCAACAGTGGCAGCGTTGAGGTGGTGTTGCAAGGCCCTGGGCAGATCCATTGATCTGGTGGAGATAGGGAGGCCTTTCATCCTTTTAATGTTTTCTCCCAGAGCTGAAACTTAAAAAATCAAAGCCAAACCACTGTTTGTCCAGCACTTATCTACATTACACCCCTTTATTACTGATAAACTGTGAGTGTAGTTCTGTTTATTTCTTTTTGCTAGTTTTACAGGAATATCTTCTAAGTTTAGAAAAGAAAAATCTTAAATGTTATTTGTCAACATTTCAAATGTTCTGCTTGAATGACAGCTTGCATGTAGAACATCTCCGTTCTGATGTGAACATTTTGACATCAGACCATTACGACACTGAGCAAATGACCAGTTTTGTGACACATTGACATTTTTATGTTGTTACATACCTCCCACTATTAGCTTTTGTTTATTTAAACAAATAGAGATGTAGAAATTACCACTGCAGAATTATACTTAAATGTCCTATATTCATAATAATATCAGTGTAGCATGAAATGTCACATTTTCTGTAAATTCTACCCCAAAAGTAAAATTTCCCTAACTTTTATGATCAGCAGGATCAAGTATATTTAGGTTGCAAAAATGAACATCATTGCTCTATAAAGTCACTTTGTGGGACCATTGACCACTTGTCTGCTCTCAGTCACATGAATCACCCCTATTTATGAAGCTCAGACTACGGTGCATTTTAAATACTTTACCAAAGCATTTCTTTAGTTTTTAAGTCTCTGGCATCTCTGCTGGCATTCAGACACATTAAGTTATTCAGCTGCAGGTCTCTAAATATATTTTACTCTTGTTAAAAGTGATAGTTTGAACACTTGCATATATATATATATATATATATATATTTTCCTTTAAATCCAACTACAACTTGGTAACTGCAGCTTTATTAAAAATTACAACCATTCTGTTAAAACATTTTTTTAAATATATCTATCTTGAACTTAACAATTTAGATCATAAAATAGCACAGCTGAGCTATTAGCAAAGAGATATCAGACAAATGCACATCCCACCAGAAATAGGAAAAAAGAAAAAAGAAAAGAAAAGAAAGGACAGGTAACATCCTGCTTATATGAATTTCCACATATGCCAGAGGCATGTTTATAATATACAGCATGGAAATATCTCAGCGTGTGAAAAGCGGGACAGAGAATAATGCTGCATTGGCAATCTGTTCCTAGACTCCCTCATCGCTTCAGGAGCAAGAAGTTTCCAGTGTGTCAGTGGTAACAACAAACAAAAGCAGGTTTCTATTATTAGCTCCCCGCATGCTGCATGCATGAAAAAATTATTTACTTGAGGTCCAGGTAAGAGAGGAAAATCTTGGTGTAAATATGTCATAATTTTAGACATGCACAGCATCACTACCTACAATAACAAAGAAGCACACACACAGAAATTAGTCAGTTTAGGAATTAATTTACTTATCTTCAGCAGGAAAAACTGTTTTAACTGTTTAGTTGACTTTAAGAAATTTAATTATGTTTATCGTCACTGGTTTTAGCTCCACACATAGTGTGTCAGCCTATTGCAGAATTTTATTATCAGGATTTTGCAGATGAAGGATTTCCTTTTCCAAAACTAGATGCACCAGTGCTGTGAACCTGATTTCTTTCTAATATCAACCCCTGAGGTTGTACAAAGAATTTGTTTGAGTACAAGTCTAAAAACAGCCACTTCTTACTTAAGATGTGACCTCAGTAAACAATGTCCTCAATACGTTATTGTCTTCATCACATTTAGGTTGCAACCAAGTTATGATGAATAAAATGCTGTAAAATGGAGGGTCCTACTTTTTGCAGTTCTCAGCCAGAGCCACCGCTTGCTTGAAACGTCTGGTTTTACAAAACAGCAACATGATGACAGGCAATGTGCTGATTTTGAGGCTGCAAAACAGTCTGACGTCCACTAACCAGGAACACATTTATTTTACAGCACTCATCAGTAGTAGTGGTGGAGGAATATTTCACTATTTCAATAGTTGTGTTTCATTATTAATATTGTTAAAATAATTCAGTAAAGTGTTTTTAATGGTTATCAGTATCAGCAGCAGCAGCAGCAGGTGCAGTATTAGGATTAGGAGTGGGATTAGGATTATTATACACAGACAACATCCGCACTTATGTGACGCCTCTGATACTGAGGAGCACTTGTGTTTCATTATGAGATAATTACAACGAATTAACGTGGCTTGAATGTATAAATATGATTTAGTTGGATCACGGTTACATCTAGCCCGACAGCTCTTCTATACTTGGATCATTTTACGTGGTCATATCAACTTCTGCCAGGTTTAATTACAACAGGTGATGAACTGAAAGAGACATTTGTGTGGTCTGTATCTACATTCACATAATCTCACATGGACATGACAAACTGAAGATACATTTCTAATTAATTGGCGACACTGTCATTTATCCCTTTCCTCATTAAACAGAAATGATTTATTGTCAGATCAGCTACCATGGGAATTTCATTTGATCATCTTTTCATTTGCAACTGTGTGTGCATGCATGTGTTTTTACTCGAGCAGAGGGCAGATTAGTGGGAGTTTTAGGGCTTTGATATATGACCAACATTATAGGGAGATGTACCAGATGGGTATTACTGTGTACGATTATGACAATTACAACTGAGGAGTACTCTCTCAGTGCACTTCTTCCTGCTTACGAACCAATTCATTTTACAGAGTGATTTTACAATCCCCTCTGCTGCTAAAAGATATTATTCATCTGTGCTTTAAAAAAATGGATAAACTCTGCTTACTCCTGCACAGGATTAAGACAGGGATCCATTACATAAACTATTCTCCACCTTACTTCCTTATAACCCAGTACCAACACCTCTCCTTGTTGCTCACTTTTCTTTCTTGCACATTGTTGCTTATAAAAGCAGTGTCTGCACTCACAATTATCAAAGGAAGCAATTTTTTCTAGTTGAATATGACCTGCTGGGAACTAAGCCAAAATTACTATCAGCCTGTCCTAATACCTTTCAAAGCATACATGCGTAATGTGGAACCACCTCCACTCGTACCATCTCAATAAAGTGTGCGTAGGCAGAGTTTGTTGTATTTAAAATTCCCATGAACAGAGTGGCAGAATTTAGAATTTTAAATATAGATTTTTCCATCCATGCTAAAAGGTGCAAATCTATTTTTAATTTATATTTTACACATTATCTCAGGTCAGAATAGACTTGAGGTTTAGCATTAAAAGCTCTGATCTTGTTGATTTTGTAGGCATACAGATTGTTTCACAAATCTAAAACAAGCCATAAATGTAAAAATGGGAGAAAAAACAACAACAACCAAAGAAACAAACAAAACTTCTACATATAAATAATGCAGCTTTGAACCACCCATCCAGGTGTTTTTATAACTTTGAATCATGAATAGATCATATGTTGGATGGGCATTTACATAACAGGTAACAGTGATTTTTCTGTGTAAGGAATTCTCTAATACAACATTGTCATTTGCCTCTTGTTCACGCCATTTTAAGCCATCACAAACCCGTTGATCAAATAAATTCACTCTAAATCTGGCACATATGTCTAAATTTGGCATTAACATGGATCATTTGTAGTTTGACTGTACAAGCAAAAAACAAACCCTTCAGAAGTCCATTAAGCAGAGTTCTGTGCCAGCATTACTTGAAAATCCCTGGAGTTGGAATTACAATGCAGACATTTCCTAGCATAGCATTACAGTGTTTAGTGAATGGAGTAAAACTCTAAAAACAGCAGCAACAAAATTCACAAACATACACTGAAACTATCTGTTTTTCTTCAGTGAATTCTGAAACCAGTATTGCACCAAGATAATATGATTGACATCTATTTAATAGATCCAACCATCAATAAATAAACAAATGAATAATTCAAGGGGCACGGGAAAGCTGGAGTTTGTCCCAGGAATTATCAGGCAAGAGGCAGGGTACACCCTGGACAGGTCACCAGTCAATTGCAGGGCCCCCCAAATAAAATCTCTTTAAAAAAAAACCTGTTGACTGTAAGCTCCCAGGAAATCTCAGAAACAGTAGCAGCCTGTTGAAATGTGTTACAACTCAGCCAAAACCTCAGTGATGTGTTGTCAAGTAAAGCAGATAACAGCAGGAGGGCATAAAAAATAAATGGAGTAAGAACAATAACCTCATGAGTCAGTAATAAGCTAAAAGCTACATAGTCTGGACAGATGTGACAAGACCATAGCAACCACAATCAGCAAGCAGCACACAACCCACAAGCACAAAATTAACTTGGCCAAAAACTTCCAGCGGTAAGAAAAACCTTGTAGAAGCACTGGTTCCCAGCAGCTTCCAGATATTAGCAGACGAAGCCTTTGGAATGAGTGGGAAAGTTGAAATTGCTTGGTGCAGCTAAGCTGTCCTGAAGGCAGTAAAATGTCACAGGAACATCAGCAGTGAAAGCATGTTGCCTCTTTCTTGGGTTAATAGCTGTGAAGCAGGTTGAGGGTGAACAGGCCACTATCAATAATGAAGCACTGTCAAGATGTTGAACCATCCTTAAACTCTTCTAAGGTCTCCAACAAATGGGTCGACTTTAGTTTTGCTTAGGCCAAGTTTCTATCATTTGGAAACTTACACACAGCTTGATCAGACTGAGACTTTTAATTCTAATTAATCTGCCTAAATGTCGTACAAACTACTGGAGAATAGGCAGATAGTCGCACTAAAAAAAAGCACTTTCTTCCAATTGTAATCCTATTTGTATTTTTTTGTGAAACAGTCCAAAAAAACCATAACTATCAAGTTAAATGTTAAATTCTCCAAATCTTTTTCCTAAATAAGACGTTGGCCTCACACCAGTCACATCACAGTATAATGACCTTTCAAACATGAACCTTTTAAGGTTTGATGATGTAACAAGCTTGGTGAAAGAGGAATATCAATTACACAACAAACAGGCTCAGTGCTTTATTAAGTTTTATTAGGACTCTTCTAATAAAATTAATAAAAAATATTCTGTTGAATAATGTTAATTCAAAACGGTTTCAGTGTACAATAGCTGACAGTGTGGCATAGATGATAGATCAACAGCAGATTAATCAACACGGCCTCAAAGTAATGTTACATTTTGGCAAAGAGTTGTTGAAGCCGAGACATGGACAATGTATCTGATCATGGTTCACTTAAAAAGATCAACAAGCTCCATAATATTTAACACTCATTCCTAAATTGTGCCATTTCACAAACTAACCTTGCTTCCTAACTGATGCGGTCACCATGACAATAGTACCAGTTTATGAACCAGATGAACAACACAATACTCATGGTAATAGAAACTTTATCTCTTGGAAGTTATGACAATTACAAAGTTAATTCTTATAAAATATGTAGAAAATATACGCTCTGTAAACAGATTGAAAAAAAAGGAATGATAGGGTGACATTTGTTTTTCATTTTGGATATTTATAACTTTTTGTCATAGCAAAATACAGATCAGTTACTATCTGACATCTATGATATGCTGAAGGAAACTAAGTGTCAAAACAATATAACAATTCTCAGTTCCTCCAATATAAATTCACATTAATGTATATTTTGTGTGAAATATAGCTTTAACCTTTAAAAACAAAATTTGTTTTGCATTTTAACTAAATTATTCTTTTCTAAAGAGAAAAAAGATAAGTAGTCTACTTCCTGTATAATCTGGCTTGGACTTTTCCATCTTACATATAAGTGGCTTGTGCTTTCTATGGTAAAAAGCCTATTTTTCAAAAAATTTAATTCCGATATTTTGAGTTAATTTCTCATTAACAAAAAGCACAGTTCCAAAAATAAACCAACACATTATTCCCTGACAGAACCCCCCTTAACCTCATGAAGCCTCCATGTGTTTGATTTCAAAAGCAGGAAGTGACAGCAATGTGCAGTCACTTCCAAATCTCAGCAGAAAAAGTAATTATTATGAATATTTACAAAAATAAGTCCAAGTGTATCTTGTAGCAACTATCAAGTTAGATGCTAAATGTTGGTCTTTGTATGGTTTGATGTCTTCCTTTTCCTCACGTCGGTTAAATGCATAGCGTGAAGACAGCTGACATGATCTTCACACTACAGGCAACAGGTTCTTCTGCTATTTAAAAAGTCTGTCAACCATAATTTCATTGTTTACCTAAACTGGAAGCGAGGATTTCAGAAGAATAGACTGATGGATGACAGCAAAACGTATGAAAAATGTTGCTTCTCAGATCTGATTGGAAAAAAGTGAACTCTAGCCATCCCAATTCACAGGCACCGACTACATTTCATGACCGTGACATTTTTCCATTTTCTCCGTGCACACTTCTGCCCAGCCATCTGTCTGCCACCTGGCCGTTACAGCCCCATGACTCCACATCAACTGGCCTAATGGTCATGGAACCCTGGCATGGGGAACGGCCTGGCAAAAGCCTCGACACGGTGCCGCAGGTCTGCGATACGAGCCACCGTCTCTGGGTCCTGGAGAAGGAAGTTCTTGAAGTCCTGAAGCTTTCCTGCAGTTGAAAAACAAAAAACACAGGCTCAGCTTTTTTGCATCAGTACCGTTTTCTTTTTTAATCAGTGTCTTTTCTCTTACAGCTATTCATACAACTACATTTTAATTCCTGATAAATTATTTAATTCTGCTTTGACCCAAAGTGGAAAAAGAAAGAGTTTTGTTCTCAGTAATCACTGAATTACATGTAAATCTCTCTCCTCAAAGCAGACCAACCTGTCTTTTTCTTGACATCCAGGGCAATCTCGAAGCCTTCATCCATGAACTCAACAACCTGCACAAAGTCTTCTTCTTTGAACTGTCTGGAGGTCAGCGCTGGAGCGCCTAGAACAAAGAAGAAAAGCAATTTAAGTAATCCACTTTTTTGCTGTTATTGTCAACACTGTCATTTTTGGCAATATTATTTCTCCTGACTGAGAAACGAGTATTTTTTCTTTTAAATATAAGAAACTTTCTAGACTTGTCATTAATCTACACTGAAGGCTGTGAGACGTATTAGGACAGAGAACAGATCCAAAACTATACAGATTCTGAAGTTTGATGAATTTCTGCTGTAAAGACCGGTCCACAAGAGGAGGTTTAATGCAGAGCCTGGCAAGAGATCTGCCTTAAGACAAAACTGAACGTGGGGCTGTAGATGTGGAAGCTCCTAAACTTCCTGGAAGATGATTAAAAGCCAAACAAATTCAATTAATGATGAGGAGCTCGGTGCTTGTGGCTTAATTGTTGGCTCCATAATTTTCATAGTACAATTTAACATGTAACAGCAGATTAAATGAATATAATAATAAAAGCCCCCCCCCCAAAAAAAAAAGTTTATGGTTTCACCTTTGAAATCTTTCTCATGTGACTTTAATCTTCAGTATTAAAACCTTTGTGTGTGTCAATCTAAAGAAGCTTCTTACCGAGCCTCAGGCCACCGGGAGTCAGGGCACTCTTGTCTCCAGGGCAGGTATTCTTATTGGCAGTGATTGAGACAAGCTCCAGCACCCTCTCAGCCCGGGCCCCATCAATACCCTTAGGCCTCAAGTCCACCAAGACCAGGTGATTATCCGTCCCCCCTAGAAGAAGTTTTTATGAAAACTTTAAGAAAGATAAACTCAAGTCTTTGAGCAAACAAGATTTTTACTTGCTTAAACGTTAGGTATTTGAGTGCACAGCCCCATCTTCAGTTTAACCTTGAAGTGCTGTTAACAGATGTGTTAGCTTCAGAAAGCAGAACACAGTAAAACTGAAGCTGAAAGTGTTGTTAGTGTCACATCTGTGATACTGTGCATCATCTACTTCAGATAATTATTGTTCACATTGGATTAGCTGAATTAATTCTGAATTAATTGAACTTACAAGCCTAATTACAGGTGTATACATTTATTTTAAATGTAAATTATTTTAACATAAATAATTTCCTCTGGGATTCAAAAAGTTTGAGCAATATGGTATTGTAAAGTTTTTTAGAGAACCTTCAGGTTTTAGGAGCCTATTTCCAAACAATACTTAAGTTCTGGAAAGCATTTAGGTCTCGGTGGGTTAAGGTGGGGAATCTGGGTTAAATATCGTGTGGAGCAGCCTTCATCAACAATGCTCTGACAATACTAGATTTTTATTTTTTTTTAATATTACTGTCGAGGTAAAAAAAAAGAAAAAAAGAAAAATCAATAAACTTCCATAAAAACAATATATGCAAGATAGTTGAGCAAGTTGATGGCTGTTATACTTGGTTACAGACTTCATGTGGTTAACCTATCGCTGTGAGCAAAACTAACTTCTACAAATAGAAAAGTTAGTAATTTCCTATTTCTTAAAAAAAAAAAAAAATCTTTTCATTCTAACTCATGAAACTGTATCACTTATATAACAGTGTTTGTGTATTTTATTACTGTTACAGCCTTCAACTCTTTTCAGTTCTTTTCCAACAACAACATGCTGCGGCGTAAGCACAAGACAAGTATGTATTCCTTGTTTTGTATTCTAAGATGTGTACCAGAGGCTATATATCAGAAAAAAGAGCTTAGGTGAGCGTATTAAATGCTAAACAACATTCAAGCAATTGCTCACAATCAAAAAGTGACCACTTTCATCAGATTTTATTTCCTTGAGTGACAAAGCAGTTACACTAGCATTAATCTATTTGCATATCATGAATTTAAATGCTTTTTTTTTTTCTTTCTGCAGTGTAATCTGCATTTTCTTTTTTTCTTTTAAGAGGAAATTTACACGTTTTTTTTCATTGTTTCGCTTGCTTGTTTGCTGAATCAATATCCTTTTTGGAAGCTGGAAGTGAGTACAACAAAATACACACAGACAAATTTAGCTTACCTGATACTAGTGTGTAATCTTTGCTGAGAAGAGCTGTAGCCATGGCCTTGGCATTTTTAAGTACCTGGGCAATATACTCCTTGAACATGGGAGACTGTGTCTGCACACACAATAATTAACAGGTTCCATTAGCTCAGTCATTTGTAAAGTAAAGAAATAATGTGATATGAAGACAAAAAATCATCTGTCTCTTTAAAATATTAAGATCCACATTCTCCACATCGGACGAAGTGTTTAGTTTTTATTTGGACCCCCATAAGCTGCTGCTATTCTTCCTGGGGTCCATACACATAAATACATCATATTAATGCATACAAACTTCATAAACTATAAATAATATACATGTTCATGTGTGTACACACATACATACGCATGCATTCCTACTTACACTCACATACACATCAAGGATTCAGTACAAGTATTCATACATATAACACAAGAAAGTCTAAATTCAAATAGACAACAACATGTACATTTATATGTATACACATATAAACATACATACATACACTTATACATATTTACACAATTGCCAAATACCCACATATCCATACACACATACGCATGCATATACATGTGCATGGATACTCATATCCCTACACATATTCTCATACCCAAATACACGCATATCAATTTGTAACTACATTTTCTGCTTTAATAAATGCTGCTGCAGTGTCATTTTAAACTCACCAAATCTATTTATTCTGTTTATTATTTGGTAAATGATTCCACTCAGCCATTCCTCTATAAAAAATGTCTTTTGTTTGCATTTGTTTTGGCTTTAAGTTATGTAAAATTATTCTCAGCCGCGTGCCTGGTGGTGTAACCATGAATACTGAAGTTAAGGTTTTTGTAGGTGGTTTTGTTTCACATATTGTTGATAAAAAGTAGTAGTGAGTATAATAACCTTTCTTTAACCAATAACCCATTTGTATTGTGGTATGATTTGTCCTGTAATTACATTTAAGTATTACACATCAGAACAGATAACCACAGTAGCCTAAAGAATACACTACAGTCTCATGCTGCACCCAAAGATTACTCAAACTCTCTGCTTCACCAGTCAGCAACAACTTAATAACCTCTGATTGAGTGTGCTGTCAACTTTTGCTTTGTAATTAGGAATTAATGATGGCTGACCTGTTTGAGAGCCACAGCTACACCAGCAATAGCGTGGTTGTGAGGTCCACCCTGCAGGGAGGGGAAGACTGCAAAGTTGACCCTGTCCTCCAGGTCATACATGACTTCCTTTCCCTTCTTGTCAACTGAACGGACACCTTTACGATAGAAGATTAGGCCAGCCCTGAAAAGAACAAAAACATTAATTTATTAAGCACTTTTACCATTAAGGTTTCTAGTTTAATTTTTTTTTTTTTTTTGTCCCTGCCTGTAGATATTACTGCTACCCTGACCGTCCTTACCTAGATCCTCTGAGGGACTTGTGTGTGGTGGTGGAGACCAGGTCAGCATGTTCAAAGGGGGAGGGAATGGCTTTGCCTGCCACCAGACCACTGATATGAGCCATGTCAGCAAGCAGGTAGGCATTAACATCTGTGCACAGCTGATAGGAATAAAGGTGGAAAGAGGGAACAATTTCAAACTTAAAATAAACACGAGTATTGGACCAATTAGGGCTGTGCGATGAATTGAATTTTAATCACAATTACAATATGGGTTTTCAACGATCATAAAAATGAAATGGTCCGATTATTTTGCTCCTTCGCAGTTTAATCTTGTGCTTTTTTCAGTTGCAAATCGAGCACCACTGGCATTGCTCAATGCTCTGTTGCAGACTCCTCCCACAGTTCCAGCCGCTTTTTTTAACTAAACTCCAGATGCAAACACCTCTCAAGTTACGGGCTGGACACACTGGAGGCGACGTCGCTCCTTTTCTAATAATTTTCTATGGAACTTGTGCGATGAGGCGGAAATCGCTGCCCTCCTCCAGCCAAGCGACAGGCAACATTCGTGCATGTGAAAAGTTGCGCTCGTTCATGTAGACGTGCACATGGGGCCTTACGCAACACAAGAAAATAGAAAAATGTTAAATTTTTGTGAGTCGTGACTCAATAATCCACCAGCTCCCAGAAACACAGAGATATAACAAACGTTATAAACCAAAGACCAGCGCTCAGTTAACACAGTGAACAAGTCGGGATTTAAGAAACTCATCAACACTTTGGACAAACGGCATCATTGCCATCTCGTCACTATTTTAATCGCGTGTCTCTCCCTGCCCTGAATGATGAGTGTCATGAGGGTGTTGTGAAGGACGTGGCTACAGTCCAATGTTTCGGCACCCATACGGACCTGTGGTCAAGCTGCACCATAGAGCCGAATATGACGCGGATTTCAACATGAAAACAAATGGTCACAGTGGGCAGAACATAACTGCTGCTGGTCTGAGACAAACGGTAGCTACTGGGGCCTGGTGGAAAGAAACTAGTCTGTGTTACCACAGACAACGCTTGACAACGCTTAACACCCCCCCAAACACACACACACATACTGACTCTCATTAGCTGGGCATTTAATTTGCTGCACGCTGCATTTTTTTTAATTCAAAAGATACAATCTCTGGGCACTTTCACATTTGCATTTTTTCCCTGATTAAGATCTGATGACAACATCTGTTAGCCATACCTACGTTATCATTGGGAAGATATTTCAACATTCAATATATCCATGCTTTGCCTTGTAAGCATTTATTTAAGAAGCCACAACAAACATATAGCTTGCTAACATGTAAATGACTCAGTGGTAAATGATCAGAGCAGTACACAATCTTTCATAGTGATATCTAAACTGGATCAGCACATATATTAGATACAAAAAGCAGAAAAAAAGGTCACGTTGGTAGGGCAACAAAACTGTGATAAAATTTAGGTAGCACATTACTGAAAAGCTGAAGAGAAGCCTGCCCTACAGATTCTGCCATAAAACTGTGAAAAGTAGAGAGATGGAGGGCAGGAAATATGGCCCCTCATCAGGCCTAGTGGCGAAGTGGTTATGGTGGTTAATAAAAACACAGTTCTATAATGGGGGCACACTTCATCTGATGGCACTGGCTAAAGTGGAGCTCTGCCACAAAAGGGAGCCAGCCATGGAGAGAATGAAGTGAATCACCGGTTGGTACAACAAAACAGATAAAGAGCCCCTTGTGCACCATGAAAGAGGGCAGTGAAGTGTGTTGCAAAAGTTGCTCGGTACAGGTTCAGTAGGCAACAGAGGATGAAAGCATCTGTGTTGGTGTGGAAAGTGTGCAATGAGCCTAAAAGTGGTTTGCATTTGGAAATATTAAATTTGACAAGCGAGTGCTCATCATTTAGATAAAGGGAAGTTTCCATTATGGGACAGAAATTTGTAAAGATGTGGCTGGAAGAAATGCTGGCTCGGTCAAATCTGTGAGTATGAGAAGCAGGTGCGTCTGACATTTCAACAAACAGGTTGACCGAGTTCTGTATTAGAAGATGAAGCTGTACCGACCTGCCTCATTCAGGATTAAAAGCTAAAACAAAACCAGGCATCAGGAATTATGGGGCAGGGTGAAAGTAAGGTGAGGACTGAAAATACAGATCTCCACTCACCTTTTTGATGCGGGCATGGTCAATGAGGCGGGCATAGGCACTGGTGCCAGCAATGATTAGCTTGGGCCGGAACAGCTTGGCCGTCATCTCCATCTGGTCATAGTCTATGAGGCCTGTTGCAGGCTGCAAAGAGGGAGACAGATTGCGAAGAGAGAGAAGAGGTAATAAAAAAGAGAAAATAATGAAGAGAAAGTGGAGGAGGGATATGAGAATATTAAAGGGAGTGTAAGGGTCACGAAAAAAAAAAGGAACATAAGATCATGAAAAAAAAATTGTTAGATATCTGAGGATCGAGAGAGCATTTCAACACGTAAGAAAGACATGTTCCATTTGAAGCTTGTTTGAAGCAGCTGCAATTGAAATACTTTGGCTACCTTAAAAGGGGCAGCAACTTATCTAAGGGATACTTTTACACTTCATAGGGTAAGATGGAGCAATTATGGTAATGCACCTTTACTTATCCTAATTCCACCTTTCAGGGATTTGCTCAACTGCTGTGATGAAGCTGAAAACATGAAGCTGGCTTCAAAACTCTCACCGCTCCATTCAACAAACTGGGCAATTTGAGAAACATGTTAGTTAATCCAAAATTCTGAGGATGGAGCTGGAAATCACATGAAATGACCAGTATGTCTGGTGTCTGAATCTACAGCTTTACCCTTCTAATCCTCCACCCAGCATCTGAAGAAGCTAAATGAAAGACAGTGGGATGTAGCAGAAAAACAAAGTGGGAGATAGAAAGGATGGGGAATAAGGAAGTCAGAGACAAGAGAAAGAAGAGAGAAGAGGAGGATGGAAAGCTTTATTTAGACAATCTGATAATCTCCCATCTCCAGAGCACATCTATGGATGCCCCCTCACTCTATCAACCTGTTCATTGTGAAGACAGAGCCAGTGATGCTGGCCAGCCTGTCGATTTCCCATTATCTCTCTCGCAGAGGGGTCCTGCCTGCCCATACATCAGCAGGTCTGGACATGCAGACTCTCACTGCCATCCATCAACGGCAACCAACACTACCACACAACTATGAATCCCAGGACTGAAATACAATACATTATATATACCATGGACTGATCATATCCACTATATATGGTAACATGATAAATTACTTGTCATGTGTGAAATCTGATTGTACAGATCTCCGTGCAAGTACACAACTCTAAGGGTGTTTTACATAGTATGATTGTGGGACTGCGTGGCTGCATTGTGTAAGGTGGTCATACATCAACTTAAACACTTGAATTGCTCCTTCATTAAGTGTCTGCCAGCAAGTGTCTGCTGGGTTTAAGTTTCCTTAAGTCGCTGCCCACGCTGGGTTGTAGGCAGGGATTTCTCGATCTTTAGTTATTTAGTTAGTTATAATTTTTAAAAAGATAAACACATGTGCACACACACACACAATGTGCCATTATTACAGATGTTCACACTAATAACTCACAATGACAAATTGTTTGCTGGATTTCCTTATACAATAGAAGAAACATGAAAATTGTTTATTTCCAAGATGACCTCAGAGCATATACTATGTGATTTGGCCATGTAGAACTAGAGACATTTAATGTTCTTTATCCAATCTTTACTAGCTTTTCTTCTACCATCTATTGTAACAAATGAATATGCTTTTTTTTTTAAAAATCCAATTCGTGAACAGTAGCTAACAGTACAACTCAATCTGTAAATCCTGATTTTGTTGACATTAAACTGTTGAAACTTCATAACAGGTATTGTAGATTAACATCCACACCAGGTATTATAAATGTTTCTACTTACATTTAGCTTGTAGGGCATGGACTCAAAATAAATTGATGTTGCAGAAATCCTCTTCAAATCAGACATGTAGCCATGGGTCAGACTGAGACACGAAAAAGGAAAAAACAGCACAAACACAATTTTTAGTACCAAGGAAACAATTTGTTTAAGAAAAATGTTTATATATTTTGTATGCGTGTTTAAGTAGATTTACACTATAAAAAAACAAAACAAAATAAGAGTCAGGCACTGTACTCATTCATGCTCTGCAAGTGTCACAATAGTGCTGGCCAAAAAAGACATTTGAGCTGTTTTGACAAGTGACAGGATGAGACAGAAAAAAAAAGGACAAGACACAGAATAGGAAGGTGTGAATACTGACTGTCCTCCATCAGGGAGATCCAGACCCATGATACGGTCATGAGGTTTGAGAACGGCAGTGTAGACAGCAAAGTTAGCTGGAGAACCAGAGTATGGTTGAACGTTAACACCCCATTTTTCTGGGTCCAAGTCAAAGGACTCAAGTGCTCGCTTCTGACACAAAAGCTCAATTTGGTCAACCACCTCAGCTCCACCATAGTACCTGAGGTTGGGGATTAGAGGTAAAAGAGAAATATGCCCTTCATGAAAAAGAGGTACACCATTCACAAAATACAAAATATATATTTTTTGCACTCTTGAGGGCACCTACAATGTAAAATTGCTTGCAAAGCAGTTATTGGATAACACATCCAGGAAACATGCTAACATTTTCTTTCATTTGGATTCAGACTTCCTACTAAATTTAAATTGACTGTTTAATCTTGTAGATTCGAAAAAAAACAAACATTTCTATTACAACTATTCACTGTAACCATTTTTACGTGTGTCATATTTCCACTGTAAAGCTGTAACAAATAGGTTACCTGTTACAGCTGCAGATTTCATATGATTCAGCAGAGCTGATTTTTAAGCTAGAGACTCACACCTGTTCATTACGCCTGTACCTAAGTTACATGTATGAAAGTAACGCATCAATACAGACAAATTGGTATTTGTGGATAGATGGATGGATATGGGTCGGTGTTGTCCAGGTATTTTGATAAATCACATACAGTGAGGAAAATAAGTATTTGAACACCCTGCTATTGTGCAAGTTCTCCCACTTAGAAATCTTTGAGGGGTCTGAAATTTTCATCGTAGGTGCATGTCCACTGTGAGAGACATAATAAAAAAAAATATCCTGAAATCACAATGTATGATTTTTTAACAATTTATTTGTATAATACAGCTGCAAATAAGCATTTGAACACCTGTCTATCAGCTAGAATTCTGACCCTCAAAGACCTGTTAGTCCGCCTTTAAAAAGGTCCACCTGCCCTCCACTTATCCTAAATTAGAAGCACCTGTTTGAGGTCGATAGCTGCATAAAGACACCTGTCCACCCCAATCTCCCTCAGACTGTGGCTCCATGCAAGATGTCACCTCGTGGGGTGTCAATGATCCTAAGAAAGGTGAGGAAACAGAACTACACGGGAGGAGCTGGTCAATGACCTGAAAAGAGCTGGGACCACCGTTTCCAAGGTTCCTGTTGGTAAAACACTAAGACGTTATGGTTTCAAATCATGCATGGCACGGAGGGTTCCCCTGCTTAAACCAGCACATGTCAAGGCCCGTCTGAAGTTTGCCAATGACCATTTGGATGATCCAGAGGAGA
>JBAMHW010000003.1:19381076-19391425 GCA_037177495.1 Rhadinocentrus ornatus
TCCATCCATCCATCCATCCATCCATCCATCCATCCATCCATCCATCCATCCATCCATCCACCCATCCATCCATCCATGTATTTTTTTTCTGTCTGAACAATTATGTTAAATAATTCCATTGTTTTCTTGTTTCATTTTACACATTTTTTCCCTCCATTCTTAAACTATGCACAGGTCACACTTCTATATTATTCTTTTTTAACCTCACACGAGTTTTATATCCAGAAGCATTTTAGTTGTTAGATGTCGCTGCGTTTCATCTCCGGTATTCAAGAAAACAAAACCATCTATTTTTGTTAACACACTCTAATTTTGTTGTCAGAGTTGCTCTTGAGAGCGAAACAATCCTGCATGTAAGGTAATGGATGTGAGTCTTTGTTTGTTCAGACAGCTTTCTGCCTTTAATCCACAGCCTAGGTGGTTATTCACAGGGCTAATTGACTGGAATTCTTGGTCTGCTCCCTTTCATGTATCATCAATCACATCACTGTCACTGCCATCCACATGCACACAAACATTTGCACAAACACAAGCTTCAGGCTGGAAGCCGTTATGAATTGACAGTGAGAAGTTCTACAACTATTGAGAAGGGTTACATAGGCATCCCCTGAGAATGCATTTGGATGGAGTCTAAAACTCTTCAAATGTGATAAACAACAACACACTACTACACACATCTACACACACAAAAAAAAACCCAACAAACAACAACATTTCAATACAACTCAAGGATTATAGCTTTGTGCTTGTATTTTATGTACTCATGAAAGGACGATTGCTGTTTCCATTATTTTTATCCAGGCCAGTGTATCTAACAGGTTTGTCCCAAAGCTTTTCTAATCTTTCATATATAACTGAACCTAATAACACCCACATATTGCTATTCATAGAGGTAAAAAGGGCAGCACTCAATACAGGACCTTATGTATTCAGTCATTCAATTAAAGTATCCCTGTTTCTGACGGCCATTCATTAACATAGCTGGTAGATTGATTGAGGATAAAAATAACTGAAAGTTTATTGACCACTGGAGAAATTAATTGCCAAAAAGAAAGGTTTGCTAAATGATTAGTGACTGGGATTATGTCTCATTGCATATTTTTAACTATTCCCTGTGGTGACATGACAGGAGGCCTCTGCAAAGGTCACTCAATTTTAGGCTGGGTGATATGTGATGTGAGTTGACTTTGGCATTGACAGGTAGGAATAAGCTTCAGTTGATGGCAGAAAAAACATCAGAATATATACAGCAACAAACAGTGTGCACAGTGCATGCAATATGGGGACTTCCTGTGAACGCGCTGTCAGCAGTGCTGTCAGCTCGCTCCATGTGTTGCCATCTGTCAGGCTAACACTCTGCTGGTGCAGTCCTAATCATTTCTCTGGTGTATGGCACAGAACTCAAACTAGCATGATCATCATAATCCTTAACCATCCTCAGAAGCAGAATCACAACATGAACCTCTACCTAACCTTCATGGTCAACTTTATGAAGCTAAAAAAAAATAAAAAATAAAAAATAATGATATATCTGAGGCTGATTTGGGCCCGTTTGGAGAGTGGGGGAAGCGGCTGTTTACAGTCAGCAACTTTAACAAACATTGACTGAAGGGAAAAAGATGAGTATAGGGGAAAAGCCTCTTCTTCTGTAGCACATATGTAATAAAATGCCAACAGAAACCAAAAATAGATGGACTTTCCATTAGCATAAACATGAAATATTTTGTGCTTGACAGTAAATCCATTTGAAAGGGTGAGCGTTTGTTAGAAGAAATATCAGATATTTTCTCTGGACATGAAATCCATAAACTATAGACTTTTTGAAACAGCAAATGTTTGCTATAAGGTCATATCAGGCTGCCGCATCCAGCAAAAGATTGACGACTGAGAAATAGAGCATTGTGCTTTTTCTTCAACATCAAATGCTCTTCAGTTAAGTTACAATGAGTGAAAAGTAACTTTTAGAGGGATAGCTTGAGGGATACTGTCAAGGTGATGTGCTAAATGGACACATGTGCAGGCACAGATGCGACTGCTTGGGAATTTCAGAATTTAAAAGCTGTAAATATAATACCATCAGTCAAGAACTGAAACTATAGGAAGCTTCCATAAGAAGATAAGGATGCAAAGCTGAACACAAATTCCACCATGAATGACATATTGAAATAATAAACTATATATAAAAAGATGGTGGTAACTGCCATGACAAAGGAGGCAAACACAATCTCTTTGTGGCCTCAAGTTTAAAAGGGACTTAAAAAAACTTTTTTTTAATGCATAAGCAGATTTATAGAACATATATATTTAGGTACCTGAACCCTGTCACATTGGTTGGTGCTGTGTTGGTTTAAAGCGCTGTCGTTCTGTGAGCCATTCAGATTTGCAGCAGACTCAGACATCACTGTCATACAACAGTAAGCTGCTTTCACATGGGATGTAGTATGTGTTGCACTGTCTGTGAGAGAAGGGTACAGGGGGGAAGGACACACAAGCACAAATCCTTTCCAAGTTTGGCACCAGTTGCCAAGTAACCAAACAAAATATCCAGGCAGCAGCTAGTCTTTCCAACTGTAGACTTGGATGCAGGATGTATCTGCAGAACTCTTGAGCATTACTGTTACTAAGCAGGATGAGGAGACAAGCAGCAGAGGGTGGAGGTTCATATTATCCTCAGGGCAAGACATTAGTTAGGAGTGTTCAGACTCATCTAAGAGGTACACGTGAGCAGTGACCTCTTCCAGGTCTAGTTCAAGCTTAGTAGGAAGCTATTTGGCAGCCTGTTCAAATAAACTTAGAGAAATATGTTGCACTTTTAACTTCAATGCAGAGCGCACTGTTAGTACACCGAACCTTGCAATGCACAAAATGTTTGTTGCATTAAATAGACATAAATCAGGTAAGAAGTGAAGCACAGCTCATACTGTACTCTATCCCAAAACAGCTGAAAATTTTAATGACATTTTCACTCCACCTGCTAAAATCAGCTACCATGAATAGGATCACTAAGATGGGGTTTAGAAAAGAGCTGTTGCACTTCATATTTCTGACCAAAGCACTTTACATTTAAATTAAACCTGGAGAAACTGGATCAATCTGTGACAAAAAAGGACAAAATATATCTATCATATTGGCTGTCACCAAGTAAAATAATAGACTTATTAAGAAATGCTGAGTGAGTTATTTAAAGTCCAAAAGTTTAATTATCACAGAGCTGGGACCCATGAAAAAGCTAGTATCCTGGCTGTGCATGCGTTTCACTTAGTAACAAACCTCCCTCACTGTTTGGTGTGGAAAAGATCGTGGCCTGACAAAAAAACACTGAGGTTTGCCATGTTGTCGATAAACCTCAGCAACTGGGCTGAACCTAGCTGAGGAAAACATCTATTGTGCCTCACAATCAAAGAAAACAAATCCTCCAACTCACTATACAAAACATTTTTGAAGGTACATGTTAGTAAAAACTTGAGTGGATGTGTATTTGCAAAGCTCCCCAGTGAAGTGAAACTTTACATGTGTTAACACAGCATTAGGTTGAATATTCCCGTTTGGTTGGATGCTGGAGGAAATTGTAGCAGAAGGTGAAATAAGTATTGTGGTGGACTTATACATATGTATGATCCAGGCAACTCAATAAAAGCACAATCACAGAAAGAACAATCAGATTATGGAGCTCGGAAGATAGAGGGATATAGTGAGGAAAATGTTATTAGTGAAGAAGTAAGAGGAGGAGAGGGTAGGGTAAGGAGATCTTGTACATTTTCTAGGAAAGGGGAACATGAATCATCTTTTAACTTCATTAAGAGCTTCATCTGAGCAAAAAGCATACTTAGTTGCTGCCTAGATGGAAGGCCTATAAACAGCCAGAAAGTACTTGCAAGAATGAAATGTGGGGAATGTTCAATGAGAATATTACAAGTGCAGCTGAAATAGAGATGCAAAAGTGACAAGATCCTGGAAGGGTGTAGTGAGGAAAGATATAGTAGCTTATTAAATAAGGTCATGTGAGCTCCACAAATGACTGCTAAAACTGATATATCACATGTCACCACAATTAAGATCTCTTTTCATTGTGAAGGATGCTTTGGATCAATCATTGTACCTCTGTCTCTGCTTCCACTTTCTTTTATACTCTTTCTTTATCGGCTATCTGATCCCCCCCATCTGCTGCTTGCCCACTCTAACATTCATCCATAACTTCCACACCTCCTTGATAGCAAAAGAAGTCAGAGGAAATTAACAATGCTCACCAGCTCCCCAGCCCACATCTGACTCCCACCACCCTCATGGAGTGATGAGGAGATGAGAGCCGCTTGTCTCGGAGCCCCTCTCTGAGGCTTGTTCCTTTGTTTAATTGGAGTTTTATTGGTGACAATCAATTCATTTCTATCTGTGCTCCAGGCTGCATTGATCTGCTGCAACACAGAAGAGTCAAATGTACAGTTTCACTCCCACCGCACTGCAAACCGCAAGCTCACTCTACCAATTGTTTTCTCTTTTTTAAGGTTTAACACACTCTCAGTAGTGTTCACTAACTGGGGATAAGATGCTGCAAAACTGAAGGTACATCAGTTTTAATTTTCAGTCCTTTTTATCTTAAGTTCTCTTCACTATTTCTGGAGGAGACAAATACAAAATTCAATTAAAATCTATGCCAGAGGCGAGTGAAACATCTTAAAAGTAAAGATAGTTATTGTAGCTTTGAAAACCAGAGATGACATTTATAAAAATGTCTTGCCACAAGCTGTTTGCACTGTAAAGTCTGTAGAATGTAATGCTTTTTAATTTGATCTCTTCAGTTTCATTTCCATTTTTTAGCATCATATTGACAGCAGCATCTTTGAATGACTTTTACTGACTGAGTAAGTCCAGTTTTTGCATCCTTAATCAGGCTGTGATAGTGGGCATGCTGTTGTAATGTTTTGCAAAAACGCAAGGTTTGAAACTCAAAGTCCAAAAACCCAATAAGTTTGTTACAGATGCATCCAAACTATTTAATCCATGGCAAAGATTATTAATGAAATGCCAACGTTTCAGTCTAACTTAGAGTTTAATGAGGTTAAAAAGTCTTAACACTGAAAATCACATCACAAATAAGTCCCACAGTAGCTTACTGCTACTGAAGTGAATCTTTATAATCTGATTTTTTTTTCTTAAAAGAAAGAAGTAACTTTGGGCGAAGTGTGATAATGTGACAGGAAGGAGGACCAAATAACATAACAACAGGTAGAGTCTAAAATGTCATTAAAATGTCATCACAATCACTGTGTGGATTATTTATTGGTAAGTCTGCAAAGCTCCCAAGCAAGCAGGACTAGCCAGGGGTGAAGAAGAAGACAACAAAGGCCATCTGCAAAATACAGAACAAAAGGGAAAAATACTTGAACTGCTCCACTGTCAGAGTATGAAGTCCAAACGGTACATGAGGACCAAAAAAACTGGGAGTAAAAGTTCAAAAAGATTGACTGAAAGGCTGCGGATGTGTTGAGATCAGTTTACTCAAAACTGGTATGAAATACAAGGACAGACAGGAAAACAATAACAAAAACTGACAGATGAAGGAGGAAAGACAATTTAAAATAATTAACAAACCCTAAACCCAGACAGCAAAGAATAAACATAACTAAAACTAACACCTATAGTTCAACCTCCTTCTTCTTCAAACCTTCAGTGATTAGTACTTTGCAGTGGATGGTGACCAGTGGATAAATGATTACCATCTCCACTGTGTTAACAGCTTTGTTCAAAGATTTCTGTTCCTTGTCTCCCGTTGTTCGGCTCATAGTTGTGGCTCACACAACTGTTTTTCATCTACATACATACTGTATTTCCATATGGGATTTGTGACCCTTGTGATGAAATCTGTGTTTGCATCTGTGGTGCTACATACAAAGTACTGAATATTTTTTCCTGTAATGTAAACATCGAAAGCAACTTCAATGGAGACTGATTTTTGAAGAATCTGGGCTTCAACCTGCTTCAAAATCCTTTTTGAGATATTCACTTTGTTTGTAGGAAGGAGACCCTAAATATCCACCAGAGGCCAATTTTACAGAGTAATCTAATGCACACAGCATTCACAAATATACAGTCGGAATTACTAAACCAGCTTACAATTTCCTCCCTTTCAGGACATCATTACTTCAAGCAACAAAGCACTGTTTTTACAACAAAGAACTGTCAGCAGAGCCTGTTGGTGAAATCAAACTTGTATTTACACCAGCTGTAAGAGTCAAAAGATTTTTTCCTTTGAAAACAATGGGGCAAGAAAATCTACTAGTTAAACGTAATGTGACATGGGACAGATTTTTGTTCAGACTGTTACAAAGATGTAACCACAAGTATCCAGATCCCCTCTGAATGTAAGTCATGTCATGTGATTTAGTCTATGTTTTTCTAATTTTGCGTAGACACCCTGTCCTTTACGCTCATCCAAACTATTTGGTGTATCATTGTAATTATATAAAATGGCACATCCAAAGCTTAAACTGCTTCCAAATGATACGTGAAAAGTCACCAAGGTGTTCTATGCATTTGCATTGCCATTAGATCACATTGCTGAATGCTACCTGCGCAGTCAATAAACACTTATGATCAGATCATACAGGATACTTGTTAAAACCAGGTTTAAACAGGCCGTTGGAGTTCATCTTGCAGGTTTCATGTCACAATTTTGCCAAGCCCCATTTCTGCCATCCTAGCAGGTGGTGCAGAAGCAGCCGGTTGTTAACAAACCACGGCCAATCGTTGGTGCCCGGTTCAAATGTCTGCCATCTAGTGGTGGAAAGTGGTAACAGATTTATACTCTCTTTCTGGAGATATGGCCTGGTGCCTGATACAATCTTGCGACGTTGGCTTCTGAAGTGGTTACATTTCTAGAATTGCTCATAGTGGTTTTAAGAACATTTGAAATATTTAAAAGGAAAAACTAACTCACATTAAATATTTTTATTGCTTTCCTTGTGTTACTGTACATAAACAATAAAACCTTAAGGAGTTCAGCAAAGTGTGGCACAGACAGCAGCAATATTTGGTTTGATTGTGCCTCCTTTTTGTTCAGCACCAACATATAAAGAGAACATTTTGTTACTGGTTCCTGCCAAACTGCTGGGGTATCAATTACATTTCCTCAAACATTTTTCCTTAGATTGTACAATCTTGTGTTCTGATTGCTGCTTACAGATCTCAAAGCTAAGAGGTTTTTACCATTCCAGCTCTGAACCTTGTTTCTTGTAAAGCATACACTGTCTACAAGAACTACAACAGTGGTTTCACATGCATATGTCCAATCACGGAAGCATCACCCAAATGGAAACCTTGAGAACAGAAGATCACATCGCCTACTTTTGTTGGCAGCACAAGGAATCGTCCGCTCATTTTTTGGTGGGAAACAAAAAGAAAGCTTGGGCCAGGAAATGTGCTCAAAATAAGTCTGAAGGTCTTTCTGTGCAGAAGTGTCTTTAAACATTTAGCAAAGAAAAGATGTTTCACAACCAAGTCTGTAAATTATTCTCCTTTTAAATACAAATTAATATAAATTCAGCGTGATCTGGTGTTCACAGCCGCTTCATACCACATGGAAACTTTGACTCATTTAATCCCTGCACAAAAAGGGAATGAGTTAAATCCACATTTCTCTTTCCAGAGATGCTCAGCAACAAACAAAAAGTTCAAATAAAATGAAGAATTGCCATTAATTACTTCCTGAAACCAGGATTATTTATTCACTGCCAGCGGTCCGATCTAACTTGAACTCTTTCTTAGGTCAGCACTTTGAACAATCAGCACCTCAGTGGATATAATAGTGGAATTAGAATGTGAGTCTTTACCAGCAGTAACTTCACTCTGCTTTGACAGTCATTTAAAAAAAAAAAAAAAAAAAAATATTACTTTTATCCCCCTTCCTCCACTCTCTAAAAAAAAGGAAAAAAATTGGAAGAAGTGAAAATGACATTTAATTACAAAAAGGCAAAATGAAGCCAGGAGGAAAAAAGATAAACCAGTGGGGGTAAAATTGAGAGAATGAGCATGAGAGAGAGAAAAAAAAGAGGAGGGGGTACTAGGAGAAAAAGAAAAGGCAGTAAAAGCGATTTCGCAGTCCAGTGGTGTCGCTGGATTATCATGAAAATGAAAGCTACTGAGTCAGGGAGTATCAGAATGCAGGGAAATGGAGCCGAGGCAGATAACAAAGCAAGAGAAAAAAAGAAAACGAATAAGAGGACGAGTGTAGAGAAGGCAGAAAGGTCTGTAAGACAATATAAGGCAAAGGTGCAAAGACAGAAAGAAAAGGTAAAAAGACAATATATATACAACACACAGTGAGATTATGAGCACAATAAGACAAAAATGAGAATCACTTCAGCCCAAAGAGAATAATCAGAGGTTTCTTGAGAAGTAATAACTGTAATATTGCTTCAAGAAGACCAGCTTAGTTCTGAAATAATTTCAGCTTCAAAACTTTTTTCATACTTAAAACTAAATTGAATAAATATTCTGGTGATCATGAAAAAAAGTTTCATTTTAAAGAATCTGTGGTTGCATAATAAAAAAAGTTACAGCAAACAAAAACAGGAAAATATAAAGAGAGATGCAATACTTTCCTGTTCCATCTGAAGCCAACAGAGAAGAGAGAGTTATGAAGATATCATGCGCTGGATTAAGTGTAATATACGGGCAATATTACAAGAGTTTAGAGGTAGACAGAATTTCAGAAATCCCAAGCACTTCCCAAGAAAACTGAACAGATAGAAAACATAATAATGAAACAGTTCTGACAACTTCTCACTCGAGTGCCGGCTTCACTGTTTCACTCTCTGCAGTGGTTTACTGTTTTACAGCACTGATACAAGATGGTTGAAACAAATACTGCCCGTTACCGTGCAACACATCCAGCTGTTTGCTGTTCTCTTTAGATTTTTCTTTGCATAAGCTGCTGATTTCAAAAACCCAGCTTTGCACACTGCCACAATGTTGAATTATATTTAGCTTTTTAATCATTATTAAAACTTGGTTTATAAATGTCACATGGAAATATGAGTCATTAAACTGTACATTTAAAGAAAGATTTACATGTCATTGTATTGTTATTCATTTGGTTTATGAATGCCACTCAGTGTGACAATTTCAAGTTCACTCACCAGACACCACAAATATTTACAAATATTCACAGATAGGTGGTTGTTCTGTAGGTTTTTGTAACATTGAGGAAATTGGAATGTTTTTCATTCATTCATTTATTTACTTATTAATTTGTTTATACTAATGGAAATATAACCAGAACTGGTAATATATTACTTGTAAGCCTCTTTGCTCTTTTACTACTTACATGTAGAAAATACGTATATGTTTCATTTTCTTTTCTTTACAGTATTTTATTGATTTTGTATTTTAGATTATTTTGGAGGCTTTTAATAACTTTGTAATAGTGAGTTTGCCAAGATCACCAGCAAATGTAGAATGAGAGAAAGAGATGACATGCATTGTCCAGCCAGCTAGGACTCCATAGAAAACCATAGATTTGCATCTTAGATCACTCTACAAGGCCTAAAATGCTATTATTGTGCAAGTTTGATAATTAAAAAAAAAGTGGACACGATCACTAGTTTAGTCAAAATATATGTCTTGGCATTAACTTGGCAAAAAAAGTTTGGAAAAAAAAAAAAAAAAGAAATTCAGCATTATACTAAAAGAAATACCTCTATGTCATTCTGGAAAAAAGTATTCATTATGCAATAAAGTGTTCTTCCTCTCCTACTAAATCCCACAATGCAAAACATTGAACAAAAGAACAAGCTCCAACTTTTCTTATATTTGCAATAAAGTTTTCTCAAATTTTTCAAATGTTCATCCTTGAGGAAATCATGAAAACTTGCATTTATGTTTTTTTGTTCATTTGTTTGTTTCGATGGTGCTGTATTAGGATTTGTTAAGTATCTTGAGTGCATCCTGGACTACAAAACAGCCGTTATCTTACTCATGCTCAAGGCACCTCCTAAAATCCCACCTCTAAAATGCACATCAAACCATCTTGATGAAACATAGACAGAACTTTCTGAAGCAACATCACAAACACATCTTTTTATTAGGGATAAAGTACTTCCTGCCCTATTTCCACAAATTCCATGTACCGGTAACGAGATTAATCAACCTATCACATCTGTTAGCTAAACAAAAGGCAACAGCCAGCTCATAATCCCTTTAACAATTACTCATCAAGATCCATGTTGCTAAGTTTTACTCCAAATTTGACTTCTGTTCCTGCATCATAATCTAAAGTTGTCATGTATGGCGGGTGGTGGTGAGGACCCAAATGCAGGCAGTATCAGGCAGGAGGCAAAATGGTGCAGTTGAAC
>JBAMHW010000003.1:19391525-19404316 GCA_037177495.1 Rhadinocentrus ornatus
CCAAAAAACCTAACCCAAGAACTAAACAGAAACTAAACATGACAAAAACCCTGAAATAACCCCGTGAGATCATAACAAAAGTATTATGTATCTGTGACTCTTAGCTGTAAATTCTCCAGCAAGCACAATGCTTGTAGCCCAGCGACTCAAACCTGAAAAGGCCAAGTGCGACCACAAGCTTCAGATAAGACTAAATGAATGGTTTGTCCCTTCTTTTTTGGAATAGTATACCTCCAACTCTAAATTGACGATGTGCACTCCTGGAGATTCAGTGCACTAATCAAATAATATTCTGCTTTTCTTAACACCGTCTTTTGTTAAATGCAAAGAGATTATGGAGCTGTGTAAGAGACTGTGCAGTCACCAGAGCCAAATTAACATACACTCTTAACAAAACGTTGGGCATCAGTGCAGCATTGTGTTCCGACATGATGCAATGCTGCTTTGCTGCCAATATTAAATAACTGATGACATAGAAAAATGCTATCGTTCTGATATAAATAAAACATGCACATAAAAATTGTTATTTTTTTTAAAATAGGACACCATTTTTAACCTAATGCTGGGCTCACACCAAACGATTTTCACAGTCGCAGACTAAAAACCTAAGTCTTTATGAAATCTCAGGACTCTTACTGGAGTCCCGGCACACTCCCATCATCACCATCGTTAGGTTAAAGCTGGTGATCTGTGCTGTTTCATGTCAGTCTTTCCCTAATCTTGAGTGATGAAACACGATCAACAACCAATAGATGAGCTCGGAGAAAAGCAGAAACAGGAATCATGACAGAACACCGGACAAAATAACCACACAAAAACCCCCGCAAAAAAAATGCAAAAAATGGACAAACAAAAGAAAAGAAAATAGACGAAGAAGAAGCGGGGAAGACATGTTGTAGGTGGGCCGTCCAGAAAGAGGAGCGGATGGTTATTAAGAAGTAAATGTCTGCTGTGGATCATTTATGTGTTACAGTATAATTATCTAACAAATGAGAGAATAATAGAAACTCATTCATCCCTCTAGATTCTGATGAGTCGGTGTAACACCTGGCGGAGATGCAAAGTCACACTTAAAAATGATGTGTGGGAAACTCTCCCCTTGTTTGCTTTGCTGTGGGCAGATCAGCCCAGTTCCACATCAACTGTCCGATACAACACAAAAAATGCTGAAAGAATCTAGTGGTAGTCTTGTAAATAGTGATTTGCAGTCTTTGTTAAATCTTAGTCCAAGAACAGACTTGAAACTCTAAACATTTGTCTTTAGATGTGAGCAGGTGTGAGCTGGCAATTTCTCAAGTCTTCTGATGTAAGCCCAGCATAACTGGGATGATGAACAAAATTTTGTTCCTAAACTGGGATACAGGAATTTGATGATTGTATGCTCATTTTAAGTGTGATGCCAGCAACACATTTCTATTTCATCACCTCATTTTTAAACATCTCTGGATAAAGATGGGAGCTTGGTTGTTGCATTTTTATAATTACTTTTGGTTCATTTATACCAAGTCAAATGTTTGGTTGAGTAACTTTGTGTTGACTGTAGGAGCATCAGTTTAGCATAATTACGACAGAACAATGTCACTGTGATTATTGAATATGGTGAATGAGTGCTTACATTATTGAATAGACAGTCTTCTCTCTAAAAGATGCTCCTCTCCAGATCTTTTCTGCTCAAGGTTTCAAATTTTCTGAGATTAACTCAAGCTTCTGAACCACATCCTGCACCATGGGCAATGGGCAAGGCCCTCCCATTCAGGATCAGGATCAAGCCTCCCATGCAGGAACTGACCTTTTAATTTAAGTTATTTTAAATAAAATTTTTATAATATATTTCATAATTATTTAAGAATCATTTTTATCCCAGTACTAAATCATCTTGATTAGCATCATTTCCTGTGCGGGATTTTTCAGTGCTGAGAAAACTGAGTGTACTGTGTGTAACAGTTTTCTACCTTTTTTTTCTCCCTGAAAGTGTTGACTATTTATCACAATCTTGGAAAAAGATTTTTAAAAGACTAATTGCTAATATCCCTTGTACTACCTTACTTTTAACATATAACTTCTCCAAGATGATCCAAGCCGAGATAATGGTGGCAGTTAATAAAGACCGCTGTATACTTTATCTATAAATCCTTTAGGGTAAGGGATCAACCAGATCAACTCAAGGTCCACTGTCCTGCAAACCTTTGATGCTTCTCTGCTGGAACACACCTGAATTTAATGGCTCCATTTCAGACCAGTGCAGAGCTTGTCAGAGATCTATTTAATTTGAATCAAGTGCAGGAGGGAAACATCTAATACCTGCAGGAAAACAGGCCTTGAGGACCAGGGTTGGGAATGTCTTTCTTTAGGGGTTTCTCAGGAGCCAGACTTCTGCAGCCATAGATCAACTATGTGTAGTCCTCCCTTATTCTTCCTATCTCCCTGATCACAACAGATCAGCATGCGGGAGTGTTTTTGCCTGGTTTTCTGGGTGGGCAGATTACCCACATATGATGCCCCAGTAGCACCTGATCAATCACCAAGGTAGGTCTTTGGGGACACATTTAAAATGAAGGGAGGGACTGAGGAGTGAGACGCCATCGGTGGAGAGAGCGTGTCTTGTTTGCATGCAGGATCGCGGGCAATGCATCAAAAGATGACAGCTTGCCCATTCTTCCTTAAATAAGAATGGAGAGACTCTCGCTGACTGTGCCTTAGCTTTAATCATTCATCTAAATAAGTGTTGCAGAAGTGTGCTACAGGAGGGGCCACAGAGTCAGGCAGGCTGCCATGGGCCTGGAGAAAATGAGAACAGACAACCCGCTTCTGAATTTCTCATTTGTAAAATTGTAAACATATATTTGACTCAGATTGCAAAAGCACAAAACTGCTTGTCCTCATCCAGCTCTCTCGCCTCTTCTCTCACTCTTTCTACCTCCTTGTAAATTTATGTATCGAAGGAGTTGGAAATTCATCGAGGTTAGACTAAGCAGGAAAGGTTTGGAGGAGGGTTCTGTCGGCATGAGCGACATGTTGAGCTGCTAAGTGACAGTGATTGATGCCCTTTATGTCTCACAGCTTATCCAGAGCACATACGAACACGCTCTGCAAACAGATAAACAGCAGCAACATTTGAGATAAATAAAGATCAAATAAACTTGAAGAACTGGCACAGAAAAAAAAAAAGGGGGGGGGGGGTATCTGCATAATAAATAGGCGAGAAGGAAGGGAGCGGTAAGAAAAGAGGCAAGATTCCCAGTGGATGAAACCAAGCCTGGGAGACGTCAGTCGGGGAGGGATGCAGGGACACACATGCATGTGACGACTCAGACAAGTCACCCAGGCGGCAAAATAAAGCCCGGGTTCCTCAGATTTGCTTCCAGTGCTCATCAGTAGGAGAGCTGGATGACGGATGGACTGGCACTGGGCACAACGCGAGCGTGTCAAAGTTACTCACCATAATAAAGACCTGTTCTTTTTCATTCCATTGGCTTCTCCTTTATTCCAACCACCTGCAGTTCTGCTTCCTGCAACCAGTTTATTTTCATTTCAGACTGTATTAATTTCTTTTCAGGCATCGTTTGAAGCAGTGTCTGCAACCCCTACACCAACTAGGTCTTTGGGGGTGTAGAGTGTGTAGAGCGTGTAGTGTAGTGCAGAGCGACACTGATACATTTTGGAATAGTACAAATGCTCACATGGGTGTAGGTCGCTGATGGACGCTTCCCCTCAGATTCTGCTGTGATCTGGATCCAGAAAGTTATTAATTCAGCCATGACCAAGGTTTTTAGTCTTGGACTGCTCTCATTTTGTTTTCTTCTTAGTGTAATCCTTTTCCCATCTCCTTACCCTCTTGCTTCCCTTTTAATGACTCTGTTTCTGAGTTCTTCAATCCATTCAGAATCATAGCACAACATAAATTTATTGTAGCTCCCAACACTGCTTTCATTTTTGATTCCTTTTTCTTCCATTTTTTCCTTCTTCCTGTCTTGCATCTGTGGTAGCAAAAATTACCAAGGGTCTGGTATGAGTAAGAGTAAATGTGTTTATTTACAAAGGAGAATTATTGAGTACAAATTACTTAAGAGTTGAGAGCGGTCTTCTAACCCACGGGGAGTCAGGAGAGAACTCTCCCGCACCAATCAGAAGAGCCAGTTTTAATACATTTGATGTTTTGCCAGTTCCCACACAAGGTCATATGAAGTCAGTGAAAAGAGACTGAATGGCGCCACTGTTTTCGCAGTTCTCGGAAGAGAATCATACAAAAACAAGCTGGCATTCTAAACAACTATTCTTATCCAGCAGGTGTGCATCTTCGAGACGCTTCCAGTCCAAGGTCTGAGAGGAAATGGTCAATCTGGACTCATGTAGACATGCACTATAACCCAGTAGAAATAGAGTAACTTCAATGTCCTGTAATATAATGAATGAATCGACAATTATAACTTAATAAAGAAAATGAATATATGCGTGATTATTAATATGAGTAAATATTATATGAGCATATATGAATGACGATTATGAAATACAGTAAATTTTCTTCCACACATCATCCATACATTCTCCCATCATTTTAACATCCATAAAATTTTATTTTGTTCTTTTCTGGAGTGCCAGTTCTACAAACTTTAATTAATCCTTAACTAAAATAAGTACTGGATTCCTGTTGCTTTTTCCATTTCTTCCTACTTGCAGTTCAAAAACAAGTTTGTACAGTTGCCACCACTCCAAACTAGAACAATGAGGTCTCACGCCAAGTTCATTACACTGATTCTTCATTAAAAGATTTAATCTGTGTGTCTTTGTGTTAGTTATTCCAGTGATGCTGTTCCTGGGGAGCCTGGTCTCACTGGAAATGGTCAAATACATAACGTTTGTGTAGGAGCCATTATTTCTGTTTTATTGTTTGGTTCAGGTTTATTCCGGTGGTGGTGTTTGTTTACGTTGGAATGGCACATGTGACCTATTTTTCCCTCGACCATTGGTGGCGGGGTCGAGGGAAGTGCATTTAGGCGTGGAGGTGACAGTGCACGGGATTTTTGGGTGATGGGAGGTCACACGGTTTTTACCTCTACCGCTAGACAACGCTTTGCTCATAAACGCTTCGCTCGTCATTTATGTATTACAGTCATTTAATAAATGGGAACACACCCCAAACTTATTTTTCTGTCTGGACAGTAATTCACTAAAGCCCGTCATCACCTGGATCCCCCACACCCAGAGCGTCTAAAAGAAGGAACTAGATAGTCGCTACACAAAGTAAAAACCGCGACCTTTTTGGTCAACACAGGACAAGCCACCTGTTGCAAAGAACAGCTCACCTGGAAAAAATTTAAGGAAACACGCCCTGCTCTCCTGCTTCAGAGCTACACTCATTCATCCACCCATTCATCCACCCATCTCCGTCATATCACGTAAGATCATGGATAAATAAGAAACGAGGCACAACTAACGGGTGGGACATCTCCGGTGAGTGCAGTCATCCTTATTCAATTTATTTTTATGACGCTGTGGAGCGGCTGTGAGCCTCATGCGGGAGTTGATGCCTGACCCACGGCTGATGAACTACAGGCGGCTTTAAATAATTCTTGTTTCAATCGTTATGGATATTCAGTTGGCGTTTGTGGCATTTTTGGAGCGTTTTGGCCGCAAGTGAAGACTGAACGGCACAAAGCAGCACACCATTGTAACCGCTGATTGACAGATGAAAATGAGTGAAATAAGCTGTGATAATTCCGAAACCGAGTTTGTGGGCACACAAGGTGGAAAAAGACAGAGAAAACCTTCATTAAAGGGTGCTGTTTTTGCCATCGAAAGAATACAAAGGGAAAGGAGTGATGTATTTAAGCATGCAAGCAAAATAAAGGCGAAAATAACAGAGCTTTGTGACATCAAATGCAAATGTTGCTGTAGTCAAACAACATCTGAAAAGTTTAACTGCTTTATATGAAAATGCATCCTCTCTTCATAACACCTTGTTAAATGATTTTGATTTGCCTAATATGAACAACAAAGGCAAAAGGCCTGGTTTCAGGTAAAAAAGGCTGCTCACGAGGAATTTGTGAATTAAGTGTGCATTTGGCTGAATGAAAATGGGACGTTGGATGACAATGATGACGATGTCAATGAAAATGAATGTAATGTGGATGGCTATGTTGAAATGGAGGAACATTGTGGTGTTGCTGACTGTGTCAATCCTGAGGACAGTATTTCTAAGCATTCAAGTAAACGCAGTCGCGTGTCCGGGTCAAGCACGTCCTCGGCTCGTAAACAAGCTATGGCTGATTAAGCAGCTCTGATGGTGAAAGCTGCGGCTCTGAAAACTAAACATGAGTTGGAGGAACAAGAACAGAGACACAGACTGGAAGCGGATAGAACAAGGATACAAAAGAAACAAGTGGAATTAGATGCGCAAATAGCTGCTGCTGCTGCCCGCCTGTCTGTGTTGGAAAGCAGTAGTGTAGGAAGAAAATCAAGCTCCAACGTGAATAACTCCTACATCAGCAAAGGGCTTAAAGAGGTTCAACCCACAGGTGAAAGAATTTGTGCCTCCCCCCCCCCAACCCCCCCACCCTTTTTCTCTCCTCCTCCATCTTCCTGTCAGGTTCGGCACTGACATATCAAGACTGAAGAAAAGAAGATTATAATAAAAATATTTTAAACATCAAGGGCAGCCATTCATAGAACATGTCTCCCTTGGAAGAGCAAATCTGTCCTGCTAAATATGGCACACAGACCACCGTTCTGTATGTTAAGATGCTGGACAGGACAGGTTAAAAAAAAAAAAAAAAAATTGTGCCTAAAACCACCCCATCTGCTGCTTGGCGGAGCTCAACAACGCACTCAACATCCGCACCAGATGTGAGACCAAAGGTTTTCAGCAATGTAAAATCATGTGCAAAAAGTCAGCTGTTACACCATAACCAATCACTGGATGTCACTTTCAAACCCAACTCACAATTAAAGGGTGGTTTGGCTACCTTAAAGGACCAGTCCATATATAAGTTGCCAACACCTAATGCCGTCTCTGTCCAGCCTGCAGCTCCACAGTCACAAGTATTTTATAGTGCACAACCATAGCAAATTTCCTTCCAACAAGCTGTAGCTGACAATGCCTTCTACACCATCATGCAAAAGCAGAACGAACTAACATCAATGCTTGTGCAGCAGCAGTTAGCATCCACTCTGCCTCAGCGTGATATCCCATTGTTTGATGGTGATCCGTTGCAGTGCATTTCTTTCATGACGACATTTTAGCACTGTGTGGAGGAAAAAACCAACAGCTATCAGGGTTGTTTATATTTTTTGGAACAGTACACCAGAGGACAGCCAAGGGAACTGGTTAGAAGCTGTATGCACATGCCATCACAACAGGGCTATCAGAAAGCTAAAGGCCTTTTTTTTGAGCACTTTGGAAATGAACATCATGTTGCCTCTGCATATATGGACAAGGTTTTTGCCTGGCCAGCTATGAAATCTGAGGATGTTCAAGCACTGCAGGATTTAGCCTTGTTCTTATGTGGATGCTGTAATGCAATGCCTGAACTGCAGTACTTGGAGGAGTTTAATGTTCCATCTCACATGCAGCAGATCATTGCAAAGTGGCCCTATAAGCTGCGTGAAAAATGGAGAACCAAGGCCTGTGAGATACAGGAACGGCAAGGCTTCAGAGCTACATTCAGTGACCTGGTAAACTTTCTTGAGCGACAAGTTAAGATCCTGTCTCTTCCTCTGTTTGGAGATATCTCTGATGCCAAGCCAACCCTGTAATGAAAGGTGCACGGCAGGACAAAATGCAGTTTAAGAGTACCATCAAAGGTAGTAGTTTTGAAACATCTATAACAACCACTAACAGTGACACAGCGTCTACACACATGATGCATGAGCAACAAAAGCAGCCAATAGCTTTCAGGAGCCCTCTCTCAGAAGCCTGTCTTTGCTGTGAACAGCCTCATTCCATGCTAAAATGTCCAAAACTAAATAGGATCTCTCAAAAGGAGAGAATGGAATTCCTTAAAGGAAAAGGAATATGTTATGGGTGTTTAAAGGTCGGTCACATCAGCAGGGAATGTAGGAGTCTTCTCACCTGTGACAAATGCAGCTTAAAGCATCCCACTATTCTGCATATAGAGAGCAGAGAACAGCAGGCTAAGTCATCTGGAACATCTGTGAGCAGTGCACTTGTGTCCCACCAGGCTGGTGCTTGTACTGGGGCCAGGGACCAGGACTACACTCGTTCCATCATTTTCGATGAAATCAAGTCTAAGAAAGGAGATAAGGTGCTGGAAACTTATGCTTTCTTAGATCCTGGGAGTATGGCTACGTTCATCACCTGCACACTTGCACACAGCTGAACCTGCAGGGCACGAGGACTACCATCATGATACGCGGTTTACTAGCTATTGTGTTGTAGGGCTAGAGATCTCTGAGCTAGGAGGAAACCGTTTTATAGAGCTTCCAGAGGTCTACACACAGGAAACCATTCCTGTTATAAAAGGCAACATTCCCCATCTGCGAGACATTGAGAAATGGGAATACTTTGAATCTATTAAGATCCCATAACTGGACACTGATGTGGGTCTTTTGATTGGGACAAATGTGCCAAAGCTGCCAGAGCCATGGGAAATTATTAACAGCAAGGGCAATGGACCTTATGCGTGAAGACCCTGTTAGGATGGGTGATTAACGGACCTTTGAGAAGCGCAAATGGCGGGCAGAATGGCTGTCAAACTGTTTACGCTAACGGAATTTCCATTACCAAACTGGAGGAGCTGTTGGTATCCCAGTACAATCAGTTTAATGAGAAGGCCCTGGAGGAGGAGCATGGAATATCAGTGAAAGGACAGAAAACAAGGAACAGAGCATCCAACCAGAAAGCAGGGAAAAATGGATTAATAGTAAAACATCACAGAAAGAAGACGACGACGAGGATGATGAAGATGATGAGCTTCATTACTTGGAGGACTCGGATACAGAGCAGCTCGATGATGATGATGACGTGGGACCAGTCCTACAGTTTGACTACACTGCTCTGGCAGATAAGCTGTTTGAGTTGGCGAGCCGGACTAGCACACTCGGTCAGAACCGAAAGAGACTCTACAAAATCATCAAAGTGCTGCAGGACCTCAGTGAAGGAATTTTTTCCTCAGGATGATTATCCGGAGGAGGTCTCCACTGACCAGGAGGACGACATGTTCGGCAGCAGGAAGAGGATGAAGAGAGGATGACAAACAGAGGATGAAGAGGCTCCAACAAGAAAGAAGCACAACGCTAACTCAGGAAAGGAGGACCTCAACATTCAGAAGCAGACCACCGAACTCTCTGATGTACCAGCTAACTCAAAAAAAAGAAAAAAAAAAAAGAAGAAGAAAGCCAAGGAAATCCAGGAAAACCTGGACCAGAGAAATACTGAATGAGAAGACTGATGATATAGTCTCTGTAAAAGATACGTCCAAGAAGAAGAAATGTCTGAAGACTGGTGAGGTGCAGACAGCTGACTTGGTGGCGTGCTTGGTGAAAGCACATATGGAACGTTTCAGACTACTGGAGCGAAAGGCGAGGAGGAGGTGAATCTGAAAGACTCCTCTGCTCCAGATAATAGCGCTTCCACACCCATGAAGAGAGGAAAGAAGAAACTTGGGGCAACACACTTTAGGGGCTCTTTTTTGTGGTGTTGGGTACCTTTAAGGCTCCTTTTTTGTGGTGTTTGATAAATTGTGCTGTTTACACAATTGGGGCCGGTGTGTAGGAGCCATAATTTCTGTTTTATTGTTAGGTTCAGGTTTATTTAGGTGGTGGTGTTTGTTTACGCTGGAATGGCACATGTGACCTATTTTTCCCTCAACCATTGGTGGCTGGGTCGAGGGAAGTGCATTTAGGCGTGGACGTCACACAGTTTTTACCGCTTCCGCTAGACAACGCTTTGCTAATAAACGCTTCGCTCGTCATTTATGTATTGCAGTCATTTAATAAATGGGAACACACCCCAAACTTATTTTTCTGTCTGGACAGTAATTCACTGAAGTGCGTTATCACCTGGATCCCCCACACCCAGAGCGACTAAAGGATGGAACTAGATAGTGGCTACAGTTTGTCTACATGTGCCATCTAGTTTCAGAATCTTGCTCTCTGGGATGACAGTGTTTTTATTTATTAGGCAACGGTGTTGTGCCAGCAGCACCCTGTCACAGAACTGGGATTTCAACTAATGAGAATAATGGTTCACAGCCCTTGAAAATGTATCTTTTCTTACCTAAATCATAAACATTTTTTTAAAACTATAGTCTTAACCATGAAAATGAATTCTAAAGCTAATGGCATCCTTTTAACTCCTACATGTAACCACAAGTCACATAATTAGGAGGGAGAGATGTACAACATTAGCTAAACAGCAGAAAATGTAAAAGAGGAATACAAGGATGAAGTGAAGAGGAGGAAAAGACGATGATGGATAAGATTCAAACTCCCAATTTTTCAGTCTCATCTCTGGGTACTTACATTAAGAACCCAAACTTGAGCTCCTTACATTAAGTTCTCTTTCCTCATGAAAACCTATCACTTCATATTTCATCATGCTTTACTTTTATACTTTACTTGTTCCTTCCTTCCCCAACTTCCTTTAATCTTGCTGCCGGAGCCCAAATCCTCCCAGTCACTCTTCCCTGCTTTGGGAATGAGCTGACTTTTGGGATGTAATAGGATGAATAGATGAAAAGACTAAATGTTTCCTTGTCTAGTCCTCTCCTGCTGTGAAGAATGCTCTCTGTGTGTGGGGGGGCCTAAGTTGAGCAGAATTGAATGAGAGCAATGCTAAAGCCTGTGAGGAAATGCTCGGCCCACCGGTGTTGGGCAAACGGCTTTTACCGTGGCCAATGGCAGAGTTAGTTGGAGGGAAACAGTGCCAGGAGATGCCAGTGAATAAGAAACCCTTGGAGATTGATGCAGCAGGGAAAATCCCCAGTTCACTTCAAGGTTATGCAAAAACAGAAACACACATCTGTTAATAATACAGATGGTTAAGCTCCAGAATGACTCTACTCTGTATTATATTAAAATGAATTTAAAATTACACACAATAGAAAACATATGATGCAGCACGTAGGCACAAGAACACAATGTATAGTAAGTTTTTTCCTCAACTGCCTTTTGGATGCCTTTGCCAGTGTATAAATCACTAGCTTCAAGGACGCAGCATTGGGACCCCTTACTGGGATCTTTCACATCTACCATCTGGATGCAGAAAGTCAGAGTGCTGACCAGCAGCCCTGCTCTCATTCTGTTCCTCAGGATGAACTGCGAATTAGGGGTGGTGGGAGGAGGAGGGGAGGGGGTATTCTGTAGATAGAAACCTAATCAATCCAAAACTGCTTAGTCTTACTGGACTTCATTTTAAATCCTATCTGGATATGTGGAGAAGTGTAATAATATTTTGATATTGAATGAGAATCAGACAGACACAGGCCAGGTCAGACAAAAAGGAAAAGATAGAAGCTGTCAGCATCTCTGCTCATCCAGAACAGTCTGAAACATTCATCCACATGCTCCTTCCTTCTTTCTGTCCTCTTGACTTGCCCTTCAGCAGAGATCATGGTGCTCCGTCATTCAACTTAGTTTCACACTCCAAAGCCCAATATCTAAAAGATATGTGGACAAAGAACAAAATAGGGAGAGAAATTCTGGACCAGCGCAAGAAGACCCAGTTTTTCTGGACTGTCTTTCCACAGACGACTATGACCACTGCAGTTATTTCTGTCATGCTAGCTAATGTAAATGGTCCGTACTTATATAGTGCTTTTATCCAAAGCGCTGTACATTATATATCAAATTCACGCACTGATGACGGAAGCTACCATGCAAGGCACTCACCACAACCCATCAGGAGCAATTATGGGTTCGGTGTCTTGCCCAAGGACACCTCAACATGAACTCGACTTGGCTGAGGATCGCACTGGCAACCCTTGGGTTACAAGACGACCGCTCCACCTTGCCGAGCCACACCGCTCGTTGTAAGTATGCCTATAGTTCTTTGGGCTGTGTGCCTGTCATGTTTTCATTGGCCAAAAATATTGCAGTCGTACTAGTCTCTCCTTCATACCAGACAGAACAATCTGGTTTGGCTCAGGTTATCTCACCTGCTGTGTTTTACCCGCTCATTACTTTGTCACTATCAACATTCAGACACGTAAACATACATGGATACCACTGAACATAGATGCTCACAAGAACACTACATGCATCCAGAGCAACGTAAGTGTACTACTAAGTGTATTTACTGTGAACAGATGTGCTTTATACAAAAAAATGTCTATACTTGAATTTCTGCAAAGCTAAATCAAACTATCCTGTACAAATATGTTTTTGTTGTCAGAGGTTAAGACAGTCGACTGTCACATGCTAACTATGTTATTGTTAGGGAGACGACAAAATCTAGAAATATGGAGGAGAAACCTCCATTCTTAGAACCGTGAACAAGACTGAAAAATTTACTTTCTCTGTCACAGTAAAACAAACCAGAATATTAAATATATGGAAACAGACTGCAATGGTCATATACAGCAAAAATGTTTATTTAAAGATATAATACATGATAAAGTTGCCTTTATCTTTCTGTCTCTATTTGAAAGTTAACACTTACAGTGATGTAAAGTGAATCAGGTTTAACATCATTACATTTTATTCATTGATGGCTTTTAATTTTATTTTAGAACATTAGTAAAAGGATGACACACTATCTATCTATTTATTTATTTATTTATTTATTTATTTATTTATTTATTTATTTATTTATTTATTTATTTATTTATTTATTT
>JBAMHW010000003.1:19484015-19495178 GCA_037177495.1 Rhadinocentrus ornatus
TATATATATATAATATGTGTGTGTATATATATATATGCCAAATGTAAAGGAAATCCCATTAGGAGTGCAATATCATCATATAACCCCGAAAAATCTATATCATTTTACAATTTTTAATCGTGGCATTACATTTATCTTTATATTTAACAAGCAATAATTAAATAACAGTATAACATTATGATCAGATGGAGTTGAAAGCTTGATAGAAGACAAGAATGTAAAACTTTGCATGGAGTGTACTGGTGGAGGAGTTCAGAGGAACTTTTAAGGTGAGGAGGAAAATACAAAGCAGAAATTGGAACTTGGGCTGGCTGAGGACCTTTCACCTCAGTACATAGAAATAGTAACATACTTAACGCTAGTTAACATCTTACCGGGACATATCACCATGGTAATTTGCACTGAATGGCT
This sequence comes from Rhadinocentrus ornatus, assembly GCA_037177495.1. Lineage (NCBI taxonomy): Eukaryota > Metazoa > Chordata > Actinopteri > Atheriniformes > Melanotaeniidae > Rhadinocentrus > Rhadinocentrus ornatus. Next base: position 19,484,427 of record JBAMHW010000003.1, read on the forward strand.
TACCTGCTCCGGAGCAGATTATGTTTGGGATAAGAGATCATCAAGTGTAAAAGCACCACCTCCTGACCAATAATTTTTTGGGGAAAATGGCCCACCAAATCTGTCTCCCTTGGTGCACGGATCATGAGAGGAGCGCTTAGGCCTGGTACACACATAAGGAGTTTTTTAATCTCATGAGATTTTTTACTGTGTGTGTGGTGGCTCCCATAATATCATCGCTAAACAACACATTCAACGATCCTGTCCCGCAACCGATGTAGAACCTAGTCCTCCGATCTAAAAAAAAACAAGAAGAAGAAACATAAAGACAACCAGAAAAATGGCAAAAACCTTGGTAACAACCGGAAAACACAACATCCAGTATAAAAGAGACGAGGGAATGATGGTGGTCTTGGAACTACTGTTAACAGAAAAATCCACAACTGAAAAAAAATAACAGACTGGAGACAGCGTGAACACAGATTTATATCCTTCTTTACTCTCCAGGCAGGTCGCTCTCTGGATTGGCTACTTTCCGTTCCACATCACCATCCACACAGTCACAACTCAGGAGTTGTCCGCTTTCCTCACACACATGAAGATTTTTGGTTTATAAATATTGAACATGTTCAATACTTGTGATTGTTGGCCACGACCCGTTTTGGAGCCGATTATGGGGACGAATTGGCTCTTGACACGCCTCAGACCAAATGATAATTTTATAGGAAAATCTTATATACTCAAGATTATCAGGCGTTTACTGTCCTTGGTTGGAAAGGGGCAAAATCGGGACAAAAACCGCCAGATAATCTTTATATGTGTACCATTCTTTAGAAGAGAAATTATATATTGGTATAGATGCACCCAATTCAAATTCAAGGATTCAAAGGATTTAGTCTTTGTTGTCATTTGCATTTGTAAAATAGAAAAAAATAAAAAACTCGAGAAAGCTGGAGAGAAGATGAAGATTAACAAAAGATTAAAAAAAAAAGAGTAAAAACTCTATATACATAAATGTGCAGTGTGCTACATGAACTGTTGTGCCACATTCAGCAATGAATAATTAGCTGATTAGTCATGAGGTAAACAGAAAGATGCACGTGCAATATCTATTATAAGTAATAGACACATAAACAGCAAACAATAGTGCAGCAAACAGACCTTCACCAAGCCAATTAATTAATTCATTTATTGATTTATTTATTTTTTTTGCCAATGATTGTGGCCTTTATTTTTTTAGCTAGAAGCTCTAATGCCAAAATTATCTCAATCTCCCAATAGTTAAAAATCATTTAAAAATTCTTGGATCCAGATGGTGACCCGGATCACAGCCAAAATATAATCACTTGTTCCTTTACATTTCTGAGATATCCTGAAAATTTATTAAAAATCTGTTCATAAATTTTTTAAATATGTTGCTAACAGACAGACAGACAAACCGACAATGCCGAATACACAACGTCCACCTTGGCAGAGGTAATGATAACTACAAAGGAAAGTTAGGAAGCGCTGTGCCCGAAACATCTGTGCCATAATAAAGTGATACTGAGTGATAAGAGTGTTGTCTGTTTATATTATCCGATGAAATAATATTGTATTATCTCACAAGCAACAGTATTGCTTTTGGCCTGGATGATGTGTCTGAATTCTTCAAATTTCTAAATGATAATTGTCTGCTCCTCCATGGTAAAGTAGGCTGCTCGGATTGGTCAGCCCCTTCATGTGAGGCGCACTGATCAAGATGGAAAAACCCCGAGTTGAATTATCAAGTTGATAACCAATTTTGCAGTACCTTATCCAGATTCTAAATGTCTGCTTGTTTAAGAAAGTGTACTGTCAAGAATGACACCCAGCCTCTTGGCCTGACAGAAAGAAGGAACTGTAAAGCCTGAAATGTTACGTGAGAAATTAAGACATTAGGTTTGGTTAAATTTGGCCGGTTAAGTCACAGTAAACAACCATGTTTTAATTTCTGCCAAGCAGTCAGACATCTCCTGTATCCTTGTCATTCACGAAATCTTCAAATGTAAACTTTGCTGCCTGTTTAATGCAATGACACAGTTGTTTCATATTTCACAAAATTATGTAACAAAACTGAATTTCTATGTAATTACCTAATTTCAAGAAAAAGCCACTAATCAGCTGGTTCAGTTTTGTTAGTTACACTCTAAAAACTATTCAAATGATAACAGAGAAACCCAAAACAACTACAAATACTGTATATTAAAATAACCATAAAGATTCACAAATTAACAAAAAGAAAACGCAAACACATGAACATAAATTTAGACACAATCATTAGAATGACATGGAAGATTAAAATAATTTGGGACAGAAACTCTTAAAGACAACAACTACTTGAGACTGAAAGCATGTTAATAGCATATTTGTGTCATTTTCAGTGACTACTGCTGTTATGAAAAAGGGTGTTTTTCAAGTTTGTTTGCTGGGACCTGCTGGTATGTAATCCATCTATGTTCTTTACGTACATAGTTATCCATCTGCTCTAGAAAGTTTAGTTTTAATTGAACACCATCGTTCTCGGCAGCACCATGGCTTGCTCCTTCATGTCTTTTTGTTTCTTCTCTGTCCCTCTCTAACCTCTGGCCTTCCTTATGTGCCTCAGCCACTCGCCTCCTCACTCTAATTGATAGAAGCAGAGTTAGTTAAGATGTCACCTGAACACATCTACGGTGCTCAGACAAGGCAACAGCCCACGACTGACAGTCCACGCCATGCCACACTTGAACTAACTGATGGTTAAATTGGTGTTGCAAGGAGGTCAAGAGTGCCTTCAGCCTTCTGGGAACATTTGACCCTTCCTGTCACACGCTCAGAAGCTTGCACACACTTCCACACTGCAGCTGGTAAAGCCAAAGCTCCCCAATCCATTTACTCCCACAACAGCTCAATTAACACATACAGTGAATCGTGCAGGTACTACAAGCTTTCTAGTATGCACATAATGCTTTGCAACTGGTAATTGCTTCTGTAGTTCTGACCCAGCTGTCATTATCAATCGGTGGGACCAGGTGATTAGTCGAGACAAGCACCACAAGCCATTGATTAGAGACATCCATTCCATGGGATATAGATTTATGACCCCCTTCTCTGCACAATGAGTCAACCCAATGGGATTTCTTGTGTAAAGGTTACAAAAGGGTAGAGAATCTTCTCCTAAAGGATTTTCATTTCTAACAGAATAGAAATGACCTTTTCAAGAAACTTAGTCCGAATATAGAGGGATGCGGAAATCATAAAGAATACTTCTTAAAAATTCAAGAGTACGGATTCACTTGTGGTGACCAAACATTTTATCTCCTTTGAAAATAAATAATTTCTTCTTCTCTGACGACTAATGGTTTAATGTTGGAGTCCCTTGCTGTGCTATGATCAGTGAAACAAGTTGTTTTGTCCTTAAACATGTTATAACAGATTTACTGCAATGATATCACATTGAAAATCAATGTAGATTGCAGAACTATGAGAAATGTGGTAAATGTCTCCGTAGTAAAAATATGCACCAACCTAAACAATGACTTCTAAGCTTAGCTTGACTTAGCCAGGCCCAAAGTAATGCATTTCAAAAATTGTAAAGTGAATTAACTGGAATCAATACTTCACTGCTGTTATCGCTGCATGGAGCAAATCAATAGACTGTAATACAGCAGAATTGTATTTATTGTGTGTTTAAATGATACTGTAGCTGGAGGAATATTTGAGTGTGTGCCTGTATATGTTTGTAGAGTAAAGTATATGCAACTAATTTAATAGGATTAGACTATAGAAAGAATTGCATTTCCTCATCCACTGCTGGAGCACAACTTTATTTAAAAATTGCATGGATGTTTAATGTTTATCTGTAAACTTAATCCTTTTAAGAGTTATTCAAAATATGAAATATCTACTTTATGCACACTTATAAGATAAATTCCCAGCTATATATTTTTTATTGAGTTAATTTACTAAAAGGTAAATCTTATAATATTAGGTAATTTATGTAAATTATTTTTGTGTTAGAAAAGGAAAAAAATGAATTGTTTAGAGTTTAAGTTTATTTAAGAGTTCAAGAAGATGCAGAACTTAACACCATTAACGGAAAAACGCCCAACAAGCCTTGTGCACTTTAAGGTCAGCTAATTTCCAAGGAAGGATAGATAATATGAAGAAAACTGAAAATAAAAGGTTTAAGTAATCCTTTCTATAGTGCTGTGGGAAGGGCAGGAGGAGAAGGATTCATTAATCTTGAGTATACACATCCCAACAATATGTCTATGGGTGAAAACTGGCCATAAACCTGGCCTGTGCAACTAGTGTAAATACCCCCCCCACCACCACCACCACCACCACCACCGCCACCCTGCTGTTCCTTATGATCAGCAAAAGTGTATCTCTAGAAACTTGCTGTCAGGCAGAATGAATTGCACTTAATTTCCAATAAGGTGCTTAAGAGCGATCCCTAATCATGCCTTTAATTAGAATCCCCTGGTCATTAAGGGGAGATAATTCAGTGAAAAATACCACTGCTCTCTGTGGGAGCAGCAGAGCGGCAGACGGATGAACAGTCTGCTCTGTGTATGCACCTATTCCTCTCCCGTGTCACTGAGGTCTAACTATGCAGGTTGAAATTAGTTTTAATACGTTTGCCAGTCGCATGACATATAGCCAAAAATTCCTCATCTTCCACTTCTCTTGTTCATCAAAGAGACTGTCATAGAGTTTACTCTGAAACTGTTCTCAATATTTTACTTTTGGAAATAACAGCTAAATCTGACCACTGAGAACAACAGTAACACAGTTTTTACATATACTCTAGAACTACAGGGAATAGATATTTTGATGGTCACCCAAACCACAGTTTCAAATGAGCTTTTACTTCTAATAACACATTAAAAATTTAAATTAAGTTAAAATTAAAAAAAGTTCCCCCTCTTTCAATACTTTTCAAGGTTTCAAAGAATACTGTTATCAACAAGAACCAGAAGCACTCAGAGAGCACAGACCTCTGCCACACCACAGGGTCACTCACCTGAGAAAAAAACCTAAATGACCCAACATTCCACCCTGGTGGAACCAGATCCAGATTCAAAAGGTTCAATCTGGATCTGGTGATGTGGATCAGATGAGTTAGAAGCTGTAATGGCAAAATGATCCCCATCTCCAAATAGTAAAGAATCCTTAAAAAATGTTCTGTTTCTTTTACTACAATAGGATCAAGTTAGAAGTAGACATCCATGACAAAATGTTGAGGCAGTATTCATCTTTAGCAAATTGCAGTCTGCTTAAGCTGAAACCCAAAATCATCTTAATGTAATTTAAATCAATTCTAATTATGAAATGCTGAAAATAAAGGCCTTTACACGCCTACTCCGAATATTTCGTCAGACTAATTCGCACAGCAATATTTTTTATGGAATCAAATCGAAGTCAATGGAAACATTCACATCAGTGACAAATTTCCATTAAGCTATTTGGCAAGATTTATTTTTTCGTATTGAGGTAGATTTTTCATAATATTCGCATCCGACAGATACACAATCGACCAATCAGATGGCGTATCGATAGCGTCACCAGAGCCGGTGTTGCGAGCTATGCAAGTGTCACTTCTCGCTGCTGCTTCTTTAAAACTTTGTATGACCGTGGCCGAGTGTCTTATTACATTTGTTTTACAACACTCGTGTTTGTTCGACCAGCGAGACAAGAATTACCTCAACAATGATCACAAAGACAATGTGTGGCAAACAATTGCCCACGAGCTGAATTATGAAGATCCGAAAGTCGGTCCTGAAGCGGTCGTGGTACGGCTTCAGGTCCTGGACTAAACAATTTAACTCCCCAAGCTCCCCTCTCTTCTCAAGGATAGAATGTACCCGGTGCGCTCATTTTTTTTTTGGCAGCGTCAGCACAACATCGTCGTTGCCTGATGTGAAGTCCACGTTTGTTTTTCCCAATTTCCGAATATCTTCATAATTTATTTTCAATTTCGTATCGCACTTGGTGTGCATAGACAATTTGAAATTTCTCCTCTGAATTATTCGCAATATCGCGTCGTTTATTCGCAACGGTCCCGGTGTGTAATGGCCTTAAGACACTTCACTAGTATTTGAAACTTTCCATTTGAAATACAAGCCCAAAGTAATCCCACATGCTAATCAATTACTTATTTATTTATTGAAGCTTTGTCTACTAACCTCTGTAAGCGGCAGCTTTATCATTTTTATGCTGTCAGCAGGGTGTCAAAATGACCACCTCTGGTGGTTCTAGCGGGTTTGGGAAAATTGCTGCAAATCAAATTATCACCCCTCCTCCATTGTGCTTCAGCTGAAATGAGATCTTTGTAATGATAGGCTTTGTATGATTTTTGCCCTACATGATGCTGTGCATTAAAGCCAAACAGCTCTACTTTGGTATCATCTGTCCAAAAGACATCGTTTATGAAGTCTGGTATTCTTATAGATTTGGGTTAAAAACCCAAGCAATGTTGCTATGTCTTTTAGGGAGGAGGGGCTTTGTCCTGGCAACCTCTCTAAACGGGCCATACTTTTTCTGTCTTTCTTTAACTGTCCTGCTTGTAACTTTAAGAACTGACATGCTAACTGTGGTCTGTGGAATCTGAGATTTAACTCTTGTTTTTTTTTTTTTTTTTGCATTGTTCTCTGATCATTGCATGGTTTGACCTTGGGGTTAACTTACTGAGATGTCCTTTCCTGGGAAGACTGGCTACCATCTTAAATGTTTTTTTTTACTTGAATCTATAGTATTATAAAATGTCCTAATAACTTTCTTAATATCGTTGCTGATGTCTTTCCTCCTTGGCACTGTGTTTACAGCCAACTAAATGATCCAGACCAATAAACTGCCAAAACCTATGCTTTTATAGAGGTGCTCATTGTTGTTTGCATTTATCATGCAATCAATCCCTTTTTTATTTAAAAAGGGACAATTGCCATTAATAAACTAAATGTAAATGTGGGCAGAGTTAGCATTACTGTAAATTTAAATTTGTTGTCCCTTGGCAGGTCATGGAGAATCTTTACCAGCTATACAGTATAATAACAACAAAGTACAGTTGTACATGATTTCAGATGCACTAATGTATTAGTGTGCAATGTCTGTCCAAATAATGCAAACATCAACTGACAATCATAACATTACTAATGTAAAGACACTCATCACACTCTGAATGTTCACTAGTTTAAGAGGGCATGAAATCATTTAGTTAGTTTATATACAGGGAAAAATGGGAGGCCTGTGGGCAATGTTTTATTCAGGGTTTATCCCAAGATTGCAGTGGGTGGTTAATGCTCAGGACCCAGGAACAATATTTGTGAGTCATTTTTAAGATTGTGGTTGGTTTTTGGTGCAAAAGGAAACAAATTGTGTAATGTTTAGTTGGTTTAAGAGCTGTCAAGACAAAGACAAGTTGACAAATATGAACATTCTCAGTTCAACAAGACCTCATTAAAGTCAGTAACTCATGAGGCTGAATTCATTTTTCTACTTTCAGGAGATCTGTTTAGAAGAATCCTTTGAACAATCTTGTGTTATTGTACCTTATATTTATTCTGTATGATGTATTTTCTCTGATTTCTGGGTCATTTAATTTCTTTCTTGTGTTACATTCAATGCATTTTCTTGTTTGTGTGTCTGAGATTCAGTTGCTTTGTGTTTGTGCTGTACGCGTGGATACATTGTGCTGTTTGGTTAATAATCTCCTGACCATTTCATTACTGTAATCAGGGCTGGAATCGGTGGTGGTGGCAGGATGACTTAGAGCTCAGGTCCTCGCCTCATTAACTCTCCGTGACCAGCGAGCGACACCCTCGCGACAAATTGGAATTGCCTCAGCACCCCGATTCTTCTCTTTCCAGGCTCTTCTGCAGTAAGTCCAGTGAAAGTAAAGATTATATCCCTTCCCTTCCTATCTCCTCCCTGACAATCAGACCTGACACTGTCTCCCAAACAGCCTGGCTCCTTTTCTTCCATTTGCTCTGGTGATGCGGAGGCTTTTTTGTGCAATGCTGTGGAATGTGTGGGAGAGACGTGTCTAATTATAATTCTTTCATAGTAACTGATGCATCATTAAAAGTTTTATTTGTCTTACACTCAAATTACTCTTTGGTTGCAACTCCACCTTTTCTAAATCAAAATTATATAAGTTTCCTTGTAAACTGACCCTTTTTCACAATTGTCTAATTCTTTCACATGCTTTTAGCTCCCTTTTACTTTTTTTGCACATTTTTAAAACTGTAATAATTTTATGTTCTCATATGTCTGGTACTGAATATATTATTTCCTTTATTGTTGGTTATGTTTTGCCTCCAATGACAAAGTCATGGTCATTTACTTTGACTAAACAGATAAAACACATTTTTAAATAAAGAACCATCCCTAAAAATATTGTGCTGCGTATGCATCTGTCAGGAAATTGGCTACATTAGGTTTTTCTAGGAAGATCCTTCCCTGATGTTTAAACCTCAGGTTTTAAAGGAAATTCAGCAAGATGTGGAGAAAGATGCAGTAAGACCTTCTGCATGTGATTAGCAAGAGTATGCTTATTTTTCTATGTATGAAATATGTTTTATCTGCTTGTGAGACCTGTTTGTAAAATTTAACAAGGTTTCAAATTTACACAATTGTCGATTTCTAGACAGACTGCCCAAGGCTTAAATAATAACCTGCTATCATTTTCATGCCCTCTGAGTACCTTTCTTAATCAGCCCCCTACATGTGCAGTTATACAATTTAATTAATGCTTACCAATGTTATCATTAAAATTAATCACAGACATCCTACCAGACAGTGATTACACACCAGTGCTTCTTTAATTTCTCTTTAGTGACACTCTTAGCTTTAGAAACAATGAATGATCATCGTAGAAGCTACATTTCTCAATATTTAGCTCACACATTCAATGGTTGTGTGAAAAAAGCCAGACACACAAGCTGCCCTTTTTTGCAACTGTAACACGTCTATATAAAAAGTTACATCTTACAACTTATCATCAAAGCTTTTCACCTGGAACTGTCCAGCATCTGCAAAGCAGGGGGCCTTTCAACCACAACACTTCACTGTTAAGATCCTAGCTTTGCGTCCCACTGCTGAAGCTAAATAACCTCCATATTTCCCTGTGTGGCTGACACTAATGGGAACCACACTGTGACAACTCACCACGCTGCCTGCGTGCACTCACTGATGCTCAACCCCCTGTTTGGGTTGATGACTGAGGTCATCTTCAGTTGTGGAGCAAAACTTTAACAACCTGCTGGGCGAGTGCAATTAGCATACAACAACCATATCATTTACAGAAGCAATGATTGCAGCCCAGAAGGAGTGATCACTATTTAAATCTGTCTGTAAACAATGAAGTCCTGTTGTTGTTGGTGGTGTTATGATGCAGTCTCTATGTTATCAAGAAAGAAAGGTGAAGTGTGTACTATCAACATGGAAGAGGATGTTATCTTAAATGACTCTCGTCAGTTTTGCTCCTGCTGTCAGATCTTGTTATCAGAACATTCCGCCGTTATGAAGTGTTCACACTACCACTTGATGTGCCACCAAGGAAAGTGTCTTCCCTTTCACACAACCATAACAAGCTGATAAAGAGTTTAGAAATCTCTTGCTTTTTGAATTTAAAAGTCACTGCACTACACTCAAAACATATTATGGTATGTTGCATAAAATGTCAAGGAAGGAAATATGAAACTATTGCATTTGCAAGGAACGCAAAGCTGTCTCTGCTCCTTGAACCAAGATAAACCATGATATATAACCTTTATTCTAAAAAAAGATCTGTAAATGAATACAGAATTCAATGATTTGCAAAGCAATATTTCAGCAAGATATTACTGAAAGTTTTTCTTCAATTGAAAATAAGATATTTTACAACTATGCTATTTGAAAAAAATATATAAACTAATCTTAAATTTTATGGCAGCAAAATGTCTGAAAAAAAGCTGAGATGGGGTAACAAGAAGAAGAAACAGCTGTAGAAAAATATTTGGCAACATGTCATTGACGTGATTGCAGAGATGTTCACAATTCCTTTTTTGCAAAACCAAGCCAAGCCACAAGTCACTTTTTGTTGTAATGAGGGATCTGTCATGCAACACTTGCTGTCTGGTCTGCTTAGAACACTCCATTATAATATCCATTCATTCATCCGTCTGTCCATCCATCCATTCTCTACCGCTGATCCGGCATCAGGTCGCGGGCAGCTGCCTAAGCAGGGAACTGTATGTTTGTGTACGTGTGCGTCATTTATACATGCAGGCAGCAGAGGAACATGAAGAAGAAATCCACCAAAAGGAAGACTGAAAAACATGACTAGTTTGGTGCAAACATTTACTCGCCATTCGGCAGATAGCCCTCTGAGATTCACTCGGCAAACGGAAGATTGACTCGCATTTGGCGCCTGGCGAGTGTTAATTTCGGACCCTGCTCTTGTCACTTTGTTATTACTAAATTAATTCCGTTTATGCCTATGTTTGGGGATTGAGATGTGGACTTCTACTTAGCAGTCTTTGAAAGAATAGCGCTGACTTTAAAGTGGCCTAAAGACTGGTGGTTTTTGCTTGTGCAATGCAGATCAAAAGGGAAGGCACAAAAGGTAGCAGCAGCGCTCCCTCTTCTGGACAGCCTGGAGTTATAACATTGTGAAGGCTGCGGTATTAAAAGCTTATGAGCTGGTACCGGAGGTGCGCGAGGTTGAGCGGTTCCGGCTAGATATAGTTGGACTCACCTCGACGCATGGCTTGGGCTCTGGAACCACTG
>JBAMHW010000003.1:19569153-19581253 GCA_037177495.1 Rhadinocentrus ornatus
ACAAAGGCTACTGTACCAAATATTAACATTGATTTTCTCAGGTGTTCAAATACTTATTTGCAGCTGTTTCATTCAAATCAATGGTTAAAAAAAATCATACATTTTGATTTCAGGATTTTTCTTTAGATTATGTCTCTCACAGTGGACATGCACCTACGATGAAAATTTCAGACCCCTTGAAGATTTCTTAATGGGAGAACTTGCAAAATAGCAGGGTGTTCAAATACGTATTTTCCTCACTGTATATATATCTATATAACAAAAAAAAAGGGAACACTAAAATATATTCTAGATCTGAATGAACTATTGTTATTAAACACTTTGTTCTTTACATAGTTGAATGTGCTGACAACAAAATCACATCAAAATTATCAATGGAAATCAAATTTATTAACCCATGGAGGTCTGGATTCGGATTCGGATTTGGATTTGATGTCTCTGTTGCTGTCTGTTTGCATGAGGGAGGAGCTTTTACACTCAGGAGACAAGATGCAGCTTTAAAGCTCAGAACTTAGCCGAGAACAAAAGTGAGCTTTGGTGATTTCTTACTAATTTTAACATACAGAAAACACCTGGCATTCCCGTGTACAACAAATATTTGAGACAATGAGCAATTTCTAAAATACTTGTTACACAAACACAACAGACTTGTTAACACAAATGTAAGAATGCCCCTACTTTGTCTTTAAATTTATCTATAAGGGTTAACATTAGGACTGGACAATAATTCAATAACCCTATTTATCGATCGATAGACGTGTGGGGGGATAGAAGAAAAAAAAAGGGGGGGGGCAATAAATAGTTTTATATAAACACACAGTTTCTCTTTCTTTTTCATTATAGCATATCACATAGCTTAATACTACAGTCATACTTCCTCCCAACTAATTACAAATACAGACCCAGGCACGATCCGTCACCAAGCCTCCTCCCCCAATACACAGATAAAACGTGTATTGCAAATCATGCTGCAGCAAGGAAAGGCGGAAGCAATTATTATGAAAAAAGTCAGGGGTGAGAATACCCCATGGTGATGCTAGGCTTAAGGGTAAGGTTGTGTCATTTTTGGCCTACAGTTTGCTTTGTTTCTGTTAAGAGGTGTTCGTTTACATAGTAGCCTAGTCCTACCAGTTTCTGAGCTACCTAACAGCCAATTTCCACTGTGTCTATGTGTTTGCCCCAGAGGTTTCTTTTCGACCTCCACTGTGCATCAACTCACACCGGGACGGTGTCAGGCAAGGAGCGCCCGTGAAGGAAGTCCACCTAGCTGTATCTGTGAGATCACAAAATCACAGGAGAATTGGAGAATCTTGTGATTCTTGTGTATTCCCACCAACAGAAGCTATTCTGTTTATTTAATTTATTTTCCTTAAAAAGTCATTTAAACTCTTATCAGATTTTCTTTTAGTCTATTTTTTGTTTGTCAGTATTCACTAGCGTCACTTAAGTTGATTTCTTTTTGAAAAATTTTCAGCTATGGTTAAAAAGGTTGTTTAACGAAGGGTTAAATATGAATTCAATGTTTGTGTGTTCGATATTAAAAGTGCGTCATTAAGCACATAAAATAGCCAGGTCTGCACAAGTTTTTTTCATAATTATATAATTTTTTTTTAACAAAATGCCTTTTTATATCCAGCCCTAGTTATTATACCATAAAGAATGTTTATGGTACTTAAAAACCCTTATAGGTGCATCTCCAGATAGAAGGAAGGGCATCATCTTAACTATACTAACCGCTGATAATGTTCCATGATGATGTCTGCTACAGAATATGTGAATGTTAAAGTCTCACAATTCCTTCAGAATTCAAATGGTCACTTTCTGCTACCTGTGCATCCTGTGGGGAGCCATCATCTGGCTCCAGGCCCTCTCCTGTTCCTTCCTTGGTACCCTGTGGTTGAGGAGGGGTCTTGCCTCGACTGCAGGGCTCAATAAGTGACCCACTCTCTCCCTCCTGCTGGATGTCCGTTGTCAGGCTCACTGACATCTTCTTAGGGGAGGGGGAGAGGGTGGGAGTGGGGAGGGGGTTGGGTGGAGGACCCAGGAGTGGCTGTAAGAAAGGAGGCAGGAGATAAGAAAAAAATTCTAGACTGCAAGAGAAAGTCAGATTTCCTTTTCTTCCCATATCAATACATGACGAAGAAAAAAGCAGTGACAAAAACACGTGCTGGTAAATGCAGTTGTTTATTGTATACCTGTAGGTGGTACCAGATCTGTGCTGCACTCTACAATGAGTCTGGATAGGAACACAAATAGAAAAGATGAGGGGAACCCACTAAGGTAATGTACTGGGCTGGGCTGCAGCAGGCGGCGAAGTGCAGTCCATAGCAAGCCTTTGCCTTGGCCGTAGGGCTGCAAGTAAGAACAATTAAAACTTTGGAGGGGAAAAAAACAACCCCAATGGAAGAAATACATTTATTTAGTTATACAAGTATATTCTTTAAATATCTTCCACCCTACTTTGTTTAACCTCCATGTTCAGAATAAGCAGTTTTATTTCTTCCTTCACATCACCGGGACATTCTGGACATTTATGTCCTCATGATGGAGTTAATTAGCTGTCTCCAATGTAACTGACAGACTACTGAAAACAGTAGATAAAGTTAAAGGTAAAAGTTAACTTAAGGTGTAGTAGCATATGTACACTGGCCCTGATTAAAACTTAAAAGATTAGAAGTCGGAAAACACACACCTCCGCTTTTATAAACCAATGGACAAATTTAGCATAAAATTACTGAGTCCTGTTAGATATGTTTTGCATTATTCAAAATAAATAATGAAGCTTAATAAGATTAAGAGAACTGATCTATTAAGTTGAGTTATTTATGGCCTTTTTAAATCCCAGTTTACTTATCAATTTCAGGATGGTATGGGTGCTTTTACATCCTGTCTGAACATCTATTTGTAAAACAAAGAAGCAAAAAAAAAAATTACCAACTAATAACAAACTAATGCAATAATAAAATTTAGGTCGAATTTTTCTGATATAGGCACAAAACTGCTAAAATTACACATTATTGATTAGGACAATCTTAACAACTACATGCACAAAAAAAAGAGCATTACAAATATATATATATATATATTTGTCATGCTATTTTTTTTAATACATATATATATATATATATATATATATTTACAGTGATCAGATGAACTGAAGAGGCAGCAGTTTGCCAGCCAAAGAAGGGGGTAAAGGGACACCAATGGGACAACCGCCACTTCAGAGGTCGTCTGGGGCCTCTCTTCTCTGCCTTTGGCTTACTGCAGCAGCATGGTCTTGCCTACAGTCAGGAGCCCTGGAAACCATAAGCAGAGGAAGACACGGATGACGTCATGTTTCACACAACTGCGTGACTCATCGCTGCTGCTAATTCTGGCAGGGAGGGGAGAGCAGATGAGACCTCAGATCCTACTGGCACATTGGTTTAAAAAATGAGCACCCGAGTGCTCAACTGTTCATTGTTTGTCACTATATAAAATGCATGTTTTTACAATGCATACAAAGGAAAATGTGTATTTTTTTTTCTTTTCTTAGGACACAATGAAAATGCCTGTATCTTTCAGGGGACATTGTGTAACATTTTCTGTTTACTGACCAAAATTGATTTCTGCATGTGTATATGCGTTATCATTGGTGTATTGAGACCCCCGCTAATGATCTGACACATTCTCGTAAGCAAAGAATTTTAGATTTGTTTATACATATGGCGGGTAAGCCGGTAGGGCAGCACTACTACGGTCCTGCCATCTTGAAACTACAGCCGCCGGCAAGTGGTCAATGGCACAAGTTCAGAATCCCTCTGAGCCAGCGCACAGTGATTGATACGACAGAGGAGAAGATAAACGAGAGAGGCTTACTACCCTGGCAAGTTGAAAAAAGTGTTAAATTGTTATTCACAAATATGCAGGACTATGCTATATGCAGCTGCAGCAGCAGCATGAGCACAGTTTTCACCATCGCCAACAAAGCAAAAAAAGGGAACTTAAAAGGGCAGCGTGGCCAGTTGATACAAAAAAGGATGATCAGTATTGTGCTAGCCTTCCTCAGGTGGAAGGAGCTTTAGAAAGCAAAAGATTTTAAAAGGGATGCTGAAGTTGACAGCTTTTTTGTTGAAAAGTCGACAGTACTGCCTGAATGAGCATAAAGCTAACTTTCTTCATTCAGTTTTGTTAGACAATTACCCTGGGCAATTTAACAGTAGTTTGTTAAAATACATCAGCCTCGTTGGTACAGAAGTGTATTTTTACGTGGTTTCAATCGGTTTCATAGTCCTGGTAAACACCGGCTTTCAGTCATGGTAAAGCCGGAATAAAGACGGTGGGATGGCTTTATGAGCTGGAGATTACTGTGACAAAAAGCCGGTGCTGCATTGAGGCCAGTTTCCCTGTCGAGATCCGTCCCCCATATGAGAACTATTCTTCCTTCTAAACACAGAGGAACAACAGTTTGATCGGATGCAGTTTGCAATATTTATGAAATCGCAAACCTCTTCACCTGAGCAAAAACCACATAAACTATCAGATGACGTGCTTTCATTGGTGTTGTCTAGGCAACGGTGGCTACCGTTGTTGCAAAACGTGTTTGAGAAAGTGAGACGACAGAATGCACTAAACACAATTCCAACGTTAGATTAAAGTAATTCTTAAACAATGTCCATTTTAAAAAAATCCTCACAACAAAAAAATGTTTACTATGAAACATTTTTTTCTAAATCAACTCCTGTTTGACTCTTCCACACTTCCTGCAGTCTGTTCTTTTTTTATTTTTTTACTTTTTCTTTTATTAATTAAAATTGGGAAATTAGCCTTTTCCCAAATCTTATTAATTTTAACATTTATTAATCACAAAAAGTCAATGAAGATTATCCTCATCGATTTATTTTCACCACCAAATAATCCATCTGTCCAGCCACGGTTAGCAGCAGAACATTTATCCTTGTTGAACTTAGTTAACAGATCCCAAATGATTAAAAGAACGCAATAGTGTGATAAAGCTTCAGCAAGCACAAATACTGGGATCGGGTGTCCACTATGTATAAAAACAGTGAGTGCTGTTCATGCATGCCCCTATCGGTAACACTGAAATGTGTTGTAGGATTGATGAGATCAGGAACAAATGAGGTAGGGACTCCCAAACTGGAAAAGACCCAGGCTATGCAGTAACAAAGGAATCGACAGCAGCAGCATCATTGACCAGGACACCCACATTCCCCAACCTCACTCCTCTTGCAGAAACCTGCCAGACAGCAGCACAGAATACACCCAACTGTAGGTCTGACTCATTCATTTTGAAGTAGTCCTCTCTTTGCCAGCTCAAAAACTTTCTCTCTCGCACAAAAGGAGGGAATGGTTTTGGATGACAAGGCTACAATTAATTATGCATTTTAAATGTCAATCTTGAATTCCAAGGCTGAGCAGACAAGTAGTGGCTTAATGAAAAGGAGGGGCTGGACAAAAAAGAAAAGAGTAGAAAAATTACGGCAACAGGGTGCTTGGGAAACCAGCTTTACCTATTGTCTCTGCCTCCACCAATCCCTCAGGTTCACTGAGTTTTATCATCAACACTCCCCATACCATCCCCCAACACACACAATCCATCCACGGGGTTGTCAAGGAGATTATAACACCATTTTCAAAACACTGCCACTGTGTTAAGTGAGTACAGTTAAAAAAGACTAAATTAAAAATAGATGCATGGGTTAAAGTCTGCATAGAGAATTAAAAGGTAAATGGAGTGTATTTATATAGCGCTTTACTGTACCTGGAATGATACCCAAAGCGCTTTACAGTATACATCACATTCACACACACATTCACGCACTGATGGCGGAAGCTGCCATGGAAGGCGTTCAACCACAACCCATCAGGAGCAATTAGGGGTTCGGTGTCTTGCCCAAGGACACCTCCACATGAACTCGACTTGGCCGAGGATCGAACCGGCAACCCTCAGACTACCGCTCTACCTTGCTGAGCCACACCCCTTTTACAATTACATAAAAGCAGAATCAGAAAAGAAAGAGGTGAAAAGGTTAGAAGAAATTATATGCTATCTATATATCAGCTTGTTTTTGCTTGTTTGTTTTATCAAGGTTGAAGCAGTATTAGCCTTTGTTACAGCAATATGGGTCATTCATTTTTTAGACCATGGTGTATCAAGTCCTAAGATGTAACATAACTGAGGCCAAACTGATAAGGTGAATGTCAACACTCAACTAAATAGACATTTACCTCAACACATTAAAAGTGTGGCAACTATGGAGGGAACACGTTTTTGCTACTCAATCAGAGAGCATGAGGGCAGGGGGGAAAAATTAACCAAAACCTTGAAATAAAAGTAAACTGGTTACCGGTACTCAAATTGAAACTCGCACAGCCAGCTGCTTAGCCCTATTCCCATTGGTCAAAAAAGCCCATACTGTCATCTTACATACATTTAAGTTAAACCATAAATTCTGCTTAAACCCTGAACAACACAGTTCAGGTTATTTTGTTTCCAATTCTGATAGGTTGAAAGTCCATTGTGGTAAACTGTTACTGCACACACGTATTGTAGTATTGAGGAAGTAACCTGAATGAATCAACAAATGCTGCTCAAACAGCCAGAAATATTTCATTTTTTTGTTAACCCCAATTAATATTTAGTTTCTACAGATCTTTTTCAGGACAGCCTCCAGGTGCAGCTTAAACACACGGACTGAGTTTGATGAAGGCTGGCCTTGTTTCATCTCACTCTGTTTCACCAGCAATAGATGCAGCTCTTTCAGTTCTTCAAGAGCTTTGTAGTGTAGAATTTCTTTATTTAGTTTGCCAACACACAACACGGTGTATAACTGTGGATCACAGCTGATCAGAGGTAAAAACTCATTCCTTTACTTGGCTTTTTAATCACAATGTTATTCTTCTCTGAGCTCAAGTAAGGAGGGAATGGACAGAATATGCAGACAGACATTCAGAGATTATTAAAGTCCTTCACTAAGCGGTAAAATGTAGACGCACCAGTGCGACCAAGAAAAAAGTTAGTCGCACTCAACACATTTTTGGCCGCACTCTAAAGACCTGCCAGCGAATCTTTGGTTTAAAAATTACATAAACAAGTGATGCTTTTATCTTCTTTAACATTGAGGCCATATGTAGCCTGTTTAAAATTGACGTAATCATAATGGCCAGATTAGCTTCACTTTGCTACATTCAGAGTCTGTTTACTCTGGGTTAATCCAACTAGTATCCAACTCAGTTAACAGTTATGCTCAAGGAAAAAATTTAACGTGGCATTTGAGCTCTGCCAAAGCAGCTAGTAGTCCGAGCACTGAAAAGGAAAAAAATGACCTAGATCTGCATTTATGTTAAAATTTGGTCATTTAACTTTTGAACCTTCGTGCAAATATCCGTCTGTGGTGCCATTTTAAAGTTTTAAACAAAGACTTAAGAACCAAAACAAACAAACTCCATGGGTGAAAAGCTAAAAGAACGGCATGGCTCGGCAAGGTAGAGCGGTTTCCGGTTCGATCCTCGGCCAAGTCGAGTTCATGTCGAGGTGTCCTTGGGCAAGACACCGAACCTCAAATTGCTCCTGATGGGTCGTGGTGAGCGCCTTGCATGGCAGCTTCCTCCATCAGTGCGTGAATGTGTGTGTGAATGTGATGTATGATGTAAAGCGCTTTGGATAAAAGCGCTATATAAATACGGGCCATTTACCATTTAAGAACAGCTTCATCAGACAACCTTCAGCATTTAACACTTTAACACTGGAGCTTCACTCCAACTCAGAGCAGACTTGTTTTAATTTTGGCTACCATCTTTTCCACAGCAGAGCAAAGCTTCACACACGAACACCACCAACACAACCAAGAAGTCCACAAGCTTTGGGACCTGTATGAATTGCAATACTCTGTCCTTAAACCATTGCTCCAACCACCATGCTTTCTGAATAAATTAAACTAAATGTAACCACCCCTGCCATCAATCAATCTGATCCCTATCAGCGAATCTGCAGCATGTGCATTACTGGCCTTACATGCTTCAATGAGCCCTCCCGATGACAGTCGACCAGCTAAAGCAAACACGTCATACACTGCCCTTCTCACTGGGTCAAGTTACCACATCTAGAGTGTTTACTAAAGCAGCCCTGAGTGAAACAAGTGGGTGGGTTTGTGGTGAAGGACATAAACAGAGTTCTCATCTGGTCAACAGTGAGTGTTTCAACACAGGCATAATCTATATGATCATTTCCGACAGTGAGTAACCCTAATCAAATTTCCCATGCCAGTGTGAGCGCTTTAAATTTCGCTGTTAAGAGTAGAGAAATTGTCCATATCAAGTCTTTAAAGACAGATAAACTTATCATTCAAGGGAGATTAAATCCAATGTTCTTCATCACAAACTTAATTTTAAAACAATCAGAAGAGACTGATGATTTAAGTACATAAATTACACATTACTGTTAACAAAAGCTCATATAAATTTATCTGCCCAACTGTCCAGTTAATCCTGATAAAGTTGGCAACCAGTGTGCAAGTCAACAGAGAACAAAGTGTATATTCTTATTTCTCTCTTGGTATCAGGGAGCTGCTGCTCGGATTAAATATTTCATTCACAGAATTACTTTCAATTTCACAATGGAGAAGCATGCGTAGCAAACCTGCCTCCCTATGTTTTCTGCAGAGGCTGAATGAGAGATAAGTGGAATGGTGAATGGAGGCGCAGAATGCTGCAAAAATGAGTGAGCACACATGTACAAACCCACAGAAGGAAGTGGGAGAGACACACAGGCAGCTCGACCCAATTCATCTCTTCTGTATTCAGCTGCGCACCTCGCCCATTTGACGTCAATGGGAACTCATCTCACAAAAGGCAGTAAGGTTATGTCTTCACACGGAGGAGACTGATGTGTAGTAATGACAGAGTTTGTGCAAACTCACTGCCTGCTCTTGGAGTTAGAGCGCACCAGGGCTTGTCTGTGTCAGAGAGGATTCCCCTTTGCGTTGGTTGCACAATTTCAAATAGGGCGGAGAAAAGGGGGGCTGGCAGAGCACTAAAGACTTCACAACAGCCCAGGTACACTAACAGTAGGAAGGAGTCTGTCTTCACTTACAGAGAATATGGATAGACAGCCTAAAAGCAATACTACTTTTACTAGGGATCTTTATATAAGCTGTTACGGCAACACAATATATATATATATATATAAAAAAAAGACAGACATAGGAACTTAAATGACGACAGCAACAAAGACATGAAAATATAGACAGAAACACAAACTGTGAAAAGCTCCGGAAGACAGGATTTCTCTTCTTCCATCTAGGTCTACTTCAGTTGTCCTCCCTGCCACCCCTTCTCGTTTCTTTCTCACTGCTATGAGAATACCCCATCCTGCCTTCCACCCCTTTACATCCACCCCTCCCATCAATATCTTTCCATCCACCCACCATTGAACGTTAGCTCTCTCCCTCGCTTAATGTGTCTTCTTAAATTGTCAGGCCTGGTGCTGACGCCATCCTCCTCCACTCACCCAGCCCACTCAGTCCTGTGGGACGAGCTATGACTCATTCTCTCCTTCGTTCCTTCCTCTCCTTCCCTCGTTACCTGCCTGCCTGCCTTCCTGTATCTCTCCTCCAGTTTCTCAAAGTAGTTATTACGCATCTCTAGTTCTTTGCTGCAAATCGTGGAACATAAAGAAGGTGTATAAAGAAAATAAATAAATAGAGTACAACAAAAGAAGATCGGTTGACTGTTGGTAATGTTAGTAACAGCTTCTTCTGCATAACGAAGGCATGGCAAAAGAAGGAGGAGGATTCAGAATTTAGATCAATTACTGATAAAGGTAATAGCGCAAAAATGTGGGTAACAGGAACAAATAATGAATTTTATGTGGGTCTAAATTAAACAAGTACATACAAGTACATAAACAATATTTTACAATTTATGAAATTAGGCTCTCGTATAGGGCGACGGCTGAGATGCTCCTACCAATTACACATATACAAATATCAGTTTTGTATGGAAGCTCCTAACTTGAAGTCAAGGTAATCCCATTTTCTTATTTCAATCTATTTGGTCCAGTCCAGTTCGATCTGTAAAATTAAAGCTTTCAACAGACTATGTTTTGCAATTTGGTAGAAATGCCTGAGAAAGAAACTCCAAGAGGTTGCTTAACTTATAATAGCTCATAGCTCATTAGCATATCACCACATATAAAACTTTTTTTCTCACTCACATAAATGGCAAAAAAGTTACTTAAGTAAACATGAGGCTTGGCAAGCATACCAGCTTTTTGTTGCAGAGCAACATTTATGATCCTTCTGCAACAGCATTCAAGTGCATCCTCCTTGGATTTCTGTTTCAATTTACATGCACAGCACTGTTTGGGTCATTTTCAACTTCATTTCAGTGGCACTTTGAACCAACAGACTGCCTGATATTTCACAGAGATCTCAAATGATGCAAAGTTGTCATACAGTCTCACAACTTCCACCCTTTTTGCTGTTGCCTAGCAACCAGTGTAACTTTTCTTTTTAGGTGCTTTTTATCATTTTATTTTCTTGGTATTAACAAATTGGTAACTAGAATTTAGGGACTTAACATTTTTGTACTTAAAATAATTTATGTAAATGATGTTTAAATTATACCTATAACACAATACTTGTGTTATATTGTATAATTTTATTTTATCTACAAAATGAGTGTTTGTTTGTGGCATCCCAAACACTTCATTACTCTGCTTCCGGCAGAGTAATAAACTTCAAACTATTAAATCTGTGATTAATCTTTTTGCAGTAAACCATAAAATCCTATATTGCATGTGAATATTTGTGCATGTAAAATTGGAGCGGTACACCTAATTTTGACCGCTAACTAAAACTGTTGCAACCTTTGCAACTTTGTCGCACTTTGTCCGACTCCTCCTCTTTTTAAGAAAAAGACAAGCAACAAATCAAGACATTTTCTGGTGTTTTGGAGACTGATGTGAAAGCGTTTATCATTCTCTCTCCTCTCAATGACCAGCAGTGCAGCCATAGGCTTATCCCCCGTCAGGAAGCACTCACAGGTCCTCGCGCCACCGTACCTCCCACCTGCACTCAGAGCTGAAGATATTTATCTGTGCACTCAGACTGAAAATGAATTTAGCATAAAGTAAAGCTGCCGCTAGCTGATCCCACACTGGTTGACAGTCAGATATTAATGCGTATTATGTGAACTGTAGACAAAGACATTCAAAAAAGTTAAAATGCTTTCCTGTAACATGTTTGAGACTATTAAAAATAGAGCTGGGCATGTTTACACTGTAGTATCATATTAACTAATTATTTAATGCCGAGAATTATTTGATCATACATTAAAGCAGTTTTATTTTTGTATTTTTCAATGTCTACTACTCGCTGTCTGTGAATGCACATCCAGATAAATTACTGGTCACAGGGGCCATTACATGTGTGTGCTACTGCAGTGTTCAAATGAACAGGTGTCTGTTGACGTCACAACACAAGAAAACAAATGCGCACTCGAACATTTGCTTATGACATACTGTGATCATTTCATGGAATTACTATAGAAAGTTTATAGGCAAAACATATTTACAGAGTTTTATTTCTACGTTTATAAGTTTTATGAGTGATCAGGCTAAACATGTCATCTTTGTCACTTTATCTCCCACTGCACATGTCGAAAAGGGCATTTTAAGAAAATTTTGAAGTGTAGATTAATCAGATATTTAAACAGGTTTCAGGTCATCATTATTTTTTGTTTTTAACATCCCCTCCTCCCTCACAATCTATAAGTGCTGAGATTCTAATCCTGTTCTTAGTCTATTCAAACAGTGAAACACATATAGTGAGGAAAATAAGTATGTAAACATCCTGCTATTTTGCAAGTTCTCCCACTTAGAAACATGGAGGGGTCTGAAATTTTTATCGTAGGTACATGTCCACTGTGAGATATAATCTAAAAAAAATAAATAAATAAAAAACCTGTTAGTCCGCCTTTAAAAAGTCCACCTGCCTTCAACTTATTATCCTAAATTAGAAGCCCCTGTTTGAGGTCGATAGCTGCATAAAGACACCTGTCCACCCCATACAATCAGTAAGACTCCAACTACTAACATGGC
>JBAMHW010000003.1:19581353-19592712 GCA_037177495.1 Rhadinocentrus ornatus
ATTTCATGTTTTTTAATTGCATTACAGGAAATAAAGAACTTTATCACAATATTCAAATTTTCTGAGACAGTCCTGTAGAGGTACATCTAATACAAAAGCGCAATACTTTGAATACGCTTTGAATTTCATGTAATTGAAATTTTTAATTACTGTCCAGCACCAAACATGACTTAAGAAAACTAAACTAAAAACATTTTTACATGTGTTTTAGTTTTCAATATTAAATTTAAGGCAAATATTTCATAAATTTGGGTTGTGCACCTACATTACGTTTGGTGTAAGTAGTTTAATGCCATGTACACCAGGGCACTTTTACCAAAAAATATATTTCGAGCATCTGTGGTGCAAAAGCAAATTTTCATTTCAGCTACCATCTTAACAAATTAGAGGATGTATATTGTCTGCATGACATGCATGTCTATGCTACAGCTTGAGCCACACTGCAGCTAGATGCTATTTAGAATGTTCCTTATTTAATGTATCAGAAAAGAAAAAGAAAAAAATTAAATAAATAAAATAAAATACTTAGCTTGCTGGTTGTCAAACTGACATGTTAGAAATAACACAACTTTCACTATAGTTTCAGTGTAGGAAACTTGTCCTGTCCAAGACAAACATCTAGATCTAATGAACACTATGTACTTTAAGAATTTCTCTTTGGCAATTAATAAAATATTTTTTTTATTCATTTCATTTTCATAACAATAAGCCAATGTAACGATGAATTACACTCGGGCAACAAAATTTACAGCATTTCCCTGTGGACTACAGTATCAAGATTCTTTTATTTTGTCATTCTGTAGATAAGGGGCCCTGAAGAAATGGGCTATGAAACCGTTTTGTTACAGCGCTGCAACAGCCTGTAAATAAACCTTTGTAATAAGCCTATAACAACAAACAGCTATTATTATGTACTGACACTGAATGTAGTCATCGTTTGGACTTGTGTCACCCTTTTCACTGGTTTATGCCACTGTGGCCTTTGCTTGTGTTCTCCTATGATGCTCTATGTCCAACAGATTCAATGATGTTCTGGGCTCTGTGTTTTTTTTTTTTTGTTTTTTTTTAATAATTCTGTTGAACAACAACTCAAAAGCAATGCCTGCTTTTATAGGTTAATTTTCAGTTAATTTTCATTTATTATTACTTTTGTCATTTTTAAGATATTTCAGTGGCCATTGAGGATTTTTTCAGTAACAAATGGATGCCAAAAATTTGTTCATGCCTGTATGTTATACATAAAGTACAAGACTTTTAAAAAGAAAAAGAAAATAATCATAGCAGCATGTTTTGTGTTTTTCCAGTAATCTTATAACAGAACTTGTCCATCTTGAGTCACTGACTAACAGTTAGTGTTATTGCTGCTGCTTACATTTACAAGCACTCAATTGCAATGCCGAGCAGCAAAAATGAGCACTCTCACTAAAAGCTGCTGCAATGGTTGGAAACGATGAATCTGGATAAAAGAAGACACTTAAGAGTCAGACAAAGGTAAGGTGTTTTTTTTATATATATAGATTTCCAGTCCTGTTCATAAAAAGGACTTATTTACAGGCTAATTAGGGCCATGTCCACATGTACATGGGTATTTTGGCAAATGAAATTTTTTTCTGTGTGCTTGCTCCTTTCGCCTAAATGCTAATGTAGCTTTGGGACACTAAAAATGAACTGTTAGGACAATGCTTTCACAGGTGAAGACTTTTAGCTAATCCAGCTGTGCCATTCATGTGTTGACAGGATAACTGTCATTTTCTCCTTGTTTGCCACTATCTGTGTGGTTGGCATCACAATCACTGTTAACTCTTTTGTTTACATGGCAACGGCAGACATAGCCAAGATTGTGCTAATACAAATCCTGTTAAGATTTTTGTTTCCATACATTCAGTCACTGACTACACTGAAGAACAAAGTTATCACAGTACATTATTAAGAACAATACTACGCAGGTGTTCAGCAATATACACACTGCATGACAGTGTGTCCTTTCCTAAACAAAGTTAAGTTGACCCAAAAAGTAGGCAACTGTTACTGCCAAGCACTGCTATGTTTTAACAAAGTTTTGCTAATTGCATTGATTGGTGGAGCTTGATGTGGCAAATTTCCTGAAACGCCGTTTTCTTTGTGTTTCATTAAACAATACTGGTCTTTTATTTCTGGTCGTTTCTTTCTTTCTGTATACACACTCACTTTGTGTGCATGTATTCACCAATATGTTGGAACAAATTACAACAATTAACCCACATGGTAAAACAGCGTAATTGTGGTGAATGTTAGGCAGAAAGTGTTTGTGTGGTTGTGATGTCATTTTTTGTATATGCAGCTCATTTGTGTAAATGCACAGAATAATCATCGCAAATAAAGCTGAAGTGTTACCATTCTGGTCTGGAACGGATCAATCGATGCATTTCAAAACACAAGCCATTTAACCCCATTCACCCGACAAGTGAGGAAATACAATCTATTGTGAGAACAACCAGTGAAAAAGAAAATACTTCAGAGAAGCAACTAAAAAGAACAGATAAGTCAGAGTCACAACCCTAAAGGTGATTAAGACAGAGACATGAAGTGATCTGATCCCAGTGCTTAAAAATTTTGGCATCACATAAAAAGTACAGATTATGCTTTTTGGTATAACATACGGAAATCATTTACCCATTTCCCATAGCTACATCCATGCAAATAATCAATGACCAGGCCACCAAGAAATATACTCATAAGTGTGTGAGTATATAAATGGAGAGTTAATTGCAACAGCATTTGGCTATTAACTTAATATTACACCCAAGGCTAAGCACAACTCGTATTCCATGAGTATTGAAATGGTTGTATGATTATGTAACACAAATTACTATATATTGTGCTTTTTACAAAACTAAAAGGATACAAATTCAAAATTATTGGGTTTTAAGATACAATAGAAAAATTATACTTTGTTTGTGGAAGAACGGAAAAAGTTTAAATTGTACTCTGCAATGAGTATCTCATAAATATTTCTTCTTTAAAAAAAAATTTAAACTAAAGCATAGCTTTAAAAACCTTAAAGATAAATGACCTGACTGATAACAAATTCAAAGAGCATTAATCAAATGTCGACAGTGCTAAGGATTAAGACAAATACAAAACATTTTTATTTTAATACTGAACTAGCAGCTACTGATCACCATCTACAAGCGAGCATCTCAGTCATGAAACGCTTTGGACAGTAACAAGCACAATTCAAAACATTGACTTTTCTTAGCTGTCCAATAAATACATAGTGTATTGTGAACTTTGGGGTTATCACCTTAAGCACTTTAAGTAGATTCGTGGATGAGCGTGCCTCCTTTACTTGAGCTGCTGATGTAACTGTGTCAGAATGAAAATGGGTGGCAGCTACTGCACTCATTATAAACCTTATGTAATTCATCAGCTTCTTCTAGTGTGAGAAAACAAGAGCAGTAAAAGAGGGTGAGAGAGGGAAAGAAAAGAGAGAAGGATGCAAGAGCAAGGTGTGGACAGTAAGACAGGAAGAGAGGAAAAAATTCTCAATGATGAAAGAATCTGCACTGTTATGCCATTGGACCAGACATCCACCAATGGGAGGACCAGCTCCATGGCAACAAGCTCTGTCACCAAGAGAAAAGCTGCCATATCCCTCAACACCCCCATACTTTTCTTTCCTTTTCACTCTCACGATCCCCCTCCTTTACCCAATTACAGAGCCCAATGTATTTTTCATTAGGTACTCGCACAGAAAAATAAAACAGCGGAAACAAACAGACAGCAGTATTGGTTACTTACGGCCTGGGCAACCCAGCTTAACTACACAGACAATAAACAAACGCACATACGACTAAGTATGACTTACAGATGTCCACACAGGCACAGAGACAGTTTGGGGCTTTCAGAAAGATCCAAATGAGTCATTCACACACACAGCGAAGACTCTTCCAACACAATTTCTAGCTGCAGATAGTTCTGTGCCACTCCATCTTGATGAGGGCACAGATTATGTGGTCTGGTGAAGCTAAACCATGAACTAAACAGACTGAGCTCACCAACAAAGACAGACCTCCAAATGGGGCAAGTCAGCTCTTGCAGGTAATTAATAAGAAATGAAAGTACAGGTTCTATGTACACTCACCCAAAATATACACACACAGTGTAGAGTGGTCAGAGTTCACAGCATTCAGTGCTGAGTGTGTCCACCATTAGCATCATGCAGAGCGACGCACTATCACCCCAAAAACTTCACCAGACTATTGATAGTGGCCTGTGAAATGTTAAACAATATGATCCAGAACATCCCAATGTCCACTTTATTTATTGAGCACTTTTAAAACAACAGTTGATTAAAGTGCTTTACACCACAATAAAAGCAATAAAGACAGTAAAAAGTATAAAAACATATGGTCAGCCGATAAGACAGTTTAAAATATAAAAAGAAAATCACATACTTAGCACGAACTAAAGACTGCATTAGGGCTGCAACGATTAGTCGATGTTGTCGACTATAGTTGACAACAATAGTCAAAAACTAATTTACCCGTCGACTATTGTCTATTGACTATTGTCGGCAAAAAAAAAAACCTACAGAGTGAGCCTTCATCTTTTTCCCCTATCTCTGCTGAGAGTTGCACATGCGCAATAAAGTCCGCCCGGGGGAAATATGGCGGCCGACCACGGAACAAAACAGCGGCAGAGGACGTCAAAAGTCAGGGATAACTTCACAGCCTTAGTAATGTACTGCCAACCCTGCCAATCAACCTGTCAGGCTGTGTTGGACAAAAACCCAAAGTGCAGTCCTTTACAATGTGGCTTGCGCACACAAAAAAAAAAACAGCAATAAGAGAACATTAGTCATTAGAAAAAAACACACATATACACAAAATGTATCACAAGCTTGCTTTGGATATCAGTTGAAATAGTTTGTTTGGGCTCATCATTTCAACACAGACTGATAAAACATGGGCCATCTTCTTTTTGCATTAGCATAAAAATGTAATATACATATATATATATATAAAAATACTACAGGCTGTAAACAATATATAGACAGACATGTAAGACATGCAAGCTTTACTAAACTAATGTAGTATATTTTAACACAGTTACATGGATCCTGATCTAGGGCCTGTACAGTAGTGTGGTGGTTCACACCATTGTGTAACAGCAAGACAGTTACTGGTTTGAATCTTGGCAAGGGTTTCCTGTGAGTAGTTTGCACGGTCATCTCTGTGGATTCTCTGCAGGTACTACAGCCTCTTAACACAATCCAAAAACATGCAAGTTAGGTTAATAAGTGATTCTAAATGTAAATGTGTCTGTGAGTATATATAGTGGTTTCTGTCATTTGTGTCGGTTCCGTGATGGAACCAGCCTGTCCAGGGTGTTTCCTGCATCTCACACTACGACAGCTTGGATAGACTCCAGACCTTCTTAGCCCCTGAATAGGACACAGCAAGTATGGAAACAGAATAAAAGAATGTTAAATAAATAAGTGCTTTGCTCCTTACTTGTTTGGTTCAGGTGTGAGTATTTATGGCGATCCCAACACTGCAGCTCAGATTAGCAGGTAGTGTTAATCAGAGAAACTGCATACGACAGCTAGTCTTTAGATCATGTAGCTGACATAACAGCAGTGGCAGGTCAGTGATTTGCCTTGCTGTGGCAACTACCTGTAAAAGCCCAAAATCTCCCTATACCTCTGCCTACTTAAAAATTATTATTGAACTTCCCATTTTTATCCTTTGTACCTACAATTTTCTTTCCATCCTGATAACCATCTAGTTATGTAAGGGGGGAAAAAAGAAAAGAAAAACTAAGCATCTATCAACTTTAGATGCTTTTTAAATGGCACTTTTTGTTTCCTGTTGATTCCCATATCCACCCATCAAATACTTCCAAGTTTTTCATTGTTAGTCTGATCTGAGCATATGACAAACTCGTGGTTGAGCTGGCCCGCTTCTCACTTCACAGTAATTTGCATTTACTATGTCAGCCCTAAAGTAGACAATTTGGGGGTTTTTTCTTTTAGCTTTTCAGAAAGTGACACTTCCTCCTGGTATCTACAATGAGGCACAGTCCATCAAAACACCTCTTTGTGGCCACTAGTGTTTAAACAAAATAAAATAAAAATATTCTAAGATACTAATCCAAATTAAAATTTTGTATCAACTTATAAATCTATAAGCAACGGTATCGATACTTAGATGCCACTTGGAGTCTGCTGGTTCACGGAAAGCGACAAATGTAAACTTCTTCTGGTGTTATTGGAGACTTTTGGGTACAGACATGAAGGCACATTTAATTTACTCTTCTCACTGAGCAGCAGGCGCTACAACAGTTTTTTCAGTTCTGAATAAACTAACAAATAAGCACAGATTAAACACTGTACAGATGTGACAGTGAAGATATGAAAGCATGACAATTGCAACAGAAGGGAAAATGGAACATTATTTTTAATTATTGTTTTATCTAGGGTCTACATGGTCTGTCATCATTTCCACTGTAAATTTAATTCTAAGAATTCTTTTAAAAAGCTTAAGAGAATAAAGTGTGTTCCTTCCTACTTTCAAGCAATTACAACAGCAGCCACTCGAGGTTTGCTATAGTTTTTTCCCCTCTTTCTTCTCTCTTTGTGCCTACTCTCTTTCAAACTCGGTCTTTTTCCCACGCATTGCCAATTAGTATGCAGAAGTGATGGTATAGGTGCACCAACTAACTAGGAAACCAAACTCCAAAGTTAGAAACAGACAATGGAAGAAGTGATCATACTCACAGATCAAAGACAAATTCACACACAAATTCTAAACATTAGGGATTAAGTTCATAACATCAAAATTAAAGCAAAGTGCATAGCTTTATTCCTTATACACATTCTTGTCCAGCCTTGCTCAAGAGAGGGGCTAACATGTGGACCAACAAAAACCAGAAAGGAAACCGTATTAGCTCTTGCAAAGTGACATCAAATTGGCAGTTTTTATCTAATGTGAAGTTGCTGTGGTGGTCATTTAGATTTCTGTTTTTAAGTGACTAGAAAGTATGATCATAGGATCGAAGGAATCATTTAGAACATGGATGCATGTTGATTTACCACAAAACTGTAAGATGTGCACACTTGTGCACACCTATGTACACATATGAACACAGAGGCAGTCATTACATAAACAGTCCGCATTCAGCATAAGACTTGGGCCAAGTGGCCAAAAAAGAAAAAAAGAGAAAAAAAAATTAAAAGGGAGTTAAGGGGGAAGTTATAAAAAGGATTGTGTGGGCATGAACAATGCCATAACCATCAGACCAGTAAAGGAGCTGGAAAAGCCAGCTTCTTAAACCTGCAACATTGCTAAGGCCGTGAGAATGGCTTACTATTTATAGTGACAGATTTTTTATTCAAGAGGGCTTGTTGTTATGCTTTCTCTCACACTTGTGCTGCCTCACCTTCTCTCTGTTCTTGCACGCTGTGTTCCTCAAATAAAGGGTGAGCACAATGCTTACAGACCAACGAAATTAAGATGTTTGAAAAACGTCTTAATTTCAACTCATCACTGCGTCTTTAAAAGAAAAAAGAACAACAATGAAGATAAATCTTAGGACCTCTGAATACAGATCTTTCCCCACGCATATTGTGAGCCATCAGCAAGTCCTTCTGTGCCCACCTCACTCTACTCAATCCTTTTTCAGATTGAGTCTTGCAGAGTAATGCCTACTTCTTGTTGTCTCTCCACCCCACCAGGCCACATCCACCCTCCCACACAGGGACAGAGGATGGGAATTCCTCACCACTTCAGAATTTGCCTCACTCAACATTGTTTCTATGCTTGCACATACATATACCACATAGACTCACCATGAGCATTAGCATCATTAAACTCACCACTCATGATAACATGCAACAACAGTCTGTACTTCTATGCAAATGTGGCTAAAATTGTCTTCCTAATTTTGCCACGTTGATTAAATTAGTTGCACTTATACAAGTGGAAATGTTATCCACTATATATAAAACTATCATCACGTAAACACCATTATTTGAAATTTTTGTGCTGTTAAAAAGACATTATTAAACATATAAGTATTTAAAAGAGCAATAACAAATGTGCAACGATAAGGAGTACATATAGCAGCACCAATGGCATCTTATTAAGCTAAACTTACAGCTTAACGAAGCTAGATAGATATCTTCAATAAATAATTCAAATCTAATGTCAGAGAGAGACATGCGTACATGTGCATATAAAGCAGGGCATTAACTGTATTTAGGTGCAGCTTTGTGCTCTAGCTAAATCACATTATGAGTCTCACTAAAAAAGAAACAAAAAATCATCAAGACTATTCTGTTAATAGTTTTACCTCACCCTGTTGCAAAATGAATGAAGTCCATTTCCTGCATCACATAAACAGAGTTTCAAGAGTGTTCAGATCTGCCTCTATCTTCTGCTCATGGTAGTTTTCTTCATCTTCTCACTTGCTGTGTTCCTTTTTTATATCTGTAGATACTATAAGCTCTGCTTTCTCAATCTTCGTTTTAGGAAATAGCAGAAAGTCTATTTTGGCTGCCCTCTGTTTCTGAATGAAGCTGAAAAAGCACAAGATGAACAGCGAAAGAAAAATCCTGTTTGCAAGCTGGCTACCTCTCTCCTAACCACTCATATGCTTTCATGCGCACTGTTTGCACCGCTCCCTTCTCCACCAACCCTCCCTTTTGAGTGGATTTTCACTCGCTCTCCTACACATCTTGTTTGCTCTCTGCCTCTGTGTAACAATATAATTGCAATGACAGCGGAACCAGGGCATGCAAGAAGCCCAGCTGTTTAAAGGGCTGCTTGGTTCAGCTAGCATGTTATATGATACAACTGCACCTCTCTACAATGAAAGCTCACCTTAAATACATTTACAGTTCTAAGATTTTTATCGTAAAAAAAACAACAGTCAAACCCCTGTAGGCTATGTGACAGTGGCACAGTGAGGACACACACCTGCCAGTATTCATTCCTTTCTGTTATTTGGAAATATGTTGTCTGGATAAAATGAATGAGCTTAAAAGTACTGACAGCTGCTGATGAAATGAAGCACTGCTATAGTAGCCAGAATTAAATCATACTAAGGGCAGGGGCTTTAAAAGAAAAGACAGCGGAGTGAAATAATGAAAACCACCTCATTAGCAAGGAAAAGCCTTAATACCACAAGACAACATATTTGCATACTCTCCCTGCAGCTACTTAACTGCAAACGTCAGCTTAAAGTTGTTGTGAAAAAGAGGCAGCTAATAGTTCGGTGACAAAGGCAAGAGCAGCAGGGAATTTTACACAGGGTAGCAGGGATGTCTATCTCATGGATAGTTAAGTTCTTGAGTTATCAGCATGAAACCATACTTTAGTGGGCAAAATCTGCACTGGAAAATGTGTTTCCAAGTTATGTTATGGTTTTTCCAATGATCACCTTTGAATAGCATTGACCAAGCTGGTCTTTCATTGCTAAGACAGTGATTACTAAAAGCCTGACACAAACATTACCTACAAACCATATCTACAACTTATAGAACAGAAAGAAATTAATGTGCACAGTGTATCAAACAGCTAAACATATTGCATTGTGTCTATTGTCTAGTGCAGGGCAGCCGAGGTCCAGTCCTCAAGAGCTACTATCCTGCAACTTTTAGATGCATCCTTTCTCATACACCTAAATCAAATGGCTGAATTCCCTCAGTGGCATATCATTCAGCTCTGCAGAGGCCTTGTAACGAGCTATTTATTTTTAATTCAGGTGTGTTGAAAAACAGATGCATCTAAAATAAAAAAAAACGTTTGTTTTCAAAAAGGTCTTAGCGTTAGATGCTAACGTAAGAGATAATAAGCTGCTAAATAGTTTACAGGTGGATGTAATCCAGAACTGAATGACGAAATGTGAATTTGCCATCATCTCTCTGAGGAGAAGTAGGCAGGAGCAACTTTCAATTATGTATGTATGTATGGATGGATGTATGGATGGATGTATGGATGGATGGATGGATGGATGGATGGATGGATGGATGGATGGATGGATGGATGGATGGATGGACGAATAAAACAGTAAACCGCTGTTGCTTTTACTCAGCCCTCAGGCTGAAGCTATAGATATTTTTCAAACAAACTGAGCATTCGAACCTGTGACGTCAAAACTTGTGAATTAATTATGAGTTTAGGATGTGGAATCAGCAGGCAATGGTCTATCCCTTCTTACATCAAACTCTCTAGCAGTTAATCAGGTAAAGTTGCTGCAATGAAAGGAACACCTGTGCTTTTCACCTACAACATTTGTGAGGAGAACTAGTTTGCTGACTTCACCACAACAACAGGATGACACATAAACCCTGCTGAAACATCTGTGCTAAAGAACTGCAGCGAGTCTGTCTGCAACGTTTTTAATGCAGGAATCCTCTCATCAGTTTGCAGAAGCTGTGCATACAGCCATGTTGTAAAGGAAGAGCAGTGAAGGGAATCTGACTCTCACAACTTATCATTTGCATGCGATAAATTGGAAGTGTAGCGAGTATTTTCTGGGGAATTGGTATGAAGCTTGAAATTTTAGTATTGTGACAAATTTTTTTTATTTAATATCACTTTTATAATGCTGTGATAAACAAGATAAAAACCTTTTAAAAACATCAATAATGCAACTATAACTATTAACAGAATAATATCAAAAACTTTTTATATAAAACACTTTTACAACCCAGATAAAAAATTCAGATTTATTACTATAATATTAGCACTTTGTACCACTTCATGATTAATGAATCATCACATTCCCCTAGAGCCAACAGAAAACAATGAAGAGGAAGCAGTAGCCATTGCTGGCTAATATACAGAAACTGTTAGTAAACACAACATAGAAGTTTTTTTTTTTTTTTTTCATTGGACAGATCTTTGTGCAAGCAAATTCGAGATGTAAAAAGAGTCACGGTCCTGACCTTTGTTCTCATGTTGGTGGTAAAAAGTGAACTAAGTCATTAAGTGTCTTAATGAGAAAAGGGGCGGTGTGGCTAGGCAAGGTCGAGCGGTTGTCTTGTAAGTGTTGCTAGTTCGATCCTCAGCCAAGTCGAGTTCG
Source organism: Rhadinocentrus ornatus (assembly GCA_037177495.1). Lineage (NCBI taxonomy): Eukaryota > Metazoa > Chordata > Actinopteri > Atheriniformes > Melanotaeniidae > Rhadinocentrus > Rhadinocentrus ornatus. Next base: position 19,592,424 of record JBAMHW010000003.1, read on the forward strand.
TGTCGAGGTGTCCTTGGGCAAGACACCAAACCCCTAATTGCTCCTGATGGGTCGTGGTGAGTGCCTTGCATGGCAGTTACCGCCATCAGTGCGTAAATGTGTGTGAATGGGTAAATGTGATGTATACTGTAAAGCGCTTTGTGTAAAAGCGCTATATAAGTACGGACCGTTTACTATTTAATGAGATTTCTGAATCCAGGCTTTCTACATCACTGTTACGTCCCCAGGCCTGCAGACTGTGGACTTGTATTAAGGAAATGTTGCTGCCAGATAACTTCATGTCGATTGG
>JBAMHW010000003.1:19592812-19610944 GCA_037177495.1 Rhadinocentrus ornatus
TATATTTTCTTTGTTTTTTAGTTTCATTTAATAAAGTGTAATTTGTTTTTAATTGGGAGCCTGGAACATGTCACAACAGTTAACATTTTAAATATTATTGTCCACACTCTTCATTAATAGACATTAAAATCTGGCAGTAAGCCAGCGCAGGACCATCCAGCAGCAGCTTTGTACGTTTCATTTTCAGCCTGGTGATAAAACAGCTGATCTCCTGCTCTGAATCATAGACTGTATATAAAAGATGGATGGAGGCTCCGTGACGTCACCCGTAGGTATCTGAAGAGCAAAAGTGAAGCTCATTGGACATTCCTACCATCGCCATCTTTGCAGCGTCTAGCCTGCTGTCGCACGTGGAAAATACAAAATTGGGCAAAGTGGTGGAGCTGAAAAGGGGTCTGTGAGCATGGGGGTGGATGATTGACGTCTATCAAACTCTGAGCTGCCTGTTGCTAAGAGCTAACTAAGCCAACTCAGATCTAATGTGAGCTAACCGGCTAACGAAGGTAGGTGGGCTAAAGCTAAGGCACACTGTTAGCTGGCTAAGAACCTCGCTTGTGCTGCACTCTCCTTTCTTGCCACAGATCCTGGATACATGTCAATTTCAAGAATAAATAACATCCAAACGGATGAGTCAGAAAAAAACTTCACTACAACCTCAGTTGTCATGAAGACCTGTTAATCATAAAATGGATTTTTGTACCAGGCTTTAAACATGTTTATTTCTGCTATGAAGTTGGTCTTTTTAACATGGGAGCCTATGCGAATTTTCTCTGTTTTGGAGCCTGCAATTTTTTGCACTTCCACATAGGCTTCACATTTTAACGCCGGAGGTTGCCGCTTGCTCTGAATGCAGCTTCTGTTGTGTGAGGACCAAGTCTCCTATGACTGCTTTTGAATGAGGGAGTGGTCTACCAGTACCCGCTCCTCATTGAGAAAAGTAAACTACGTTCATTTACATCAGTCTCCAAAAGTCTCCAATACTACCAGAAAAAGTCGCTAGATCTGTCACTAGTCGATAAAAATAAAAAAATGAATAAATCGCTAGAGGGAATTTTTGACTAATCGATCTATAGATCTTGCTGGTGTGACGCAGTACGTCGCAACAAACCATTATGATTCCTACAATGCTTAGCCCTGTGCCAGTTTAACTTGCAACCTCTGTTGAGAGCTTACGTTACAGTTCAGTCACTTGCAGTGTTGTGCGCAAACTGAAAGCAAGAGGTTCATCGTGCTTTTGTTTTTTTTTTCTTCCATCACATATTGCCACATGCCGGAATTCCATCAACCCTGTATATGCACTAGGACCCTGCCGAGTATATGCGGTAGGATCCTGTGGAGCACCAGTAAACCACTTGAGACTAGGGTAACTTGTAACTGGAAAAAGAAACACCGTTTTTTTTTTCTTTTTTTTAAATGTATGAATCGATATTAGATTAAATTTGGATCTTGCAATCTACTGTAAGGATGGGCAATTAATTTTAAATATGATTAAATTAGCACGAGAATAAATCATGCAAATGTTTTTATATGTTTTTAACCTTGGCGTAATGCATTACTACTGTGATGGTAATATACTGAGCTGTTTGGTAACTGCCATGAAGCAACAATAGAAGAAGAATGTTTTTTAGAATTTTTCCCACAAGTTTTTTTGGGGCTCTTGTAAACCTTATCTGAAAGTGGCTTGACAGGAAAGTGGGCAGAAAGATAGTGTGATGACACAGAGCACAGGCCCACAGACCAGAATTCAAACACAGATTGGACCATACAGCTGTTGTGCTATTAACTGTATCAAACATTCAGCAAGAATAGTGCTATTTGTAAATAAACTTTAAAATGTATATAGAAGAAGACTAAATGCATTGCTGCAACTAACTTTAATTAAGGGTTAGATACATGGATTTGCAGTAAATGCTTTGTACCCATAATAGTTTATTTAATTAAATAGCCATTATTTGAAATAATACAATATTTTGACAAACCTGTATTTACATTTCCCCTTTATGTTCTGTGACTGCATCACTTTTGCTAGTATGTGATGGGGAAAAAAACATCAAAAGTAACATTAATTTTGGTCAGCTTTCTGACAGCTGTTCACAAGTGCTTTCCTCAAAAGTTTTGTACAGAAGAAAACTGTTTAACTGCCTTTATAATCCAGATCTGCATTAACAAACTTATGACGCATGGCACTGGAAAAGGGTTTGTTCCTGGTCATGTGACTGGGATAAAGGGGGTGGCATATGCTAATGCCATCTAATACCTTAAAACAAGTCCAGCTACATCTGCACTTGAACGGTCAGGTAGCTTCTTTCCCAGGACTATAGGAGCGGGGCTTAATATGTCAGAGGGAGGAGAAGTACAAGGATCCGTAGCCAAAGATACCACAGATAGACTGTCTGTGAACATGATCATGAACAAGGTGTTGCTGTTTCTACATGAAGTATACAGCTGAGAAAGCTATTAGACTTAGAATGGTTATTATTTACACTAAAATAGACTAAAATAGATCTATCCTAAAAAAAGATTGAGCTCATATTTAGCCTTTAAATAAATAAGGTATGCAAATGTTAAGCCAATAAGTGATTTTTCATTTGTCTTTGATGTATCATGCAACCCTCCATCTTTAACAATCAGTCACATCTAAGTCAGTGAGATATACGCTATCTCAGGACATACTTAAAGCAAACAGTCAACTCCCTTCTAGTCTGATCAATAATTCAAATCTTAGAAACCAATGAAAGATGGATATAGGCGACAAGGTTTATTTCTCTTCCCTTGCTTTTTTTAAATTAAAGGAAACACAGAAGAAAATGTGCTCAGAAAAAGCACAGGAAAGATGGTGAATAAATAAAGATAGAGAGGGAGATGAACAGAATCAGGAGCAGTAAAGAGAAGAGAGGAGCAGCAGCAACAGCACCACGCTTGGTGCTCTGGCAGAGATCTATAAATAGCGCTTCAAATCTCTCTAGAAAAAGGCACTCTTCTACTTATAATGCTGCAAACACAGATTCAGAGACAGAAGCAGATATGGATACCTGACTGACATTAACCTTGATTACGTTTCACTGGAAAACAGCTGCTTGTTTCCATTGCATCCCCCATAAACAGCATTAAAAGAATACCTTTAAAGTGACTCTTTGCTTGTTTATATTCAATGTAAAATGTGAATACGGTAAAAAGATAAAGAAAAAGTCATGCATCTTACAAACCAAAATAGGGATTTCTTTCTTGTTAAAGCTTAAGTTATCCATACACCTGTCAGCGATCTTTATGATAAATACCTATTTAACTTACTGAGGCTTCACAATTTAATAAATTATAAAGAATGAGTGGAGATGCATAAATACCCACAAGCTGCAGCTTATAAGCAGAAAAATAAGTTGACTGCGAAGCAGGTTATTCTCTCTCACTGGTGGCCTTGGCAACAGCAGGCTGTAGATTCAATGACTCACCTCTACCAGATTTTTACTATAGACTAACCTTTTGATGATCTGGCTTTTATATTATCAATTGGTAAAGGTGTGCTATTCCACAATGCACAATTTTAAATAGAAAAACACCTGTAATGGTTCATTTCTCTTTTAGGTATCTCGGGACAACTTCCCACCTATTATCAATTGCAATCTAGTCAGTGAGACACACCCAATCTTAGGCCAGACTTTAAGCAACCATTCAACACCCTTTTTCTCTGATCAATAATCAATATCCAAAAAAACAAGTAATGATAGATATGAATGGGAAGGGTTATAAAAGGGAGAGGAACACATCAGGAGCAAATATGCTTAGAAAACACTGAGGAAGAAGGGGTAACAAATAAAGATGGAGAGGGAAATTACCAGAAGTAATGAGAAGACATGAGCAGCAGCAAAAGCTGTAATGGGGACATTTCTGCTGTGAGCACTAAGTTTTATATGGTTTAAACCACAAAAACTAAAATGGTTCTGTCATTGATCAAACTCAAAAGTTGTATTCATACAAAAAAAGTTAAAAAATTAAACATTGCTAAACTGGCTGCCATATCTGCCAATTCACAGTTCTTACTATCACAACTGGCCAATGCAGATACTTTTTTCTTTGCTTTCGACACACATGCTGTTTTCCCAGAGCAGATGTTTGAATCACACCTCTAACAGTGTGTGTCGGGACCCCAACCTGTTCATCACAACTATGTATATTTTCAGCTAGTGTAAAAAAATAAAGCAAAAGCCAAGGCACAAAGATCAGTGACTATTTCTCTACAGGCTACATTTTATTCTTTGAAGCTTCCTCAATAGCCAATTTTACAAACTATGATTTGTAAAATAAATTTTTTGTACTCTCATTTCTGATTCATCTTTCCAGATACCAGAAGCAGAAGTATACTTAAATCAGTCAAGGTCTAAGATAACTGATATTAACTTAGTCTACATGCAGCAAAATGAACTAAGAGACACAATATTGTGCAATAAATACAGCACAGCATTATGATAGAGCTGTATGATATATTATTTCAGTATCAACGCAGGTACACAGCAGCTGATCTCAGGAAATAAGGCTTATTACCTCAATTTAATGAAATGATTGTTACATGCAAAAAAAAAACTTACAAGGTTCTGATATTTCATAATTAACTTGTCATTATGTCTGGTGTAACAAATGTAAACCCTTTATTAGGGTTTTTAAAACACAGAGGTCTCTTTTTTAAACTTAATTTAACAGATACAGTTGGTTGAAACAGGCATGAGCCCCAAAACATCAAGGAACAAAAGGAAAAAGCAAAAGAAAGATTTGGTTGGAATATGATTTCTATTAAGACCCAATCTCAATCCATTCCTGGGCAGGTATAAGGAGTCCCTTCAAGAGATCAACAAATTGTAGTCATCAAGTATTTTAACTGTAGTATTATGGGACTTTTGTACTGCTAGATTACCATTACTCCTTCTACTTAAAAAAATAAATAAATGAATAAATAAAAGGAATAAAAAGGTAGAAAACATGGCTGAAAATTCAAATGTTTCTGCTGACTCTCCACAGCTTGTGTTAAGGCAGGTGTACAAACCCAAATATTGAACAGTTGTGCTTATATAGCTGCCAGTACAAAAAGCATCCCATTACCACATTGTCAGAATAAAGTATTTACAAGTTAAATGGACAGTGAGCATAACAAACGTAAGCATTTTCTAAATAAACACACAAACTTGTGAACAAAATTTACAATGCAACAAGTGAATAATTGTGACAGATAAAACTCCAACAGGCTGATGCCATTATTGACAAGGCAATTAACCATTTTTATCTGTGTACATAAAAACAAAATAGATTGTAACCATTTCAAGTTGACAAAGCAATTGAGAGCTGTGATAGCTATTTAATTTGCATTTGCCTATTTACCTTCCTTACCCATATAGTAAATATCTCTGTAACCAACAAGCTGTTAAAACTCTGGCTTGCACAAGTTTGCCGATCAACACCACCAGTTAGTATTTATCAAATTATATCCAGCAAATAAAAGTAATAAAAACCATGGCATGTGTGAGGTTGAGTTCAAATTCAACATAGACCATCAAAAAGTAAAAGAATGATGGCTCATCTTACATCTGTGCACCAGCATACCTACTTTACCACTTACACATTACTACCTAGATTATGTGCATCTGTGGCATTCAGAATTGAAACTTCCCTGGTTAGACTCTGACAAAGCAAAGTTCTGCCATACTCCTCTATATAGCATTCTGTACACTAGTCACATGTCAGAGGAAGGGATAACAATCAGTTTTTGAGGGAGGCACAGTGAGGGCTGCTTCTCCACAATTTAGTGAATTTGAATCCAACTGTATTTAAATTATTTTTTTATGGAATGGGGGTTAGCAGTTTGAGCACAATGTCATTCATCAGAACTTTCCCACTCTTATCATGCTCAAAGGATCCCATTACTCATTATACTAAAACACGTGATGTTTTCATAACAGTATATCACAAAATAACAATAAATGACAACTTTTTTTTTTTTTTTGGCCAATATTGTGCAGACCTGTAATGCATTCCAGTGTCACTTAACACAACAACCCCTAATGGTATATGAGGACTACCATCTACACCTTATTTGCTGTAATTTCTGATCACTGTTACACTAGTATATATGACACTTTGCTGACACTATCCAGGGTGTGCTTTACATGCATGACATAACATTTCAAATTATCCATGTAATCTCTTCATTTCCATATATTTAAGGCACACGTTCATTTACTGACTTTTAGTAACATCTCTCAACAAAGATTAGTGTTAACATGGCCATCTCGTGTTAGCCATGGAGAACGCTGACTTTAAAGATGGTGCTTAAGGTTACATATCTAAAGACAGTGGATCATCGATTTTAAGTTTATCTCAAACCATCTCCGTGGTTGTGCTTACCATCGTGGTGGCCGTGTGTTTTGAGTCTATGTGGAGAAATCTTCAAGTTGTCACTGCAAGCAAAAACAAACAAAAAAAAAACAGATGGCAGTATGTTCACTCGTGGCTGGGTAGTTTACTGAAAATATTAGCTTGCCCACAAGTTAACAATAGCTAGCTCACCGTATTAGCCTGCTTCCTTCAGCAAGTATAATTAGCCTCCTACAACACCTAGCCACCTAGCTAATGTTAGTCCCGCTAGCTAGCCTTTTCTTTCCAGTGGGCTACATGCCCAGCGTTTGTAAAAAAAGGGGTGTTTATATTCCAAAAGGCTTGGCAGCAAAACATCACACTTTAAAGCGAAATTACTCTTATTTTAAACCTGTCTCAACACTGTTTTATCCCAAAAAGTGGTGCTAGCTGGTGCGGTTTGCTAGCTTTACAAATGACTTACCGACGCTAATATAATGGTGCTGCTAGCTTGAGTTGAATCTCTGCGACCCCGACTGTCAAAATAGCGCCGCGTGAGGGAAGAGCAGCATGAAAGTTAACGATAGATAGCAAGCGCTGAGGAGCAAGGCAATCGAATCCGAAACGGGGATACTGCTAAATAACAAGAAAATGCTAAAGAATAAAATGACCTAAATTATAGAAAAAAAATAAACAAAATGCTATTCCCTCTTCTCGGCTCCGGCTTGTGTGTCAGCGTCACTTTTTTTTCTTCCACACCGAGTGTTTACGTCAGCGACGTGCTTCGTCGCAGGGAGACGTTCAGGATACAGTCGACTTGTTAATTGTTGTTTATACCTATTGTTTAATACGTTATCACATGATGTTAGTGGACACAACATGTGAAAGCAGTTCACAAAGACTGAACAGATGTTAATATTACATTTTGTCTCTGGTGTAACACCTAATGTATGTAGTTTGTTCTGTCATACGTTTCATTCTTGACAATTTTGTGTTGATAGCTGTGTTAACAGGTGCTACCAAAATGTATCACTGTATCTGGAAATGATTTTGCGCATTGCTCTTTAAAGAGAGGGTATCACCTATTGGTAGCTAAAATTGCATAAACGTCAGTATCTATCTATATGCTTACAGGAATAACTTACACCGGTCAAGGGTTTTTCATGTAAAGCTAATTCTAAAGTGTCACAGAATCTGATGGTCACAACATTACAATCGTGTCGATACTACGATTTCATAACGTGTGGAGACTACATATATATAGTATGGGCTTTAAAACACGTAAAATAATAATGAAAAACAAATTTCATTCGGTACTCTAACAGGGGTGGAGCTTAGGGCTGGCCTGAGGTGGCCATGGCCACCATGAATTTAAAAGATTATCTACCAGTTGTATAAGAGGAAATCTGTATTTAAAATTTTGCTAATTATTTTTATATATTTTATGATATATAACTTTAGAAATCCATAAGACAATGTAGCCATTCTGAACAGTGCTCCTTCTAAAATACTGAGTACATTATAGATGGCAATTTTTGTTGTTGTTTGTTTTGTTTTTGTTTAGTTCTGATAGAGTAAGTTGGTCTTTTTATATTCCACCATCCATTCACTGCCATTTATCCAGGGTTGAGTCGCTGGGACAGTAGCCCAAGCAGAGACCCAGACTTCTCTTTTCCCTGCCAATTGTTTAAGCTTCCCTGGAGGAATCCCTGAGCATTGAATGCAGAATTGTAATTGTATTTTCAAATGCTAAATAACACAATTTATTCATTTGGTTAGAAATACCTTTCTATTTCATACATTTAAAAAGTAAATTCCCTTTTCATTTTATTTGTCCGTCTGCATTTTTAAATCCTTTTTGCAATAAGATTTCCTTACGGAAGAGTATTAGGGCCACGGAAGAAAATAAAATAGAATACTAAGGAAAAAATTTAGAATTCTGACTTCAATCTCAGAATTCTCAGAATTCTGAGGAAGAAGTCAGAATTCTTTTTTTTTTTTTTTACATAGGCTTTAATACTCTTCCGTATATCCTTAATTTTTACCCTCCCCATTTATCTTTTGGGGACACTTTGGGACCTTTAGCACTAAAAAGCAAGTTAAACTAATCACAGCTGCTCCTGGAACGTTCTCTCTCATTGTTTAGACAGCCACACTTGCTAGAATCTTTGATTTTGCAAAGTAACAGCTTGACCTCATCGAACTTTGAGAGAAACTCATCTTCTGAATGCTGGATGGATGCTTCAAAGTTTCACCTGATCTGCAACAGTGTCCTTGAAGTATTTCCATATTGGTGTGAAGATCAGTGATAAGTTCTGTCACTGACTGATGATGTCACTAAAATGCAGCTGCGGCTTAAAATTGTTAATAAACATTGTACTAAGCAAACTGTGTTGGTTTATTTCCTGAAGAATAATTGGTTTTGCACATAGCAATCATGATCTGTACTGTTGAGGTAGTTAGCTAGCTGTTAGCGAAATGTTACTTCGTCAAATCGGACTCTGAGCAAATGAACTGGAAAAGTGTTCAGCTTGCATATTATAAGATATGGTGTAGAAGAGGTTCACACTCAGACAGCAGGTTCAATACCAAACATGACTCAGCAACATTTACTGGAGAATAAATTCCAAGATATATATTTAACTTAATATTTGTCGGAACACATTTCCAACAATTACTAATAATAATGCTCATCTTCAAATGTAAATAAATATCAGTTAAGTCTGACTAATTGACATTTATTATGCTATTTAATTCAAGTGAACCTCGAAATTAACACGAGCAAAATCAAAAGGACATTATCTGACTGCATGTACCACAACAATCTAATATTTCATTGGAAGTATTTTCTAACTTGAATTCATATTAATTAATACATTTGATTAAGTTTTAAATTCTTTATTTGTATGTTTCACTCTTGGTTGACAACACGCAAAAAGGGGGATCTTTTTTTCACAAATTATGTTAAAACCATATTATTATTATTATTACTAGTAGTAGTAGCAGTAGTAGTAGTAGAATTTGTTTTTTTTTAGTTTCAGCAGCAGTTGTTCGGAAGCAGCAGTTAGTCGTGTCAGATGGAAGATAATGTTGCTCATTTTATAAACATAGCAGGTCTTATGCTAACAAATGTGATCTGAGTAATGGGGGCTTTGCTCCAGTAGAACCCTGTCTAGCAACGCCCCTGGAGTACACCAATTTGTAAAGATAACCAACAGATGTAGGTAAATAGTTTAGCTACAAAGCCCCTTTATTTCTTATCCTTAAATTTCACTATATCAATTGTTTAATTTCCATCTGTTCCTCTTGTAAATATTGAATTATATAAATTTGTGATTTTACTCTCAGAAAAACACTCCAACCTTATCTTTGCAATTTTTCAGCCAAACCCTGACAGTAACATCATAACTGTAATCCTTGTTCTTTTCTGGTCACCTTGACGCCTTTTAGGGTCAACATACTCATTCCTCTTAAAAATGCACAAAGTACTTCTTTCATTACCATAAAGTAAATAATTTTTTTATCAACAGTCTTTGAAGATCATCTTACTTTGTGCCAAAGACCATCGGCTGTAGACTGGTCATTTCATGTTTTTATATAGATAGAGTCTGAGGTGTTCCCAAGACTTGCTGCAACATTTAACTAAATTTTACCCATGACTTTTTTCTGTGTTTCAGAAAAATGTAACAGATGTTATGGTTTCAGGCAGATACTGGATTCTAAAGCAACAGACTTAAAATTACTTTCAAAGGGTTTATTTAGAAGACCTAAGACCTATTTCCAGGCTCCAAAGGTGAATCTCCATATTTGATGGGGGCTCTGCAGAAGAATGATAGGTCAATGTCCAGTTTAACAAGCGAGTAATTCTTAGAAGTTGGGAAAGAGATACATATGGTCAATTTACCCATGAGTAGAGTTGCTTAATTTTCAGGTGCAGGATTCTGAGGCAGAGACACTAAGTGCATTTTGTTAAAGTGAATGAAAATGACTTAAGTGGTCCCAATCTGGGGAAGAAGATATTTTTATTATGACACTACAAGTTAGACCAGCTAAGAATCACACACTAACACAAACTAACTATTAGTGTGTAGAAAACTGGAGTATTTAAGTAGCTGGGAGGTAAAGAGTCACAGGTGAGTTGAATCACCACCCAACAGAGAAAAATGGGTGGAAAAAGGGGGAAATGGACAGGGGAAAGGGAGGCAACTGCCAGATCTTAGCAGACCAGGGGTGTACATTCATTTCAGTTTGTAAGCACTCCAATTAAAATTACTTAACAGAAAATGTTGGCATTGATATAGTGTACAAATAAATATTATTTGTACATATAGAACCATGTTTTTGTTTGTCAGTAAAGAGTGTAATTAAAGTTTTGAATATATTTTAGCTTCTGTGCAGACTAAAAGACTGCAGAAATTAAAAGTATGTAGAGCTTTGGGAAGAAATGCTACACTACTGAGTGATATACACATATACACACACACACACATATATATATATATATATATTTATATATATATATATATAGCCATATATAGCCATATATAGCCATATATATATGTAGTTATTTTATGCACTATGAATGCAAATGTTTTACATCTCTTATCAGCAATTCATAAAGTTTTTAATGAAACTGCTCTTGATCTCATGTGATTAGTGTAAGCATGCCGTCATGTCTACAAATGCTAATAAAAGTGACCAATAGGTTAAATGTGTTAAACAGGAAAAACTGTTTACAAGACATCTGTTGTGCCAATGAGATTGCTGCCCTGGAAGCAGTGTATTTTGATTACTTTCAAATTTAGCTTTAACTTTCCATCCACAACATTTTACAGACATTTCTCTGTAGAATAATACCCAATACCATCTCTAAATAAAAATGTTTTTAACAAATGCCACTTTGCATCAATTAGCCATATTCTTTTAAAAACACTGAATTATAACTTGACCTTTTAGCCTTGAGGAAATGGTGCATACTCCTGACAACCTGTTGAGTAGTCCACCTAAATTAATTCTCGATCTTGAACGCTTGCACATGCATTTTTCACGGCACTTCAGGAGGGGTTAGTTGTAGTACCCAAAATTTCCCACACGTGGGCAGGCAAGTACAGTTCCATTCTAAACATCTCGTGGCTCATTAACATTTTCAATCTTGAGGCTACAAGCAACCAAAAGAAAAAGATGCATAAATAAGTGAAGAAAAAGAAAGAAAGAAAGAAATTAACTCAATTTTTATTATGGTGACAAAGCTGAAAGGATGATGCAAGTGAGACACTCAGTTTCTCTTAGCCAATTAAAATGTGTGCTTCTAGCAATATTTCGAGTTTTTGTCACTTCCCACCTTTTTTTTCTACACTTTCTTTTAAGTTATTCGCTTCCTTTGCATTGTTGTTGCTGTCAGGCAAGTCAATCCTGCAGAGGTGTTAAACTCCAATTCAAGGACATGGTGAATTTTATGATTCAAGGTTATAGGCTAAATGAAGTTCGCTCTGTGTTCTCTGTGATTTTGTCTTTTTCGGGTTTTATTTGACGTGGGAACCCAGATAGACCAAACTTGTAGCAGCAAGCATAATAAAGTTCTTTCTCTGATGATTCTTCTCTCACATTAACCTACATACACACACGCGCGCGCGCGCGCATCGTTTAGTTGCGTGATAACCTATTATTCCAGCTTGCAGAAAACATGATGGAACGTGTTTGAGATGCCGCCTCATCGCCCGGGGAATTTTCTCACTTTTTGAGCTTATGTTTAGTTATGTGTTTCTGTGACTGGGTCAAAGGGCATGGATTTTTCACTATGATCTGAATAGATGGCAATTTTTGTGTCTCACTCATTAGTTGCCCTCTCCAGGGCAACGTGGCACAGAAAGCGTAAGAACTTGGGCTCTGTCCAGCTGTATCAAAACAATATTGCCCATTCATTATTCTACTATAAACTGAGATAGTGTAGTAGACACGTCACTATCATAACTTTAAAGTAACTTTATAGTGTTGTAGTGAGTCATTTGTCGATGTGTGATTGGGTGCTGTGTGTAAGTTGTGTCATAGCCTGTGTTGTGTTGTGTTACAGGACGGTCAGATGCTCTGCCAGTAATTTCCGCGGTGCCCCGGTGCGCTCATTGGTGCGTCCCTCCAACGTGTCACTAGTTTTGGTGGATTATCCCAGATATCTTCAGCATCAGGAGGGTGAGACACCACTCTGTTCTCTCAGCTTCTCTCTTCTCGGTGCCCTGCTAACAAGAACGTGACAACCTTTGGGAAAAGAACAACTCGGTGGAAAGAATTTGAACATTTTTATTAGTTGCCTACGCACTCCAAGTGCAATAATGCATTCATTATCTTCATTCTGGAGGATGACGCCGTCCTTCTCACTCATGGCATTTTTGTTAGTGGGACCCTTGGTGTTAAAGGGTCTCCGGGTCAGCGCCTCCCAGGGCTGCGCGTCCTGTGGCTTGCCGGCGATGGACAAAGACGCAGAGGAGAAGATGATGATAGAGTTCGCCAAACAGCAAATTCTGGACAAACTGCACCTGAAAGAGAGACCAAATATCACTCAAACTGTGCCCCGGGTGGCGCTCCTCACTGCGCTGCGCAAACTGCACTCAGGACGCGTCAGACAGGATGGCACTCTTGAACTAGAAACCAATTTACCAACCAAAGACCAAGGCTATGAAATAGTGAGCTTTGCAGATATAAGTAAGTTTGGTGTTCACATGTTACATCGTGAAGCTCTTTTCACATGACACTGAAACGCTACGAGTGCGCTTCGCATTCGTGTCCGTGCGTAAAAATGGCTGTGGACATAATAGGTCAGGATTTCCCTGCGTCTGTTAACTATAGGACGTTCCAGGGATCTATAAAATGTAGCAAAATACGGCATCTGTTTCCAATTTTAAACAACGTTTGGGCATGTGCAAGTTACATATTTTGTTGCTTTAGTAGAAGAAACATACATCCTAAGAAGTAACCTTGACATACTTAAATAACTGACTGACGATTTGACGATGAAGCTGATTTGTGTCTTGGGTGCACTGGAAGGATGAAATGAGATCTTAAATAATTTTTTAAAAACTTCTGGGGTTTTGTTGTTGCTTGTTAGCTAAAATGTGGAGCAAAGCCATTATTTGGCCAAGAGGACTTTCAGATGACACAACATGTTTGCTGGACAGAAAGGCAAAGCAAGACCTCATATGACAAAAGAGTGTGAGAGGATCTAACTGGCAAAGTTTTAGCGCAGTCTTACTTAATATAACATGAACCCACAAAAGAATGCATGTGAAACATAACTGAAAATTTGCATGCAGATCACAAACACACTGTGTCTGTACACAAGCCTCTGCTATAAGGACTGTTAACTGGCTCAGAGAAAAAAAAAAAAAAAAGTCTAAATTTTTTGTTTCTCAACATAGAGGGCCACTAATACCTGGCTATTGATGGTTCCCAAATCCTTTACACATGCTTCAGTTACTTCTTGTTTTCTAAAAACAGGAGGTAATCAGGGCATTAATATTTGAGGGAAAGCATATCTTCTGCCACCTGCATGCCATAGGATTTGTATTTGCTAGTTTTCTTCTCAAAAATCAACAACGATTTGGTGAAACCATAGCAAGGAGCTGTAATATGCCTGTTTTTCCAAATGTTTTACTACAACACAGCAAAAAAGAAAAAAATAATTAAATAAATGTTTACAATTTATAATACATTTATAATAATTTATTTGTCAGAAATCTCTGTACAATGATGATTTAAACAGATTCCCCTTTTTAAGGTGATATCTAAAATGCTCCAAATATTAACACACTGTGTTATGTTTTTAAATGTCATTGTTTCATAGATGACCCAGAGAGTGGTGATAAGGCCAGCCTTAGCCTTACCTTTCAGTTTCTGCAGGAACGAGGGAAGAGTATCCAAGTTCTCCAGTCCTCCCTGTGGATCTATGCTCGCTCTTCTGAGGATCCTCACCGGAGCTCTCGCCTCCTTGCTCGGGTCTTCCTCTCTGCTGATGGAGAGATCTCAGGCTCTAATCGCACCCTGGTGATGGAAAAGATGTTGGAGGTTCAGGAGAGTAATTGGCACACTTTCCCCATCACCCGTACTCTGCAGGCCTTCTTGGATGGAGGCCAAAGGCGACTACATCTTGAGGTCAGCTGCGAGGAAAATGGGAAGAACCTTTGCTCCTTAGGTGGGTTTGCTGACACCCCTAACCAGCCCTTCCTTGTAGCCCAGGTGCGTCTTCGTGATGACTACTCTAAGCATTCAATCAGAAAGCGTGCATTGCGTTGTGGTGACGACGTCACAGTCTGCTGCAAGAAAGACTTCTATATCAAGTTCAAGGATATCCATTGGGATGAGTGGATCATTGCACCTGAAGGCTACCACATGAACTACTGCATGGGTCAGTGCCCCCAACATCTGTCTGGTTCTCCAGGCATAGCATCCTCATTCCACGCCACTGTCTTCAGCCAGCTCAAAGCCAGTGGTATCGACATAGCTACCGCCTCTTGCTGCTTTCCCACTGAGCGTCGACCACTCTCCATGGTCTACTTTAACTCTCAGCACAGCATTGTCAAAATGGACGTCCCTGACATGATAGTAGAGTCATGTGGATGCACATAAAAAGCCGTGTGAAAGACTTTGTAAATTCACAGACTTAAAGAAACACAAATTAACAGCAGAGATATGTTTAGATTCTATTAGTTTAACTCAAAGGACTTTAAGCTACAAAATCAGACATGTCCATGGGTACTAAATGTTTATTTTCATTAAATTTTCATGTAATTTTTTATTTAATCTCTGTATAATATTAATAGTGTTTTAGGTTTGTTTGTTTGTTTTTTGAGAGTATTAAGAAACAAGTTTGACCAACTTCCTTGGTTTCAAAATTATGATAGTTATTGAAACTTTTGGTTTTAGAAATAATCCATCCCTTATTGGTGATTTGATTCTAAAGTCTTGAAATATTCACTTTATAGAAAGTTGGACATTACGTAAAATGTATATATAAAAAGACTGCAAATATTTAAAAATCCTTAAATGTAGCATTTTACTGGAAGTAGTACAAACCAATCACACCATTTTCAAACTCTAAAATTGTGCCTATTATTTTATGTTTTTTGTTTTTGTTGGGTTTTTTTCTAAAAAATATTTTCTCTGTTTGAATTTGATTTCAACAGCATATTTTTTTGTCTCTTTATTATTTCTAAGCCTGGAAATATTTTAGTGCCTGAGTGATGAGAGTGAACCAAAGTAAGTTTATATATTAAGTCTGCAAACCACTACTTTCAGTTCATTGAATTTGTTTCCCAGAGTTGCTGCAGGTGTTCACTTCAAAGATGATGTTCCATATTTTATGGATCAAAGGAAAACAGACAACATGAAGTATATTTACTATGTTTACAATATTTTTCATTATATAGTCACTTTGTCCACATACAATGTATACATTTTTTTTTAGAAATATTGTCTTGCTGTTCTAAATCCCGCTGGTTAGCTCAATTGGTAGAGCATCAGTCTCCCATGTGGGAGACCAAGGTTCAAATCCCCCAGGGGACAAACATTAACACCTTCCAGTTGGGTCCTTAGGCAAGATCCTTATAGCTACTGCCTAACCATTGTAAGTTGCTTTGGATAAAAGCGTCAGCTAAATGACTGTAATGTAATTCAGTTTCTTATGTTGTTAAATGCTGCCATTTTAAAAAAGAAACAATGAAAGAGATTATGTATATTTAGTGTGCCTTCCTCGTTTACTCATCATTGCAAGTGCAAAGTGGAGAATGACAATTAAATTATCTCTGGAAAAAAAACGTTTAAATATTAAAGAATGTTAATTTACATTAGATCTCAAGTTTAAGCTTATACATTTCTGGATTAATGATTTTTTGAGTCTTTACATGTGGACTTGTGACATAAAAATTGTTTAGAAAACTACTGGGTCCTCCTCACATTTTACCAATATCTTCTTCATGTTGTGAAATTGTGGCAAAAACAGGTTTTTACTGCATATCAAGAAAACGCAGAACTGAGAAGGTTTAGCAGGTAAAATCTGCCCTGAATCCTGATTAAGTGCAGCTGATGCAGTGTGCAGCTGAAATATGTTTAATCAGCATCCCCACTGTATTATTTACACTAGTCTGCTAATCTCTGACAGTTTATGAACCCAAGGTCATTTCTCAGCAGTCTGAGCAAACATTTAGCTATTGCTTCAGCGTCTGCAAATGTGAAGGTCCGTGAGGCAGGTCGGTCAATGGGCTAGTGCTGTTGCACGTTGGCATTTATAGCTCTCAAAGTCTAAAGTTTTCAGAGATGATGTAAATTTAGTAGCCTTCCAGCAGCAGGTGATCTACCTGTATCTGTTTATGAATAACCAACAGCTCATTTTAATGGTTTATGCATCTAAACTGCCACCATTTACTGTCATCTAAAATCATTTCATTTAAAGTGTGATGTTGTTTCCAGAGTTAAGAAATCAGACTGTTAAGATCATGCATCATGTTGTTTTACACCCCTAAAATTTTTTTAGTAGAATATTGATTTAGCTGGCAACAAAGTCTAGTCTAGTTGTTCAGATTTGGTAAAAAGGGATGGCACATATCTTGCAAATGTCAAATGGCTTGTCCTTACTATGTTGGTAAAGAGCACGGATACTGGGAAAGATTTTCAAGAAGTATGTTGGATTGTTTATCTAAAGATTAAACTAAATCTTACTTTACATTTTTCTCAAGATAAGCCAAAAAAGTATTTTCTCCTCTGAGTTCAGTCGTGTGTAAAGCTATTTTAAGCTGATGTTTATTATGTGTTTTTTATCAATAGTTTGGCACATTTGGGTTAAAACCTAATATCTTATTAGAGTTGGGCTACACTGCATTGCCTGGGCATCTTTATTGTCACAAATTTCTCCCTTCTGTGGAATGTCTCCCAAGTAATGAAATGACATTTTTCTAAAAGCTATTCCCTTATTCACTGTAAAAAGAGACTGTGAGGACCATACAGTTCACATCATTTTCAGACTCTGTACTGAATAATTCAGTCCTGATTGTGTCCTAGCGGTGGGGATTTTGTAATCACATCAAGATAGTTTTAAGTGATTACTTGGAGCAATTTTGCATTTATTTTCCTCTCCAGGGACAGGTCAATTTAAACCATGCCAGGAAAATGTCCCCACAGCTGAATAGTCACTGGACCTCCTACCTTTAAGCAGTAGCAGTTTGAGGGTTTTCCTTTAATTTGTCACCTGTTTGTGTCTTGTAAGCACTTCTTGTCCCAAGGCTGTGACACTAAAGTGCCACTGCAACATAACTTATTAAGCACTTTATCACCCTACTGTAATTTTAGAACAAACTTTGCTAAACGGGTATTTAACTGTAGTTATAACTGAAGTGGGCACAACTTAGTGTAAACAGGCCGACATAGAGCAAAAGTCTATCAGCTTACTTCTAGCTGCTTAATCTCTAGTTTTGTTTAAACATGTTGTATTGTGCATACTTGCACAGCATACAGATGATGTAACTGGTTGAAATAGAGCCAGCATTTGAAATGATGTGTCAATGTACATATATAATTGCTGTCTTTATTTGTATATACATTTATATTAAATATTTTATTAAAAACGATGTTTTTAATTATTTTAAATGATAAAAATGTCATAATGTATTGAAAATGTTTGCAGTTAATTTATATTTTAATAAATAAATATACACTTAGAATCCACCTTGTTATTTCATTTCATTTTACTGTGCATATTTAAATCACTGTATCTCCTTTCTTAAGACAATGAAAACACACTGCAGTGCTAAA
>JBAMHW010000003.1:19613959-19625259 GCA_037177495.1 Rhadinocentrus ornatus
CCTTCAGGATCTTCCAGAGCCTGTGGAGTAGCCTGGGGCAATTCTTATATACCTTGTAAGGTACTCCACTAGGCCCAAGAGCAGAGCTTGCCCCCTTGACTATCTCCTGGATTTCTCTCCAACCAGGCTCTTTCCCATCAAAATCCAGCGTTGGTGCAGGTGGATCAATCAGGGACCTGCAGGGGCCCAGTTCTTGCTCTCTACATTCATTGCTGTAGGTCTCTCTCTCTTGGAGCAGGCAGGTTGACCACTGTGCTTCTGCCCTAGCAGCTGTTTTGTGAATCCAAATGGATTTGCTAGGAAGGCAGCCGGCTTCCTGGATCTCTCCTTCCACCTCCTCCTGTGCCACTCAGCCCTCCTCAGGATCATCAGCTTCTTGCGGATTATGGTGCATAGCTCTACCAGAGGTCCCCTCTCCTCTTCACTCCCTACCTTGTACAGCTGCCTCAAGCTCTTCAGCTCCTGTCAGAGCTGATGGATTTTACTAGCTCTGTGGTTCATAGCGTAGGGTGGCTTTGCTGTACGCCTCGCCTCTTACCCAAACCTTTCTGCGGCTAGGCTGATAATAATCATAGTCATCGTCTTGAGGCGGCGATCAGCTTCCCTGTTGGTGGTTGCTTGAAAAATGATGTTGGCATCTTCATCAAACTGGAGCCACTCCTTCTCCTTATTAGCTTGGGACCACTTCACCCAAAGGTATTCTGATGCATCTCTGTGCATCTGGTGCTTGAATCACCTGTAGGCTCCGGGCACTGTGGGGTAACCCTGGGCCAGGCTCTTCCTGCATCTCACCAGGCGTAGTTCCTGCGTTCTGTGTCATCAGAACCTTCTGTACACACTTCATCTTGGCCTGGTGGATCAACAGGCCATGTCGGTTCTTACATACTATCTTACCACATATGCATTCCATAGTCATCATCGTATTTCCATTTCCATGTGCCGTCATCCTTTGGTCCATCTGGTGGGATTCTCTTCCGCCCCCACTCTCGGGAATCCCTGGGGGTATTGCTCCTGTAGATCGATCTGTAGCTTTTTATGGGTTTCTTCCTCTCGGAAGATGCAGCTTGGGATGGTACCCCTCACTGCCCTAGTGCCGTCTTTCCGAGCTGTCAGCTGTTTCTCCAGCCGTCACAAATCTGTACTTGGTTGTCAAGCAGACTGTTCCTGGTAGTCACTGGTTGTTCCAGCAAACACTACATTAAGCAAAACACGAAGCTAAATGTGAAATGTTTCCATCTCAAAATTTCTGTGCTTTCATTATGAAACAACTGCATTTTGTACAAGCGAACAAGGCAAGGCAGTTTATTTGTAAAGCATATTTCATATACATGACAAAGTGCTTTACATAAAACAAAAGCATTACAGATATTAACAAATAGCAAAAGTCAGCAACAAATAGCAAGAATCACAGTTAAATAATAAATTACATTAAAACGAATAAAAGTTTTTAAAAAGTTACCGTGCAGAATTAATTCATAGGTGCATGAGAAAAGAAATATGTTTAATCTGGATTTAAAAATGTCTATGTTTGGTGAAAGTTTAATCTCCACTGGCAGTTTGTTCCACTTGTTCGCAGCATAACAGCTAAATGCTGTTTCTCTATTTTCAGTCTAGAATCTGGTCTAGACTAGTTGACCAGAGTTTTGGGATCTAAGAACTCTGCTAAAGTTCTGTAATATTTGACCCAAAGGGAGGATATACAAGTTGAACAGAAGAGGTCCAAGGACATTCTAGAGGCGTCTAGAGTCCTTTTCTTTAGGAGTGGCTTAATGGCAGCTATCTTTAGTGACTTGGGAAAAATGCCTGATGCTAGTGAGCTGTTAACTATAAGTAGGAGATCCCTTTCTACTGAGGTAAAAACTGTTTTTATAAAGTCAGATGGTATAATGTCTAGAGTGCATGTTGTTGATTTCAAATGCCAAACTATTTCTTGAAGGATTTTTAAATTGACCATATTAAATTGCGACATAACATCAGAATTATTTCCAGGTTTTAGACACAGAGTAGTTTTCTTGTTTGACTGTGTAAAATTAATATTTTGCGTAATGGTTTTAATTTTTTGGCTAAAAAAGTTGACAAATTGGTTGCATTTCTTAGTGGAAAAGAGCTCTGGGCTTATCTGTACAGGAGGATTTGTGGGTTTTTCAGTCATAGCAAACTTCTTTGTTCTTGTTAATCATTTCAGATGAATGCAGCTGTCTAGCCTTGCAAAGCTTCTGTTTGCTCAATGTGCTCTTGATTCTTGTCGGTGCAACAGCATCCATTTCATTCTAGACTTTCAGATTGAAATGATCCAGGAGTCCATCAACTGACTCTGCACTGGTTGTTGGTAACATAGCTATGTTTTCCACAAACTTAGCACTTGTTCTTTTATTAATGAACCTCTTCCTAACCAAGAAGCAGGTTGTTTGGACATTTTGAGTGATCATTAAATCAAACAAAATACAAAAATGGTCAGAAAAGGCCAAGTCAGTGACTGCAACAGAAGAAATATCAACACCTTTTGAAATAACCAGGTCCAGAATGGGACCTCAAACCTGTGTGTCGGTTCTTTTTTATGTTGCCACAAACCAAACATGTCCAATATGGAAGAAAATTCCTTGACATTACCATCCATCATGTTATCTATGTGAATGTTAAAATCCCCAGTTAAGATAAACGGTTAAAATCGGTAGAGATAACCAACAATAATTCAGAAAAATCATCAATAAAATTTGCACAGTGTCCTGGATGTCTGTAGATGATTAAAAAAATAGATTTTTGAACCGCATCTTAAAATAAAACTAAGATATTAAAAAAGAAGTAAAATCACCAAATGAAATCTCTTTACACTGGAATGGATCTTTAAAAAATGCAGCTTTTCCCCCTTTTCTCCCATTTTGACATTTATTCATGAAACTAAAATGAGGGGGTGCTGTTTCATTAAGAACTGTAGCTTTTGTGTCTTCTGTTAACCATGTTTCTGTCAGAAAAAGAAAATTTAAACTGTGAGAAATGATTAAGTCATTAACTAACAGTGACTTGTTGGACAGAGATCTAATATTAAGCATAGATAAATTTATGAAGCTTACACTGATCTCTGTTGTATTCTGAGTTATACATGGCACAGTTTATAGATTAGGTCGATTCACCCCACAAGTTGACCGTTAAATGGTCCGTACTTATTTAGCGCTTTCATCCAAAGCGCTGTACATTATACATCACATTCACGTACTGATGGCGGTAGCTGCCATGCAAGGTGCTCACCACGACCCATCAGGAGCAATAAGGGGTTTGGTGTCTTGCCCAAGGACACCTCGACATGAACTCGACTTGACCGAGGATCGATTCGGCAACCCTTGGGTTACAAGACAACTGCTCTACCTTGCTGAGCCACGCTGCCCCTCATACTGACACAGTCTCTCCAACAGCAGAGAAAAGTCTTTCTTCAGGATCTAAGAGCCAGTTTTCCTTCTCAAAATATCAAAAGACCCTGTGTGGACAATAATCTTCATACCATCTGGATGTGAAGACAGAATTGTCGGCAAGATCTCTATCAGTTCCCTGATTGATGTATCAAAAAATATTAGATTTTCCTCTGCGACGAACAACATCAGACCACGTTCTGGCTGGGGTTGATGACATTGGTCTGGCACCAACACTGTTCCAATAGGAGAAATCAGTTCGACCGTCCAGTTTGGGATCTTCCTCAGCTATTCCAGTGTCATTTGAACACATCCAAGGAAGTGAATTAGCCAGGCTCCGCATCCGACATGCCTTTGCGTATGAAGATTTGACTTAGTCTATTTGACAACTCAGTAGCTTGTACAGAAGCTGCAATAGAGTCAATGAATTCTTCATTCACACGAATGCCTTGCAGCGTTTCAATCCTCTTCTCCAGCTATGTTATCGTTAAAGAAAGTTGCTTACACTCAGTGCAGCTCACTGTTACTGCAGGGTTACAAGACATTGTTCCACTGGTTATCCGATGACAATCATTTAATGTATCAAAGAATATATTGTTACATTGATTTATAAATGACTAGGAGTCCCTGTTATTAAATTTCTTGCCGGTAAAGATAAGAAAAAAGAAGAAAAATGTAAGCAGAAGGGAGAGCAAAGCAGAAAGCGTCCGCACAGCAACGAAGTAGGCAGTACAGAAAAAAAACTACGGTAAATGAGCCGTGCATGTCTTCTTCTTAGCCACAGCGGCACAACAAAACTCAAACTGTCCTTTTGTACAAACCCTTATAGCTACACAAAGAAACAATTCTATTTGCCTCTTTTGTATTTGGCTAACCACATTGGTTTACGTGACCTTTGATCTTTGTCAAGCACAACCTCCTAAACCCCAATACAACATATCTAAAATACACTTAATGAATCATGAAACTCCTCAGAAAACATAAGCTGCAATTTTTTAGATTCTAAAATATTGAAGGAAATATTTTTCCCATGTAATTCCATTTTTTTTTTTGATCATCAGTCAAGTAGTTTCTTCCTCTCTCAATTCATGCAGCTGCGAAGGATAAATAAATAAAATGTTAAAGTAATCTGGCAATGTGTCAATAGATAAAATAAAAGCACTTATGCCACACAGAGCACCTCCATCCTGAAACACTAAGAGAAGAGGTTTGTTCTTGTTTATGTGTGATGAGGAACATGGGTAAAAGTTGCGGATGTGTCTGCACGTGTGATGGTTTTAGAGCATGAGCATGAGGATAGTTTGAATCTAACTTGCGAGCAGGTGAGCACTTTGTGAGACCAGAAACTTCCTGTATTAACCTCTGATGCAAAACAGATAGCTGACCTACATTGGGAAAAATAAAAGCCTACTGACTCACTGATATACTGACACACTGACCCACAGACCCACTGGTTGCCAAGTGCTGCTAAACCTTAATCCTTTACTCACAATCCCACAAATCCCTGGCGGAGGGTTAAGATGTCAGTCAGAGTCATCTCCTGTGGTGTCATGACAGGACAGTATGAGAAGTAACTCTCACACTTTCTCCTCAGCCTTCAGGTCAAGTAGATAACAGTATGAACTGAGATTTATTCTCAGATATTTATATGCTTTCATTATTCTGCCATATAACAATCATACAGTGACATACTGTATGTATGCATGTTTCAGGATTTGAACAATTCACATGTACAATAACTTTCAAACATGTTTAGTCTAGCTCTGATTTTCCCATAAGACTCACTGTTAACTCGGTCTAATTTAATTCTTGAGCAAATGTCGAACAAGCAACTATTCATCTAGCAATATAAAATGCAGGCTTATCAATTGATATAACTGGTGCAATGAAGTGCACCTGACAGGTGGGCTGTTTCCAACCATCAGGTGCCAAAAGACTATTACTGTTGCAGATGTATTATTTAATTTAATTTGACAATTCTTGTGCATGCAAATAAATATCACTTACAATTAGGCAAGGTCAATAAACCACCTTACAACTTGTTAAACATGCACCATAAATATTTTTTATCATCTGAACATTCTGTTAATCGAGAACATAAAGCTCAACTTGAGTTATTTCTTGGACATTTTAGAAACCTTGACCTGTATTGTTGTGTGTATACTTACTCCAATGTGCGCTGCGCTTCAAATAACTTAAATCCACAGGATGATCCCATTACGGCAGACCCAATTACCTGTTATCTCCCTGTGTGTTACATCAGAAGTTCCCTGTTCCAGAACAATATCCTGCATCCTCAATGTGAACTCAGAGAAAGCTTTACTTTTGATTTCAATGTAAAAGAAGTATTTTGATTTTATTAGAAATCCATGAACAAGTTTAATTGAAAATTAAAGTAGTTCAATGATAATGATAATTTGCTTATACTGAAAAATAAGTATTGTTTCAACTGCTTTTCATCCAACCAAAGCAGTACCAGAGCCAAAATTGAACTTAGTGTGGTATTATTAATAATGTATAAAATTTGCTTTACATAACTCAATGAGACATAGCCTACAAAATGTTTTGTGGACATGTATTAAAACAATATCAATCAAATTTGTTTCAGGATTAAAGAATATATGTAAACAACTATTAGGATCACTCAACCAAAAAGAATTTCATTCTTTTAGATTGAGAATTACTGAGAAATAACTGAGTTCTTTTACTTATTAATGTTTAGTTAGTAATGTTCTTTAACATCATACATTTGCCAAATTCCATAGATATAATTTCGTAAGGTTTTTATGTCCATATAGTTTGTTTGTTTTTTTAATTTTCGAAAAATGCCTGCCAAGCAACTAACACTTCATTTGCTGTTAAACTAAAATGTTTGCAAAATTTGGTATTAGACTAAGTTTTTGCCACATGGTGGCGTTATTTAAGTAAGAAGACTGAGGACTATTCTTTCAAGTTTACTACTGAGAAAAAAATCCAATTAAATTGACTCCTTCTTAACAGAGATTATGCTAATTATTCTGTCATGTGCACAACAAAGTATTTAATTTAAAGGTTGCCATCTTAAGACCACAAAGTATGGTTATTTGAGTAGAGGGGCTGAGGTACTGTAAATAAAGGCAGTACAGAATCCTCTTGTTGTACAAGAATAAGACATTAGTGCAATAATATTAAAAGCTGTGTTCCCTTGCAATATTTTCCACAGTCATAAGAACACCATATTTGGACAAAAGTTTGCCAGAGGCATCATGGATGCCATATCAGTACATCTTATTTCTTCAACTGTTACAAAAAAAGCGGGATGAAAATAGTTAGTCTGTTTTATGTGTTGCTAAAGGTGTTTACAGCTTGGTCAGCAGAGGGCAGTAGACTCATTGTTTGTTAGTATTCATCAGCAAAAACTGTTGGTATTAAAGCAGTTTACAGTCTCTAATAAATTTGCACAAACCATACAAGACTGTTATTGCAAATTCTTTACTGATGTTTCCAGCAGCCTGGACCATTGGTACTCATTGATAAGGACCACTTATGTTTAGGAGCACTGATCAGTGCACGTATAGGCACTAGGCAATGATAAGTAATGTTTTAGCACAGCTGTGAATTGACCCGCATTCTCTGCAGTTGCAAAGTCATCAATAGAAACACCCTACTCAGTCTCTGATTATGTTGTTAGAATAGAAAACATAAAGGCACACTTGATGATTCAGGTGTGAGCAGTGTGCTTAGGCATGCCACGGTTTGAACTTTGTTTGCCTGAATGTTTGTTTTATTGCTGATTAAGCAGTAGAAACTAACTTCTAAGCTCACACTTAATTAAAAAGTACAATGGAAGTAAGATTTACTAGTTCAACAGAAGTAAGTCAAAGGTTCTTTTTAAGTGAAGTTGCCTTTCAAATATAACTGAATGTCGTTTTCACATATTTGGAGCAGGTTTGGTGCCAAAGCTATCTGTGTGACATGTTTTCAGGCCACACTGATTTAGTAGTCTTAAAAGCTTAGACTTGCTTCCAACAATACTGTAACTCTCTAAAATATTACTTCTGTCTCGGTAGAATCCTTCAAAAAATCCAAGCTTCTCTTCAGCCTCCAAAATCAACCAAAACTATGAGTCCATTTTAAACCCTCATCCTACGGCAAGACGAAACTGACACTTGAATCTTGTGTCTTAATATATCATAACATAAGCATTTCAGAGCCAAACAAAAATGAAATGCACTATTTTATTCCTGCCTTGTGTTGTGTAGCAAACGGCACTTACTTGATATCTTACAATTCTGTTTGTAGAAGAGTCCCCAAGGTTCAAGAAACGGTATCACATAATGGACTGTCTTTGGCATCATCTAAACCTGAAACCACAGGATATTTCTAGTTAATAACCAGTTGCACAAAAATAAGAAGTCATGTTACAGATTTGAAGCTTGGTTGTAGCATTTAGAGATGGACTTTGGACTACTTCTGCAGAATCAAGAAGTAGTCCAAACTTGAGGGTATGCCTGGTAACCTGCACTGACATATGTACAAGAAGACTGCGCTGTCCTTAGTAATCTAACTGTTATAAATAAGGTTGCAAAGAGCATATAGTACTACAGTGAGAAATAATGAAGGCTAGAGCAAAGTAAAATGGCAGCAGACATCATATTTGTTTGTTATTTGCCTTTCTTCAGCTGACGTAGTCATGAGTCCAAGGAATGTGAATCATGGAGTTTTACACATTTGCATTCAGTTTTTAATCAGACATGAGATTTTAAGCATGCAAACTATCACCATAAATTGTTTCACTGGCATATACCTTGCCTGATCACCTCTCCAACACAACCAGAGACACCAGCTTGTTAAATGCAAAGATGACTGGAGGTACCGGCTTGAGGAATCCTTGAATGATGGCTACTAAAACACCAAGCAGTACTTTCTGGTGTACCCTGATGCACTGCAAAAGCCAAAACAAGAAAGACACAAATGGGTATTACAAAAACACATCATGTACTCGCCCAACACCCACCATGCTGGAATGGCTTGATTCAGCAATGGTTGAAAAATTACATGTATAAACCTTCCTGGGTACAATGGGCCAAATCTTATCTGAGGGTTAGTGCAGGAAGTTGATTTACATCCTAAATAGTTTTTAGATGGGTCACAAATCTCACCAGTTTGGAGACATGACTCTTCCTATTATGTTTCCAAGTTGGTTGCCATGATTTTGGGCGTTCCAGGTAAGGTTACCAAGGATCACCCTGACTGACTTAACTACTTGGGGAAACAAACCATTGGTCCACAGCCCTTAAGGCAGTGGCAAGCTCCAGATGAGTAACCAGTTTTTGGACTTCCAGTTTTATAGTGCAACAACTATGGCATTTTTTTTATGGAAAACTTCTTGTCAACGAAGGATGCCTGTGCCACATCGCAGACAGCCTATAAAAAGCTGTGTAAAAGAGACGGTACCTTTCTGTCTGCAAGGTACAGGACAAAATGAGAAAGAAAAGATGGTGCTCCTTTCAAATCTGCATTCAGCTTATTTTCTAGCAAGAAAAAAGAAATACGCCTTTTGCTGTAAACTCTTAATGAACGGATCTGTCAGTTCTAAATATGAGCATTTGAATAGTGGTTGTGCATTCCTATCACTGACTTAAGAGGTAGACACAAGTTCTTTACTGCAGATTAAACCTTTCGACAGGAAGGTAATAAAAGAAGACAAAATGATAATATTCACAGAAGAAGTAGACTTTAATATACAGTGTCTCCTGTACAGCCTGAGATGCCTGCAGGCTCAATTCATTTGTCTGCAACAAGAATGACCAAACATTAATCAAGGATCTCCAACCTTCACAACATCTCCTACAATTAGATCATGACTGATTAGTTATATATTACCAATGCCACTATACGCACATTACACAAGGAATTTGCCTGAGTAAGTAAAAGTAGTAAAGTTAGCATATTACTGTAGCATATTAGTTCTTGTTGATTATTTCTTCAGTGAAGAAGAAGTAAAAAGTAATGGCAACGAGGAACAAACATGAGTAACTTAATTTCACTCCTACTCTGGTTTACTTATCATATTGGCTGAAGTTAGCCCTATTCACACTTTTGCACCAAGTATGGTGCATTTACATTTTTTTAAATATGGGTAAACTTGCTAAAAATACCAATTTTAGCTTTTCCCATTGTGTGTTGTAGGGGGTTTAAACTGGTTAAAACTAATTTTTCCAGTTTACCTCTCCTTCCCAGAGAACAGGTCTGGCACTACAACATAAGAATGGCACTAAAGTGTTTCATATAAATTGTGTTTATGATAATCAAGACTTTCAAATATTCAGGCTAGTTTACTACTTCAGATTGGACAACAGACATCAGTATCACATAACCAGAAAGAGAACAATTTTTCAGCTATCATAACACCAGCCTGAGCAAAAGAAAAAATGGGTGCATCTCATTTCTTTTTGTCCACAAGTTCATGTTTCAAGTTCCAGTAAATTTGTGCAAAATATGTGTTCCAGTAAAGAAAATGAGAGTGTTCCCGCTGATGCCAAACTAAACTAAACTAAGCTATCGCCAATTTAAGTCATTTAACTTCACCTTTGTCTACCGACTCCTGAACAATTAGGCTCTTTAGGAACCTAATGTCCACTTTTTCTGGCTAGTCAGAAACCCTAAAGTGTCTTTCATTTTCACAAATTCTGGGCAGGCACAAGATGACAAGAATATTTATCAGAAGAAACCTGAATCTGACTTTTTAGCCTTTCTGCTTCAATGACCTTCAGCTTCACAGTGACAATTCTGGGTTAGCTGAACCGAACCACCATATTGAACAAAATTGATTCTGTTGTGCCTGTATGGTGGGTTTTATGACTTCTGGCCGTTGGCCTTCTCTCCTAGTTGATCCAATCAACACCAAGCTCAACTCAGAAGTTTTTCAGAGCTGCTTAGTACTTATCCCAGAGTAGGTTCTCTTTTTAAAACCCCATTAAATCCCTGAAACAGTAATGCAAACAGCTAAATGTTATTTTTCTGCTATTGGTTCATAACATCTACTCTAAATACCTTACTGTTTATTCTTAGGAAAGAAACTACTTAATAATGACAAGGAACATTTATTGAGCATCCTATATCAGCACCATACATTTTTTTAAAATAAAGAAAACTATTTGAACATTCAGGATTAAGAATCCTTTCTTTCACTCTCTCTTTACAAATATTTAATCTAGCGTCATTAGAAGCTGGTGGGTTGTTAGGAAGTGGACAGAGGCTGCTGGATTTAAAAAGTCCATGATCCAGCATGAGCTTGCATCAGCACAGCTCAGGGAATTAATGTCACAGTTCTTGTTGTTCCACCTTAACCTTCACTTAGGTCTTACCCCACACAATTTCCTGTGGGGACCTAATTCTGTCAAAGACAGCTAAACCAAATCCATTCAATCAGGATAGTGAACGTTAGCATTTAATGTAATGTAAAAGCTTACAGATACAACAACCAATCCATGATGTAGAGTATTGAGTTCATGCTGTAAAATCTTTTTTTTAAGTAGTACAAATTGATAACAATTTATTTATTAATTTGTTTTTGTTAATCTGATTTTAAACTGCAATATACAGCAACAATTACAATAGAGGTCCCTTCTGATTAATTTTTATTTACTAACTGAACTTCTTAAAGTGCAGGATTGCAGCAATATCTATTTAAAATTTTGACTGTACTTTGTCTGGTAATGTGTGCAATGTACATAGATTCAACGCAATTGCTTGAAAAACATTTTCAACTCAATGTTCAGCTGAAAACTTACATGCAGATCGAAGAAAACAAAACGTCACAAAGAAACAAACCCAGAACTGCTCTGCCCCCTAGTGGTAATTCTAAGAACTAGTTATGTCATTTGTCTACAGGCAGTAAGTAGCATTAATGGA
>JBAMHW010000003.1:19625441-19641365 GCA_037177495.1 Rhadinocentrus ornatus
TAAAGTACATTTTTGGACAAACCGAAAAAAAGACTTACTCATTTTCACAGTTAATTTATTTTATTTGTTCTATTCACAGTTAAAACACTGGAGCAGGAACAGGATTGACTATTGTAACATTTTATTTAATTTGCACATTTTTACATGATAAAAAGTAGGCTAAAAGTTTGCCTGTTATGTTAAATTATGTGATTCATACCCAGTCCATAAGAATGAGACATCATCGTTTCTCTTCAGTTGCTGGCTTATTAAACAGCATGTGCTGAGATGATGCTCAGATGATGGAAGTTCTGCAACAGAAACACGACAATAAAATAATTACACGCATACAAAAAAATAAAAAGAAATGAAAAAACATTTTGATATTTCACACAACTAATAAGAGAACTTTGGCCATGTCTACCCAATAAAATGTTTTCTTGCAAACCATACCATTAAAATAACATGTTTTAACTGTATTAAAAGTTTTATTTGCCATTTGTCAGATAAAATAGTCTGAACTTCAATTTGTTACATATTTTAAGATGTAGTTTAAAAAGTTGTCATTGTGAACAAATTCACGTTACCATAAATATAAAGATTATTTGTACCCTGTATTTATGAAAGTTCACCGCTTTTTTAGTAGTGAGTGCTGTGTTGTACTGTATTATTTTACTTTGTTTTGATCTGCCTGGTGTTTACCTTTGTAAATGCTGCCATCTAGTGAAATCAAATAAAAGGAAAATGTACCCTACTCATATTTTTTTAATAAAACAGATGAGTAATTCTGTGGTGCAGTATTTCAGTACAACCAAGGTATTTATGATAGATCATTTAAGTTAGATGAATGTGCAATTTAGTTACTTATAAAATTGATTTGAAGGATTTTATAAAAATTAAAATATAAAATTTGCTTGCTGGAATGCTTTGATGGTCAAAAATGTTTTCACACATAATTACCTCATGCTAAACTCGTATTTTATTGTGCAAAATATCTGCAATCAGTCACATGTGTTCTTGTAATTTATGATGAATTACATTTCACAAGGTCATGCTTCTACTGCTGAGTAATGTTACTAAAGTGAATGTAGGCACACACTGCAGTAATTCAGTGGAGCTGCAATGCTGCATAAGCGGCACAAAAATTACTGAAAATATCACACATCCTTACTAATTCAATGCAATTACATTTTTTGCAAGTATTGCAAAGCAAATTGCACAAAACATGTTACATGATTAAATAAAATAAGACTTTTGTGCAGCACTTACCTCTTCGCCGGCTGCAACTGAAGGTATAAAGTGCTTCTGTGTACCTCATCCTGCTGCTCATATTCCAGTCTTTGGCTCTCCAGTTTCCTCTCTTCGTGTGTGCAGGAGCTTGGTGCAGGCAGAGCACACCTTTATATGTGATACCTGCATAGCTGCAGCACTGTGAGCCTAGGACCCCGGGCCAATGGGAGGAAAACATGTGCAAAGGACCATCTGTAATGGAAAAACAAATCCTGTAAAAGATTTGCTGGATTTTGCTGCACCAGGGAATGGTGTCCAGATGCCCTGAGTCTTAATGACAGATGCTTTCTCTTCTACTCACTTGGCTAACATGCATGTTACTACATAACCCTCCAGGATCTTTGAATTCTAATGTTCCTTCATCTTGCATGAACATAACATTTTCTTTAGCCTTTAGTGGATATTGATTAATGCTTTTAACAATTATTTACCTTAGCACACAATGTAGCATTGCTTCTACTTTGTTATGTGCACGTTCATGCAAAAAACACCTCTTTACATAAAAAAAAAAAAAAGAAAAAGTTCTTTAGAGCAGAATAAATAATTACTGCCACCAAATAGTTTATTCTGATAAAGGGCAGCGAAAGGTTTTATGGTAACATGCTTTATTAAGAAAAACAAAAGCAATGGTCGGTGAAGCAGCATCTCATTTGCAGCTTTAAACTCTTGCTTAAACCGAACGACATGGCTGAAAGCTTTGCCTCTGGCTTACCGACAGTAGTACTTACCTTGTCTATAATCCATCTGTTGCTACAAATCGTCTGTGGGATTTAGAGGTGGACATCTGTAACTTTTTATTTCTGTCCCATTCACCTTTCCTCTCAATGCTTTTTTGACAGAATTAGAAAGGCTTGCAGAAGTGTTGATCTTCCAAATAATAATACGTAAGCTTATTATTTATGCCATAAAAAAGATGTCCAAACTGATGAATCCACAGAGTCTTCACCCTCTATAGATACTTCAGGTCATTTAGGATCATTATTTGATTCTTGATAAAAGGAAATTGAGGTACATTGCCACTATACGCATAATGCTTCATATTTGATAACATCTATAATTTTGCAACTTGGAGTTTCACTAATTTTATTGCTGTGAGGATAAACAGCTTGATGAACAAGACTGGGTAGACAAATGAAATGTTTCTGTCACCCACCTGTCACCTTGACTATGTGGTCAAAATATTCTATAAATGTACTACACTAGCAACAATTAATCAGTTGTAAATACTCTGTATTGGCATTTTAGAGTCTCTGACAGCTTTGCATCACAGCATGATCTAGTAAAAGCAGTAATGCAATCCATACTCGTGCTTGCTGGATTTGCTCTTCCCCTTTAATCCCACTCATTGATAATCTCAAGTGAAGCTGGTGTTGGATTCTCCCGCCAGTCAGATGTAACATATGGCTCCAGCATCTGTGGGACAATTTAAAGCCAAGACTTCCCTGCTTGGCTGCTACAGCAGATATATTAGGACAAAAGCTCACGACTCTCATTGACAAAATCTGATTTAGCTACAGGCCGTATGCTGTCAATGCAATCCAGCCTCAGTTCAGGTCACCAACTGTTCAAACTTTGATTCAGCTTTCCCTGCGGCTCTGCACTAAAACCACCAGATGAATGTACTTATCTCATGTACAACAAATTATCACAGGCAGTCCTGAAGTGATGATTTTTATTTTTTATTTATTTTTTATTTTATTTTTTTTTTTGGGGGGGGGATTTATAGTCCAAATGTTTATCTTCAGAAGTAAATTCAAGTTATCCAAATCTTTAAAGTCTCAGAAGTCTAGGAATGATTTGCACTTGTTAGAGACTATAATGATCTCCAAACGTTTTCAGTGGGATTTCCATGAGGAGTTATTGCATGATCATTGATTATAGTAATAAAATTGTCCTTTCTCGTACTTGCGTTTATTCTTCTTTTTTTTTTCACGAGAGCTGCCCAATTTGACAGATAGGCTATCCATCGTTTTAAAGTTATATATTTCTGTATAATTCTTTGTATTTTGCCTAACGAGTTGAAGTCCAGTCCAGGTTTTGTGGTGGATTTTACTGGCAGGGCGCAGCAATCTGCAGCATCCCCACATGAAGCCACACACGCTGTCCGAGGAGCTGCTATGAAGTTACACCGTTAAAGTAAACACAAACATTTATAGATAGATTATTCCAATTACTAGATAAGAACCTTCTTAATATAGACACACTCGTGTCCATGCAAGCATTAAAGTAAGTCTGCTGTAACCTGTTTTTATAAATGATTAGATTGTTATTTCCTCAAGAAAAAAACGAGCTAGAAAACTATCACGTCGGTTTGATTGTGCTTCTGTGGCGCATTTAAACTTTAAGGGGAAAACTGAAGCAGAGTGCTTCTTTTTTTTTTTTTAAGAAAACAAAAAGTGAACTTCCTGTTTCGGGGTGGTCCATAGACTGGAGAAAGGGAGGGAGGGAGGGAAGGGGGTGCGCATTCCCGCATTAGCTGTGCAACCAACTCCAAGACGCTTTGCGGGACACCAGAGCCGAACATGGGGTTCAGTTTTGTCACCGTCTGCGTGGAGGAACTTTGAAAAAAAGTATGTAAAAGAAAAAAAAAAGTTTTTGAAGAAGGACAATACGTCGGTTTCTCTGAAGAACTCAGTGATCTCCATCCGAGCGCGCTTGCCAAAACGTAGAGAGAAAAAGCGAGAGACGAGGAGGCTTAGCTGGAAACTTTCACAGTCCTTGGACCCTCTGAGCTCTTCCAAGGACTCTGGGAATCCAGTCAGAGTTTCATGCTGAATATTCCAGCATTAACCTGAGGTAAGAAGCGCTGATTATTCATTTTCACGCTTTAAATCACGACCGATTATTAATAAAGTGAATTAATTCATGATTTGAAAGCTTTTTTTGATTACTTTATAAGTACACGTCGAGTTGTTTTTTTAATGAAAAAATTCCCCAGGTTGTGGAACGTATGTGTTTTTTTTTCTTTTTAAGCAAAGTCTTTAATAGTTGCGTTTTTCCACATTTTCCATCTAAATTTAAGCTGCACTGTATATGTATTAACAAACCAGACTACTTCAGGCACTGTAACTGGCTTAAATGCATTTGTAGCTGTTAAGAATACATGAAGACGGTCTTAGCTTTGTTTGTGTTTAGACATGAGAAATGTAAGTTGCCTTGCATTTTTATGCTCATCCCCAGACCCCGTAAAAGTACTCCTGTCTGCACGGTTTAAGGTCAGGAGGGTGGGAGGGTAGCAGCTGTTTCTTGTAACCTGAAATACTTGAGGTGCCAATATGTTTTCCAAATGGGAGTTTCTGCCACAACACCACATGAACAACACCATCATTCAGCATTGCATGAGATTTTAAAGAGCAAAATTTTCTTTGTTTCAGTGTTTGCTTGTATTTTTAGTCTTTTTTTGTTTGCCTGAAAACAATAAGACATGCATTGAAGTCTGCTATTATCGATCTCAAATCTTACTTAGATTATGGATTCTAATCTAATTATCTTCATGAGAGTCATCTGTAGCTGCTAATATGGGAAGATTAGGCCGCTGGTCTTCATGTTAGCGGCCCTGGACTGAAGAGCGTCAACACTGGACTCAATAGAAGAACCAAACACTTATTTATTCCAAAGTGACAGTGAGAAGTGCTGAGCACACAAAGTCGCAACCTTCTTTAACAGTATTTGCACAGTCTCACACACACACATGGTGAATGGGCTTTGTAGACTACATGAGAGAAAGACAATTTACAGGATTTACTGAACAAATTCGAAGTGCACAAGCTATTAAATAGTTTTTTTGTTTGTTATGTATGCACAGGACTAGAAGCAAGTGGTGAAATGTTCATGAGCTGATATGACCTTTGATATTTTGTTAGATAAAATTTCAATTTTATTTCAATGAATGATAACTTCTTTAAAAAAAAAAAAAAAAAAAAAAACATATTCTGTTGCAGACAAGTATTTGGACCATTTTTAAGGTTAAAATGGGGGGTTTGCAGGAGAAAAGTGCACTTGTCCTTTGGCCACGTGTGAAAAGCTCCACAGGGAAGCTTCCTCGCCCTCTCTGGTCTTTATCAAGTGTGTTAAAGCCAAAAGGCTCCTTAATGGGAATGTTCTTAAACAAATAGACCATACAGGAAGCAACTGTCCTCTGATAGGTCACAGGTCAGGACTGATGTGGTGTATCACAGCCATATCAGAGCAGTGATAAGTTTCTATCAGCCTTAATTATATATTAATTTAATGGAGTTAGCTCCTATGTTCTGCTGCTGTGCAGTTAAACATCTTTAATCAACAGAAATATCTCAGTAGATGCTCTTCATTTACTGTCACTGGCATTATTGATGTGGACAGAATTAAATGTAATTCTGTGTGATTGGCCCTAGGTCATGTGACAGACAATTTTAGAAGCAGGCAGCAACAAGTGGTGTGTTTTTAACCAGATTCCATTTTAGTCCGCTCATCAAGAAACATGTGTCACGTGATGCCTAACACCCCAACACACACAAACACACGCACTCCACAATCCACAGACCACCCTCACTGGGATCACAGCCCCTCAATCAGACCCTTTCACACCCTGTGAACCTGAAACAATCAGGGTTTAATAGCAGCTGTCTGTCTGAGCCGACCCTGGCTAAAAACCACAGAGCATTGGCTGCTGAAGGAACAGAGCAGACTGTCCTGGGATGGGATGCTCCAGAGGATGCAGACTCTCTTCATTTTTCCTCTCCTGTTCTTTCTCTTTTCTCTTCTCATCCTCCACTTTGCTTCTTTACTTCCCAGTGCATGGAGATATTGACTGTCATATCTCTGGTGATAGGCATTTGCAAGTCAATTTGATTCATCAGATTGAGATTCTGTTGTTTTAAAGCTTCTTTTGGCTTCACTGTGCGTTTTAAACTAAGAATTTGGTCCTGGTAGTTGTTTTGGTTTTTGAGGAGCCGCACCTTTTCCTGTTGGATTAAAAGAATTATATTAAGCTCAAGCCTTACTTATAAAGACCCAAAATCTGTGTGACGTTTCTTGCGTGCATTCAAATTAAAGCAATGATTTCATGAGGATCTTTATGACATTAATTAAATGCACTAAATGATGCTAAAAGGAGGCAGAGGATTGAGGGGGTTGTTACTAAGTAGTGGGGTGACACCAGAGGGCAAAGGCATTAGACACTTATAAAGCTTGAATGACATTAGTCAAAGGGCACACACATAATAGAGAGGGGAAATGTTGCAGTCATGGGAAATATTCTGAATATCATTGTTTATGGTCACTTAGAGCTTTCCCACCCATTAGAGGGCGTATTAGACAAATTGCAGCAGAGGAGATTAAATAAATGATCTGCACAGCCAATCGGTTCAAGGCAACAGGAAAAATGAGACAGAAGTTAGATGGGTTTAATGCAATTTCTTCAATGGAGATTTAAAAATAAAAAAAAAACAACAAAAAAACTAAAAGAAACCCCACACATTTTCCATTGTTTTATAGACAAACATTTTCCCATCGATCGAAGAAAATAGTTGATAGATTAATAAAATGTCAAAATTAACTGGAAGTGGCAGCACTAATCCAATTTTAGGAGCATTCATGTCTTATTTAGTTTTAATCTTATTGTGGCTCATCAGCTGTTCCCTCATTTTAAAAATGTAAATAAATAAAAATGGTTCCAGTGTGGAAATTTTCCTGTTGACTACATGATTTAGATGTTTAGTTGCATGGGGCACAGCCGGCACCAATAAAATCATGTTTGCTCTATTTCACTATGCTTTGTGCAAGCCTGTGCCTGAGGGAGCAGTGTATTTGCATGTGATGTAGATTTGCTGCTAACAGTTAAAAGGAGGGGTTGATGCATTCCTAATCGTCCCTCCCTCTACTTTGAATTAGGGTCGTGGGTTTTCATATATGTATGTGCACGCATGTGTGTGTGTAAGCATGCCTAACTATTGTCTCATGTGGTTGATGTTAGAAATCAAACAAGTGCTAATAGTGTCTAGGTGAAATTGCGAGTAACTTTTGTGAGCACAACCCACGCGGATGCATATTTCCCTGTGTTACATCAGCTTGGTTTGCAACAGTGGGTTTATAGTTGTAATTGAATGAGGTGAAGAAAATCTGATCTTGTCCTATAAGATTCAGTTGCTTCATTAGGATGATTTATTTGCTTTACAGCTGTGTGTTTGTGTATGCAGGCTCATTCAGATAGTATTTTTATTCTCATTAGATTAGGTACCCGTATGTGTGAGCGTTTTTGGGCTTGTGTGTGTGTTCACTGTGTGTGTTCTTAGTCGCTGATGACTCAGATTTGGCTGTCCTGGCGGCAGGCAGAAAGTGAAGAAGAGGCGTTGTTTATTATTTCACCAGGTTGCCATAGCCACAATGCATTGCAGTGTTGCCATCATCAGTGTAGTTGCAACACATTGTGTGACGTTGGGCTCTTTAACGTTAAACAATTAGAGGAAAAAACTGTTACATCTATGTCTCATTTATCTTGTAAGAAGGACATTCAAGCTAAGACAGATTTTTTGGTGCTTTTAAAGTCTTTGGAATTCCATTACTCCTCCAACTTATATAGGTTGGATTGATAGTTAGATTTGCATAGCTCCATCACAAATAAACTGAAACATTTCACAGCTGCAGTTATTATCTCTGAGTTTCACTAAATGAGAGGCAGAGGGAGACAGAGGGAGAGACAATAAGCCGAGGAGAAAGTACAGAGGCATATTCATGTTGCGTGTGTTTATGATGGGTCTTCTGGACAACAACTCTGTTACCTGAGATGAGATAACATCCTAAGAATCTTGGCTTGCTGTATGTTCTTGGGAAACTTGCAGTATCACAATACACACACACACCACCTCAGTTTCTGCTATGAGTCACTAGAAATCGCTCCATAAAGCAGCTAAAACGAACCTGTGATTGATCATACTGCAATGTGCAACATTTCATATGTTCATGTATTCTGTAAGATGAAAATGCTGATAGAAATGTGATGTCTTATTGTCTGCTGCTGCACCAGTCAGCAACAGTAACTGCAGATAGGTACTTTTACAAAAGGCTAAACAAATCAAATATTTCTGACAATGGAAGTACAACACCTCAGTTCAGTTAGAATGCCCACAAATTAAGTTTGAATAATAATTTACTGGTGGCTGATGTTTAGGCCAGATTTTTAATGTTGGTTTTCTTATCTGATAAAATACAATTTTTTTTGAAATAAGAAAACCAATAACAGAATTTTAATAAACATGTATGTCACATAAAATCTGAACATAACAGTTGTTGGCTTAAAGATCCAGTGTGTAGGATGTAGTGAAATCTAATGGCTTGCACTATCACCATGTCTGTCAAGAACAGACCAGTTATGCCCCCTTTATGTGTACCTGCCAGAGTTGTTCAGCTTAGGGCTGGGCGATTAATCGATAAAATCGCTAAATCAAATTTTCCATTTCTGGAGATTTATTTTTATGAAAATTGGGATTTTTTTAGTTAGTTAGTTAGCAGTGGACTTAGCCCTCCCTCCACACCAGAACGGTGGTTGTCTGACAGATTTACAGTGAAGTGAGCCGTCACTCATGCCTGGGATTTAGCTGTACGTATAACTGCAGTGAGACATGCTGCTCTCTACGAGATGCAGAAGTCAACTTCAGCCCACAAACTCTCATTAAGAGACGACCAACATCAGGGGAATTATGACCGCAGTGGATCCTGTATGATAAGGATCCAGATGAAATTGATCATGGATGCAGTTGTGCTTCATGTTTCTACGCAAGATATGAAGTCATTTATACGGTGGTAAAGTTATGACATAATTTATTTTCCTTTAGCTGGCATTCATATAATTTATATGAATGAATGAATGCCAGCTAAAAGAAAGTAAATACTGTCAGTGATCTGGAAAGCAGGACGGGAATTGCGGTACAAAATAAATAAATTTTTTTAACAAGTTTAATTATGTTTTTTGAAAAGAAAAGAAAAAAAATGATTAAAATCAGATTTGGTTAGAAAAAATCTGAGATTTTATTTTTAGGCCATATCGCCCAGCTCTAGTTCAGCTTCATGTTTTTCATGAACTAGTTCAAAGTTCTGTCCCAGGTTAAAATGAATGAATGTTTGAATAACCGTTTTCAGTGTAACAGAAGGTCATTTTTGTCAAACACCAGTTTAAGCTTCCTTTTCCCCTAAATATTAAAATATTAAATAAAAAATAAAAAACTGAGTTAATATCTTCTTACACTGGGCAGATGTTTCATCTGCATATGTCTTTATAATTAGCAGTTGACGAAGCTGACGTTCTGACTAGTTTTTTAAGTGCAGGCGGATATAATTTGCACAGAAATGTTAGGTTTCATTTTCAGATAGTACGTAATATTCCTGTAAATATCCATAGGCCAACGAGGCTTCTAATTTGAATGCTGGTACCGGCGTTGCTGTGGAGCGTTGCTAGTTTGTTATGCTAGAGTGCACACATTGCATTGTGGGTAACGCAGTGTGACGTAAGTGTAGCGCTGAGGAAATGTAGGCAGTGACTTGTAAAACCTCACATAATCTGAATGAATTTCACATTTAATTATTTATTTACAAATGTTTTTCATTCAGTTCAACGTTAACAGGAAAATTAACACGTTCTTTTAAAGTCTTTGGTGCACAACACTGGTGCCTGCCACCCTGTGCCGGGCACTTTTGCTTTCTTCCTCGTCAACATCCCTTAAACCTTTGAATTAAATGAGTTCTAGATCAATTTAATGGTTAAGTTAGACTGAGTCTCTGATTTTTGGGTTTAACTTTTCTATGTTTTTCAATTGTGTATTATATTGTGGCAGACTTATTTCTTTATTACTGCGATTTTAAAGTTTTGCTTACATGGCAGTAACACTCCTGAGTCCATCAACATTGTCTTGCATTTATGCAAGTTCAGTGTCCTGTGTTACACACTGGAACTTGAAATTTAACTATTTTGCACTATGTGTGCTGCACCAGAAAAAGTATTAAATAATTCTTCTGATAATCACAAATAGCATAAGCTAAATTGAAAGGGTTGCTAGCACTGTATGTGTCTGCACAAACGTTAGTTTTACCATTTGAAATAACTTGCTGCGTATTATTCACAGTAGAATCAAGGTACCAGTTAGTCTGATTTTAAAATGCATGTAAATGTGTTAGTCCAGCTAAATTCGCACACAATTCAATTTCTCAAAGTCAAATTAACACCCAGATACAGCAGTTTGGAGTGTAATTACTTATGCTTGTATACATTTAGCTGGACGAAAACTGGACGCTCTGCAGGTGTTCCACAGTTCCTGCACTGGGCTTTAACCCACACGTGCCAGAAGAAGCCTGTAACAACATAAAATATGTCAAATCATATTGGTGAGTGAGTTATTACATGTTAATGAATGATGCATAATGGAGAGAAGGCACTGGAATAAACTGAATCAATAACTGTAGAAAATCGATACAGTGGCCGATACACTGGCTTTTTTTGCGTTTGCAGAATAGGCAAGCCAGACCCAACTTGTACACAAGACGTGTTTATTTCACAGAGGCCTTGTTGCTATGTGCAAATGGCTTTTTAATGAATGGTGAACCAATTATGTGTAGTTACATTTCTGCGGAGGTGAAAAAGTGTGCTGCTGTGGCGAACCTACAGCAAAGATCCCATGTAGAAGGGTAAATGAAGCTTTACTGTTTATGCATCTTCAGTTTAGAAGAAGGTTTTTGTGTTTTCTTTTGATGGATAGCTCAAACCGCATTGTTTCTCTTATACTACAAGTTTATGAGAGCTGAGTAGTGTTCTTCATTTCAGACACAAAGAAAGACAAGAATTCTTTCTCTTTCTCAGTTTCATCTTTCTGTTAACCCCCATCCACATTTTCCACGTATGTAGAAACATACCTTCCTTCTTCACCTACTCTTCTTCAGTTTTCCTTTTCTTTCTCCTGTTGCTCTTTCTCTGCTGGTTGGCTTGGCATGTCTTTTTTTTACACCCATTTACCTGACATTTGTGAGAAGCTGCAGGGGCTTCAAGATGCCAACCGCTGCAAGCCAAATGCAGGCCGAGCCATCACTGATACACTCACAGGAATCTGCTCTGGGTCAAAAGTAACTGCACCCTCAATCAAAAAGCCTCACATTCATTATGACACATCTGACATGACATGAAGCCCTTTAATCAGAGGATTCAGGGAAAACTCTGCACCTTCTTTCAGATTTATAAGTCACATCTGTTGATTGTTTTTGTGGCAGAAGCAGGATTATAAGAAACACATGCATCCAAGTGGAACATTTTGGCAAAACAGCACTATTGCTTACTCTTGATGAAAGTGACATAGTGTGCTTGTTTCATCATTTCAGCTTAAACTAAACCAACATGGTTTCCTCTGTAGCATCAGAAATTGTTTGTAGATATATTCCCTGTGGCCCACTGCCATAAAACATAAATGCAAACTAGCAGTTTCCTTTGTGTCCAAGTTGTGTATGAGAAAATATCCCTTCCGGAAGTAACGAACTACTGCAAAGTGACGTTTTGTGAGAAGTAATTAACTTTATTTCAACAAACCTTTGCTATGGTATCCTTTACAGTAGACAAGGCCAGTCGTTTATCGACACGTTGTTGTAATACAGAAAGATATGGGTCCTTTGCGTTTTTTTGCGAACTTAATTAAGCCTTTAGAAAAATAATTTTGTTGGCAGATGTTGAGAAAAAACTTTCCATTTTCATTAACAGTGGAATTTGTTGGAAAGGAAAGAAGGGCAAAATAGAGTGCAGAGTTAAAGAGTGAATCATTTCATAGTGAACGTGGAGGACTTAGAGGGAGAGAGGGAGAGAAATGCAGATTGTTTTAAATCCGCAGCGAGTCAGCCTCTCAAATTTATGCCCATGGGCTGCTTCTTGGGTGGGCTGCAGAGAGGGCGGTGTGCTAGCTGGAGCTGGGGAAAGTTGCCGACTCCAGACTGTTCGCCTTGCTCTGAAGCTTTTCCTGGTGGAACACATTCACAACTTAAACGTCCTGACTGGCTGACTGACCGCCTGGCCCTGCCCTAACTGACTGAACCCCAGTGACTGGCTTTTCTTATTGAGCAACCATAGTTTTTCTGTGCACTTCGTGGCACTTCTTTCATGTTTAGCACACTAGAGTGCTAACGTGAAAGCAAAATGGTTTTCATCAGTGACTAATGACTTGGACATTTTTTTTTTTTTTTTTATTCTTTATTTAAAGTACTTAATAACTTGTGTTAATAACTACAGTGTAAAGACTTAGATTTTTCTGAAAAGTACCTTTTATTTAAATGAAAAAAATATCCCAAAGGACTTGGATCAGATAAGATGTAATTTTGCATGCTCTGTATTTCGTGCCAGCAAAGAATGTTTTGCCCTGCATGAGAAAGATCCGGGCCCACATCTAGCCTACAGAGTGATTCACTGATGTTTAGGATGAGGGTGGGTAACTCACTTAACAACCAGCTGTCACATCTGTCACTCAAAACTGGAAGTGGCTCACAGTTAAACTATACATGCTGTGCATTAAAATGTGAAAATCTACCAAACAATACCCATCAATTAGAGCTGTGTCCTACTTTTACTAGAAGCCTATTTAGTTCTCCAGCATCTGAAAGCAGAGAGGTTTTCCCTTCAGCAACATACAGCAATGACAACAGCAGCACGTAAATCAGCTTTGAGCAGAGCAATAATCTGAACTCCAACACAGAAATTGGCTCATCAAGATAATGTGCTGGCATGCATGTTTGTGATGCTTCATAATGCATGCATATACCCCAACACTAAGAAAGAAAGGAAAGAGATAGACATCAATGAAGTGGTGTGATTTGTCTTACACCTAGTAATGCTGACAATATTTGTATTGTACAAAATTGTATCTAAAAAACAAACAAAAGACAAAAACAAAGTGAATTTAAAGTTCAAACATAAATACGATGCAGTTTAAGACAGCAGAAAGTTCTCCTGCCCTGGTGTCTTGCTTCATTTCAGCCTGGATGTCTGACTGCTTTGCAAGCTAATTCCCTCTGAAGGTATTATGGTTATTGGAAGGCTTGTAAACCACTAAGTCTTCATTTACAAGCAAAAGAAAAGAGGGTCTGGGTGGCTGAGCTGGGGCGAGCTAGGTCTTGGTACTGGTGGTGACCCCACTGAAAGTGATGGGGACAGCGGAATTTCTTCACCGACAGGCCACTGTCACATCTGGACCTGTTTGCAGCAAACTGCAGACCATGCGTCAATTACATAATTGCGCCCATTAATTACACGAGGAGGGCCCTCATTTCCTGGCAGCCAATAACTAACAAAAAGAGAGCCAGTAAAGATGAACTTTAAGAAACACATGATTAGAGTGAGTGTGGTGAAACATGAAACATGACCTCCCATGTGTAAGAGCAGCCCAAGGTTAAAAAGCCACTTACTATACTGTATTTATGCTGAGTAGAGTGTGTGTGTGTGTGTGTGAGCTTGAGTAAATCTACATTATATGTTGGTGTGAAACTGAAGTAATGCAGCACCACAGTTAGTTTAACAGTGTTTTATGGTATAATCTATTCTATACTATAGTTTCTTTCTTTAGCATTTCTAGATTTAGTTTCTGGCCACACATGATGGCCCCTGCAGGCCATTT
This sequence comes from Rhadinocentrus ornatus, assembly GCA_037177495.1. Lineage (NCBI taxonomy): Eukaryota > Metazoa > Chordata > Actinopteri > Atheriniformes > Melanotaeniidae > Rhadinocentrus > Rhadinocentrus ornatus. Next base: position 19,639,322 of record JBAMHW010000003.1, read on the forward strand.
CTTCCAGAGAAGTCTTAAAAAAATGCTTATGTTGTGACTGGATGGATGCAGTGTGCTGGCTTTTGCACCATTCTGAAGAAAGATCACATAATGATACTTATGATACATAATGATGCTTTTTGACACACACACAAAAACAGCACATTTTAGATACTAGTGGCAAAAATATCTTGTAGTTTTTCTAAAACAAATGATTAATCTGTCATGAAGGTAAATCGATTTAATCATGAAACAGTACAGCAATAATGGCAAATCTGAAGCTGAGGATGCAGAAAAGTGCTGGTCCTGCAGTTTCCATGCTGTGAACTGACCTGCTGCTGCACTCAGCATGAAACAAATGTTGGAATGACAATGCGGCTGTCGCAGCTGTTATTTTTTCAGGTCTGTGCCTTTTTCCACTTTCCTCCTCCTCCTCCTCCTCCTGTATCCTCTTTCAACTGATGCTGGTCTTGCCTCTTAATCACTAGCTTTTCACAATTTTTATTCCAGAGGGGTGCAGAGTGGGGTTGAGCTCACACAGTAATGCACCTGCTAGCAGAAGTTTAAAGAGAGTAAAAACAGCGGAAGAGTAACCGGTGGGGGACAGATACAGTCTTTCTGTGAATGACAGACTGAGTCCTGGGTGGAGTGAAAGGAAGAGGCTGTGAGATGGCGTTTCTTAGTCTCTGGGCTACAGGGTGGATCCCAGTGCCATGCTGGGCATTTATGCCAAGCGTATGGGACCAGACTCAGCTGAATACATGGAGGGTCAATAGGAATCCACGCTTGCTTTTCATTTTGTTTTGCACCACTTTGTGTTTGCATTATGATAGACTGGGGACCTATGCAGAATAGTTTCCTGCTTTTCAGCCAGAGCATGCTTAGCAAAGTGTACTAGAGCATTGGGAAATGCTGCGAGCTGTATGATACTAGGATTATTGTGTTATGGGGCTGCATTCACTGCAGAAGTAGGATGCAGAACCGAGAAGAGAGGTGCACAAGCTCAGTGGCAGCTGCGAGGTGCCTGAAAAGCTATCCAGGAAGCAACTACTTTTCCTAGCTGCAGACTTGGATGCAGGATGGATTTGTCAAACTGTCAAAAGAAAGCCCTGGATAGCTCGTTTGTTAGGAGAGTTACAAGGGATTGGATTCGTAACATTCTCATTGCTAGTTTCTTCACTGCATCCAGTAGCTGCACTTGTACAGCATCTTCTTCCAGGTTTACTTCAGGCAGAGTAGGACGTGATTTGCCTTTTGGGAAGAGTTTTACAAAAAAAAACAACTGAAAAATGAGAACCAACTTTAGGCTGCCATCTATGTCCGTTGTTTCTTTGAGTTACCTGATTTGTTCAGATCTGTGTCGATGTGTTGTCACAGAGCAGTGGACCTAAGCTGAACTACATGAAGCTGATGAACATGAAGCGAGTGCTCTGAGCTGGGCGTTCACAAGTTTGAAGGAAGAGAGCAGCACCCACCGCGTCCTGCATGAAAGCCCATTCAGTTATACCAAAACCAAATTTCTAAAATGCAGGTAAACACATGACACAAAAATGAGCTTCTCAGAGTCAATCTAACAAGCCTACATAATTCAGTTAAGGGACAAACACATCCAAAGTTCCATCTTTTTGCATCTGTTTGTGTAAAACTGCTTTCCAATATCACAATTGCTGCATCATTTGACAAAAATAATATACAAGTGACTATTTGTCTATAATTACATGTACAATAATCGCCAGCAGAGAAAATTAGAATTAACAGGATATCTTCAATCTTTTTTCACAAGGTTCACACCACCGTGCCATCGGAGAATAACTTAATTACCCTTTAAACGTATTTAGTGCGAATGGTGGTTCAATTAGATATCCAGGTTGAACACTTACAGTGAGGAAAATAAGTATTTGAACACCCTGCTATTCTCACTTAGAAACATGAAGGGGTCTGATATTTTCATCGTAGGTGCATGTCCACTGTGAGAGACATAATCTAAAAAGAATCCTGAAATCACAATGTATGATTTTGTAACAATTTATTTGTATGATACAGCTGCAAATAAGTATTTGAACAC
>JBAMHW010000003.1:19641465-19658942 GCA_037177495.1 Rhadinocentrus ornatus
AGGTGTTCAAATACTTATTTGCAGCCGTATCATACAAATAAATTGTTACAAAATCATACATTGTGATTTCAGGATTTATTTTTTTTTAGATTATGTCTCTCACAGTGGACATGCACGTACGATGAAAATTTCAGACCCCTCATGTTTGTAAGTGGGAGAACTTGCAAAATAGCAGGGTGTTCAAATACTTATTTTCCTCACTGTAACTGTGACTCAACTCAGCTGTGCATGTACAAAAAAAAACCTGGAATGTTAAACTTTTATATCGTCTGTTTATTTAATAATTAACTTTTTTTTATTTTTCTCTTATTATGTTCATTTGTTTGAACCTCAAACAACAGAGGCTCAAACTCGCAGGCATCTATGAGAAAGAAGCTCAAGTTAAAAGAAGGGAAAAAGACAAAAGTACTGCATAACCTCCTGGTCTGCTTCTTGACAGTTTTATGATGATCTTTGTAGTTTGTTGTAGTCAAGGAGTGAAAGTTGAGAGTACAGTTACACCCGCTGCTAGAGATCAATCATGACGTCCTAGTGTTTGTGTCAGAGTTCTTGTTGGATAGTAAGAACCTTTGAAACTCGGTGTTTGATGGCCGTTTTGTGGTTCCTATGTGGTCCTTTTTGACTCAAATATTGGCTTTGCTTACAGTTGTTTGAACTCGGGTTGTATAAGCTGAAAGCGTCACGGTACTGTCTCCCAGTTTTATCCACAGTTAATGTTCCAGATAACAATTTCTTGGTTTAGACAGTACACTCTGTTAATCAGTGCTTTCGTAATTATTCTTCAATAAAAAATATTTCTCCTAAAACCTTCAGTTTATTCTAATCTGATGACTATTCTGATTATTCTAATCTAAAGCCTTTTCCAACTGCTGATTGATTCTCCAGCAGTTTAACCTCATGTCCGCCTTTTTCCATATATAGTTTCCTTTTAGGACTGTTCAGGCAGTTGTTCAGCGAGGGGGCATTTATTGGCCTTTATTTGCTGGCACCTGTAGTCCATTAAAAGCCCTGAACTGCTGACAGATACATGCTGTCTTTTAATTCTCAGTGATGTGAGAGCAACACTTTATTTTGGATATGAATGACAGTCTGTTACACTGTGGAAAACAATCGCTGGATTTTCAAAGTTTACAGCCCTGAAACCCACAGGATCCCACTCAAAGGCGTTATTTATTCCATTTTGTCTTGTGCAGCTGTGGAGCAGAAATCTGGTGAGCATTTGTGCATGTCAGTGTGTCTGTGTGTATGTTAAGTGTTGTGCACACATGTTTTGACGTACAGTGGGCGGAGGGTCCCAGATGTGTTGTGCAAGTTGTTGGTAATTATCTGAACTTTTGAGTCAGTTGATGTGCTTACCTTTGTTGATTGTTGTGCACTTTGAAACGTGGTGTTAAGGATCTTTATATAAAATATTTTGTTCAACAGAAAAGGCAGAAAAAAATTCACATTAGAAAACAATCACCATTAGAAATAATAAAACAGAAGAACAGTATTTATTTTCAAGTATTACTCAAAGTTTAGATACAAATGTTCACAAAAAAATAGACCAAAAGCACATTTTAGTGCAAATATTGATTGGATATAATATGGAAATAATTTTATTGCTGTATAAAGTGTGAGTTTTATTGCAATTTACTGAGGTGTAGTAATAGACACAACTGTTATGATAGTGACAATAGATTCCCTGAGGTCCCTAAATGTCTCTAGACACCAAGAACATGCATATGGACCTTATTATTGTGGAGCAAATCCTCGTTTACTTTAAAAAGAGGCCAGCATGAAAAATGCAGCTCTGACATTATGTTAAAACAATATGCTTGTGAATAACAGTCGTTTAGTCCATGTCACACACAAAAAGTGTATTTTATATGGGTGAGCCTCTAGTGTTACTGAATAATTGTGCATGATACACTGGTGCTCTTCTGTGTTCTTATTTAACCTTAAATGATTGTGATTCAGGTCGCCTGGCCCCATGTTGTATCCATTAGTGCTTTGAAGTGAATAAAAACTATAGTCAGGAGTGTTTTATTGATTTTATATAGTTGATTATAGTTTGGTTTATTTTTCCTGAGAATAATTGTGGTTGTTAGCTATGCTTGGACTTTAAATCATTTGCTAGTGTCATTGCAGATTCATGTTATCTGACTTTCTGGTTGTCAAAGTTTTTAAATTTTGGTCACATGATCATGTCATACTGTCATAATCACTGCTTGTCAAATTTTACTTAGATTTCAATTTAATTCTTTAAACTAGAAACAACTTATACTTCCTACTGCAGTACAAACTGCAGGATGATGGCTGTGATTGAGGGGTTAATTGTGTTGCCCTTCTGGACCTAACTGTTGATCAGCTTCTCTTTCAGATTATAAATACAAGTTTTTTTTTCCAAATCCATATAACTTACATGTTGTATCTCAGTCATACTTGTCATCTCCTGAAACTTGGTTGTACACTATTTACTGCTTCTTCTTCTCTTCCTTCATCTTAAATGGCAGGAGGCAACAGAGTTGGGGTGTAATATCATCCAACTTTCTTACAGTCTCTTCTGGGTGGTAACTGAACTGGATTATTTACTATATTGTCATATCTTAAGAAACTGTAAAGTTTAAGTTCTTGCTACATGTCCAGTCCCACCCAAACATACAACGGGGCATGATATACTTTCCCCATTTTCTATTAACATTATCAGTATTTTTTTCATGATTCAATTATCGTATATACCAGATATACTGCAACACCCCTACTACAGAGAGATGTGGCGCTGAGGAGTAAAATAGAATAATCTCAGCTGGTATCCTGATGGGTCACCAGAACGCATACGACTGATGTTGTAGCCCAGGGATTTTTGTGTTGTAGGTGGAATATGGTACTTATTTTATTGGTTTCCAATGTTGTGTTGCATATTGTGCCACTTTGTTCAACTTTCTTGTTTTTAAGTACAAGTCCTATATAAGCACAAGTCCATTTACCATTTTACCATTAAAGTGCATTATAAATAAAGTTGCAGTCGCAGTGGAATGCTTTTCTCTGCCTCGTGCGTTTTTTATTGCAATAATAACTGAAATATCTTTTAACTGAAAGTAACTTAAAAAATACTGACAATCAGCATTGCAATGTTAGAATTCCAGTCTCGTCTTCCTCTCTCCCCTCATGTTGTGTATCCCAGCTTACACTCTAGCTTCCTCTGGGACAGAGCAGGGCCTGGGGCAGGAGGATGTCTCTTTCCAAGCAACGAGCCCCGTCACACATGCTTCAGCTTGTCAGGATAAGTTTGTGCAAGGCCTGTGGGATGTCAGTGTGTGAGCCTCTACCTCTGTGTGTCTGTGGCCTTCTCTTTGTGTAAGTGTGTGTGCGTTTAGATGTTAAGAGATATGGGTGTTCTTTCTCTGTGGGTGGAGGTGACTGTCTAGGACATGATGAAAATTTCAATTAGTTGGAGTTCACTGCAGTCCAGGTTCATCTCAGGTTTCCTAAACACACTTTGGCTTTGTGAGCTTTATTTGTGATCCAGCAGGGGAAAAGTCACTGAAATTTAAAAGGCTCTGTAAAACATTTACTGTCTCTAGTTGCAATGGAAAATAAACAGAATGTAAACATGATACGTGTCTAACTGATGATCCCACCAATGCAGATAAAGGGAGGAAATGATGGCAAATGGATGCAAAATCTCCTCTCTAAAAGAATAGCACACATTTTACTGAAGATGCAGTATATTTATTTACTGTGACCGTTTCCTAAATATATAGCTGATATCCTTATTTAGGTTACTTTTCCCTTCTTGTTTCTCAAATGGTTGCAGATCATTTAAATGTCTTTCCTGCCTGAAATATGAATCAATGTCGTTGTGCATTTGTTTTGTTTTCACTTATTTATTCTCATTTAAGTATTTCACTAACTAGAATGTTTTTTTTATTTTATTTGTATGCTTACTTTAATTGTGGTCTACAATTCCCTTTGGTACCTTTTTGTAATTGAACTATTTTGAGACATTATCTTTTATCTGATGTTTTTTTTTTCTATTCACAACTTTTGTTGAATGTTGTTAAGGGGTGTTTTGTGCTTCATCATTTTGTGCATGAGAGTGGGGATGTTGATGGCCTGGTATTGTTTTAAATTATTTTATTTTATTATTTATTTACTTTTTATGCATTAGCACTCTTTTACGCATGTTGAGCTACCATTTGTATGAAAAATACTATTAAAAACTCATTCTGATTGGTTAATTGATAAGACCAAGGAAAACAACAAATATACACACTAGAGATGCTGTTTTTACCCAAAATTTGACTTAGAATCAACAGAAATTCACCAAACTAGTGTTTAGACTATAAATAGTGATCTTCATTTTTGCTCAGCACAGTAGTCTTCTTAAAAACAAGTTGCTGCATTTGCAGTTGTCTTTGGTTTTTATTGAAAAGAAACTGTTCTTTCCTTTAATTTCACACAGTCAGGATTTGGGCAAGTTTATATGGCTCCACATCATGCCTGATCTCTGGCATCGTTTTGGGAGATGATCTGTGGTGTAAAAACATCAAGTAAGTGAGTGAAACTGTATGTCAAGATGACCCCGTTCACACACAATGATGTAATAAACCTCGTCATATATTCCCCCGCTGGCTGGCCATCAGAGCAGACTGGTGGTGTGTCTGAGGTATGTGGTTCACCACCATGTCACTGCCTGGGGGACTTTTCATGTCTGTTGTCACCTTTGTGCACACACATGTTTTTTCTGTTCTGCAAGTTGTTGAAAATGAAGGCTTAAGCGTTCAAAGCATGTAAGCACTAGAAGTTTGTTTTAGGAGTGTACTTTTGCTCTCATATAAAATACTGGAGAACAATGAGGACTATATGCACCAAAGTAAAGCAGATTCTACAGTGATAATGGAAACCAAAACCCACCAGGCTGTGTTGAAAGTAGGGCTCTTGTCAAACTTGTGATATGTGACATTGCTGATTTCGTCTATTTGTAAAGGCGTTGGCTTCTGACACGTTTCTGTCATGTCAGTGTCCTTCATTGCCTCATTCAGGCATGAATGCTTTCAGGTGCCATTTTATTCCTGACCACATATGCTGCATGCAAAGGTCTGCTTCAGCAGACTAAGAATGAAAGTCTTTATGCTGTTGCATCGTTTTCCTTGATGCTAATTTAGGAGACTTATGTAAGAAAAAATTCTGTTCCTTAACCTGAGTAATTGTTGTTTAAACTGATACGTAAAAAAAAAGAAGACTTATTGCTGATTTAGATAAATGAGATATAAAATGACCAATGTAAAGACATGCATATCTGTAAGGGCTTTGGCTAAACAGGGAACATAAATGATTCATTTATCAACAAATTTGTCAACCTTTTGTAACGTCCCACCATCTCATAAGACCTATACAGATGATAGTGACATGACACATGTATGTTTGAATAAAAGCAATGAGGTCCAAGTAATGATTATTGATGAAGAGCTTATTGTGTGACTTGTGTCCCTTTTAATACACAACCAGAGCCAGGGATGGCATGGTAAGGGCCTACAAAGTCTAACTCAAAATGCAATGATTCCTACATTTACTTTGGCTTTTAGTTAATTGAAGATGGTATGAACCCAAAATCATTCATGTTTTGTCTGTTAGTTTTCTTTCATTTATTGGTATACATCGGTTTCTGTCATTTCGGTCTGCAACACACTCCAAAAAAGGTTGAGTTTGGAGCATTTTGAGGCTAGCAATGAACTAAAAAAAAGAAATAATGATGTTTCAAACCTGTGATGTCAGCATGTGATTTTAGTCATGATTTAGTTCTGATCCATGAAAGGCTCAGGCTATGTCCACATGGCACTGAAGCAGGTTCAGGTGTGAAAACGGTGGCGAAAACTAGGAATAAGGCTTTAACGTCCCCACGAAACCGTTGTCGTACATACTACAAGGCTGTAGGGGGCGCTAAAGAGTAACACTTCTAAGCTAGAACAAAACAACGAATGCGCAGATAAAGGCTCACTGTGTGTTGCAGGAAGGTCACTTGGAAGAAGAGAAGATGGCTGAGGATTCACTGCGAAGCAAAAGAGAAAGATGAAGAAGTCAAGCTGCTTCTTCAAGTAATGCTGGACGACAAACCAAAAAACTTGAGGAAGGGTAGATTGGGAATCGGTGTTTGTCACATTGACGTCATATCCTCTGGTAGTGCGGTTACGCTGTCCGCACAATACCACAGACAGTAGAGATCTCAAACCTATCCACCTTGTTACCTGGTTTCAGACATGATTGGTTTCATGGAGGCTAATCCCCGGTTTCAGGGGGATGAAAAGGTGGATTGCTAAAATACTTTAGCGGTTTCACTTCAATTCGGCGTCATGGGGACGGCCCCTTTGATGGCAAAGATTGGCAGAAGAACTTAAAGTTGCCAACTAATCTGTGAGAATATTATTGTATCATTTATAGCTGTTTGGAGGAATTTCAGCATGTAAAAGACAAGGGCCAAAATTAGACCCCCCCCCCAAAAAAAAACAAAGAAAGAAATCTTATGTTGACTATGTCCAGCACTGGTGTTGACTTCTCTGAGCTTGGAGGCAGCTGAAATGGACCACCATATTTTGGAAATATTTATAGTTGCTAAACCAATCAGTATTCAAGATCTTTTTTGGAGAAAATGAAGGCCATGTGCACTGGGTCAAAGATGAAAAGAGCCATTCAGCCTGGCGAAAGAGATGGCTATAGGTACTGGCCAAGCCTGCCTGCAGTGACCTGTCCTCTATAGAAAGAGAAGTGTGTCAAGAATTTTGAAAGGAAAAATGTGACATTGACCCTGTAAGATGTCGTTGCAGGAAGAGTTGACCAAAATACCACCTGATATGCTTCATCGACTGGTATCCTCAATGCCTGAATGTCTTTTAAATGTTGCAATATGAAGTGGCAACATTACAAATGAGTAAAAACAAACTAAGTATGTGTTGCAGGTCTCAAATGCAAAGAGAAATGTACGTTACAAAACTAATTAAACAAAAAAGGGAACAAGCTTAGGCTCATCCTGCTTGCAACGTGATAAAAGTCTAAATAAATATGAGAACTGATACTTTTCATTTTCCATACTCTGTTTATTTTAAAAAATGACAAGAAGTTTTCATAAGAACTTAAAGTTGTTTCCTGATAGAAAACTCTTATTTTTTATTAAAAAAAAAAATTCAGGTCTGCCAAAGAATCAAAGAGACTATGAAAGTATCTCTCCTGTAGCCACGTACACACTTATCGCATGGTGCATTTATGTTTTCTTGCAGAAGTTAAAATACAGTCACAGGTCAACAAGGGAGTTGTTTCAAACTCAGCAGAGTCCGGTTTAGAAGTTTAGAGGAGGCAAAATTAACAAATAAAATAAAAGATGTCGTTTCTTTATTCTCCTCTCAGCAAACACACTGAAGAGCAAACGTTTTTAACTTGGAGTGTTAGTACCAGAGCTCTTCTGCTAACTGACCCAGGGCGCTGAAGAGCTGCACATAACAGGCGCCCACATTTGGCTTTTGTGTGCAGGAGGGTCTTTACATAACCCACATAACCAAGCACATTGTCTAGCAACCGGCCGTCTACTGAAGGGCCTTGTAAAAGGAGGAGGGGGTCTGCTTGAGTGGAGGCTAGTAGCCGAGTTGAGAGGCTAGCTGAGCTAAGCTAGGTCATGACTAAAGGCGAGTCTGTAAGCCTGAGAACTCCCCAAGGCCACTGATGCAATGAGCTCCCACAGAAACAAAAATATCTTGTTAAAATCTATTTTTGCAGGGTTATTTTTTTCTTTTTTTTCTCTTTTAATGTCAGTTTTGTAGACAAATTAGGTTTGTTTGCACACACACACAAAATAAATTCAGAAGGTTTGTAAAAAATTTTTTATGTTAAAAAATAAATAAAGCAAAATCCCAAATCTTTTGCCAATGTAAATCTTTCTTAAGTTACCAAATGCTCCTCACTATGCTCCCTACCGCATTACTTCACAATGTCTGGCCTTCTTTACACTGTTTCCAGTCTTTGGCTCTGAGCCAGAATTCCCTTGGAACTGCCCAGGATGTTGAGGTATATTTTTCCTCCCCTCTCTTGATGATTAGTTTTTTCAAGATGTTTTCTTTTTGCATAAGAGAAATATTTTTATGTTTTTCTCATTGTGTTGACCAAATCACACCCAAAAGCCAGAGTAGTTGTCTACAGTCAGTTTTTAAATATTTTAGTGGCAATAAGCACAACTTTAGTGGACATAAGTGGTTACTGTCATAACATTACATAAAAATTTTACTATTAAATTTTACTATACTACTTTAACTATTCAAAGTTGTTATGCAAAACCTTCTTACAACTGGCAGAGCAACCTTATTTTGCTTAACTGTCTAAAGTAGCTGCAGCCGTCATTTCAAAAGCAGCACAACAGGCGCTCGCTGGTTTCTGTGATTTAGACACAAAGACTCATTATCAGCTCCACAGATCACCTTAGATCACATGATAATGATCCATTTATCACTGACACCTGATGCCTGCGTCATTCTTAGCAGCTCCCTGCCAGGACAGAGGAAGCTTTTACTACTGTTCCTGAGATGTCACTATTGTCTTACAATACACAAAGACAAGGTGTCCTGATGGTCCTTGTGTGAGTCTCTGGACGGCACCTAGTTACACCGCTAAGAGTTTCACGCTATTGTCAGCTGGCTGCAATCACACAGCACAGTCAGAGTTCAGGGGGGGATGTGGGTTGTATGGGTGCTTTGAAAAGATGTGTGAAATGGGAGTATGGGTATTAAGGGTCTTGGCTCAGTTGGGGGTCTATTGTGCATAAGGCTGAGCCCCCTACTGGCATCCATGATCTCCTCCATTGACATAGAAGCTCTGCTCAGCTCCCTGTGTGTTTTTGTCAGCTTCCTTTCTCTTTCTCATTCACTTGCTCTGGGTTTACCTCCCTTCCTTTCTTTTTACTCTGAGCCATAACCAAAGAATCTGAAGACTCCCTTTCTGTCCTTTCTGAGCTAACTGGATTCATACTAATGATGGTAATGGTGACAGCTCGCTGTAGTTTTGTTTCACCAACTGCTACTGTAAGTGTGCAGTTTAGGGGCCCCATTCCATACTGTTTGAATTTAAGTTTTATGGAAAGTCTTAGCTGTGGTGTGCGTTGAGCCTGGTATTTTTCGACAATGAAATTGAGCCTCTTGTTTTTTTGCACAGGAGCTCCACTCATCAGCAAACTATAAAACCAATCTTTTTTGCAACCCTGATCAGCATGGACTTGTACACTGTGCTGACAATCAGAAGTTGGGCATGTTTGAAAGGCTGGTAAACGTCTTTTTTTGCATTTTCAAAGTGCACAGCGTCAAACCCTGTCTGCATCTTATTTAAACTTGTAGAGCTGTTATACCGCCGTCTGTGATTAGTTGATCAGCACAGCGAATAAATCCATGAGAAGGTTGGCAGCAGTGTTAACAGAAACCTCATGGCCAACTTAACATGTCACACACTCCTCGTCTGTCATCTTCAATTTTCAACATCATGCAACATGTTTCAAAACAAAATGGTTGAGGATGTAAACTAAGACCAAATGATAATGATGACTCAAGAGAATACAACTGTGTTTGACATTACTGAAAAATACAAAGTACATGCCACTTTGCTATGTGCCTGCCTTCCTAACAGTAGGCTCACATTATATGTTGGAAGTCATCATCATGGCGTGTTTAAGTGCACTGGTTTGGTGAGTAATAGTGCTAATGTTCAATTCATGTTCATAGAGAGTGGTCAAACATTGAACTTTAGCTGGCTAAAACCCGGATGTACCAATAACACCAATTTCATAAAGCAAAAGAAGTGTCAAAATGGAGTGGAGCTTGTTACATCAGCATGATAATGCCAAAGTTTTAACTGAGTTTGTTTGAAGCATAACTTTTTAAAAAAAAACCCTAAACAGATGAGGAGGATAAAAGTTAAAAAAGAAAAAATACCTAATACTGAAAAAAGGGGGGGCCTGTGTAGCTTATTCCACATGTTGCATCTAACTTTAAGTATCGATGGCTTCCATAAACATACACTGACATTTCATAAACGTAAAATAAGATGTTTTACTTTCATGAAAAAGCTTTGCTTTATACGCAGCTACTTATACAGTTATTGAGCATTTTTGACAGATTGTGAACGTGTGTGTACGTACACCTATTTGCACAGTGTTATCTAGCTTGTGTGAGGCCAACAGGAGTCACACAATTGTCAATAGTAGAAGTCTATAAAAACCCGTCATTGACAAAGAGAGAACAAACAGCTGCAGTTTGTTCAGGATTTCCTTACAAACACTCCACAAGGAGGGCCGTGGATAGAGGACGGAGAGGGACAGAGAGAGGCAGGCGGGATTTGAGTCTACAAGTACAACAACAGATGAAAGGACTGGGTGCTGATATCTAAGCACTCAACATAAACACAAGCTTTTAGCAATGAATTAAAAAGTATTTAGTATCCTTCACTTAAGAAGCTGTAAAATGCTGACACAATGTAAAATAATGGGGGATTTTTTTCCTTTGTTTCCAAAAAAGTGTACATATATCCAACACAATCTGTGTCTACGTAAAAAAACACAGAAAACATGTTTATCGAGCTTTTTGACAAGACTGGCAGGTAATCTTTATACTGACAAAGCAGCTCTGTGTAAAGCATCAGCGATGTCCTGAATAAATTAATATTTTGTCAATGAGCATCACCTCTTTCTCAAAGATGTCCCACCAACTCAAAGTCAAACCAGATCACCATTGTAACTGTTCATGTATGTGCAGACATAAAAAGTTCTCTATATAATGTTATTACAAAACTATTTAGGCTATTTCAACTGTTTCCACGTAAACAATGGGGTAGTTGGCATAGATTTGTGATGGTGCACCAAGGACAAACTGGGCATACTTTTAAGTAACATTGGGATCATTGCACTTTCAAATGTTGTATTTAAGTGGATGACTTATCTTAAATAATCCCTCTGCCAGACCTGAAGTATTTTAAGACTATTTTCTATTTGAAACCGTAATATTTTCTGAAGTCCTACAGTTCACCCACCCCCCCACCCCAACAAAAACAAAAAACAAAAAAAAAATCACTCAGTTTTGATGATCACATGTTTTTTATGTAAAAAGAAATATTTGAAACAAAGTACATATGAAAGGAAAAAATCTCTAATATTTTTGTCTTGGGCAAAATGTAAAATTACATAGCAGCATACTTATTCTGAAAATATGTTGCACACATAATCCTAATATTTTTATAAGGATCAAGAGTTCATGCTATTTGTGAATTAACTTCCAAGTTATGAGACACGCAGATGACAACTTTATACCACTGTAAAGAGAATAGCCATGTGACCCCCTTCCAGGTCATGTTGTACATGTGTTCAGCTGGTATAGCCCAGTAAACAGCAGGTCAAACGTATTAACTAAAGGAGGGAAATTAAGAGGCCATTGGTTTCTCAGGAAGCATTAACTTTGTTGATTATGTTAGAGTAATTTCAGTGGATGTTTCTCATGCTGCCCTCATTCTACCATGCTATTTCTTTCAGTAGTCAAAGCTGTATCTGTGCACCTTTGACCAAGTGCTAATAAGTCAATGTGTAAAATGTGAAAAACAGTGTCCCTGGCTTGACTGTCCCTTGGGATAAGCCTCCACAATAGAAGAACAACAGTAGAACTCCTGTGCAAATAAAGTGTCCTCGAATGAAGGAGGTGTTTAGAAATCGCTCTTCACAAACAGAATACGATCCTCCTCTCTCTGTCCTGCTGCCTCCCCCCCCCACACACACACACTTTTTGTTGTTCTCATCGCTTTCCTCCTCACTCTCCAGCTTCCTATTCTCATCCGTCATCATGCTGCTCAAAAACTTTTGCCCTTTGTTAAACCTGGAGGTACAAATACTTTATCTCATCATCAAAGTGCTGGAGATGATCTCCACAAAATGGAAAGCAGAGAAGGTGCTACAGTGCTGGATATTTTTGCTGGAAAAAGAGCGGCCACACTGGAAAAAAAAGAAAGGTTTGAGATTGGAGGTGGAGAGCAGAGTGATTAAAATTCATCCCACGGTGCAAACAAAAGGAGGAATGAAAAAGGGAGAGAATGCAGGAGAGAAGAGCCGGGGGTAAGAAAGATTTGGGTTGAAAAGAAGATTGTAAGCCTCAGCAGATCCCTGAACAGCACACCCCACACCCCCACACCCCACCCCTTCTTTCCCTGAATGACAGGCTTTTACTCTCAGCACAGTTATCCTCTGAGACAACAGAAAACAAGGGAGGTAAGGAAGGGGGAGGGGGGGGGACAGGAGGAGGAAAAGATGGATAGATGAAGAGCAAGAGGGAGAGCAAGGGAGAGGACATTAATTATTCGGTAGGCTTTTCCTCCCAAGATTTGCCTAGGCAGGCTGAACGGAGAGAGGGGAGTCCACAATTGACTCAATTACAAGACAAACTCACCAAGGGCCCTACACCACCACTTACCGCAGACCCTTCAGCTCTTGGGCTGGCTGTTGATTTTTTTTTTCACTCCTCCTCTTTTCTTTGCCGGTAGATGTTTGCCCCTCTTCAGGTGCCCCTGGCAGACGCAGGAGCTCCAGCTTACAGCTAGACTTTAACCTTTTCAGGCACTTACTCTGTTCTTCAAGATGAGCCAGAAGAAGAGGGAGTGGAGGAATGAAGAGGCATATGAAGGGCTAGAAGCTGTGTCTTTGTCAGGCTTTATAGCTCGTAATGAATAAAAAGCGTCTGGTGACCCAAAAGCAGGGCTTCTCATGTCAATGGCACAGGTGGAATTTTCATTCTGTTTGATTTGTAGTTGTAAAACTTGAAGAAAAACTATTTCTGCACTTCTATTGAAAGTCATGAGCAACTCTGTCCGTTGCTGTCCCATTTACTGTCATTATTGCTGCAAAAAGTAGCTTTGTATTGCTTTCATTCTTATACGTTTCTGTTTCAGTCCGTTTTGTTTTGCAATTCAGCAATAGTTTCATCATGTGAACTTGCTAATTATTCCAACATCTGGACTGTTCCAGAAAATAAATATTAATCTTTGACTTTGGGGGAACAGCTCGGCTCTATCCAAAGTAAAAGAAATAAAAAATACAAATGTCTGGCTTTCAGAACTCTAATAATAAACATGTTATAGACCGTTTAATTTGTACAGAAAACTATTTAATGTAATAAATAAATTAACAAACAAACATATTAAATAAATAACTAAATCTGTTTGGGTAAGATTTAGACAAACTATTTGTTTTTCAGTTCACATCCATTCCTGCATTTTGTTTCTTATTTAAATGTACATCCATTTTCATTAATATATTATTTGTTTATTCCAACCTTTTTAAGTACAGGTATAAAGCTGTCGTCAAAGCGTTTGTGTGTGGACTTCTGAATGTGATGCATATGAGCATTTAGTATCCATAATATGAATAAGTTTGACATTTCTTCAAGAATGAATTGATCTGGTATTGCACCGTGGACTGAGTTGCAAATGGAGTTGATGTTGTAAAACCTTGTAAATGGGTCGTTCAAGTTTTTGTATACCTGTGACGTTTTACATTGCATGTCAGCTATAGATCTCTTTCTTTTCCTTTAGATTAGGGATGTTCTTGAGGACATTTCCGGTCCTTGAGCACCACTGTCCAGCAGGTTTTAGATGCTTTTCTGCTCTTAATACCTCTAACTTTTGTACACACATTCAAATTAAATGGCTCCAACAGCTTGTTGTCAAGTTCTGCACGATGACTCGTTCATTTTAAGTCAAGTGTGTGGAAACGAGAAAATATCCAAAACCTACAGGACAGTGGCCCTTGAAAAGTTTGACATCCTTGATTTTAGATGTAGACATTATCAAGATTTATGCTAGTGGAAACTGTGGTAAGCTTCCTTAACTAGCCAGCAAATAGTTCGGCATGTAACTCCTGTAAATTGCAACTTGCTTTCACACCTATATTTTAAATAAAAATATTTTTTTAGTATGTAAACATGTTAGCTGTTGCATTTTGTTTTGTGTGAACGGATGTTAGCTTCACTTCCCCCCATTTTTCAGGCTTCATGCTAACTCTTGCCTTAATTAAACATCCTATTTACACAAAGATGAAATAAAGTACAATTATTAATAAATCAATCCAAACTATATACCAAACTAGCCTACTTTATTAAAATGTTTTGGGTTTTTTTTGTTTGTTTTTTTACTTTAGCAAAGAAAAGACCCAAGATTTTCTGTTGATTCTGCAACAAACAACAAATAAGGGCTTATGTTACTGTGTACCATTGTTCTTTATGACCCTGCACTGATAATGTCAGACAATAAAGTGAGGAATTGGATTTTAAAAGCTCTCTTAGCCTTTACCTGTCATTTAAAAAGTTCTTCCTGTGTTTTTCTCCTTCTTTTTCATTTTTTTTCTTAGTTTTCTTCCATTAACTTGTTTTTTCTTCTGTTGTTTCTTTGTCACTTATTTTATCTGTGTAGTTCTTTGTTCTATTGCCCCTTCTGATTTCTCCCCATTCCATCTTTTTGGAAGACAAAAAAGGCCATACACAGACTTTGAGTCACCCACTGCACAGCATCAACGTCGCCACATTTTTTTCCATCTCATCGAATCATTCTAGTTTTTTTTCCTCCTCCCTTTCTGCAGGAGACTATGATAAATAGTTTCTATTTATGTAAGGACTTTTAAGTCTTTGCAAACCTATTTATAACTTAAGATACCCAAAGGACTATGCATTTTAAACTAAATGGAGGACATTTGACTAAAATCACTTTTATGTTCTCAGCGTTCCTTTCAAAATAATTGTTTAAAATATATTAAGTAAAGGCACACAAAAGAAAACCTGTAATGGAGTTGACTCATATTTATAATTTTACATTTATATATTTAGATTTTACTGTTAAAGGTGTCTCTTAAAGATGATAGACAATATGTAAACATACATATGTATTATTTGCCACATTATTTAAAAAAAATTTAATTAATTAAAGAACGCTGGGTATATATGTGTTCTTCCTTTGGGCTTTTTCCACATGCTCTTTTATATTGTTGCTGCTTTCATATGATGGATGATTAAAGTTGGGAAAGTTGAAGTGTTGATTCAGTTTTTCACATTACTGAACAACTAAAAGAGACTGCAGAGTAAGATGTGTGGTCACTAAAAGGTATTGTGCACTGCATGCTTATGTTTCACTAAACCCGGTTTTATTTCAGAGCAAGTCGGGTGACAAATGAACCACATATGGGCACATACCTGGTTAAATATAGGGGTCCAGCCAACTAACTTTTACACAGCTGGACTTACATTTGGTCATTGCATGCAGAAATATTTTTTACATTAAATAAATTTACATAAAAAGCTGGAAGTGAGATTCCATTTAAAATGGTTACATAAGATACGCAGAATGGTGGGTTTTTATGCAATCAGAGGAATCACTAAGCGCACAAAAGACCCATGTTAGGGTATGAAAAGACTTTTTTGGCATTGATTGCAAATAATTCTTTCAACATATTTCCTTATTTGGTGTTTTGATGATGGAGACAGTGCTGTATAACACATCACTTTTCTTATAGGTTCCCATGAGGTGACTGTAAAGTCCACTGCACACGATTCACGTAATTTTCATACTTTATCAACCTCCCTCTTCAGTTAATGTAACATACATTCTCCGCTTTGCAAAGTAACAGCAGTTGTGATTTTTATAACAATAAAGATGTTGTTGGTTTCAAATGGGACAAGACACAAGCCAGTGAGTGATAAAAACTCCTGGGTATTAGTGGGCTTTGGGATTGAATGACTGGAGCCAACAAAAAAAAAAAACTGGCACAAGCTTGTGTGTGTGTGTGTCTGCATATCTTTAGTGAGCCATTCACTGCCTGCTGACGTAAACTGTGCCCTTCTTATTGTGTTAGCCACATCAACGTGCTGGGTCATCCGGTCCATCAGCCATCATCTTTGCATTAAGTTTGTGTCCTTGCAGACTTGTATATTTCTACCTGTGTGGATGTTTATCAATTTTCAGGCTATGTATCATAGTTTATGTGTAAATATTTGTGCACTGTGTATACAGCATGCATGTGTGTTTGTGTACCAGAGATGCTGGGCGTTTGTGTGTGCATTTTGTTAACATGTGCTTTATGCGCATCACTGAGCACTGCATGGAGATGCAGAGTGGAATTCAGAGCTGAGAAGCATTGAAAGGGAGCCTCTTCCTCGCGCATGAGATAAGATCAGTGTTTATATGCACAAATAGCAGAAAGTCTTTGTGATCCAACATTTTTCTGAGATTGATTACAACATTTGGCAGATGTTGAAACATTTTCAGACTAGCCTACTTATAATAAAAAAAAACAAGGCTTACCCTTGATTGTTTATAGACTAGATTCTTTAATAAATAATGATGAGTTTTCAATTTCAAATATAAAAAAATTAATTGAAAAAAAAGATAATGAAAAACTAAGATGATAATGAGCCAACAGACAAGACGGAGAAGATGAGAATTTAATGGTTTTGTACTAAATCAAGTATTTATTTCAAACAGTTTTGTATGCTATAAGCATTTCTCAGAAAAAAACAACAAATACATTCCATGTATCATTCATGCCTGGATAATATGGCGAAGGCACTTAATCGGTTGTTTGTATAGAAGTTTCAAACCCTTGTTACAGCGAAAATGTCTGCAGTTTAGAGATATTTAAATGAAGGCAGTGCAACAGACACTTTTATTTTGTGCAAATTGGACATTTCGCGCAGTGGAAAGGACAGAGCTGCATTCGACACTATGAATATGATGCGCCACCTGAAAAACAAACACTGTCCAATATTCAGAGTTCACTGCGGCAGAAAAACACACTGAGTCAGCCGACACTGAAAGATACTTTGAAAAATAAAGAGAAATTGCCTGAGGACAGCCAAAAGGCCAAAAAGATCACAGATAGCTGAATTTATCATGCTGGATAACCAGCCGCTTTCTGTGGTTGCAAACGTTGGATTTCGCTGTCTCCCGGAACACCTGGAGCCACGGTATGAGTTGCATTCTCGTCTAAGCCTGTCGCGATAAGCAATAAGTCAATTAATTGCACGGTAAGAAAAAATGAGGGCGATAAGTTTTCCGTCCGCGATAATTTTAATTATTTTTTTTTTCTTTCTATCTTTCTTTACCATAGACTGTGTATGACAGCAGGTTTCACTATGGAGCATCTTGACTGAACGCTCTCATTTCTTGCGAAGTGATCTCTCTAGTTAAGTGTCATACTTAACGGCAGCATGTTGCAGCACGGGACCGTGGTGAAGCACCTGTGCGAGCCGCCATGACGCATTTGTTTTACAGGGCTGCTAACTCTTACACATCGGCCGTGAGACTCGCACATTTGAGTGGCTTCTCATGCTCTCGCGCTAAACCTCCGATTCTCACAATGAATCATGGAAATAAGTTGAATGGAGAAAAATAGCTGCGAGCACTTTCTCATTTATTGTATCGCTGCTCCCCACATGTAGGCAGAA
>JBAMHW010000003.1:19665758-19690875 GCA_037177495.1 Rhadinocentrus ornatus
CGGAGAGAACCCACGCATACACGGGGAGAACATGCAAACTCCACACAGAAAGGCCACCAACCCCCACATTCGAACCTACCCCAGCCGAGGCTCGAACCAGTGACCTTCTTGCTGTGAGGCTGCGGTGCTAACCACCACACCACCGTGCAGCCACTTGCTTGTCTATTGAGCTGAATGTTATGAAACTTGATAGAATTGTTGTGTTTAATTTTGGTGCAGATCTGGATCACTTTCCTTACTATTTAAAATTGCAAATACAGGGCATTTGCTTCAGTGAAGGAAGTAGAAAAAATATTCAAATTCTTTGTACTAGAATTTAATAATGTCATAAATGTTAAAATGGGCTAAACACATTTACTAAATTCATGTATTAATTGATGTACTTGTTCATTGGGTGTTCTGGGCCTTAACATGAGGCATCCTCATCAAGGTCAGCCAAGGATGATCAAGGCCTGACACATGTTTGGACACCTTCTTTCACCCAGAGTCATCAGATTTCTTAGGTTCCTCAAACAAGTTTTTGATGGCTTGATTAGATTTATATGTACAAACCCAAAGTATCTGTATTTTAGCAACCTTTTTTTTTATGTCACTTTCCTCTTCTCCACATTTAATGGACATTTACTGACTTTTTTATTACAAATAATACTTTTTAAATATATTTATAATGTTAATATATGAGTAAAAATATCTTTGAGACATTGTAATGCATAATTGTATTGCTTCCATGTGGGAAATATTTCAGTTCTAAATGAAAGACTTAAACTTGTAACACAATACTTTAAGTCCAGAGAAAAAATCCAGGTGGCGACACCTAAAACACTTTGGTAACCCACCGATCTATATTTTCCTAACAAAAGTGTCCCAACAATCCAGTTTATTAAAATTTTTTGGCTCTGTCCAAAATTGTTTCTCTAATGTATTCCCGCTTCACTTTCACAGGTTCTTTCTTAAAACTCATGTATGCATGTAGAGAATAACTCTAACCCTAACCCTAAAGCCCAGCTTCAGTCACTGGAGCCTGCAGGAACTCCCACATAGTGTTTAAAAGATTGTATAGCCAAAAAGAATGTATTATAAGCACCTAAAAAAATAAAATGAAAAGAATCACCTAAATAAATAAATAAAAACCATATCAAATATATTTTTAGCTATTATTATCAAATATTGAAGAGGACTGGATGAGACCTCATCAGGCTAAGATGATTTATTTTTTAACTAACAACTACAATCATTAACAGTATAGCTCATGTGCTACTTATAGCCCCAGTGTGTGAGAATTACTCCCATCTAGTGGTGTGCTAATATATTACAAGCAACCAAGTAGCGCTCTACTGGAGCCTCACCATTTAAGAGCGTCATTTTGACTACGGAAGCCGCAGAGATTCATAAATGTGAAGTTCGAGTGTCCCGTCAGGTGATGAGGAACAGAATGAAACATAATTATTTTTTTATGCCAATAAGTTACAAGCGTGCCCTCCATGTGTTTAGTACCAAGCTACTGCTAATAGCTAATGTTATCGAATGAAATCGTTTTTTGTGACTTGCAGACTCAGAGATCCTCTGATGAAGGGAGAGAAAGAGGGAGTAAAAGCAGGGCAGTGGACTGTCGGCGCTGCAAAAGGAAGATCCCGTGCTGTGACATTACTCTGTGTTTAATAACATGTATTTCAGCTGATTTATCCAGGGAGGTGGGCGACGTATTGATAGAAAATAATTATTATCTGAGAGACATTTTTGCATTAGAATGCTGCGGTTCTGGTGATTAAATCACGCTGAGAAACCGGTATTACTTTGGTCTATTTTGTCTGACTAGAAGGAGGACAACTACCCCCATCCCGTTGACAAATCAGCTGAAATAAAATAAGGAACCCTAACAAAAGCTCTCGGAAAATACGTCTGAAAGAAGTGAACAGTTGCTTGCTGGTATGACTTCTGTGAAGACTAACAACAACTGAAAACTGTTCCAACGTGGCTTTTCTACTGTAGGCTAACTAACAAATGAGCCGTTTTTGCCGTTTTATTTAGCAAGTAAATGATCCGAATTAAACGGGAGGCTAAAGTAGTTGCTGGACCATCCTGCCCTGTTTCTAACATAACGCCAAAATAAACTTCACTGTTAGATTGCATTAACTCACCTATCCAGCAGAAAGCTGCAACCTCCGCATTAGCTTTAAAGTCCCTCTCCTCATCAGCTGCCTCCATCTGGTAAATGCTCCACTGATATACACTCTTATTTTCTCCTGGATTTTTTTTTTTTTTTTTCTTGGCTATTTTTTCCCTCCGTCTTGCGGGCAAACAGCATAGATGTTCCTCCATTTCAATGTAAGCTGGAAAGCTGAATGATCCACGGTCGTCTTGGCTTGTTTACACCACCCCCGTGCCCTCCCCCTTCCCCCGAAACAGCAGGGACTCGCAGGTAAAATGCACAAGGCTAACAAGTTTGTCCCCTTTAGACTACTGTATTCAAAGGTGGCGATGCAACATGGCAGCCTCCGGGTGGGTGCGCCGCCACCTATGTATTTATAAACATCTAATTCTAAGCTACAAGAACGCTTTCATGTGGATGGGACTGTGATTAGACTTTGGTAAAATACGTATTTATAAAAGCAATTCTTGATTTTTGCTAACAAAAAAACAAATAAGCTACACTCTGTACCTTTAAGAAGAACATTAAGAAGCCAGCATGTATTTAATGGCTGTGCAGTCCATGGCCGTCTACTGTGCTGCCTCCTCTTATCTCTTTATAAAAACATACGTTATCATTATCTCCTCCATTGTAGTCATGTTTTCTATTTCTTTTTTAAAGTGATGTCAGAAGAGAAATCTGAATTGCAATGCCGTCTAGTGAATAGACACTAATGTACCTAGAGTGACTGTGACAGTTTAGAAGAAAAAAAAAAAGTTAAGAGTTTGCTTTCAAACCAAAATTAAAATTCCCCATGTGGCTTTAAACTAGATAGATTGGCATTATATAAGAATTTTTGGTTAATTTTCTTGGGATGAGTAAGGGTTAATTTTGGTCCATTTTGGTTGTGGACTCTGACCTGGTATATAAAAAGGGGATATTTATCCCATGATGGACTGGCAACATGCCCAGGGTGTACCTAGAGCTCAGCATCCCACCACCCTGGACAGTATAAAGTGGGAAGATGAATTGAACCAAATTGAGTAAACAAAAGCACTCATCACCAAGTTTGTTTTCTCACTATAAGGATGCTTAATCAAGCTTGGCATCTTTTAAAAATGTCAGCCTCAAACTTGATAGGCATTAAAAGCATTCAAATTAAACTGAAAATGGCTTTTCGTTAGTAGATATGACATTAATTTCTCTGCTGTAAGTCACTGACTGGGGCTTATTGTACGTTACAGTGATGTCTCCAACCCTGTGGCCTTTCAATGGTCACGCCACTGACCCCCATCACGTTACAGCAGCTGTGAGGAATTCACAGTCTGGGTAAAAGGGGCAAAAAACACAGGGTAGGGTGGGCTTGGGGGGAGGCAGGAAAGGAGGAATCTGCGTTCAGTGTGTGTGTGTGGGGGGGGGGGGATTACAAAAACAAAGCAAGAGCTTAAAAAAAATCTTACCACTGAAGGAAAACAACAGGGCCAGAAAAAGTTAGTGTGAGAGGAGAGAAAGAAAGAGAAGAAAAATGAAGAAGAAAATGTGGCAGAATAGTAGCATTGGTTGGCTGAGGACCCAAGCCCCACCCTCTTTCTCCCTCCCGTCCTCGCTCCATCTCCAGCCCTAACACAACAGAATCCCCCACAAGCCCAGCCACATCAGGAATGGCTGGCTACATTATAGCTGCCATTATCGTCTCTCAAGTCATAACAGCCCGAGAACACCCACCTCGACTGCTGCTCCGCCAAGAGGGGGAGGGGCGAGGTTGCAAGAATGAGGGAGAGTGTGGAGGTAGCGGGGGAGAAGAAGGAGCAGGAGATAGTTAGAGATACAGAGCAGTGGAAAAGGCAGAATGAGAAGACAGCAGCAGTGAGGGAAGTCGAGGGTGGGGGAGAATGAAGGGAACAAAATACTTTCAGATGGGTGTTTACATAGAAAACTGCAAAGTTCAAAGATGTGTACTGAATTTTATTTAGGCTTTTTACCTTGTGCAAATACTGTCCAAGTAATAGATTATCCTGGAAACACACACGAGCACCCACATTCCCATCTGAGATTAAAGGAGAAATGAGGTTAAGAGGAAAGGGGATGTCATTACATGCCACTTTTTATATTGGCTGAGGAGGGAGAAGGGGGGAAGTGTGTGAGCCCCAGTTTAGAGTTACACCCAAGAGAAGAGGAGTGTAGAAGTAGAGCGGAGCAGGGCCGAATCAGACCTTTTGTCTGACATGACCAGTGACCTGTGGAAATGTCTGTCCTCTCTCTGGAGACTTCTTCAGAAGGAGGAGGATCAGCAATTTATGGGAATGTCACAAGTGGCCAAACTGGGCAAGCCAAAACAATGTTTCTCTTTGTATCGCAAACACAAACTACAACCTGAGAGCTGAATCTAGCCGGACAAATACACACTAAAGGCCAGTTATGAAAAAGTCATGCAGCAGTGTGCATTAATGCCATTAGTGTTACATATCCTGTTAAAAAATGGCTTAGATAAAACATATTTGGAAAAGCTATTTCCTTCTCCCAGATGTTCTGTGTTATTCTGTGAGCTATAATAATTCCAGACATAGCAGTAGAGTAGTGAATGAATTCAGTTACTGAGTGATATGATACACTTACTGCAACAGGCGTTAACAGCACAACTATCACCATTGACACAGTGAAGATAACTCTGCTCTAAACTCAACGGGACATAACATATCAGCTTAGTACCCACACTCACACATTCATATAGAGCCTGTGGGTGTGCCTGATACAGACATCTGTCATCAATTTCAGTCTACCCAGTGACAGCAATATGTAAAAAAAAATCTTCCTAATTATCTATGTTGTCTACCAATTCACCACTGGTTCCACAAGTTTTAACAGGAAAGAAATCGGTCTGTGTTGACAAGAAAATAGCCAGCCAACAGTCAAAAGTAAAGCATACTCTGATTTTGATCTTATTGTTTATAGTTTACGTCATAATAGAATCTATGTCTTCAGCAAAACCATGTAAGCAAACATCAACACTATAGCAACACAAGGTTCCGTCTTTTAACGTTTTAACTAATTTGTCAACCTGTCTCTGTTTCTCTTTCGCACATACCAAACGTAAGAAGCTCAGCAAAGTGGCTCAGCACCAATCAGGGAAAGCTCAGTGTTACATCAGTATGTGTTACGCATAAAAACACAGTTGTATCAGCTAAAGCATTAGTTACAATTACTATTCTTTTAATTAATCTCTAATAAACACTGTGCTCTGTTTGCTGTCAGTTGGTTTGTATGTTACAGCTGCAGTCATATACTGTTTTTGTCTGACATTTTCTCTTGCATGTAGGGTGCATTAGACACAACAGTGACTCATGTACGATCTAGTGGTACAAAGCGGTGTTATAGTAAAGTGCCATCCATTTACAAAGGATATGAGTTGTATATCTCAGATGGATAGTCTTTTTTAAATTCTTTTATAAGTATTGCTTTTTCAGTTTTGCTGATAACCGTAGCTGAATTGTTGATGCTTGAAAAAAAAATTTCTACAATTACCGCCACTGACAGAAGACCAAGTCTGCTGTTGTAGTTAGTTTCCTGCTGGCTGAAGCTTAACAATCTAGTTGCTCAGTTACTAATAAGTTAATAAGTAAGAATTTTATGAATAACAAACCATATTTAATTTATTGGTGGAAAGCTGTGTTGTTTTGGTTATTAAGCAGGTAAGATGTAGTAGACATTTATTGGGCCACACCAAAGTAGGGCTGGTAAAAATATCCAGGAATTGAGGTAAGCTCGGCTAACATAAAATCCCACATACACCCCAACTACAAATGGTGAGAGGAAAGAGTGCAGAAATAAAGTTATTTTTAAAATATTTTATAAATATTACTATTTGCCTTAATCCTATATGCATGCCCTGTTTTGTCCCTGTTTTTTATTTTTTATTTTTTGTTTTTTCTTCTTCTTGTGTATGATGATGTAGAGTATTATGTCTTCTCTTTCTGTGTAATGTGGCTGTGGTCGTGGTGTTGTTGGGTGTAGAAGAAGACTGGAAATCCTGTCCACATCTTCAGCTCCTTGCTCACTGACCAGCTCGCTATGTGCCGCAGAAGACTGAACTTGTTTGGTCAGCTGTTTGATTTATGGCCTCAGGGTTTTTAATATGCTGCTGCCCTATCCCTCTCAAGCCCTGCACCACAAAATTACACCAGGGAGAATTTCTTACAAAATACTGTCTGAGAATAGCACAATACCATAACACCTGTGTCTGTTCTGTGTATAAAATCATCTATCTGTTGATGCTTTAGAACTTTAGGGTGTCAAACTCCAGTCCTCAAGGGCTGCTATGCTGCAGGTTTTTGTTGTTTCCCTGCTCCAACACACTTGATTTAAATCAAATGGATCCAACAGGTTCTTCTCAGCTTTTTCACAGTGACCTGATCATTTTAATCATGTGTATTGGAGCAGGGAAACAACAAAAACCTGCTGCATAGTGGCCTTTGAGTACCAGAGTTTGATGCCATAAAGTTATAAAGCATGAATCAGAGTTTGACATGTGCTTTAGAATGTAAATCATATTTTCAAGCAGGTCGTCATACGTGCACTTCACTAGATCATGCAATAAATCTTACATTTTGCAAAATGCAATGTTCACTTTTTTGTTTGTTTTACTATCCAACTACCAAAATGAAGATAGAAATCTTAAGGCATTTGCTATATGAAAGCATCATATCTAGGAGACAGAATCGCTTCGTTTGTAAACGTTTTTCTGTTTACATTTTCTATGTTAGCTATGTACCCTACAAATTGGTGACACAACAAACAATAGTGTGTACATGGAGCTACAACAGTAGTACTTTCATACTTAAGAGTTTAACTCACTCCCAGGAGAAACACTAGGCTTTTTTTTTTCTTTTTTTCCCTCTTAATTCCAGTTTGTTATTGAACAGGTGGGCTGGAATATTATGCTATTTTAACCGGAGATCCACCACTTTATTAGAAACATACAGACACACATATTAAAATTAAAGACTGCATATACACTTCTCATATAAACCTTCCACTGGGCTTACACTACATAAACTGGTTCACTACAGTATCTTTGTAGTCTTGGTGGCCAACGAATCATCATGCTACCCCCCGTCAAGACTGACAGGTGTAACAGTGACGTGTGTGTGTTTGTGTATATATCAGGCTGTCAGGGGGTCCCCCTTCTTGGTATTTATTAGTTTTGGACAGCTGAGGTGCTTGGCAAATCTCTATTTAGCACTTCCGGCTAATTATCACACATACACATCCAAAGCCTGCGCTGAATATGTACAATCAGCCCAGGACCGCCCACATAATTTAGCCACTTGCTAACTTTCGTACCAAATCCCCCTTGGTGGCTTGTGGGCTTAAATAGGTCCCTGCTGCCCTTTTAACACTTGTGCTACCACATTACTGGCCTGGCAACCTGTAACACTGAAACCATAGAGCTTTCATCTGCAGCACACAGAAGCTGTCCCAGTTTAGGTCTGAACACTTGACACATAAACTGACGCAATGTGATATTTTGTTCCAGCATGCACAGCAGTAATGCACCGTGCAAGAGTCAGATTTATAATGTTGTCCAATCTCAATGTAGATATAAAAACAAGATGAAGGAAAATTAAAGGACTAAAGGTAAATGTATACAACTATGTTTGAATGATATACAGAAATTACAGTCTTACTAGGTTTGATTACTTTTGTAAACCGATAAAACCTCATAGTCTCAGCTATTACCACTTGCACTGATGAGTTTGAATGTAATGAGCAGGTGTTTGTTCACAAGATCTCTCCACTAGAATTACCTTATACATAGAATCCTGCTGAAAGATAGCCCCTCAAAATGAGCTTCACACAAAAGGCTGCTTTGTCTAGCCTTCATTTTTCTCTACTTGTATTGCTAGCATCCCTCAACTTTTGTCCTTTAACATTTGACGCAAACCTCAGATTTTTGTCATTTTTGAGACTTCATTAAGAAAATAAGTTGGAAGTCTGTGTGTGAGCAGTGTTCGAGGTGCACATGTGTTTGGAGAAGTAATATTGGTTACAAAAACTACAAACTAGTTTCTATAATTTAATACAAGTTTAATAATGACATAAGTTTTATAATATAGACCATTATAAAACAAATAAAATTGTCTATATAAACTGAAATAGATGCAAAGAGGTTTACTTAGTTGTTTGTGATCATGTTTACTCACCCAACAGCAGAATTCTATTACTTCAGAGCAAAGGTTTTATGGTTAGAATATTTACTGTTGTTTTTGTATTAATATTTAAAACTCTGTATAATTACAGTGTCAAAAATATGTTTAAAGAAAATAGTTTTCTCAGCTTTAAATGTCTGGATGCTTCAGCTTTTGGTCAAATTGTGAATAACAGATGTTTCATTTCATGTTTCATTTCATGTTTTTTTTTTTTTTTTAAATTAAATGTTTAAATAAAAACATAATTTCATGTTGATTTAATTTAATTTCAATTTAATTTTTTAATAAAAGAAAAACTTTTTTAATGTCTATCATCATTTAGTAGCCTCTCATCCTGTCTGAAATACTTACACATTATTTAGTTAAATTGTGCTGTAGCTGATTTTCTTTTTTAATAATATTCCTATTTTTTAAAGCCTATTGTAAGGTAAAATGTTGCAGTCAAATCTTTTCAAGAAGCCAGGTATATCTCATGACTTCTAATGCCTAATAGCATTTTACGCCCAACCTTTCCTATCTTTACATAAGTGACAGGTTTACCACGTTGAATTAAAACTGTTTAAAATAAGTATGACTCAAGCTTTACAGAGTTTATTTAGTCCTCAAACTGTTTTTCTTGGGTTTTGGCTTGGTCTGTTATTAACAGCCTACACACTTTTTTTTCCTCTCTCCAGCCACAATTGTTTGTGTGTATTTGGTTTTTCTTTCTGATGGCGTTTAGCTTTGTTTGGTTGAGCTGGATTTGTTTGTTTTTTTACCCTGTCTTTCTCTGTGTCTCTCCAGGTCCAGGCTGTAAGGGGAGCAGTAGGTCCCGGAGTTCTAATGCCAGTGGACATGCAGCCACACCAGGGGCTGTATTATTATGAGACCTCACCCAGCCACCCCTCTAGAGGGTAAGACAGCAGTTAGCTAGATTTTTGATATTCAATGACAAATAATTTCAAGCAACCACAGTTTAAAACTAAATTTTTTAACTTTACAAATAATACAGAAATTTTATTTAACATACAGTATGTACTCCACATAGCATGTACACATGTTGCTTTGTTTTTTTAGACAACTTATGTGTATGCATACACAATCTGTTCTTAACAAATAAATCCACCTGACTCATTTTTCACAAGGTGTTTTTCTTGATTTGCTGATCACATCTTTACATCATCTGCCTCCACAGCTCAGAGTTCCCTAATAAGACGTTAGCACACTTAAAATTAAGACATGGAACATTTTTTTCAAAATTAATGGTGCAAATGTCTGTTTAGGATAATTATTCAGGTCCTCCACTCTGTACTCCTTTTTTTTTTTTTCTTTGGTATGATCCTAAAAGCTTAGCATACCTTTCCTTTGGAAGTTTCTTCATTTTTTCTAAGCAGAAACATTCAAACTAAACCAGATTGAATTTGGACCATTAGTGCACAGACATGTTTCAACCTCTTCAGAAATGTTCTAGACTTGAAGGATTTAGGTCTAGACTTTGGCTCTCATTGGGGCTTTCAGTTTTGCCGAAGCCATTTTTTCAGTTGTTTTATATGTTTTGGGTTTTTGTCTTGTAATGTTATATTTAACTGAAAAAGGATTTTCAGTCAGAATTCCTCTATTTGTTTCAGGATCCATCTTCCATTATGTTACTATGAAAGAAAACATTCGTGCAGAATGATGCTGCCATCAGCACGTGTGACTGCAGGGATGACATTAATAAAATGTTGCTTATGTGTTGTCTGGAATTGTGATTCATAAGTTGAAGTTTAGGTGTTTTTGGTGAACTCTTAGGTGCTTGTTATGTGATTTATAGTGGGAAATTGTTTCCATTTGAGCAATTTACCACAAAAGTCTAATTGGGGCAAAGAAGGACTATTTATTGTCAATTATAAGTTTAGTTACCTTTCTGCTAAAATCTTTAATCTGTGATAAATCTGAGTTAGCAGCTAGATTGATGAAGCCTGTTGATGCTTCCAAACTTTTTCCCAATTTCTATTGATAAGATACTGCTGTGCTCCTGGCCAATTTAAATACTTTTACATAACATTTATCTCATCCTTACTCAGAGATGTACCTTGAGCCAGTCTTGTTTCATAGTTCTCTTGATGTCAGGATTTTCCTTCCACATCCCATCATCTATGAAATGCTACATAGACAGATCTGGGCTGTTCCTTCTGATATGCAGTAAATTATGTCAGGTACATGTGGACTAAAGGAAAGCTGTGAAAGCATTTGAAAGACTAGTGATAGAAGTGGTTTGGGGCAGAACTCTGAGTCAGGGTCTCACACTCTAATAATCTATTGTATGTCATGAAAATGTTAAAGCATCAAAAAATGTTGTTTTTTCTATTAAAACTCCCCCAAAAAACACAAAGCGTGACACATTTTAATTTGTTTATGCTCTGAAGATGTGTAAATACGTTAAATTTATAAATATACAGATTTTTTTCCTTCTGCTAAGAGAGGTATAAATTATCTCATCACAGCTAACCAAAATATATTTTCTTTAATTTTGGTTTGCATCTCTGATCTTACAAGTGGTCACAAATCTTGCATTTCTTTTTTTTTTTCTTTCTTTTTTTTAAATTGACCAACAACAGGAAACACAACTTTTCTTCTTCAGAAGTCAGAAAATCATTCAGAGGCCCTAAAACTGTTCCTATTTTAATCACAGATATTCAGAAGATGCAGAAGTCCAGGTCTACATGCAATTGTTGTGGACACAGTGCTAGCTTAGCCTGTCACTCCTCCCCTGTGCTCCATTTCTCCCTCCCTCCCTTTCTCATGCCACCCAGGTTGCGGGTGGACTCGGCCTCTCTCTGACAGCTGCTAATTACAGGCTGACCAGGCCCCGCTGCGCTCCGCATGACTGCCTCACGTCCCACTCAGGTTACCCAGAGTGAGGGAGAGGCAGGGAGAGTTGGAGAGAAAGGTGGCTGTGCAGGACAGAGGCACAGGAAAGGCGCGGGGGGGGGGGGCTGAAAAGTACAACAGGAGGGGGTGAATGGTAGAAGAGAGGAGCAGAAAAGAGAGGAGGGTGGTGAATTTTGGGGGGGCACAGTGGATTAGAGAGGACAGATTAAGCTCCTGTGTGGAATAAACGCTGTGGTGAAAGAATTAAAGAACTGAAAGGGGCGACTTAGGAGAAAGTGGAAGATGACCCTCCAGAAGATGAGCAAGAGGGACAGAGAGAAGGAGGAAAGATTTTAAGCTCAGAAGGATCGTCAGAGCATCCATTGAAAGTCATACGAGAACCGGAAAGTTCCAAGCTTAGTTTTATTTATTTTATTTTTTTTAACCCCCTTCAGAAGGGGAAAAACCCAGATGGGTGAATCACCACAGTTTATAGCAAGATAAGAATATGCCATCTAGTGGTGGGAGAGAGGCATCACAGCAGCTAAGAGGAGAGAAAGATTTTTCTTACCCCACACTGACCTCAATAAGTTTTTTATTAATGCTTTACTTTAGGCCATTTACCTATAGTTAAGCTTATCCTCACAGTAAAAAACAAAAAAAAAGAAAAAAAAAAAAAAACAAGGAACACAGAATATTTTTAGATTTATTTATTTATTAATTCCTGATTTGTAATCCTTAATTGTTTATTTGGGTGACATATGGACTTCGGTACTCAGTTACAGTTGCTTTCTGTGATCCTTTCTGCCTCAGTGACTTGCAACCTATGTTTGCAACACAATTGCTCTCGTTACAATTTCACTTACATTAGAAAAAAGAATGCACAGATTTAATAATTTCTTCTTCAGGCAGCCATTTTCCACATTCCCTTGAGCCTTTCTCTTATAACTTTTAACATCCATATTTTTCTGGAATTTGTAGCCTCGTCCCATCAGACCAGTCACCCTACAGTAATGTGTCTTCGCTGCGAGCCCCGCTCCTTGACGGCTCTCCCCAGGACTGCCATGCTATGTATAATCCCATGACTCCCAGCATGACTCATGGATCGGGACCAGGGCAGGGGAATGGCCACTGCTTGGATCAATATATGAGGCCTCCTCAGGCCCCTCCACCACACAGTCTGATGGGACACAGAGGAATGCTGCCCACAGATGGTGAGTCAGAGTATCTTTTACATCTCCTTAATCTCACAGCTGCTATTGATTAGGAATTAAAATACCTGAGAGACTGAAACTAAAACTTCACAGAAAAAAATTATCAGAAGTTATCGGTTGGTGGGCTTTACTACTGACATGTGTGTCCTTCTAAGCTGAAGAAATGCAGGCCATGTATTGTTCTTCCACATCTTGTAACAGAAAAACAAGAAAGTTTTGGTCACATCTTAAACCTCAAATCACACCACTGCTGTTGAATCATCCTCGAGATCTTTAACTCTTTCCTCCACAACCAGTTGGTATAGTTTAAGAAGCATGTGATTTTAGATCATTGTCTTACTGGTGCTTTTTTCAGTCATCAGTTATTATAACTCAACAGAGTTTACTATTTTAAAGAATTAAATAGAATTGAATATGGATCTCTGCAGTTGTGTGATTCAGAGTTTCTCGCTGTAATGTACTACAGGTGGCAATGGCACCCCCTACTGTAACCAGAACAACATGATGCCATCACATCACAACTTCTGCCAGGTTCAGCCTGGCTCTGATCAGATTGGGTCAGGTGATGGTAAGAAAACGTGCAGTTTGAAATTAACTTAATTAAGTAACAAAAACAACATGCATCATAAAATGACCCCTCTCTTTCTCATTGTCCTTGTCTCCTTTAGGTTCGAGATTCTCAACACCTCGCTCTATGCTGAAGTTGAGTAAAAAGAGAGCTCTGTCCATCTCACCTCTGTCTGATGCCAGTGTAGACCTGCAGACGGTCATCCGGACTTCACCCAACTCCCTGGTGGCCTTTGTCAACTCTCGCTGCAATCCCAACGGTGCCAGCTCTTATGGTCATCTCTCTGTGAGCGCCATGAGGTATTGTGTTTCTTTCTTTTGTATCATTCAGGATTAAATGTTCAGAAGGAAATATCCATTTCTGTAGCCTTCATCAGTGCAAGAATATTAAAAGAATGATAGCCTATTGTTAATTTGTTCCATTCAGTAACCACATTAAACATCTATGGGAGTCATTTAGTGCAGACAGAGCTAAAAATATTAAAGGTGCAGTGTGTAAGAATTACTGACATGTGAATGAATTAATGAATTTATTGTCATTGCACAACAAATATATCAACAATTATTGGCAATGAAATTCTTGAATCCCAGGCTCACCTAACAATGATAAAAATGAATATAAACCACAATAAAAATAGTCGAACATAAAAAAAAAGAATACTGCAAATAAGTTATACAGTAAAATAAATGATAAGCAATAGGAAGATGGTATTATTTAAAGGTGGCGTTGCTGCTGACAGCATTTAGAAGTCTTTTGGCCTGCGGTATAAAGCTGTCCCTGAGCCTGCTGGTATAGGCTTGAATACTGCAAAACCCTCGGCCAGTTTGTGACTGGGGTCCTTAATGACTTTGGTGGCCTTCCTCCTACACCGCTGGGTGTAGAGGTCCTCCGTGGATGGCAGGACCATCCCAGCGATGTGCTGAGCAGTTTTCACCACCCTCTGTAGAGCCTTGCGGTGGAGGGCGGTGATGCAGCCAGTCAGGATACTCTCAATGGTGCACCTATTAAAGTTGCAGAGTATCCTTGACTCCATGTTAAGCCTCTGTAGCCTGCGGAGGAAGAAAAGCCTCTGTCTGGCTGAGTATGTAATAAGTTCAGGTGATGAGTCCAGGTGAGGTCCTCACTGATGTGGACCCCAAGGAACCTGAAGCTGTTGACTCTTTCCACCGTGTTCCTCCCTCTGCTTCCTCCTGAAGTCCACAATCAGTTCCTTAGTTTTGTTGACATTAAGATGGAGATTGTTGTCCTATTTTTATCTAGTGGTAAAGATGGGCATACAAATAATCTCAAATGCCAACCACAGTTGTAAATGGACGTGGCTGTCAGTGGCCAAAATTCTGCCAAACATAAACATGTTGTCATCTGTGAGTGGATCCAGTGGCTTGGTGTGCAGTGATGACTGCATGACAGGTAACTACTTCAACATTATGTACATGTGTACTGTCTTCTTAATGCCTTAAAAGGCACACCAAATTGTGCTCTAGCACCCATCAAAGAAAGCCAGTACTGCGGTTTTAAAACTTTCACACATTGTGTTGTTTGTTCATTTAGAGACTCCGTAGTACAAGGAGGCACAAATATGGCAGCTGCCATTTATGTATATGTATAAATGATTCATTGTAAGAGAAAATAAACATAACTGTGAAACAAAGTTTTTAATGATACATTATTTTTTTCACATAAAGGCAATTCATTTGCAGCTTACCACAGACACCAGCCAGCATTCCAAGTGCAATGTGTCAGAAATTTCAGTACACAGTAGGTCATTGGAAGACACAACAAATAATACATTCAACAATAAAACAATAAATACTGATACATGCTAAGACACCTGTTAGATCAGCTAAAATAAAGCAATGACAGAATAAATGTAATTTTAAAATGACTACTGTCAGAGTTAAGAAGTGTGACAGCTGAAGGAATAAAAGATTTTGAATATCTATTGGTTTTCCTTTAAAGCAAACAGACCAGGAAGTTCCTGGTTTACAATAAATTAGTTAACAAAAACTACATTTAAAGTAAAAGTAAAAATGACCCTGCAGCATCCTCATGCTCAGCCTCTTATTTCAATCTTTCTGAAAATTAGCCAGTAATTTTATAAATTCAACATAAACATTTCACTACTGTGTGTAGTTTTTTCTTAAATTGTTTTATTCTTCCCTTTCTCTGCAGTCCATCACTGGGCTATTCCAGCAATATCAATTGTCAGTCCAGACAACAAGGGTCAATGTATGGAGGAAATGGGGGAACACCTTTGGTTGGCCACACACCAGGTCCCTGCCAAGCTTCACGCTTACCACCCCACAATCCTCGTCTCCACGCACCACCCAAGCATGGACATGTAAGATGACTCAAACTCGCATAACAACACAGAGTAAATTCATCATCTGTGAAACTTCTGTCTCTGGCAGATGGGATAACAAAAGATTGAAGGAGGGAGGCAAAAAACTTAAGGGAACATGTATGATTACACTCATTTCATGTGTGGCATTAAGGCACAACAACAGACAATAAATCTATTATTTGCGTATTGTTGAGCAGCTGAAGACAGAACCAGGACTGGGAGGTGTGATGGAAGGCATTAATGTGAAGAGCCTGGAGGAGAGGTCAGAGGGAGATGTAGCCAGTCCATCCTCTACTGGCACACAGGTACAGTGACTTCTCTTTAGTAATGGTCACATTTACTACTGTCAAATACACATGAAGGAATGTAAAAGCATTGTTTGTGTCATACTGTATGTCAAAGAGAAACGGATTGCACATCTTACTCGTGATCATGCCGCACATTACTGTCTGTGTTTATGAAACTCTAGCTGGTGAGTAACTTACATCATATCACCTGCGGATTACATTTAAAATGTAACATTAGGTAACCATGGTATTAAGATGAATGTACTGAACAAACTTGGGCTAACTGAATTTCTTTTCTGCAAATGTCTTAACAGGACCCTTTGCTGGGCCTCCTGGATGGTAGAGATGACTTGGACAAGGAGGATGGAAAGCCTGAAGCTGAGGCCATCTATGAAACCAACTGTCACTGGGAGAGTTGCAACAAGGAATTTGACACACAAGACCAGCTAGTTCATGTAAGACATTTTTAAACCAGGGTTTAACTACCAGTTGGAGTGAAAATCAGAGACTGCCAGCAGGTGTTTCAAGCCAAGAGTAAGAGAAACCCTATATAAACTGACTGATGCAAGAGAGAAAAAAATAGCACAAACAATTCAGCAAAATGTAGGCTTTTGCAAATCTAAGGTATACATACAAACTATGCATGGACAAATTACGGGGGGCAGTTTTCTAAAACCCCAAATTGCATAAAACTTGACACTGTATTTTTCTTTTTTCTTTTTTTTACATATTGTACAAGGATTTATAAATTTCATATTTTATTCTCAGATACATCAAATGTTGAAAGTGAGACAAAAAACTGAATGAAATTTCAGCAAACATGAAGGAACCATAATTAAAATGCTAAATTAGCATAAAGTAGTGGAAATTAAATGAAAATATATTCTAGATGTACAAGTGATGTCTGGTATTTATCTGTGTATTATTTAGCACATCAACAATGAACACATCCACGGAGAGAAGAAGGAGTTTGTGTGTCACTGGCAGGACTGCTCTCGAGAACAGAGACCTTTCAAAGCTCAGTATATGCTGGTTGTTCACATGCGCAGACACACAGGAGAGAAGCCACACAAGTGCACTGTGAGTGGAAATTTGTCTGTTTTTTTTTTCTTCTTCTGAATGTATCACAACAAAGTCAGCTGTTAAATATATTGAAGTCCTTACTCTTGAGCCTAAAAGGAAGAAACAAGAAAAGTTTCATCTTGATAGACTTTATTTCAGTATCCATACTTGGGGGGGAGAAAAAAACAACAAAAAAAACAACAACATTGTAGCTTCACTGGCAGGTGGCAGGTCAGGCTGAGCTCAGCAAGAAGCTGTCCATCGATCTGATACTATCATACCTTGCTAATTAATTTGTCTAAGCAGTACTTCACAACCTAATTTCCCATTCAGACTTTGTTTTAGCTTGATAATAAGAAGAAAGCACTTTCAGGGAACATCTTGCGTTAATCATTAATGCGAGTGCTTTTGACATAGCATAATGCACTGAAGCTGAAACATTGTAAAATCTAATGTTTTCATGGGGCAGCGTGGTAGAGCGGTCATCTTGTAGCCTAAGGGTTGCCAGTTCGATCCCTGGCCAAGTCGAGTTCATGTTGCGGTCTCCTTGGGCAACACACCGAACCCCTAATTGCTCACGCCTTGTATGGCAGCTTCTGCCATCAGTGTGTGAATGTGATGCCTACTTTAAAGTGCTTTGGATAAAAGCGCTATATAAGTATTTTTATATTTATAATCTTTTGGACAGCAGGTCTTTTAATCAAAGGGTAAGCGTAATGGCAATTCTGTTGTTGTCTTTACTGTAGCTCAGCTGCTGTAAAATTATTACCCTTCTTTTTTGTTGTAGTTTGAAGGCTGTAATAAGGCCTACTCTCGCCTGGAGAATTTGAAGACCCACTTGCGCTCCCATACTGGGGAAAAACCATATGTGTGTGAACACGAAGGCTGCAACAAAGCCTTCTCCAATGCTTCGGACCGGGCTAAGCATCAGAACCGAACTCATTCCAATGAGGTACTGTAGTATAAATAAAGAATGAGGTTGGAAATACTGTTACTGCTGAATCCATTAGCTGTCTTTATAGTGAGACTTTTTCTTTCCAATAGTGTTGTTAATCAGTTATTTACATAATTGTATTACATAGGTTAATATAAATTAACATACAGTTCTTAAAGTTGATAAAGGAGAATTTACGTTGAAAGTATTTGTAAATGCAGAATGGGTCATGTGCAGTGGCTTTGCAAAACTCTGGACACCTTTTGTCAGAATTTCTGCTATTATGAATATGAGAAAGGAATCACCTGAAAGCACAATAAGATGTGGGAAGATTTATTTTTCTTATATTTTACTTGCAAGATTAGTGTATATTTTTTTTCTGCAGTTTTTTAAGGGAAAATAAAAATTAAACAAAAATTTGACACCCCTGGAAACATGAGCTGTCAAAACCTTTTGTCTCACAACTTAACCAAACTTTTTTTTATTCTATGACTGGTTCATTATAATCTTTTTCAAATAATGTGACTCCTCAAACCTTGTTGCAAAGTTCAACAACCATGGGCTTCTTTAAACAGTGATCTTGCAGAAGTTAAGTTTTAGCTGTTAATAAGATTTAAAAGGAAGTGAGTTGGATTGAGGCTGCATGGTTACCACAGCAGAACAGTTCCTTGTTCAAATCTGGGATGGGGTCTTTCTGTGTGAAGTTTGCATGACTCACCCATTCCAGTCGAGGTTCCCTCCAGGTACTCCAGCTTCATCCGACAGCCTAAAAGCATATGTTTTTGTTTCATTGGTGCCTCTTTTTTGTAAAT
Source organism: Rhadinocentrus ornatus (assembly GCA_037177495.1). Lineage (NCBI taxonomy): Eukaryota > Metazoa > Chordata > Actinopteri > Atheriniformes > Melanotaeniidae > Rhadinocentrus > Rhadinocentrus ornatus. The sequence goes on from JBAMHW010000003.1 coordinate 19,684,146, forward strand.
AATGTGACTCCTCAAACCTTGTTGCAAAGTTCAGCTCTTCGTAAAGAAGAGTACACCATGGACAGGTTACATTTAGCAGTGACCTGTTCAGCTTTAGCTTAAGATGTTTTTCCTTTTGTTGGTTATGTTGAAACTGTAAAACCTAAAAATAAAAATATTTAAATAACTGAAGACATTTGTCATCTTAAACAAAGGGGCTCAAAATTCTTCATGCCACTTGATTACATTTGAATGATAATGATCAATGATCAAGTTTTCCATTCAAAAGGTGATATTAGATGTAGAACTGACATGTATTCAGATTCAGATTCAGATTCAACTTTATTGTCATTGCGCATGTCACAGGTACAAGGCAGCGAAATACATGTAGGATCTCAGCATAAAATTATATTTGTGCACTAACAGTTCTTTTGCTTTTTTACAGAAACCTTATGTTTGTAAGATTCCTGGTTGCACTAAGCGATACACAGATCCAAGCTCTCTGCGTAAACACGTTAAAACGGTACATGGCCCTGAAGCCCATATCACAAAGAAACACCGCGGAGACACAGGCCCCCGACCCCCTGGATCAGCTATGATTCCTGGAGGCCCAAACTCAGAACTGCTGCAGGAGAAAGAAGAGACACGCAGAGAAGACTGCAAGCTGTTGGCCCCTGAGACTTCTTTGGTGAGTGTGAAAGTTAATTGAAAGCAATTTAGCTTGAACAAAACAAAAAAAAAAAAAACACTCAAATTTAAATCATATTATAGAATTGTCTTAGATGAATTATAACTCTTTTTATTTTTATTTTTCAGAAGTCTCAGCCAAGCCCCAGTGGCCAGTCGTCTTGCAGCAGTGAACGTTCTCCACTGGGGAGCACAAACAATAATGACAGCGGTGTGGAAATGAACCTAAATGCAGCGGGAAGCTTGGAGGATCTCACAGCATTGGAAGATGGAGGTGCAGGAGGAGGAGGGGAACCAGGGCCAATGGGGATGTCAGCACAGGCTCTGAAGAGGCTGGAGAATCTGAAGATTGATAAACTGAAGCAAATTCGCAGACCCACCCCTCCTGGTCGCTGTGCCAACAACAAACTTCCCGCCATTCCTGGTACATATTGTGATAAAACAGTATTAAAAAAATAACTATGGATTTTTAAATTGATAAAAAAAATAATATTTTCTTTGATGTTCCTTTGCAGGTCCAGGGGAGAACATGGGAATGTGTGCACCCTCCCCACTTCTGTCAAATCGGCGTGTTATGGAGCTGTCCAACCATGAGCTTGGAGGGGGATCGATTGCCTGCTCCACTAACGATAGAAGAGGAAGTGGCACAAGCAGCCTAAGCTCTGCCTACACTGTAAGCCGTCGTTCCTCTATGGTGTCTCCTTACCTGTCAAGCCGTCGCTCTAGTGAGGTCTCACAAATGGGAGGAACAGCAGGAGGAGGATGTCATCTTTTGAGCTTGGAACAAACTGGAGGAGACCCCCTCTCACCTGAGACCAGTCGGAGAGGACCTCCATGTCCTGGAGCAGGAGGTTTACCAGGTCTTCCTAATTTAACACCTGCTCAGCAGTATAGTCTAAAGGCCAAATATGCTGCAGCCACTGGAGGACCACCACCTACTCCTTTGCCTAATATGGAGCAGCCAGGTACTCCTGGCAGAAGAGCAGGTGTTTTGAATGAGTACCAGGGGCAACCCTTGCCTCCTTTCCTTCAGCAAGGTGGTCCTCGTAGGCACAGTGCTAACACAGAATATGGCACAGGTGTAATCTACCCTCACCAGGCTCCAGGTAACAACACCAGGCGAGCCAGTGATCCAGTTCGTTCAGCAGCTGATCCACAAGGTCTTCCCAAACGATTCAATAGCCTTAATAATGTAGCCATAATGGGCCGCAGGAATGCACTCCGTGGCTCTGACACCAGTCTTGCCCGCCACATGTACTCCCCTCGACCTCCTAGTATTACAGAGAATGTCATGATGGAAGCTATGGGTATGGAGCATCATCTCACCCCTGTCGATGCCAGGAATCGTGCCATTATGATAACCCCTGGAGAGAGAAACTTCATGAGCTACCAGCAACAGAATCAGACTCTTGGAGATGGAGGCCCTGTTTCAAACCAACTGTCCCCAAGCCATGACTCTCTGAGCTGTCCAGACCCAGTTTACATGCAGCAGCACTATCCAGGCCAAGGAGCAGAAGGCACTTCTAGGGCTGGTGGAAATCCGATGGGGCAGGGAAGGCCTACTCAGCCAGAGGGCATGTCAAATGCACTTATTCAACAGGCTGAGTACAGTATGAGCACCTGCCAGCTCAGTCCTTCAGGCCCCCACTACCCTAATATAGGCCACGGTGGCGACACTGGAGGCCCCTGGAACGACACCAACAACCAAGTCCAAACTTCCAACCATGCTCTTCAGAACCAGAGAGTAATGCAGTTTTCAGATCCGAGTCTGCAGCCTCAGCAGACACAGGCCCACTTCAACGATCAAACAGCTCTTTACAACAGTTCTGATGGAACTCACAAGCTTATTATCAAGCCCGAGCAGCAGTTTCACCCTGGGATGGGTGGTGGAAATGCCTGTCAAAGTGCTAAGCTCCATCAGCAACGGATGCTTCTGCAGCAGACACGGGGTTACCCACAACAAACGGGCCAGGTAATGATGAGGAACTCCAACAATCCTAGTTGTAATTTTCAAGGGCAAAACTCTTTCCCCAGTGAAGGTGGGTTGAGCTTAGGCTGCACTGGCTCTGCTCTGTCTGATGGCCAGAGATCAGAAACCCCAATGATGCAGGTGAAGGAGATGATGGTGAGGAATTATGTGCAGTCCCAGCAAGCACTCATGTGGGAACAGCAACAAGAACAGCAGCAGCAAAGTGGAGTTAAACCGCCTCCTCTTTCTGACAACATGGATCTTGGTGCTCAGACAGCAGCGATGCAACATAGCCCACAAAACCAGAACCATTATTCCAGCCAGACGTATCCATCCTATCCCAACCAGAATCTAGTCATGAGTCCCAGTGCCCACAGCCAAGCACCCAGCTCAGTGACACCTAAAAACCAACAACTGACAGCTCTCCAAGGTTCATGCTATAATCAGGAGGTGGTGGTCCCCAGGCCCCCTCAGGGACGGAAACCTCTCAGTCGCCAGAACAGCTTGTCACAGGTTGGAGGAGGCTACCTTGGCAGCCCACCTCACCTCAGCCCTGTCCACTCTACTTCCAGCCCTAGACGAGGGGTTCGTCTTCCTCCAGTACAGCATCCACAGCACCCTCAAAATGAAATGTTCTCTCCCTCCAACAACAACAACATGTACTACTCTGGACAGATCAACATGGGCATAGAGAAGCACATGGATGCCCAGAATGGGCCTTGCCTTAACCAACAGCACAGTATGGGTTCTAATCTAGATCCAACAGGTGGTGCGAAGTCTGCCCCCATGGCTCCATATCCAGAGTCTGGCCCCATTTCAAATGCCTTAGAAAACCTTGACTTGGACAATGCTCGTATAGACTTTACTTCCATTATCGATGATGCTGATTCTTCCTCATTTAGTCCAGTCAACAACCCTCTTCAGGGTCAGCCTGAAACAACTTCTCAGGCCTCATCCCGCCTCACTACTCCACAAACTTCTGTCAGCCTTGCTACTGGTTCTGGCCTGTCAAACATGGCTGTGGGTGACATGACATCCATGCTTACCTCACTGGCTGGGGAGAATAAGTACCTTAACACTTTATCTTAAAGTACTCTTGAGCAGCTAAACATAATTCCGACTAACAATCATTGACTATGGCCTTGCCTAGGGTCTAAAAACTCACTGTTCTGTTACTTAGAGGGGTTTCTCCTTGTATTTGCAATAAAGAGACAGAAAACCTTTGAATGGAACATTTCACAAATCAATCAACATTATGTACTTTTTTCTACATAAGACCCAAATGCCTTTATGCATAAAGCCCAACCTGCCAGGATCCTAAACTACCAAGGGATATGTTGCTTACTGTAGACCCATGTAAAAGGAATTACTATGTTTTGGTTGAAAGTTGAGACCAAGATACTCTACGGTCTCCTCAAAGGTTTAAAAAATGAAAAACCTTAAAACCAAAGGTAATGGATCACCCCTCCCTCATTTCTGAATTTCACCCCTGCTGCTTTGGTACTTTTTTTCCCCCTTGTGCCTTAGTGTGAGACACAAAACTATTTGCCTTTTATGTAATGACAATGCTGAACTTTTTTGCTGAACAGGTGTTCCTTTTACAAAGGGCTTTGTCAACAGAGGAGCAGAGAAGTATACTTGTAAATATGTTTTATATATATATATATACAGAATGTAGTGTACATGACAATGAGACTTTGGACAGTTATCCGCTGTCTTTTGATAGTCAGCTTGAATTCTGAAGCCTGCTGTTCAAGGGCTGAGATGTTAGTTCAAATGGTTGTTTGAAGAAATGAGAAAGGTATGCTTTTAGCGATCGAAAAAAATATTTTCCTAAGCGGCTAAATATTTTTCTGTATTGCTCGGGATTTCCTCTTTTTCAGGATCAACGCCATCTGTACAAATGGCCTATCAGTATTTCTACATATAAATAAATGCAGAGCAATCACAGACATTGTATACTAACACTTGTGCCTACACTCACACACACACTCAGGACTTGTTTTGAATCGTTGGTGTTCACATTACATGTATTTTGTACTTGCCTTTCCAGACAGAGAGTTTGCACTCCACATGTTTACTAAAAGTGTTCCTAAAGCAACTTATTTTTTCAGTTGTGTTTATAAGGAATGTGCCTACCCCTTCTATGGTGCATAAAATGAGCAAAGCTCAAGTATAACATGTATCACCATTCAACCCAAACTGACCCATACATGACTCTGCCGAGGATGGTTAACGAAGCTATTGAATGAAATCTAACTCAGCTGGTATGTACCTGTTGACATGCAATAGTTTCCTACATTTTTGAAAGTGAGGTACATTCATAGTGCAGTGCTTCTGCACTGACTCTAATCCCAAAGAGGAGTTATACGGAAAATTCTGTATAACTAATTCAGGAGAGGGGATCAAGAAGCGTGAATTTGATCAGTGACTACCACTGTAGTAAAATATGTTTTGTTTTAGGTACAGAGAGGTACTTTGTACAACTATTGAGCTGTATCCCAGGAAGTAAGCTGCAGCTCTTTGTAGAAGAACTAATTATATACTGTGGCTTTGCACTGACTTCAGCACTATGTGGAAATATCTCTGTCTCTTACAACTATTCATGCAAACCTAATTTTGATAACAATAAATAATTTATACAGTAATATTTTATACAGATTACTAAAGAAAACATCTGAGCATGCCTGCGCTCAGTGGGGTCACGTTAAAATTTTTCCTTAAGCATTTCATGGGACTCATCAGCATAACATAATATGATCACTTCAGTGTTTGCCAAGCATCAGCACAAATAAACATTTCTTCATTTCTGAACATGTGCACAACCTACCAAAGACATCTTAAAGTGACTGAGGAACAGATGCACAACTAGAGTATTATAACTCAACACTAACACTAGCAATAAGTACATGAATATTGACTGTTAGTGCTGTTATTTAGAATGTATGAGATGTTTTGTACAAATTCTTTTATATTAATGAACTTTATGGATGTTTCAATCTGTGTGTGTATGTTTTGTAACTGTCATCCTTCATTCTGACTTTTTTGCTGGCAAAAGAATATCACCTTTAGCTACATAAAAAGCTATAGTAGCGATAACTAAAATAGATCAAAGTGAAGTGTTATATTTTGTGTACAATTTTCTACATTTTTATACATATGTGCTATATTTTACCATTTTATGAATAAACATGCAGTTTGAAATGGATTCAGAATGTTTGTCACATTTTTCTTAGCCACTTAGATTATCATAATTTGACAAAACCTTTGTGTGGTTCTATGCAAGCTAATGTAATAAGCTGAAGCGGCATATTTTAGCCTGCTGTGATATTTTTGTAATTATTTGATAAAGATTTAAAAATCCTAACATGTTTCCTTAAAAATATAAGTGCATAGTGTCTGCTCTTGCTGGAGGACTGTTTCTATGCTTGATGGCCTAATGCAGTAACTCCTTTCATCCCATAGAGTGCAGTACAGCCTGTGAACATGCACGCATAGATCTCAGTTTGACTCACTACAGATGTATCTCTCGAAGTATTACATAAATGTTACATACTTTATCTGCATAGACATTTCTGGCAGTTAAACTGCATCAATTTTACACAATTTCTCCATGAGATTATTTAAAAGCCAATCCGAATGACCAAGAATAAAGCATGTGTCCCAATTCAAGAATCTATCTTTCTCTTTTTATCTTTTTTCTTTTTTTTTTTTTGTCTCTTAGACTAATTGGAACCCCTTGATCTGAATATAAATTAGACCTCACAGCAGCCTGTTACGGGCTATAGATGCCAAGATTAAGTAGATGAAGATTAAAAGTGGCTGTTCTTGGTGACATCAGTGCCTGGACGACTTTCTGTGGTCAGTGGGGACTGGCACTGTGGCCTGCTGAATGCTGTAAGAAAGAAAAACTACACAAACCTGGCTTGTAAAATATTATCAACAACAGTCTGTGATTTAAATCACTTCATATAAAAGCTGATGGAGTAACTGAGCTTAGAAATGGGAGTATATGGACCTTTAATAAACATCTGTAAAAGTGGCTCCCAATCATTTTGGCTTTAAAATGATGTCATATATATATATATGTGTATA
>JBAMHW010000003.1:19694349-19713163 GCA_037177495.1 Rhadinocentrus ornatus
CCCCCCCCCCCCCCCCCCCCCCCTCCCCCCCCCCCCCCCCCCCCCCCCCCCCCCCCCCCCCCCCCTCCCTCTTTTCTCCCCCCCCCACACTCCCAGGACCTCAAAAGCACCTCTGCACCTCTGTGACCCCCATCGGTAGCTAAGTTTATTGCCCCTGCCTGATCCAACTCCTCTCCTCCCTCTCCTCCAACCATGCCACCACAAAGGGTCGGGATGACCCCTATGTCCCTCTCTTTCTTCGTCCCTCTGCTCCCTCCCCACCTTTAGGATGCTTTCTCTTCTAAAATCTATTAAGGAAACAAACCCCCAGTCATGATTTGGCGAATGAGTAAAGGGTCATGTATTCTGTTTTTCACCATAAGCTGATGGTGAAAGTGAATAAGCTGATAAGGGAAATTTGACGTTAAACTCAAACATTAATCCAAAATAACTATTTTTAACCAACTGGTATTAATTCAGTCTTTATGCCTTTAAAAAAAAAACTAAAAACGGGATAAGTTATTTTCTTATCAGCTATGATCCTGTGTGATTGTTCAAACTATGCTCAGTAAACTGTGTGACCGTTAGGAATAACGTTTTAAGTGACAGGCAGCCCGTTTTGTGCGTCTCTGTCTTTAACCTACTTATCTGTGTCTCAGTGTCAGATCCCTGTTTGTTTACTCCCCGTAGACTCTTTAGCGGCACCCATTATGCACCGTGAAAAGCTACCCTGGCTTGCTCTCATTTGGCAGAGTTAAAGGTGGGGGGGGGGGACTATAAAGCCAAGGTGGGGGTCCTGTACGCTGCGTTAGAGATTTACTTCGGATGTTTTTTTCAGTTGCAAAACAGATTACAACCCAGGTTGCAACACAAAGGACTGTCAATGCACCACTTCCTACAGTCATCCAGGGGTGAATGGAGCACAGGACGGGGTCCACTCCAGGGCACTCGAGCGCAGGTGCGACATACATAACAGTGAAGCCATAAAACATAAAGGGGAGAAGGGGAGTAGAGGGGGTGCGCACATACCTGTTCTCATTAACCTGCGGTTAGTATAACCTCTTCGTGAAAATGTTGCCAGAAGAGCTGGTTAACGGCTTCATTTCACCTTGTCAACGAGCAGGCTAAATTTATGAGCCAGAGACCTCTGTAAGTGAGGAGTTAACTTTTCTGATCAGTTATAGTATAAAAAGCTCACAATCAGATACGTCGTGAAATGGAATCTTCCAAACATTCATGTAATGACTAGCAAGGCAATTAATCAAAGTTATTAGTCTGAAGCGTTTAATAATAACAAGTAGTCTATTAATTATGTATCTGATCAACATGATACGTTTTAAACGTGTATTCTCTCTGTATTGAAGTTGACTCTCGGGATTCCCTCTCTGGAGTAGCGAATTTGGATTAATTGTCAAAGATGGCCAATAAAGGGGTTTTACGGTCAGGTCTCAGTGGCATTATACTTCGAGGAAGGTGTGTGTTCACTGTGCCAAGGCTGACCTCAGGGCCAGCCTCTGCTGCTGACATCACCCTCCTCGCGTCTCGTCGCCTCTGCCTGGAGTCCCATCAAGTTCCGAGTCTCCCGCTGTGACCGAAGGCGAAGCCTCAACACCATTCATTCTCAGGCAGACTCCCAGGAAACACACTCGTTTTGCTCCCTGGACAACTTTTTTGAAAACAGCTACAGCGGGACGATGACAGAAGAAAGCAGGGGGAAGCGTAGGAAACAAGCCAATCCAAGGAGAAATCGAGGTAAGAAACGTTGAGCGCTGGAAACTTTGAATAAGTTGGTAAATGATGGGGCAGCAGATGTTGCTGCACCAGAAGCCCTCATGCAAACCGCGCTGATTGTCTCTAGACTTAAAACAAAAACTAAACTAAACAAACAAAATACAAACTTTTAAATCACAGTATTTGCTACACCCAACATTTTTTCCAGACACAATTTTCCTTCGTGCATTCGGAGATTTTAGCAACATAAACTATAGATAAGCAGTTCGTTTTGGTCTAGTGGAGAACCACTGGCATCAGTCTACCTGAACTCATACCTGAACACAGCCGTGCAATGAAATGTGCAGGCAATTTAACATGATCCACAATCTACAGCTGCATGTCTTTTTATTTATTTATTTTTAGAACATCTCATGGGCTTTGTAAAAAATTTTTGATTTATCATTAAAATAATGAAGTTTTTTACTTTACACAGAAGTCGTTAACAATTTAGAAGAATCCTTTTTTTTTGTTTTGTTTTATTATTATTATTATTATTTTTTTTTTTACCATTTCTCTTTACTGAAAAATATTGTGGGTTTTTTTTTCAGCAAAACTTTGTCCATTGCACAGAAGCTTCAATACCTCTTTCTGTTTCATGCAGTTTCATTATGTCCTTCAAATAGATTATCTGGGATTAAAACTTTATAGGATTTTGCTCGTTCGTTTGTTGTATTCTTAGTCTTGGTGTGTAGAGTGATTTGGCATTTTGCCTATGCTGTAGTTTTTGCAAATTCAATACAATTTTTAAGTATACAGGATGCAAAGAAAAGCTTAAGTGTACAAGCCCAAGTTTTTTTTTGTTCTTTTCAGATCTCAAAAGAACAGGTTTACACAAAAATCCAAATGTAGGTGATACTGATAATAGAATCTCACAGAATCTCATGTAAGATATCTACTTTTTTTCTTTAAATCCACAAGGTTTAAAAAGTTATTCAAAGTACACTGACAAATTTATCCCTCTACTGCACACTGAATAGATTTGATATTTATTTTCTCACATTACTAACAATCAGCTTATCAAGAATTTGAGGTATCTTGAGTTGATCTTCAGGCTTTAGATGATGTCAGTCATTGCTTTCTGTGAATATACTTCCTTCAACAGATCTAAGAGGAACTTCTAGACAACATGATGAATTTAGAAACTTTGTTGAGACTTTGTTCTGCATGCATCAGACAGTGTCTTGTTAATGTGTTTCTCTGAACTCACAAACAAGTAAGAATAAACACACCTGCAGACTGTTGCCCATTTACAGTAACATAATATTTGTTCTTGTTGCCCTCTAATGAGGACTGAAAATATATGTGTGAATCAAACTTTACTCCCCCAACCCCGAACTCTAAAATTATCCACAACATTCAATAATGAATGTTTCTGTAACCCCAAATTTAACTTCCAGCCCGTTTCTGATTGTCTCAGATCTTAATATAATCTTAAAACCTTAGAATAATCTTGTTACAAATATTGCAACTGATTGTAAAGTGTATGCATGACAAATGACAGTGGTCTTCTGTGAAGAAAAAAGCTATTACTGTAGATGTAAATGAAGCCCCCCAAAAACCCAGAAAATAACCAGAGCTGAGTTGGTCAGTATGTTTTCTGGCCTCTTGCAAAAAAAAAAGACAAATTCCAGAGCTTTCTGAAGTTTAACATTTACAAAGTTCTGCTACAAACCACACAATTTATTTATTTTACCTCTAAACTGACATGCAGCTATTTTCTGTAAGGAGTCGGTTTTCGTGTTCATTAGTTGGCTGTGAGTGTTTCCGCATTTTATGCAGAAAGGTGTGAAGCTGGGCAGTGTCACCATGGTGAGATCCTCTCTGACTGCTTAGCGTTAACTGGTTCTCTTAAATGCACTGTTAAAGACACGCACACTCTCACCTTTGCCTGTCTTATAGCAGTTTGTCGACTGCCTGCGCTCTATTTCACAAATCAACAGCGTCACAGTGCTGTGAAACCTAATCAGCTAAACGGCACATTAACTGACAAGAACCTGTCACTTATCAGACTACCCACAAAAACAATTCAGTTCCTTTAATTTCTGCAACAGCTTCGCACAAGAGATAAGCACCACCTCCAGTCAATTTCTAGTAAAAATGTTTCCAAAAGTTAAAAGGTTAGGGTGGTATTTGGAGAACTTAATAAATTTCAAACATGGATACAGAAAAAAAAAAGGGAACTAATGCGGCTGATATCACACTATTGTAAAGAATACATTGCTTAATACAGTCATTTTGTATCTATTTAGCATCCCTTAATGAATTATCGGTAAATATTTCTGTTAGTTGTGCGTTTATAGGGAGCATATGTCACACATGCATCGATGCATGTAAAGAGTCTGTGTAAGTGGGTGCATTATGTGTGTGCATCTGCATGTAAGCGTCGAAATGCGTGTCTTAAAGCTGCGTGCAGGAATTGGAATGTGAGTAGGGAGTTAAAGGTCCTTGATAAAACCAAATGAATTTGGCAGGCCCAACTCATAAGACAGAGCTTTGGGGATCTTTTCCAAACCAGAAGAAAGAGGAAAAACATAGGCTGACTTTTCTTCTCACTCCAAGGCGCCTATTGATAATGTCTCTGTCTCCCTCAATAAAAACATCAATGTTCAGCAATATAAAGCAAAGTGAGGAAATTACAGCTCTTCATTTCTGGCAGATTGGAACCAGTGCTGGAATCATGAAAGGCAACGTACATCTAAAATGATAACCTCTATTAACTGGCTGAAAAAGGCATAGAGGTTAATTAATCTGCTAACAGTGCTTATAACTCTGTGGCTTTTATTCTATTTTTTTTATTTTTCACAAAATCTGTGATATTGCATTTCGCTTTTTGTATGATAGTCTTTATTAAACAGCCTTTTAACGCCCATTCTGTCTCTTCTGTTTTCAAAATAGGCACCTAATAATTCTGCAACTTTTCTTAGCAGAGGCAGCACAGTTTCAATTTCACTTTTAATTGTTTTTAACCCTTTAATTTATTCTAACGGTTTTGCGTCCAGGCTTTCCCCTTCCTCTAAAAGTCAGCATCAGCTTCACCAGAGTGACATCTTACAACTGAACAGCCTTGTCAAACTTTTGAATCTGATGTGAAACTGAGTCTGATGTTCACTACCACAAACATATTTGTTCTTGTTGTCTTGTACTTTCTGATTTGTTATTTGTTGAAAAACCTTATTCTGTTGTTGAGTTGCTTCGCCTTCTTAAGAACTTTCTCTGTTTCCCTCGCTCCCTTTTTCGTTTTCCTCTTTTTTCAAGTGCCAATTTATTTAAACTCCTTTCCCCTTTTCTTCTTTCTCCTTCATTGATTTCCAAACCCCTGTCTTTGTATGCAGCTGGGGCCCAGCTGTGTGTCTGTGACTGTGTATGTGCGTGCATACGTGTGTGTGTCTGTGTGGGTTTTTCTGGCAAAGTGCTGCCACAGTGAGCATAGCACACTGTACACAAAGGACTCAAGCAACAAAAATAGGGGGGGGGGGGGGGGGGAGAGAGAGAGAGAGAGAGAGAGAACAAGAGGAAAACACTGTAAATTGAAACACCAATAATTTTGCACTGTACAGAGTGGGGCTGGACTTTTTGGGCCGATCCTGTTTTAATGGCAGATGTAGCTGTGCTTAGGGATGAGGGGTGGGGAAAACGAGACAGCAATGAAGAGCCTAGGCACCACAGTTTATTACCGGGATTCTTCAAGGGGCTCAGCTCAGACGTCAGAACCAGCGGGTGGGAGGGATAGAAGAAGAGAGGATGAATGAGGTGGAGAAATGATGGGGCTGACAGGGCTGGAGACAGCAAAATCAATTCCGAAGACAAGAAATGGAAGAGTTGAGGGGTAAATAAGGGCAGAGACAGAAGAGTCAAGATGGGTGACAGAGTGTGGGATAATCAAAGTGCTTCCTTGCTTGCTTCTCGATGTTCCACAGCTCCAGTCATCACATATTTCTCCCATCATTAATCTGTGTGTACCATTGCAGGAGTAATAGAAAAGTCTCTTGATTGGGTACCTCTTGAATATTCCATGTTTCTTTAATTATTGCACATTATATTTCAGTTCCCAAAGCACCTCCATTCCTAACTACATGTTCCCAAACATGGCTGCCACACTCCTTTCTGATGCAAAAATTGTTTCAGGAAAGCATCTTTTGATTTGCAGTTAAATGTATGAAAAAAATTTCTATTCACTGAGGTATGCTCACTAACATTAAAATTGGATTTAAACAATAGTAGACAAAGGACCTGTCCACTCTAGTTGCTAAGATCATTTACGACATCATAATGATAACCAGGAGGAGAATAGCGATTGCAAGACTTGCAAGCAGAAACTTGAATGCAATATGTAGACGAATCACACTTTTGAATTGGAAGATAACACTAGTAGACACAGAGCTTATGATGTGTGTGCACATTTGTGTATAAAGGTGTGTGGCTTTTCACACATTTAATCACTAACTGTATTTCCTGAAGCTTGTTAACCATACAGCATTTCTGTTCAGTCATAAGAGACACAATACCTGGTAGGCGGCAGGGACTTACAGTTTAGAAACTGTAAGATTTTATTCTGCAAATCGATCCTGTTTATTTTTGATATCTTTCCATTGCTGGGCTGTTTATATGCTCTTCATCATTGCTTTGGCAACTGTCCTCACTATTAAGTTTATTTGTGGGTCTTCCTTCGTTGCAGACACAAATGGAGTTGTGTGTTTGATATGTTGCACATGTTTGACAGCAGAAAGAGGCTAAAACTATCCAGATAGTCAGTCTCACTGCACACAATTTATAGAAATGTGCTGTTTTATCACACCTCAAATTAAATTTGGAAACCTTGCTTCAGCTGTCATGTATTACAAGGGCCAGATGGGTGGCAGAGAAAGGAGGAGTAGAAAAAGAGACAAGCAGAGAGCAGCCAGGCAGGCAGCAGTAAAAGACCCACAATCCTGGCTGAGAGTGTGTCAGCATTTGCCAATGAAGGGACTAGATAAAGCAAGGTAGCAGGTTGAATGACAAACAATTTGGTATGTGGTCTGTATCAGTTACAGTCAAGGCAGGAGAAGCAATATTTTGGCTCTGCCTTTATCACCTCTGACTGAAAAGAACATCACACCAGCATGCTTTTAAACGTACACATGTTTTGCAGCTGTTTCGTGTAATTTTTCTATTTTTGTCTTAATCTTGTGTCTTAAACTTCTTGTTTTATGTTTGTATGTTCCCTTACTCCCCATAGCATTACATGCAGTTTACTGAGAAACTAGTAGGTATAAATATAGGACTAACAATTAACTAAAATGTTTAGCTTTACCTTGCATGTACTTTTTGATGGCTGAAAACAAAGGGTTTGTGTAGCAAAATATTAATTACATTACACATTCTTGTTGGCAGTTAAAAGTAGAGATTTTTCTATTTTTTTTTCCTTTGGTACATGTAGTTTTATAATAAAAAAAAATGTTACAACAGTCAGCCAAAACTTAAAAGCAATCTGCCTAATAGTGTCTTAGTTCCCTTGTACCACCAAATTCAGCTCTGATCTGTCAGAGCATGGACACAGGATCATCTGGGGAGGTCTTACGGTCTCTATCACAGGGCTTTTGACTTGGTTGACCTTTGGGTCCAGTTAGTTGCTGGTTTGGACCTGTGTGAATCACTTGTTTTGGGATATCGTCATATGCTTAATCAGCCTTAATGGTTAAACTTAATGGTTTTGAGGCACTTTGGGATCAATGTCATGTTCCTAGAGTTGTTCTTTAGAAGGTTTTTACAGCATATGACCTGACTGAGGAAGCCCGTTGGCACTGAAAATGCCGTTGCCATTAAGTAGAGGCTAAGTTTCCCATCAGAACTTTGCATTGTAACACTGTGATTGACTTTTCTTTACTCCACTTATCACAGGTTCTTTAATGTTATTGCTAAATGGGAGAATCATGTAAAATCCATTAAATTACTGGTCATAAAGATAATAATCCAATTAGTGCTGCAACTTAGCAATTGTAATTTTCTTTAGGTAGTCTTGAACTATTTTTCCTAATTCATCAATTTATTAAGAAGGCTTTAGAAAGTTTGTGAATGGTAATGATATCTATGTTTTCAGTGGTGAGAGGTGCAATCTTATTTTTACTGTTCTGCAAAAGCAGCTAATTACACACACACACACACACACACACACACACACACAGCAATGACTCACCTATGTACTCTTTCAAAAAGTATTTCTTTTTTCTTGATCAGAACACAGCCGTGACACATTTCTATTTTTTGTGGGGTTTTTTTTTATTACCACTACCACTGGTTGCCCAGTACAACCTGGGATATTGCAGAGATAATCTTAACCACAAAGAGAGTATACAAAAAATATAAGTTAACAAATCTACCTGCCCACGACACGACTGCTTCTTTTTTTTTTTGCAAATAGCTGTTGTGCTGCTATTTCTGGCTGCCCAGGTAAGAAAAAAAAGTAAAACTAGGACTGACAACAAGTACGGCATAGGAGACGATTGCTAGTCTACTCATTTCTCCCTCTGTTTCTCTGTACCTGTGATCACCTGGTACCACCTTCATCTGACCTGCACATTACATTATCTAATCCCGCTCCTCCTCCGCCCACTGCTTACACACAAACACTTTCACAGAGCTAATGTACATGCACACAGTTACTCAGTAGGGAGTAAACACATTCCATCATGGAGAAAGGATGTTTCATAGATTTTCAGGCCACCTGTAATAGTCAAGGCTTTAGATGTCAACATCTCAATAAGTTAACCTCCTTTTTTTCTGTTTGGCTGGCAATTTTTCATTAAAAGACACTGATTATCTATATCATTCTGTTTGAGAGTGAGTGCATGCCTCATTTCAGCAGATGTTTCTCTTTTATGTGTCTATTTATCCATTCAGTGTCACAGACAAACACATGTCCAGATTATAACACATTTATAACATTATGACAATTAGACCAAAAATACAAGATTTTTCTTTTTTTTTTTTGTAAAATAAAAATGTCATTCCTGCACTTGTTTAATTATCTGATGTGAATATTGCAAAAAAAAAACCTGGTCAAACTCCCATTTTTTAGCAGTGAAAGAGCGTTGAAGGATCATGAGAATTCATCTTTAGCTCAGGTATGATAAAGAACAGGATTCATACATCGGAAGTATTTTTTGCTAAAAAGGAAGCAACGCAGTATACACTTGTCCACTCTGTCATTTATCACCATGTAACAATCTAGTAGATAGTCTTATCTGCTTTAAAGAAATTCTCATGGTACATGACAGGTTTGGGTATTGCAAAATTACTAAACTTTGGGAGGTTTTTAATTTGAAAGGTCAGTCACTAATAAATGAAAATGGAAAGGCAAGGTTAAAAAACTATTTGAAGTGTAGAATGTCTTTTTCCCTTGCGGCTGTGTAATTAACTTTGGTACCTCAGGGAAACAGTGTAGTTATGATTATACAGTGCACGTGTCCAGCTTTGCAGTGAGGATGGAAGGAGAAATAAGTCATAAGGCAGCCTGGCAGCATATCTGAGAGAGGTAACATTATCTAAATGATACAAGTAATAGGTAGGTGTGAATGTATCCGAGCCTCTTACTGGAACAGGGCACTAAAGACACAGATCTGGATGGTTTATGTCCTTGACTGCTTTCATTGTCACTTCTTATTTTTTGCTCACATCAACAGATTTTCAGCTTTTTCTGGCTATCATCCGTTATCCCTCTTTCTTCCCTCTTTGTCTTTGTTAGAGTAAAGCTATCTCTGTTTCACTATTCCATTTTCTTTCCTTCGTGTCTTTGTCATCTCTTTGATCCTTCCTTATCTCTGTCTTTGTGTATCTATTCTTCTACCTTTTCTCCTGTTAACTGATTTTCCACTTTTATCCATTATGTCTCTTCTATTCTTGTCTTTTTCCATCTATCAATCCTCTACTCCTCCCAGCCTGGACTCCCCCAGTCCTGTACGGTCGCCATTATGCTCCCCCTTTCTCCGTGAACGCCTCCCCTGTCCCACTGACACCACACGCTGCTCCCATCCCCCGAAAACCACTTCAAACAGCCAACGCCATCAAAGACCACAGTCAGTCAGCCAGGCAGTCAGCCAGCCAGCCAGTAAGGCAGCCAGTCAGCCAGCCTTCTGCTTTGACTTAAAATTACTATCGTCCCAGTCGCAAGGCTGCTTTCCTCTTCTGATACACATCAAAGATCCTCTTAAACTCCCCAAGTTTGCTTTTTAAACGTTTTTCTTGTTGAGTCTTTTTTTATGTACATTATTTCACCGGTTGAGGTTTTACACTCGCTCTTTCTTTCTCTCCTTTTCTTCTTGCCATCACTTTTTTCTCCAACATGAGCCAGGTCAGTAATGACATGCACACACTTTCTTGTGCAACTCTGCTGTCTTTGCATTTTTCTTCATGACTTTAATTAGTTTCTTTTTCAAGGCGTTGGTTTGGGCTTCACATGAACAGCACTCACACTCTCAGATGTGTATATGCTCCAAGCTGAAACTAATATATGGATGTGTGTAAATAATTTGCAGTATGATTCGTCTTCTAAATGAGAACTTCATAACCACAAAAAGACCAGTTTGATAATGTGTCTTCTTCTTCTTCTTTTTTTTTTATTTTTTTGCCTGCATGAATTTATGGGTGCATTCAAGGACAGAAAAAATGACAAAGGAAAGCAGTGGGACAGACAGGCAGGGACAGAGGGAGCGTAGACTGGGTGTGAAGGCATGTGAGGAACGTTTGAGAGAAAAACAAAGGAAATAAAAGTAGAGTGACACATCTTTTCTATGTTTCAAAGCCTTCGAGGTCACATGTGGTTACTTGAAATGTTTCAGTGTATCATCATTGCTCATTTTGGTGGATGTAATGTCTTTGTGAGCCAGAGGATGGCGCCACTTTTGTATGTTAACCAGGGAGGAACCGAATGCCTGAGCAAGAAGCAGTGTTTAATGAAGCAAAATGTATTATAACATTGTAAAGTGTTTGATCAAATTATACCATCTCTACTCTGGATTTGCTGTTGAATTTGTAGTGATGAATATCAAGGTGAGTGAGTCAGTTGAGGGAGTTTGTTGTGTTTCTGTGCATACAGGTGTAACGCCTTAATGTGGTTTTCTGTGAACTTTTATATCTTCGTGTTCCTCAAAAATCTTGTATACTTTGGCCTTTAATATAGTAAAATGGTCCTTTAAAGGACTCTACATCAATTAAAAACTCTTGTCATTTGTCAAAGTTTGATTTAGACAAGTGGGATACCAGACATATTTGTTTCACCCTCAAAACAGATCTGTTCTGAGTAATGCAGTCACAACTTGAATTGAAGCAACCAAATCCCACACTGCTCAGCTGTTAAGCTCAAAGGGAAGTTTTATTTAGAGTTTACCCCTATTAAAAAACTTCAGAACCTTTGTACGCTTTCAGAGAATGTTTTAATATTCAAAAGGAGCCACTATTGTGTGGTTTGTTGCACCAATGTACAAAATAAAGAGCCACATCAGAAAGCTGGAACAGTCCCTGAGCATTTTCATGTGTAAGAAAAGAGGGAAAACAAATTTGGAGGGGGGAGACAGGGGTATTTATAGAGTGGTGTGAGAGTCTCTGCAATGACAGGATCCTAATGAAGTAGGGTTTGGGTTTTGATTCACAATGCGGTGAGTGCGTGGGTCCCTCTGTGACCGTTACTGCATTCCAGCACCGATCCCTCGGTACACGGAAACCAGCGCGGGCCACAGGAGGAGGCGAAGGGCCAACTCGAAATAACGTGTTCCTCTAACCAAGCTAACCTTTCTCACAAACACTGGTTTTGCTTCCACTGCAGCAGATGCACACAGGACGCGGTGGCACTGACACTGTGCAAATGTAACCTTATACATATGTACATACACACAGTATGAACACAGTCGCTCAGTGAGTTTGTCACTAAAGGTTAGTCACTGACCATGTAGGTGAGTCAGATTGAGTAATTCAGCATGACAATAGCAGGAAAGTTCAGAATGATGCTGTCAGGTCGATGGAAAATGAATTCATTGTGAAAGTTCACTGTGCTGGTGCGATGAGAATGGTGATGATGGACGCCATCACACGCAGTTAGTCATTGTAATTAATAATAATAATAATAAATATTTACGTTATTAATCCCAAGTGGGAAATTAGGCTCTGCATTTAAGCCATCTCTCAATTATCTCTAGAGCAATGGGCTGCCATATTTCAGCACCTGGAGAGCAGTTTTGGGGTTAAGTCCTTGCTCTGGGGTCTTAAATTATACTTTAACTGATGGAACTAGTTGATAATATATGTTTAAGCATTTAGTTTTGCTATGTGTAATTATTTAATATTAAAACTATATTTTAAGATAATTTAAAGTAGTTTGGCTGTAAAATAAGATGTTAGATAAAACATGAGTTTATATTATTGTATTAGATGTTAACTATTCCACAAGTTCAAAAGTGGCACAATAGTTGAAAACCACATGGATTTGCTTTGAAGGTTAAGGCCAGTGTTAATTAAGGTAACGTTTCTTTTTAATTTAAATGTCATTGTGGTGGTCCACAGGACAGGTTAACATGCTGGCAAACATGCAGCAGCTGCATACAGGAAACCTCTAAAGGAAGGAGACTGACAACCACACAGGCTTTCTGCACACCTCTTCACTCACACCTTGTCTTATTTTTGCAAAGAGAAAACTGATTGCTGTATTTTTTAAGTCTGTTGGGTAAACAGCTAACTGACACATAGGTTTCTCACAGCTAGGTTGTGTTGCAGTACCTGATAAAATATAAAAAATAGTTAATAGTCATTTGCTTGTTTATTCTGTTTCGAGCCTTTGTATAATTAGATGCCTTAAAAAATGTTGAATATGAACCAGAGTTTCTGATGGCAGGAAAAATACTCATCTAATTTCATATTGTGGCATCACAGATTGGCAGCAGACATACTGTGATTTTCAACAGAAGCATCACTTTCACTGTTGCTAGATGACCAATCATCATCGTCAGGAGGCAAATATTCTCCGAGCTGGCTAATAGCTGAGAAAGTACTAAAATGAAAAAGCGTCTTCATATGTGTTTCCTCTGAAGGCTAATCCACTCTGTTTCCCCGACTATGAGTGCTCCCTCATCAGCTCCGTACGGTGTCTTTCAAATGCTATTTCCTCATAAACTTTGAATAGACCCGCTGAATATTCACATGTCTGCTACATAGCGGTGGAAAGTGGTAACAGGTTTAAGCGCTCTTTCTGAAAATTAGGCCGGGTGTTTGTCGCAATTTTTGCGACTTTCGTGTTTAGAGGGTTTAACCCTATGTGGTTGGTTTTGGGTTATCTGTGATCACCATCAGCTAAGAAATTTCAAGTTAAACCACATGTCCTCTATGTAAAAAAAAAAGATTACACTTTCTTGTTTTAATGATATGCTGAACTATAAGCTAATTGTCCTCTTCTTTCGAAACTGAAGTTTCTGCTCAAGTCATTGTTATGGCTGTGCTTAGCATCATTTAACATCATTATAGGCCACAAAAATATATATCATAGATGTCTACAGTTGACTCACCACAATCTTAGAAAACATATATAGGGTAGGAATGTACAAGATGGGGTGAGTGTCTCTCTTCTTTCTCCATCTGTTTCTTGTATTGTACCTCAGTGTTCTCACTTCAGTAGCACATATATGTATCTTTGTGGTATGGGCTACAAGGTATTTGAATCTTTCTCTCGTGTCTGCTCATTTTCACCACTTGTCTTTCTTTCTGTCTCTAAAATGCTGGCTGAGTTTTTATCTATTTATTTTTGAAGGTAAAGATAAACATACTAGCAGACAAATGACAGCTGCAGACAAGTTGTTTCTTTTGGAGGTAGATGAGCTTTCCTGCTGCATACAGACTTTACAGTAACAGCTTTGTTAGCTGCCTGCGTTGGTTTAACTACATGGTATTTGAGTTTCTTTGCCGTTGTTTTAATCTGTAATTCTTTTGAAGTCAGATTAGTGCAGGTTTCCACTAAGCATATGTGGTTCAGTGTTTGTTGCCGCGATGTGACATCTAGATAGTAAAAAACCGATCACTAGAGCTGATACCAATCAATTTTCAAATGCCTTAGCCCTTTCAGAGCAGTCAAGGCATGTGTACACAGCATCGGAGTATTACATTCAGTGTCACTGGGGGCAGTACTTTGATTTGCCAAGTATCCTCTAAATTACTCACATAGAAAAAATGAACCTAACACCAGCGCAGTCACACTAACAATGTAACTAGTTGACAAATCAACTTTGTGAGGATCAGTGAGGGGTTCGGTGGCTTTGAAGCTAATAAAATGCCAAAAAGAGTTCTAGTTTTATGTCACAAGGGCCATAATTGAAATGAATCAGTAGCATCTACACCAAACAAAGGCGAAATAGTTTCAGTATTGTGTCACAGTTTAAAGATCACTGCTTAATTCAAAGATCTGTGTTGCTGCTGTACGCCCTCGCATCTTTGCTGAGCCTTAATCAATATGAGGCAATTAGCTTGGTGTTTATTTCTTAAGCTGATTGTTTTTTACAATGTTCAAAGTCCAGATGTCAAACTGGCTGCGCATTCTGTGGTGGTGGTTTAAATACTCTGACGGGGTGGTGTCTACTAATGAGAAGGACATCTAAAGGCGGAGAGCTGTGACTTTGCTGCTGTGGCATTGAATGGGTTTCCACTTTTCTATCTCTGATTCCTTTAGCAATATTGTTGGAGCTTTGTGCACACACACACCAGCATACACACTTGCTGACTGATGTGTAATTTTTTTTTTTTTTTTTTTTTTTGAATTTGATCATATTATATTGTTTTGCCGCACCACATTTTGCCTACGGGTCATGTTTGTTTGTTTTTCTGCGTTTCTCTATACCCTAGCATGTGTCAGTGTGTATCTGTGTGTTGAGGGAATTTCCCCTCTGTAGTGTGTTTTTCACAGTTAGACATCACTTGGGAGATTTTTATTAGGGACAGTTTGATGTGACCTTTTCGGTCTGTTCATCTTTTTTCTTATTGAATTCCTCCATCCTTTTCCATTCTCTTATCAACCTCTTTCCTATCTGTTTTTTTCTATCTCTTGCTGTTTGTGCAGTTTTTGCTTTGCGCAGCATTCTTCATGCATTGGTCTCTACACCTCTATCACTCCCTAACTTTAACACACACCACAACGCTGTGTACCAAGCACATTGCAAGAATGCAGAATCACAAACTGCACTGCACATTGCATTTTAGCATCTCTTCCTCCACACTAATACAACCTTAGAGTCTCCATCACAGTGTCACACTTTCAGTCTCACAGATCCTCAGCAACAGCCAAATACAGATGTTTCTGTGTGTCTGTGTGTGTGTGCCTTACTACTAGTCAGCAAAGAAAGTTCTTTCTGCTGAACTTTGACTTGACTGTGCAACTTAGACTTTCATATCAATATATTTGTGGTTATTTTTACAGTCATTAGACAAGAATGTTTGCACTTCCTTTCATCTGCCACAGAAATGCTGTAAAAGTGCAGTAAAACATCACATTACAATAATTCTATTGGTTAACATGTAATTTAGATCATTTAATCATTTATTAGCATTCATAGTATCATCTGAACAGCCAGAAAGAAAATTTATATAAAGAGGTTTACTCACTAAGTGGAAAATTCAATGCTAAGTTTTGGTCAAACCCTTTTCTGTTGTCGAATACAGTTTTAATATTTTACAAACGAAAAAAAAAAGAATAAATGATCTGTTATTATGTAGGTAGGTATCATGCTAGATAAAACTAGCACATTGACATCAATGTGCTCTTTCTACTTTTGAGTGTTAATGCAGGTAAAACCAAACCAGAAAACGCCACTGTACCATTAATCAGAAGGCACCTTCAGTGTCAGTGAGTGTCTGCTTAGATGAAGGATATCAAGTGGGAGGTGTTTGTTCTTGGTTGTGGTTCTCCCTTGACTCATTTTGTGAATGTCATACCTCAGGTATGAATTGGAGAGCTGTCATGGTGTGAATATTCTTCTTGGTGACATGTTTGCTTTCTGAAATAACTTTTAAGAGGTGATCGAAGTACGGTCTGCAGATGAATATGGATCCACCGCTCCTCTGAGCTGCTTTCATAGGTATTGTTAAATGACATTATACTTCCTGCTCTTGCTTTGTGTTTAGCATGTGGATGTTGTTGACCTTCATGTGGTAGTTTACAGAATTTAAAGATACCATTGTGTTTCTTTTGGCACCGGTGAAACCAACAATGTTTTGCCAGCATGAAAAACTGTTTTAGATAATGTATTAAAATAAACAAATGTATAAAAATAGTGCCAAATAATAAAGGAAGTACTAGCACCTTCAACTAGATTTAGCATACATCTTTTATTCCTGCACAGCTTTTATTACAAAAATGTGACATAGCAGTAAGCTTTATGAATGTTCCTGTGTATTTAATTTGTTGAATCTTTTAGCACCTACATGTTGTATTGTATGACATGTATTAGTAGTACTGTAATCTTGCATATATACTACATGAATATGTCACATCACACTGACATACATGACATACAAATGTCTTATTTCTTCTAGGTGGCTAAAAAAATTTGTTGATGCTAAATAGTGATTTAATGTAAATATATAAAAACGTATAAAAACTTAAACTCCGGTCTATAGAATAGCTCTTTGGCTGATATTCTATTTTTAATTGAGGTCATTTTAATTGTTTGCACACAAAATGTGTTTAATGTCTGTTTGTTTTTTCAACACATAAACATTACAACTTTTCACATATCTTACACAAATTCTAATAAGAAATATCTTACACTTTGAAGTACTGCTTATTTTTACTTTGGGAGTTTTCTGTAACCAGAATGTATCAAATTAATATTTGCTTGGGAATTTGTTTATTCATGGTTTTGTCCCAAACAGGGAATATTAATCTATTAAATAGTATTGTTAATATTATATCTCTGTTATTCAAGCTTTGGTGTAACATTGTTTAATTGTAAAAATAAGCAGAGCTGGATTGGTTACATTGTGCGGTAAATTGGGCCTGGCCTTGTTTGTTGTCATTTAAAACCA
Organism: Rhadinocentrus ornatus; assembly: GCA_037177495.1. NCBI lineage: Eukaryota > Metazoa > Chordata > Actinopteri > Atheriniformes > Melanotaeniidae > Rhadinocentrus > Rhadinocentrus ornatus. Next base: position 19,711,132 of record JBAMHW010000003.1, read on the forward strand.
AAAGAAACAAACAAGGTAATTCCAAGGTAATTACTGTATGCCTACCATTTAGCCACATAATAACTGAGCCAGTACCAGATCACATGTGTGCATCGTAAAATAAACTGCAGCTTAGTGTGTTGCTGTACAGTAGATGCCCTCTGGTATATAAACACTGCAGAGTGAGACCAGCGCTGAAACTCTTTATGTTTTGTTTTGTTTTTTTTCTTTGTGGTTTTTATTTTAATGTTGTGTAATCTGTCTTCATGTGTCCCACGCATAATTGTCCATAAAGGTATTCAAGCATTATCCGCCTCTGACTTTGGGAAGTTGACTCAACTATGTAAATAATAAAAGAAACTACCATAGGTCATCAGATTATCAGGTTAGAGTCAAGAGGGATCAAACACCACCGCATTGTAAGAGAGTAAAATTTTGACTGGTGCTAAAAGAAAAAGACAGAAAGAAAACAGTAGACTTTTTTTGGCAGCCCGGCCAACCGTCACTCACTGTCAGGCAAGGAAAGCATCAGATAGATTAAAATAGTGCTGATATGTTTCATGTGAACACGCTGTTGTTGTCAAACTATCAGAAACAGTCCCAGAAGACAGAGTGATCGACAGTGTCAAGCATGATGCAGCATGGTTCGGTTATTACTCTCTGTATATGAGTCATGTTCTTCCCACGCACACTACAGTGCATGCACAGTAGAACCATACTGTTTTCCCTCTGCTGTATTAAAAACATTATACTTTCTTAAAACTCTTTCACATCGCACGAGTCCATCACTTTAAAGCCCCTCTATAACTTTACACACACTCTCTAATTGCAGGCAGTCCCAGAACTCTTTGGCTATTCAAAGACTTTGCTGTTTGGCTCAAACTAAGAAAAAAACCTACTTAAGGGATGCAATCACTATTCAAATAAATAAATCAGTAAACCAGATAATAAAATCCATTCCAGCTTTGTGCTCAGTAATGACATGGGAGAGAAAATTGGAGCCAGTTTGATGCTAATCTTGACCAGATTCTCCTCTTATTTTGTCCCAGTAGTATGTCCCATCATCCCAGCAATCTCCTGTGGGACTTATAGGTCGACTTTAGCTAAATCACATAACATCATAGGTTGGTATGCTACAGTAAAACACATTTAAAAAACAAACTGACCCCACAGAAGAACAATGTACGTATGCCACACGAAACATGCTTTGGTTGACTGATCTTCGGTGAATCAGAATTTGGCATGAGTGTACTTTATACAGGGGTTTTAAAAAGCTGAGGCAGAAAATATAGCTGATAAAAACAGATACACATGTACTAGTTAAATGAATAATTGTTAAGCGTTTGTGGGCCGCCCCCTCTGTAGCTCCGGGACTCCTGTTGCTGTCTCAGTATCAGACTGAGTCTGTTTGAGTGTTTCTGCCTTAATGATGAAAAGTTTATGATCAAACTTTCTATAATGTCGCCCTGTAGTTTTGTGTGACTGCCTATGAGCTGCAAAGTCAAAGGTGGAAATGTGGAAGAGCTAAAAGCAAAGTTCTCATCAATTAATGTATCTACCAGCCAGTAAGGGCTCAATTGGAGGGCCTCAAATAAAAAGAAACTCTCTCAATAGTGACTTACTGTTGTTTTGACATTTTAATGAATAATCTTTATGTTTTGTGAAATTTAATGAGCTGCGAAACCGTATTTTCTCTCTGATCTAATGAAAAGAGAAAAGAGGCACTCTTTTAAGGATGAGTAGAAAAATAAGAAGCAGCAATATCATATTTCTGTGTTATTTAAACTGCACGCTAATCAAAAAGCCTTGTTTCACGACAACATAGAAAATAAATATAGCTGACTGCATGTTGGCACAGCCTATGTCACCCACCCCTCCTCAATGGTTTGGCTTTCTCTGGGGACACATTTCAAAGAGTTTATTTGTGTTGTTAAACGGTCATTACTTGGTTGTGATTAGATATTGCCAATCACTGACAGAAAAGGGGGGGGGGGGGGGGGGGGGGGGGGGGGGGGGGGGGGGGGGGGGGGGGGGGGGGGGGGGGGGGGGGGGG
>JBAMHW010000003.1:19713263-19733604 GCA_037177495.1 Rhadinocentrus ornatus
TGGTGAAATGGTCCTTACTTGTTGGGGGGGAAAAGTTTCCAACAACTAAAAAAAAAAAGAAGACCCCCCCCCCCCCCCCCCCCCAAAAAAAAAAAAGCTTTGGAAATAAGATCCTACAGATGAAATCCCAGGCATGTGTTTGTGATTTTTTTCATTTATTGTTTTTGCCATGGGAAAAAGTAATGTGCCTTTTCAGTGTTGCTGCAGTCTGAGCACGGAGGGTAAGTTTTTAGTAAAGACAAGGTTACGTTTATTTCTCTCTGCTGCTGTGCGGGCTTGTTACGTTGTCATAATACACTTTACAAGAGATTTTACTCTTATGTGCTGATATTATTAATATATGCATTTTAAAAAAAAATTATTATTATTTTTGTGTTCATTTACAGATTTTTAGCTACAGAAAGACTAAATATAAAAAAATGCTAACCATGGGCAACATGTGGTATAATTACAGCGATTAAACACTAAGATTAAAACAAGGTTTATTTTATTGCTTAACATTTGATGATAATGTTCATTGGAGGTCTTCTTATTAAATTATGATTTTATTTTGATACATAAAAGTTTGTGTATCTTTTAGACTTGTAGTTAAAAAACAAGGGTTTACGCTAAGAAAAAAAGCAAAAGGAAAAATGTTTCTTTGCACTTTTTCTTTTCCTAATAATGATATTAATCATGTTTATTGGAAAATGGTTGAAAGGTCAGTTAATAATATACTAAAAATTGTGAAATGGCCAAAATGTGAAACAGTACTGAGATAACACTTACGTTTGGCATAACGTACCCAAAACATTAAATTCATTATAGAGACTAAAAATTTTTCTGTCTGTTAAAGAGTTAAAGAAAAAACACACTTTTTAAAAACAGGTTAGAAATGTATTTTGCTTATACTGTTTGCAATTTCTTCAAAATACACAAAACCATATAGAGTATCACAGGATTAGAAACACATTAAGCAATTTCACATGAAAAAAAAATATTGTCCTTTTTTATAAAAGGAGAACCCTGAATTGCAAGCAATAATGCACTCTTTATAAAAATATTCATTTAAAACATTTTAAAGATCAATCTGTAAAATTTACCAAACCTTTTTAAATATCTAGTTGTGTTTTTCCCCATTTGGTTTCAGTTCCTTGTGTCTTTTCATTTTTTTACTGAAGCTCATTCTGGTAATCTGCTAATCTGAAATTAATCCGGAACAATGGTTAAAAAAAAACAAACATAAAAAATAACTAAATAAAGCACTAGACAGATTAAAGATGAGTGTTAATAATATTATTTAAAAATTGAGATTCAATATAACAATTTTACCTGCACAAAAACCTAAATAAGTAGATTTTACATTTGCGGCATTTTCGAAATCTGTCTTCGTGTCTTTTCTCCGTCTTGTAGTGGATGCTGAACAAGTTAGTTCGCTGGGATCTGAGGAGGAGGATGAGGTGGGTTTGTGGAGCCTGGACTGCCACGAGAATCTGGACAAGACAAGCCTGACACCCAGCGAAGGGACAGAGGAGCCCGGCAGCCCAGCTCAGTCGACGCAGCCACACAGCCTCAGCCCTGGCAGGAACTGCTGGGCCCAGGTGGAGTCAGAGGCCAAGGCTGAGGAGGACGGCATCTACACATCCAGCAATAGAGAGGGAGATCAGGAACCACTGAGGATGTACTGTAAGTGATAAACTAAATAAAGTGTATAATAAAAAAAAAAAAATTATAAACAAGATTCTCTTTATTCAATATGAATTTGTTTTTAAGTATGAAGGCCTTGCTAAGATTGTGGCCAGGCAATATGTATGTAAAATTGAAACATATTTATGTGACTGCTGCTTATGACTCTACTGTATGTGTAAACAAGTTTGTGGTGTTTTTCTGATGCAAGAGACGGTCAGTCATGATGCTTCTCAGAGCCCTGTAGATACACCTTCATATCAGCTCCTTGTAAAACCATGCCTTCCCTACAAGCTGTTCCTTTTTTCACTCTTCTCTTTGAAAAGGCAGTCTTCTGAAAGTATGACAAAAGAACTCATCCCACACAATGTCACAATATTTCCATGCATCAAAGAGGTGACGTTACGGTACTGAAATCAGCACTGCACGACGTGAGGCTTTCTCTTTTATTTAGGAGAGATCAAAGGCTCATACGGCTTGCCTACTAACAATCACTTAGCTCCCTCGCCTTGTGTGATTTGGCCTTGCCTGATGAAGGCAAAGCTGAGTTTTTACAACACTAAACCACACAGTCTCTTCCCTTCACCACATAAAAACAGCTCAAAATATGCCAACATCTGCAAACATTTGAAAAATCTTCCTCAAAGTCACTGTAAGCAAAGCTGATTGGTTTGAGTTGTGATAGGAGGCGCCCTCTCTTCTTCTTGTACATCTGTGGCTTTGTCTCACCGCCCGCCTGTCACTGCTCTCAAGGGCAGGAATGAAAAAACTTTAGTTCCATATCTGGCCAACCGGCTCCTTGAATTTATTGTTTTATCTTTCTGCCTTTACGTAAACAATTTATTTCCATTAGAGTCAATGTCACTTTGTAATTTTTTTCCGATTTTGTAACACACGAAAACACGCACACTTGCTGTCTCACATGAACGTATTAACAAAGCATATACAAACTCTGAGACACTAACACATCATATATGTAATACAAGTGCAGCCAAGGCACAACCACACTAATGCTCCCACTGACAAGAAAGTGGCTCATCATGTAGAAATCAAAAAGCTTTTAGATAAGCCACATATATTATATAGAATACAGATATATTATATAGAAACATTACATATATGAATCTGCATCTTCACTGCAAATTGCTTAATAACCAAAGAAAGCTCTTTCGTTTAGTGTATAACATTTTTCTGTTGTCTGAATGACACACATTATCTTCAAAACATCAATCAAAACATTGTCTCTTTGTTTCTGCCTTTTTAGTGAGTTTCTATCTTAGTCAGATTCTAAACCTAATACACAGATTAAATATAGCAGCATTTTGTGTAACTGCAACCATCAGGATCAGGGGCATGCAAGTATCAAAATTAGGGCATTTCTAAATGCTGTATGTAGTTCAGTTTGCCACAACCATGTGCCCTGTGGTTGAAAATATTTGCATTTAGAAATGTTTCACGCTCTCTGCAATAATTTTTTTTCCAAACCAGGTAAGAACTCAGACTCCCAGAATGCCGTAGAGAATCTAGCCCGCTACAACTATGTCGTCCAGCTGAGGAAGGCCTCTCCCTCTGCAAGCATTTTGGATCACCTAAACCACAATGGCAAACCAGCAGCATACCATCTGAGCAGCAGGCACGACGAGCTGCCTCCTGCCATCTGGTCACCAGGAGCTCAGCACTGTTCACCTGAGGGAGCAGGTACAATTTCCCTCAGCTGCCATAATGCTGAATATAAAATCAAAAATATGTGACATCAGCGACATTGTTTGTTTTTAGGAAGTAACCTGCTACAAACTGTGATAACACATATATCTGATTGTAAATGCAAAGGTCTTGAGAAACCAGAACACAGATTTCCACATATCAGCTTGTTGACAGCTATGACAGCTCATAAAGATCCCTCATCAAGTTCATACAGCTCGTACACTTTTAATAATTTCTTTTAAACATTTTATATAAGCAAGTCTAATTTACATTCAGCATTGTGCCATATGTAGTTGTTTATTGACTGCAATATTACAAAATATATAATTTAACATCATAATATATTGTAAACAATATTCACCCAACAGAAAATGACTAATAAAATTGAATTTTAAGACAACAGCATCTTAAAGGCAGACTGAGTTTTATCAGGTATGTAATAAAAGGGTTTTAAGTAGCATTTAACTCTAACAATACACAACTTGTGTGTTGAACTAAGAGGATGTGAAGACAGTAGACAGGGTTTCCCTTACAACTGTACACGTGGAGTAAAGGAACTGACTGGCAAACAGGACCCCCACTCCAGCAAATAGAAATAAAAGGCTTTATCTACTGCTTTTGCAAGCTTTGTTCCAGCTGTTAACCTGACAGGTTACACAAAAGCACTGGAAGACTTTTCCAAGAAACTGTTAAAAGGGCAGAAAGAAAATATTTAGTAGGTGATCGAAGTAGGACATCACATCATTGTCAAGAAGTGACTAAAACCACTAAAGCACTGTAAAGCTATTCATTGAACAAGACACATTATTGACTGTTGCCACACTGAAACAAAGATATATCTTCTGCTGTTGTCCCTTTCACTGCACCAAAAATATAATGTTATTCAAATTCAGCTCTGGACTTTGAGAAAGTGGAATTGAAAGTTCTGAACAAGTGGAGAAAAATATACAATATCAAAAGTCAGGCAAAAAAGAATAAATTAATTAAAAAAAAAAAAATCTAATTCTGGTGTCTGTTGTGAGGATAGTGAATCTTATTCTGTACACTGCTGCAGCATATCAGCTACTGACAGTATTGAAGATGCACCCAAAATAAATAAAAAGAACAAAAGGACATCAGAAAGAAGAGATGTCACACTATCAGGCCAAAGCTTTCACCTGCGGGGAAAACACTGGTAAAAACTGGACATAGTTTACCAAAACTATATTAGAGTGGGAACACGATTACAGGTACCGCTATTTATATGCATTGTGGCTGACAGTCCAGTGTGTTCCCTTTGATAGTTCCCAGAGTCATTAACAGTATAATACGGGTTATAAAATGGATGAATGGATTTAATTAAAGAACATGTAAAAAAAAGTGGGACAAAATACGGACCATTTTAAAATGTCACCTCTCTCTGGCCTCCAGATGCAAGCAGGAGCCAGCAGGCTTGCCCATTCTGCCACAGGACGTATCAGCGTGGAGCCTCTTTGAGGGACCATGTTAAGTACTGTCAGGAAAGGGAGGGGGGGCACATGGTCTGTCCGTTCTGTGGATATATTGCCAACCTTAGGTCACAGATGGAGCGACACCTAGCACTCCACAACCAAATACAGGACAAGGTGAGAAACTGTCTAAAAGAAACTAAATGAAACTTAACTACAATAAATCCTTTCTACGCTGTATTGTTTTATATATACTGTATATATATTTTGCTAGTTTATTGGAAAGCTTGGATTTATTTGACAGACATTTCCTTGCATATGCTGAAATTGCTCCCCTTATGTTTTGCAGCATCAAACTGATGAAAATGTCCTGTCATTCCAGAGTGCCATTACTTTAGACCAAGGCATTGAGACCAGGAAGTTCAAATGTCTGCAGTGTGGGAAGGCATTCAAGTACAAACACCACCTCAAAGAGCATCTCCGCATCCACAGCGGTGAGACAGAATAACATCAAAACAGCTGTACTCACCCATCAATTTGCTATTGTCTCCACTGAATCACTAACCTTTACTTACTCTGAGAATTATATGGTCTAAAATTATAACTGCTGTGTTGATAAAAAAAAAAAAAAAAAGTTAACATAATTCAGTACAGGACAAGATCTTTATGGAAAAAAAAGATCACGTCCGTACTGAAGGAATTTTCAACTTAGTCTCGGCACATTTTCACTGCCTGCTCTTTGTGTCTCATCCTTTAGGCGAGAAGCCTTACGAGTGCTCCAACTGCAAGAAACGCTTTTCTCACTCTGGTTCCTACAGCTCCCATTTAAGCAGCAAAAAGTGCCTTAGTGGTGGAGGGCATGTTGTGGGGAGCACAGGAGGTACTGGTGGTACATTTAATGGACATAGTCAAAGCTCTTACCTACACTCACTCCCAACATCTCCCTCTGCTGGAGGGGGTAGATCCAGTAATGAAAAAGGTTATGTGTTGGCTTCACAAAACCAGGACAGTAGCAAGCCTTTGGGTCGAGTATCAGCAGATCCTCACCAGCTGTCATTCCAGGATCTCAACCAGAACATCACAAGCCCCCATGGTTTTTCAGATCTGACAAGGCTTTGGGACCCTTTGCCAGAGCTCTCACTGAGGACCAGTTTTGCTAAAGAAACAACTCTGCTGCCTTATCGTCATTCTGGGACCAAATTTGAGCAGATGCTGCAGGAGATGCTTCACAAAGATGTAAAGAAAGATGAAGACATGGATAAAGATGTAGAGGAAAGGAGGTTTGTTCACAACAGAGGAGGACACGAGAAGAAGGTGTCACCTGACAGAAGAAGGGTAGAAGTGACATCAGGTGAAGTGGAGAGAGGTGTACTCGGGGTGACATGTCGCTGGTGCTCACAGCTTTTCCCCAACCTGGCAGTGCTCCTGCAGCACGAGCGTTACCTATGTAAGATCAACAGAGAGGCAGTGGAGCTGCCTGAGGGGTTTCAAAAGAAAGACCACTCCTCACCACCTTTATTCTTTTCCAGATCTGCTCTTCAACCAGAGAACAGCAAAGCAAGTGAAGTTACCAATGGACTCTGTGGAAATAAGTCACCATCACAGAAACCCAGCTGCCCACAACAGCTTTTGATTGCAATGCAGTCTCCTTCACCCCACCATGAGTCCTTGTCCTCACATATGTTCTGGGCCAGCCAGGAGAAGGGAAGCCCAAGTCAGATTATACATGAATTCCCAGGGCTGTCATCATCTCAAGGCAGAAAAAGAGTTTCCTCCTCAGGATTCAGTTCACCAGCATGCCTTGATCTCACCAGCTGTACACCTGAAATCTCCTCACCCCAGAAAGAACCTAGCACTCCCTGGTCTGCACAAAATGAACCTCTGGACCTCTCCTTGCCCAAGCAGCTCTCAAAGCAGAAAGGGAGGAACAGAACTCCTAATGGCATCTTAGGCAGAGTGGAGAGGAGAGCGCTTGGGACACAGCAGCTTGTTAGACCAAGTCCGACTTCACATCTGTCTCTGCTCCAGCACCCAATCTTCAGCGGTGCTGGAGCTGCTGTGTTTCCAGGCTCTTTATGTAATGGGTTTCCCATCTTCAATCAGTCCAGCGTTGGGTTTTCAATGCATGATGGCATATCACCAACTCCGTTCAGCCAAGCAGCTAACAGCCCAGGATTTCTCTCTCCTGTAGCTTACATGATGGAAGCAGATGCAGAGGCAGCATTAAAAAAGATTTACCAGGAGAGACAAGGTGTAATGGTGAGTAAGCCTTTCATTCAGTTTAAATAAAGCACAAACTAAATTATCAAGATAAGCTATAAAATGCCTTACAACTACCACACAAATCTCCAAATTAAAATGCTTCGAAAGTATATTAAACTAAAGAAACTAATGTATAAGATTTCTTTTTGCTGTTGTTACATTTAACACTGTTTGTCCTGCAGGGTGAGGTGTTAAATCGCAGCTCCCTGGACTATCTGTCTCTAATTGACGATGGGTTTGAGGCGGAAGAAGGGCCGGCGAGGAAGAGGCTGAGGAAGACAGATGAGGGACTTTACGCTTGTGACATCTGTGAAAAAACCTTTCAGAAGAGCAGCTCTCTGCTCCGACACAAATACGAGCACACAGGTCTTTAACCCATTCAGATCAAATAAAGCAAATTTTTATTTATAAAGCACTTTTCATACAAGTACCACAAAGTGCTTTCCACATTTGGTTTGTTGTTTTACCTCTTCCAGTCATTACACAAAGCTAAAAAAAAATTAGAAAAGCTATTATTTTTCTTCAAAATATTTCATGAAATTATGCTAAATATATTTCCTACTAAAAAAAGCACATATTTTCACTGAATAGAAGTTGCTTCTTTGTATGATTACAGGCAAGCGTCCCCATGAATGCAAGATTTGCAACAAGGCCTTCAAGCATAAGCACCATCTGATTGAACACAGCCGGCTTCACTCCGGAGAGAAACCCTATCAATGTGACAAGTGCGGTAAGCGCTTCTCTCACTCAGGCTCTTACTCCCAGCACATGAACCACCGCTATGCCTACTGCAGCAAAGACCAGGATCCAGACCAAGACCAGGATGAGGTGCCTCTCACCCTGGGAGCAGGCAGCAGCCTTGTGGGCAGCCCTGAAAACACCCCTCTGTCAATGGATGACACCCAAACTGCCCTCTCCTTTCTCAGCGACTCCAGTCTGGATGGAGCTGTGGATGCTCTCAAAGAGGAAGAGGAAGAGGATGAAGGAGTTACAGAGGTTGCAGACGAGCTAGGAGGTAGTCCCATCCATGAATCAGATGTAAGGGAGAATGAAGTAAAAAACGATGAAGGCAGTTATGATACAGGAAACCGTATCGACCATACAGAAAACAACCTGTGGGACGAAAACACTGAAGACCAAAATAGAGACTTGGACAAATGTGACCTGAGCCTGGATCTTACAGAGTTACCTAGAATAAAAACCTAAGGTGACTTTAACGAGCCATTAGATTGCATATCTTGTGATTATTTTTTTCTTCTCTCATTTATCGTCTCAGCTCTCCGTTACTTGTTTCACAGCTTGAAGAAATGCACAAAACCACCAAAGGATACAGGACTTTACAGGAGATGAAGCCATATAAGTTATATTCATGGCAATATAAATTGTAGTATTGTATCATGTAAAATAGACCTGATCGAACTAATAGAATTGTGTTTTTTTGTTTTGATGCTTGTTAATTTCAAGGACAGTTAATACATTTCACTGACTAAAATAAGGTCATGTTACACATCCTGATGTGACATTGTAGAAATCTTTCTTAAAAGCTTGCTGCTGCTGCTGTCTGTTGCACAAAACAAATATTTATGTATTTCAATTATTTAGTAACAAATTTTTTTTTTCTTTTTTCCTTTTTTTTTTTTTTTTTTTACAATTTGACAGTTTACATTTAGACACCAATGAATATGCTCAGACACCAGGTCCTGGAAGAAAACAATTCCAGGTTGGACAGACATACAGTATTAATTTAACCTGCTTTAAGAGCCTGTGGTCAAGGCTTGCAGGTGCAGCCATATCAGCAGATACCTTGTTAAGAAATTCTTCCTAATGAGGGCAAAAATAATGTCATTTTCAATCTAGATAATATTTTTGATACATCAATTTTAAAATTGAGAAAATGTTCTCAGTCAAAAATGCAGGTATTACCTTGAGCTTGTGAAAATTTGATTTTATACAATAAAAGTTATACAGGCAGGATTTTTCTTATGCTGTGAAATCAAAAGGAAAAACCAACTTTTGCATTCAGGTCAACTACAGTGTTCTGTGGCTTTAATTAACCATCTGCTTAATGTTACAAGCTTGCAGTAAAAAGAGGAACCACTGAAAGGTGGATGTTTATTTATTGTTCACACAAAAGCAGTGAACTGCTCCTTTTTTAAGTGTATGCCTTGCTAGGACAGTCATTTCTGCAACTCTGCTTGGTAGGTTAACGGGACAAGTCAATGTCCGGGGGGGGTTTCCCTCGAGGCAACAGATACAGTTTACACTATCTCCCTGTTTGTCTGATAATCACATACAATCTTCAAGTAGTGTTTAAATTTCTGATATGTCTCATGCTAACTTACATGTGCTGCTGCCTAATTTTACACCCCGGAATAAAGTCACACATTTGAGTTATCTTTTAAGGTGTGGCAAGAGGGTCAAGTCTCAGGACGCATACATTAGTTTTGAACTTCCTCTTTCTGACTGCAGTGTAGTCAACATGAAAAGTACCTCAGATGTACTCAGACACTGTGAGCAATCTTACAAAGCCTTGGTATGATGCGATAAGACGGTGGTGCATAAGGTGTGACTAAGCTTGCAGCATTCATGCATACTATGCTTCAAAGACACTTCTTGGTCATAATAGGTTTGTGTGAGTGGGTGTCTGTGTGTGTCTGTGTGTGTGTTTATCGTCAAATATATGCATATATGATATGCATATGTGTCACGGCAACTGCTATATTCTTCTTGCATAGTTCCTTACCTGTTATTTTAAGGTGAAAAACCGTTTTATTTTTCTTTGCACCTAAGTAACTTTTGTATTAACCTATTTTGCATGTTTGCTGATGTTTGTAATAAAACTGTACATAAATTGTCTCCAGAATCTTGTATTTCATTTATTTTTCTAATTAAAAATGTAAATATTTTGCTGTTTTGTCCTGATTTATGTCCTCACAGTACAGATTTTACTAAAAAAAATATAGGTCTTATTACCTGGTCAACATGTTAGGCATTGTTTTAATTCTACTGAAGGATTCTTTCATTTTCAAGGTAGCTATGATAAATGTGAATGATAAAGCTATTTTAAATCAGAAAAGGCTAAAAAAATTGCTACTAAAAGACCAAAAGACTACGTTAAAAAAAACAAACAAAAAAAAAAAACAATTTCCATATTGGGGCTAGCATCTGCATGGAAAAGTATTGAGGCTTTGCTGTGGCCTGGACCTCTCAGTTTCCCATGAAAGCAAACATTAGTCAACACTTAAAATTCTCCAGAAGGGTTTCTTATACTGTTTTTTGTGGCTCTTGTCTATTTGTATGATGATTCATCAGCGCTGCCTGCTTTGCTGTTGAGAATCTTGAATGTATGTGGGGTTTGGGGCGGTGATGAGTGGGCAGGAGGGGGGGCAGCTTACCGTAACATCAACAGGTGCCATCACAGGTGACGTGGATGCCATGCATCAGCAGTGTTAAGTCAACTGTAGCACCTGCAGTTGCTGATGTTAGCCTTCTCTCCTTTAGTTGGGCTGATAAGATGTAGAATGCCATCTATTGGGGAAGTGACTATATGTGTGATGTTTTGCTCCCCTCCACTAGTTGGAAAGATTTGTGTTTCACATTGGCACAACAACTCTCATACGTGAGCTACTAGTTGCCTGAATGGGTGTTGTGCATTCCTAAGTTTCAATTCCCAGAAAGAATGGTGAATGCAGCTAAAGATGAAGATCAGTAGTGGGTAGAAAAATGTTTTGTTGCTGTGTCTTTTGCTTCATTCTACCTACAGCTAATTTACAAGGCAAATAAAGGAGAAGAATAAACCTGAAGGATAGTAGAGACAAACGTTTTTATCTTAATACAGAAAAATTAAACCTCACTGTTCTATTGCAGTGAGTCAGTTAAAAGCTTAAAATCTACCCTTTCCAAAAGTGTTCCAATCAAATTTTAATGGTAAAAACTGAATAAGGTTTGAGAGCTGCTTGGCTGAAAAACATGTACCAGATGTAAACATTTCACAACCTTCTGATTTACTTTTTTTCCACAGTTTTCATAAATGCTACACAGACCCAAAACCATTTTGTCTGTGACGCCACAAACAAAATAACCACCTACAGATGCAAAATGGGTTTGAAAATAATGTAGAATTGTTGCATGTCAAAGTGTCAAAAATGTGTTGCTGTAGGCAAGTTTCTTCAAAACTTTATTGTGCTGCCTTTCGTTTTTAATTTTTTTGTTTCTTTTTTGCTCACATTCAATGACACAGGAGCACAATTTGTATTTTGCCTTTAATTAAGTAAAAAAATAAAAGAAAGACAATGGAATAGAATGATGTAAGAGACTGACTCTTGCTGCCAGCGAACTGCTGATTAGGAGGGAGGAGAATTTGATTGTGTCTCTGACGGAATGATTCTAACTTCAGGGGTGATTAGAGGAGCTCACTCTGCAGCAGTTTAATGCCACTGCAGGGTTGTTGACAGAAAAGTACCTCTAGTCTCAGAATTTGGAGCAAGAACAAAACATACAGTACAAATGCTTAATAAAATGGTGGATGAATCAATGCTCTCAGGCTGTCAGATCTTACTTGCATAATTAATGCAAACATCTGATATAAGAGGCCTCTGGTACACTACTGTCAAAAAAACATGAAAGAGAACCCCACTGACTGGGTGAAGTTCATATAAACTCTGATATACACTGTGCACACATAGATTTAGATCAAATAAACAAGAGTGGTTTGTCTAGTCAAGCTGAAAATATTTCTAAGTCAATCAAATTTAAGGACGTCCTTGGCAGTGGACACGGGATCAAGTTAAGACAACTCATCAATCAGCTACACACAACTCTAACCCCTTCCAACAGGCTCACATGACAAATTGATACAAACACAAAAATTAAGGAATATATTTAATAAAGCTCCCCACCTCCCTCCCTCCCCCCCAGCAGTGCCTCCCTTCAGCGCTTTTTCGTCTTTTGCCAAACCCACAGTCAATATAAAATTACCCAGCCCACAGAGTGAGAGGGTTTGAGGGGAAAATCCACATTTTTAAAACATATGCATTTCCAGTTCCCCTTTTGTTCTGTTATTAAAAGCAGCATTTGCACCAATCACGGGGGATGCCTCCACCCGCCAAGTCTCTGAGGCCAACATACCTCCACACGCCTCCACTATCTCTCACGCAACCCTTCGCTTGCTACAAACAACCTGACAGACACATCCTGAGCGAATATTACAAACAGATCAAATCAGTTTGTTCACATGTTTTTATTGGAAGAGTTAATCAGGTTCAAGTTGCATTTAAACATACTCTTCATTTCAAAGCAAACGCATCAGTTTGAATTTTGCCAAAATAATATTTAGGTTATACACTGTATGCAAAGTGCTACTAACTGACTGTTAATATTTCACATATTTACAACTTAACCATTTAAATTTAATAAAAGGAGTTTGCACTAACAAAAATATATTTTAATTAGGAAAGTTCTGAAGGGCCACAATCTACAAAGTACTAAAAAGGAACTTCTGCTGCCCTCTTGGCACATTCATCCCATCAAGAAAATCAAATTTTTTGGAGAGTTTTCTCTAAAAATCTCAAAACTCTACATCTAAACTTCAACTTTAGTGGAGATGCGGGAAGTTTTACACGACTAGTCGGCTTCTTTCTTTTCACGATATATCCACACTAACGCTGCAGGTGGGATCTGTGGTCTGTCTTTCAAGACAGGTTGGTGCTTACATTTTCACAGTGAGATGGTTCTGCTGAGTTTAGTTTCAGTGCTACATTAAGACACATTCCTCCTCATGTTCCATGATGAATTACTGAGTAATGTACAGCTAGCTGGGCAGGCTGGAGGAGCTTTATCGTTTTTATGGCTTTTGTTTTTTCTTTTTCTTCTTCTATACTATTCAGCCTGATGAAGTCTGAAATGTCAAGAAGTGACGAGGTGGTGTCTGTTCCAGCAGTTAACTATGGCTGAGATCCACATCTGCATTCAAAGGCACAAGTATTGCAGCTAAAATTGGCTTGTTTTACTATTATTGTTTTAACACGGCTTTATATGGAGGCCAGATGTCATGATTAGCAGCTTTCTGTCCTGGTTCTTTTTACCTCGCAATTACCTTTTGATGTGAAATCCATTTTACGCCATATGAGTCTACAGGCTTTACTGCAATGCTTATGCTTTTGTCAGTTCTGCAGGAGCACATAGAACCATCACCTCCCTTCCCTCGGGGGTGAAAGATCAAGAGAGGCCTCTTGTTCCGAAGATGTGGTCATACTCGCTGAGGATGAGCTCCACTGCCTGGTTCTGGTAAACCATATTTACCGCCATGTTACCGTTCTCCCGCTCTGGGCGCATCAGTGTAGGTCCGAACACGATACCAATGTTCTGGGAAGTCATTCTGTTGGTGTTTGAATATTCCAGCACTCTGCAGGGAAAAAGACAACAAAATATTATGGGTCATTACTCTCTAAATCTAAGTACGTTTTGCGTGGAAGATCCCTTAATCACAACAAGTCATGGAATCTTCTAACATGACACTTGTACTCAGTTGAAGGTGTGCACAGAAAAGTTCTTATTAGCTTCCAAATTGAAAACTGTATTCCAGTAGACTGTCATCTACAGGATGAGGTATGCAGCATAAGGATGCAATAAATTAGGTCTGCATTGTCAAAACAAATTTTCAGGTACACTGCTATCACAGTAAGCAGCGCACCCCCGCTGATGATGGCACTTACTCAATGCACACCTCGGTGGAGCCTCACACACTGTAGTTATAACAGGTATGACAGAATTGCGATAGCAGAAAAAGATGCAGAGCGTTTTTAAAGATCCAAAATTCATCAAACTACAATAATACAAACTCTTCATAAATTGGAGGAAATTTACAAATGTTGCTACTCTATAGGAGCGGGCTTCCTGCAAAGATCTCTTCAAGAGTAAAAAAACAAACAAAAAACAGGTAAAAGCAGAGCACCTGCAGAGATCTTAAATATAAACCTAAATCTTCATTCAGGGGTCTGCTTCAAGGATAAACATTGAAAAAGACATTTAGGGATTCAATGCATGACTATCTGTAGGCAGAAGGAAAAAAAAAACAACTTTTATTAAAAATAAAATCATAATGACAGCACATTAGAGTCTGGATGCTTTGAAATGTTTGTGGAAAATCTGAATTGTGAAAAGATTTCCTGGAGAAAATCAGTGTTTAGATGATCCCACATTGACCACAAGCATGAAAAACAGGTTGGTCGAAAAAGATGAACCTTCCCATTTTGTAATGCAGCAGTCAGGTTTCTGATCTTAACCAAAAAGAGCTGCTGAAGCATGACATGAAGACGACTGTTCAGTTAAGACATCTGAGAAATATTCATGAACTGAAACAATTTTATTGGTTGAAAATATCTACTAGCCTGTACTGCAAGAGATTGAATCAATGTATTAAAAAAAGACGTGAAACTTACGATTTTTTGTCTGTAATTATGTTAGACACAGATGAAGATCAGGCCACATTTTTAGATTAATGAATACAGAAATCCTGATCATCCAAAAGGCCCACAGAATTTTACTGACTGCTGGATCTCAGCAACAATTGAAGGAGAGAATCTGCTTGTTTTGGTGATCCCTGACATTTTAAAAAGGGCCACCATGAAGTTGACATTTGTGGCTTAAAGTGTCTCAACCACTCTTAAATGGAGTGCCATAAAATCTGCTAAACAGTCAAATCCCCCTTAAGAAATCACTCGGAGGAAGTTAAGTTTCTCGTTTTTTGGTTCATGACCAAATACCTGCAAATTTAACAACATTCCCACTGGCTGATGCCGTAATTCATGATTAGTGATACTTGCATGTTTGCTAGTTAAGTGCTTGCCAGCATGGCTCTTGCGATTGCAGGCATGTAAATGCTCATACATTTTAAAGCTCTGTTGATGTAACATCAAACAAACTCACAGCAGCTACTAAAAGGACATGCTTGTATGAGCCAGTGACATTATTTCTTTTTTGCATGCATGTGTTCTATATCCACCACCTGTATCCACCTATGTTGGTTTTTTTGTGTGTGTGACTGGGGGGGGGGGGACACAGGAATGGGTTAAAGCCACAGTATGAGGCATTCTTCTAAAAATGCCATTCCCACCAAGCCACAGAAGAAGCCAGCAATTGCTCAAAACTTCCACATTAAAAAGAGAGGAGGAAAAAAGGAGAGACGAGAGGGAAGAGGAAAAAAAAAAGACGTGAGCAAGGAAGAAGGCGAAGAGAACGAAGTATAGAGGTTCCAGTGGTGGCGGCGGTGGTGTTGGTATGCCTTCCAGCAGACGAACCACAAGGCTCATGGGATCTTCGAGGCAAGAAGGAGAGCAGAGGGAGGAGGGAGAGAAAAGGAAAAAAAGGATGTGAAATGGGAAGGAAGAATAAAAAGAGTGAGGGGAATAGGGAGGAAGCAAGAAAAGTATGATAGTGAGTGAGCAAAAGGGGAGGCGAGGGGAGTGATTGAGCAGAAAGATAATAAATGAGAAACAGAGGGAGAAGAGAAAGGAATGACATAGGAAAGAAAATGAGAGAAAGACACAGTTGACAAATTCATGGGGCCCACCACACCCTGGCACAAACATCAGCCTCAGAACACGAACGCTCACCCCTGAAGTGGAAGGAAAAACCATAGGCGGTAAAAAACACACATTTTATGTACTGTAAAAGGAACTGGCTTGCAGAGCATTGTACACTATTCATCTTCCGCCAGCCTTTTCATCTTCACAGGGACCCAAACTTAACAACAGTGCGATCCTGGTACAGCACTGGCCTACTGTGAGAACTGTGCCCAAAGAATCCTTAACATAAGATTACAGAGACCAACGAGGGAACTACCCCCTCTTGTGGTCAGATTCAAAAGGAAACATAATAAGGAAGAGAGATATTTTATCAGATTATTTGCTTTATAAATAAATGTCATTTGAGCTGTGATTTAAACCATAATAGGCAGACAAACGGCTACACCCCATTTCATTCCTGTCCTCTCACCGTCTGAGATGTCGACACATGAATTGCAGTGTGTTGTGGTTCGGAGGAGGCATGTTAAGCACCAGACACTTCAAGCGATCAACTTTGTCCATGTAATCCGACATCTCTGCAACACAGAGCAAGAGGCATGTCAGATTACAATAAATGTCATCATTTAAATTCTATTTCCAGCACTTTATTAGCATCTGAAACATGATTTACATATCCACTAACTCATGTGAACTCCACAAGCCTCCGTTATCTAATCTCATACGGCAGCATGCTATCAAATATCATGAACAGTGACAAAAAGCAATTAACGTTGCATAGGCTGGTAAAAAAAAAAAAAAAAAAAAAATTATAAATATGTTTTTAGTATCTTCACATAAAACCTTTCTTACAGAGTGTATTTTATGATAAAAACCTAGATTATTTTGCAGTCTTGATGAGAATAAGTAAACGATAAAGCCCTATCACAGGCAAGTTCAGACAAATTAAATTTAGTTCAAGGAAACTTTTCATGATAATTAGTTTTTGGCTGTCAGCAAATCTCCTATAAATAAAAAAACAAAACGTTGCAAGATCTGGTGCAACAAGCCAACACTGTAGATCAAAAACCATTAAAGAAATCATTATGATACACCGCTGCAGTGCATGACTTATCATGATGAGCATTATGGAAACTGTTGCTTATCTTGGCTCATTTTAATTTACACAGTCCCACAGCTGCAGATACGGACAAGTGCACCAGAAACTCAAAACTTATTCCTACTTAAACTTCTGTTGTCAATTTATTTTATTTAACCTTGTACAATCTTTTTTTGATTTCTGCATCAGTTGAAGTAAGTAGACTGCCATCAAGACGGCCAAGAAGTTGTGAGGGATGAACTAATGCAGTGTTAATCAGGTTTTTTTCATTATGTTTGCAAGCATAACAAAACCAATACTACTGTATTATTCTTTTACTGCTGGTATCAAAATCCAAATAAGACTAACAATATATGTGAACAAGCTAAGGATTATAGTTGACCCAAGTTTTGCTAAATTTCTAAAAGTAGATGGAGAATTCAATAAACATAATGGTTTACTTGTTTAGAAAAAAATAATCAGTATTGAATCTGTCCATCCATTTTCCATTAAGCAAACAAATAACAGAATGTTTTATACCACATCATATTTAGAAATAGTTTTTATGAACTTAGAAGTACACTGTGCACGACATACTGAATATACTGTAATCTAA
Organism: Rhadinocentrus ornatus; assembly: GCA_037177495.1. Lineage (NCBI taxonomy): Eukaryota > Metazoa > Chordata > Actinopteri > Atheriniformes > Melanotaeniidae > Rhadinocentrus > Rhadinocentrus ornatus. Next base: position 19,730,538 of record JBAMHW010000003.1, read on the forward strand.
CAGAAATTTACTTGTAACCACAAGTTGGTAAAGGTGAAAATGCCACAGTAAAATATAATGAACTCTGTCCTGGTTTTGACTCATTAGGACCACAACACTGATGTGTGTATTCATAATATCACAACATCTGAGGGGAATGAGGAGGTAGATCAAAATGTGACCCTATGTGGGCATCCTGGTGGTAGAGATATTAAAAAGTCTTATATTGCATCATATTACTCAGTTGTAAACTCAAGTAAAGACAAAACTAACAGATAATGTGTATTATATAAATCTCTCAACACAAACAAAGCAGATTATTTGATCGTTTGAAATGTTGTTTTAAGTTCCTACCTACTTTAAACAGTGATGGGCTAGGTAAGGACATCTTTTAAAATGATTTATGAGACTGATTAAAAATGTTTGTCTCTTAAGTTCACACTCTCATGCTCCATGTTTGTCTGAAAAGGCTGGATACAGTACGCAAAATGTACAACAAACAAAGCTGGTCACTCACTGACTGTCTCCACAATGTCGGTGAAGAAGCCATAGGGCACAAGGGGCTCGGGAAGCTCACGAAAGAAAAGTTTCAAAGCTCCTGTGATGACATGAATGTCCTCCCACTCGCTTTCATCCAAATTCAGCTTCTCCTCTGAGACATGGGGAAGGAAAGAGTAGGAGGAAAATTTCATGCAGACAAAGTCAGAGGAACGTGAATGAAAGGCAAAGAAAAGTGGACAACAAGGACAAAGAGTTGAATTTAAACAACAGAGGTCACAGCATCATTTAGCATGGATTGACTTCAGGGCTGAGGCGTAACACCAAGGCTTGTAGCTGCAGGAGGGAGATAGACAAGAGAAGACACACAAGCACACACTCAAGACAATGAAGCACACTTCTTTTTTTTGCCATACAGGTCTGACTAATGGTTCTCATATTGGATAAAAGCAGCATAAAAAAAAATTAAAAATTTTTTTTGATCTTATATCAATAGGGTCAAGATTTGAGCTGTGAGCAAGTGCAATCACTCTTATTTCAAGATGAGAAACATCAGCCTGATGCCTCATAAGCAACTGATTCCCTACTTTGTCCACTTGGTGGCAGCCATGGACTGTGTGAGACATTGCTGTACAACCTGCTGCATGTTATTACATCAGAAAACTTGAAGCACAAAAGCCTTAAGGGACACATACACACACGCACGCACACACACACACATCAAGCAAATGGTAGCTCAACAACAACAACAAAAAAATGCTGTACTGTGTCCGTCTGTGCAGCAGCTCAGCTCTGTGTGTCAGCGCTGTGGGTGGGGATTCTGGGGAGTTTTTTTAGACTGAGCTGTTCACATTATGCAGCACATGATGCACAAAACAAGCAGGCTGAGTAAGAAGTGAAAGCGGCCGTTTTTTCCGTCTGCCTGATTCTACCTTGCACCAACTCCGCTGGGAACATGTAACGGCCGTCAGTGGTCACCGCTCGTTCTGCAAAAACCAACAGTTACTCAGACGGCTTATCTGCTGCGTCTGCTTTATCAAAGGGATGTTTTGTGTGTGCGTGTGTGTAAAGGGGGGTGGGGGGAGGTCGGACAAGTACAGATTTATTTTGGTTACAGTAAGTGTGATGAGAGTAATTTTACAGCTAAATTATTAACGTAAAAAACAGCATCACTAAGCATTTATCATCAGTGTAAGTAGGTGGAAAGAGGAAGTCTCCCATTTATCAACATCCATTTCTCTTCCACCTCCCTTGAGTTTTTTACTGTCTGAACTCAGATCATACAATGAAACAATGATAAATTCTGGTTCAGTTTTCCCTTCCTCTTCATTCTCACCGTGGTTCACCAGAAAGCGGAGTTTCTGGATCACTGCCAGGTTTCCTGACACTCGGTAGATGCCGTCAGTGTCCAGTCCTGCAACATATACAGCACAGGTCAGACAGGGGGATCTCCATTACTTTAGGAATGTCAGTATCAACAATGAGCCATTTCACTCTTAATAAGTGTAAAAATTGGTTTCCTCTGGTTTGAAGGCAGACGGAGTAAATCTGATTGTTGGTCTTGGCAGTCACATTTTCTATGAATCAATATTTCAGCATACTAAGGAAGTTTGTGATGTTGCATATGTTCCCAAAGATGTGTGACTAAGTGGAGCAAATGAACTGTTTTAGCACTTTAAGTAATCTAAAAATATAAATAATTAAATTGAAAACAGACATATTGGATAATTGCCTGTTGTTTTTTTATGATGTAGAATTTCTTCTCTCCCACACCACTTACATTAGCTGTAAAACAAGTGAGGTATTTTGTCACACATATTCTAAATATTCAGCACTGACAAAGAACATAGTTAAAACCACAGCTAAAAAGTGGAAGATATATTTAAAACATGTTCATAGCTTTATACCACTGCCAGGCCCCTTCTCAAACAGTGAACTGAAACCATTAAGTTTCTCTGTAAAAACTCAAAAATAATAAAGAGAAAAGGAGCTGCTGATTTACCACTGTTTTAACATTAAATAAGATTTAATCTAAGTGCACGGTAACTTTTTAACTTCTCTTTTTAATAATTTTAATGTAAGTTATGATTTTATTGTGATTCTTGCTATTTTTTCTGCCTTTTACTATTTCTTAATATCTGTAATGCTTTTATTTTATGTAAAGCACTTTGAATTGTCCTGTACATGAAATGTGCTATACAAATAAACTGCCTTGCTCTGCCTAAGTTGCAAACACAAAAGGCACACAAGAATACAAATGAAGTAGCTGATGAAGGTCGTGGCGCAACAGTATCTCCTACATACCATGAGGTTAAGTTACTACTGCCCATCATCTATTGTAGGCAGTGCATGTACTCTGGATAAGTATGTTATAACGCCATCAACAAACACTTTGTTAGATGGTATGGAAACATAATACACTGCTCAAAAAACTAAAGGGGACACTAAAATAACACATCCTAAATCTGAATGAATGAACTATTCTTATTAAACACTTCGTTCTTTACATAGTCGAATGTGCTGACAACAAAATCACACAAAATTATCAATGGAAATCAAATTTATTAACCCATGGAGGTCTGGATTTGGA
>JBAMHW010000003.1:19743532-19758463 GCA_037177495.1 Rhadinocentrus ornatus
ATTAAACTTTGCATTTCATGAATGAAACTTCACCTCAGTTTTCTGCCTCCTTCTGCTATTTTTGTCTTGTTTAAAAGTCCTGCTTTCTCCAGCTCCTGAAAATACATTACATACATACAGGATTTAATGCAAATAAAAAAAACCTGACCAGCTCCTTCATATTTACATTATCATACTAACGGTGTGACTTAAAATAGGCAGGGATGTCTGAAATAAAAAGAGTATATAAGGACATGTTTAAATTTTAACAGTTTAGTACCTCTGAGGGCTTTTCCTCAGAGTAATACACTGCATCCTGAGCAAAGCCATTTAACTTGGTTGTTGCATCATCCAAAAGACAGAAAAAAACAAAACAAAAAAAAACAAGAAGGGGAGCTGCAGTTAAATCTCCCACTGCGGTATGGCCCCGTTTAAGGTGCAAGAGAACAACATTTATACTAAGAGGCTATACTGTAAGAGTGGAATACAGTATGTTAAGATAGTGAGGAACAAGCTGAAGTGAAGTGAAAACTGCTTATTTGTAGAGAGCTCAAGACATCTCTGATAGTGACTCCTTTTAAAAATGACTGAAAGTGGTCAGTGAAAAGCTCGCAAATGTGTCAGCTACAGCTCTTTCACAAAGCTGGCAAACAAAACTAAAATTATGAGATTTACTTGATTCGCTGAAGGGATTACTGGGAAAGTATATTCGTTTTTCCTTATTTTGTTTTTATGGTGGACCATCGCTTGGATAGATTAAACTGGAAAACTAACAAAGCACATATCCAGCATTTTATATCCAAGCGTTATCACTAAGAAAATGTGCCATACAGCTTGCATACACAAAAAAATTAACAAGCTTTATAAATCCTTACTAATCAAATTAATTTTTAATATCATCCTGTTAAAACTATGACATGAGCTGAGAAAAACGGTTTATAGGAGGATCTTCGACTCTTAATTTACCAGAACGTAAAATCACTAAATTTGTGGATATGTGTCTTCATACATTTTTATCTACTGAGAAACATGCTTTCTCACCGGCGTGCAGCCATCACTGTCTGGAGAGCTCACAGGAGACGGAGGCTCCACGATGATGTTGGTCACATTGCGGGAATAATCTGTGTACTGTTGGACCAGCTGAAAAACAGGAAGAGGGTTTCATACCATAAATGTGCATTTTTATAATGTTTTGGGTGATAACTGATGACATCATACTGTGTTCCTTTTTCTATCTGTGTAAGTCTGTTTGTGAGTGTGTGCATCGTGGAGGTGAATACCTTGCCGTTCTCAGGCAGAAACATAGACTGTGAGTGGCTGAGTTGCTGCTTGGGGTCATGCAGGGGCACTGAGTTGCTGCATTGGGCTTTGGTATCACTGACTGTCATCATGCTCAGGGTGTCAGAGGAGGCAGCACGCTGCATGCTCTTTGTGGTAAAATATTTAGGTAAGGTGTCAAAAGTTGAACACAAACAAAAGATAGGAACAACAGTTAATATGTTGATATCTAAAAATGATTAGAATCACAAACAAGCAGAGGCAAAAAGAAACCCAAAGGTCATTAGCTCAAGAATGAGACCAACTTTATTATTTTAATGTGTTGTGATAAAAACACAAAGCTAGAAGTTTGTATGATTGCTGGCAACACAGGCCGAAACTTTTCCTCGTAGCTGTTACTACTGCCAGTTATAATTTCAGAATTTAGGGGATGAGCAGTCAAATTTTTGGGATTGCTTTCTTTCCTTGACTGATGTACAACGAAGCCAAGAAAAAGTTATTAAATATTGAAAAGTCATAGCACTGAATGTTGGTTTGATCTATCATTAAAACACTTGTGGGCCTTTATTCATCCAAAACACACAGCTCCAAATACTTCAGCTACTCGTAGTTCTCTGCAAATTTATTAAACCATCTGCCAGATTAAGTCTAAATTAAATTGAATATGTCCTACGCACAAAAAAATAAAAATTACAAATTAGGCATGATATGTTTACAAGATATATATTCTCAGATGGGGGTGAGCAGATTCAGCTAAGGGGTGGAATAAGGGACATGAAGCCTGCATCTCCACTTAACATACAAAATACTTACGCATGGATATATACAAGTGCATATGGATTGTGTAGAAATGCATAAATTCACACAGCTTCAACTTTTTATGCAGCAACAGCCATAATTAAGTTCCCAATCCCTCTAACCTAGTTTCAACAATCAGACTAAATATCCTTACTAATGTTTGCATCTCTCCATGCAAGGAGGATTAGCTCTAAGAGCCAAATCTGCTCCTTTGCAAAGAGGAGGCCTTTAAAAGGGCTTTAAACCAAGTGCACCCACACCCCACTGTGATGCAACATGTTGCAGTAAGAACGGCTTGGGTAACAGCCTTTTTAACACCATGAGTTGCTGTTTCACCACCTTAATATGCATAAATGCTGAACGCTAAAAATCTAAAGAGCGTAGCTGGCATTACTTTAATGTATTCTACAGTAATACAGTGGAGATGCAGTTTTTGCAAATCTAAAACACCCGAGTTCTTTGATTTTCATGAGGAAAATACTTTCCATCAAAAGCCCTTTAAGCGCAGAAAAAACACTTAGGATTACCTACACAGCCGAGCATGTTAACAAAAACAAAGCAAAGGGTTGTCAGCAAAAGGTTTATTAAAGAAAAGCAGGCAGTACAATTAATCCCTGTACATCTAAAGATAATCATGTGCAGAAGGTAGTTAATGTATGCAAGCTTAACAGGAAGCAGGACCGTTTGTGACACAGCCATGAAGACAAGCTGGTTGACCAAGTTTATAAAGTTCTATGATGTCCTGCTTTGTTAAGCAAATGCATCCTGTTGCAGAAGGAAAAATATTTAAAACTGGCAAAGGAAGCTTTTGTCTTTGACTGGTGTCAAAGATGAGAATCAGGGAGATATAAATTAGATGCCTTCTGGCAATGAAAGAGTGCAACAGGTAGAGAACAGTCTTACCCGTTTCATCTGCCAGCCGCTGTCAGTATTTCTCTGGTAACTCCCAAAGATGAAATCTGGTGACAGCTTAAGAGAAGGAAACGCAAAAAAAAAAAAAAAGAAAGACAGGAAACACAAATTAACAGCTGCCATGTGTACTCAATTCAAGATTAAAACATACGCCTACTTCCTTTTCTTTAAAATTGACCTGCAAAAATTAAATAAAAGAAGGTGCTGTTTTTGGTTCTTTTGTCTGTTTGGGTGCAAATGAAAGCTGCAACTATTTGTGCATGTGGAGGTTAAACGCATCATGGCCAAAATTTTGACAAACTTCCCATCCACCAAAAGTAGTAATAGCTGAGGTGCAATCACGTACATCATAGGGAAACTACTTGCCTGCCCCACTGACATCCTGCTGTTTCATGTCACTGCCACAGCAGCAACAGTATACTAACTCACACCCATCCATTTAAAGGTAATGAGCGGCAGTTGCTGCTCAGTAAGACTGAAACACGTTTGACTCAAATCTGTCGGTTTCAGGCTGCACTTAAGACAGGTTACTTGTTGGAACAGATAGACGACATCAGCCCGAAACCTTTGTCTAGGATAAATCAGTATGAGAGACTAATCAGTCAAATTCATATTTACTGACACTCAAACTTTTCCAACAGCTGAAATGGTAAAGAATAGAAACAGCAGAACATGGAAGTAAATATCAAAGAAAAAAGAAAAGAAAAGAAAACTAAAATGAACTCACAACAAACGTGCTCATTATGACTGTCCACCCAGTTGTACAAAGTTGGCCAAGTTAACTTTTGCTCTTACGTCGGAGCACAAAAATATAAAAATCCTCTCTCCCTCATGTGTATCCTTCGTCTACTTCCCCATTCTAGAGGGAAGCCAATTTTATCAGCCAGTACAATGTATAGCTCACACCAGGAAGGCGTGTGCACAAATGAATCATCACAATAGCACTTTACGAATGTTCCCACATTAACCACTTGTCCAACTACTTGTGTTAGCATGGTCTGTGGTCACTGTAGACAGTGGTGGAAGACTTATTTGAGCCTCCTACTACAAGTTAACATAGATCAACCTTTAAATAAATAATTTCACTACAGTGTTCGTTTATTGTTGTACTGTTGGTGTGTAAGAACATAAGTTCAGAAAGAAGTTAAACAGAAACAGGGTTAAGAATGAATGTCAGGAATGTCTGTCAATTAAAAGAGGCGCTAAACCAGTACCACTTAGCATGCCTCCCACTTAACCAGCACAGGTGTATGACCACATGCTGTGATCGAGTTTATATGGGAAGTTGCAGACATGCAAGTGGAACAGTTAGTGTTTTAAACAGTGCTGGATAAATGTTAGAAACAACAACTTCTGCAGATCATAGTATTACAACGAGTAGCGATTCCACTGATCCTGCTACTGTCACATTGACCTAATTTATGAAACACATGCATGTGGAACATGACGTTTAGCGCTAATGAGGGGATGTTTCAGCTCCTCCGAAGGCAACACCTACAGTCTGCACCACTTGAGAATTTCAAAATGTATTTAGGATCATCCTGTTGTTGAAACCATCCTCATTTTACCTCCAGCCTTCCTAGAGAAGGAGTGATATTGTCTCAAGCATTTGCTGGTGTCAAGTTAAATCCATTCTTTACTGTCATCTTCCTATAACATTTAAAAAAACCCACCCATTTGCTCCCATTATCAAAACGATGATTTTCAATTCCTTAGTTGTCAAAATGGGCTTGCCTGAAATGTGCCTCATTCACATGCCAAAGCTTACTGAATAGTAAGTGCTACAGAGGACCCTGGTTGGCATTTTTGTGGGGGCTGGTAGTCACTCATGTCAGATAAACCTGCCACTGCTTTACATGCTTGTATGTTAATATGACTGCAGTAGTTCAGTCTTACTTATTAATGTAAATACAAAAAACAAATAGGGTGCCTATGTAAATTTGGCACTGACATTAAGTTGCATCACACTAGTAAAAAGGAAAGAATCATTGGCACATGCTGGAGTGTTTGTAAAGCTTTGAAATTTGCATTACCTGGTCTGCCTTTGTGACAGTGAACAAGCCGTGACCAAAGGAAGCTAATTGACGTTCGAGACCAGTTACTAAAAGCTTTTAAATGCTCCAAAACTGCCCAGAGCAGAAATCTCTCACCTATCTTGCCTAGAATGATGAAAACAATGTGTTATCTAAAATGTTATGCTCCTCTGATCAGTTCATCCATCACTTTCTTATTCACAAAGAAAAATTCTGAGTCAGCGTCAACTATATGATGAGCTTAGTAGGATGGGTGAGAGTGGAAATGGAAACCACTAAGATTATTTTAAAAATTAAAAAGGTGAACCAGAGAACACTGTACTGAAAAGTAATGTGGACCATCTGAGTTTATACACCTGGTTCATAAACCCATGTGGAACAGTATGCGTTATACATAATTTATCACAGAATAAAAAGTGACACATATAGGTCAACAGAACGCATCTCAAACTGACTTGATGGGGGGGGGACCACTGCTTTGATCATGTGGGTCGTTTTTTTATGAACAACATTAAATTTGAAACACTGATGCAATGCTGAAGCAATGTAACGTTCAGACGCAAAATGCTTATCTCTGGCAATCTGGATCATTCAGCTTGCACTGCTACATCTCCTATCTGTCATCGCTGATTTGGTGTACGGGTCAATTTTAGTCACTGACTAATTCACCAAACCTTTCAAACATCAGATTTCTCATTTGAAGGCTATAAACACTCCTGTAAAACGAAGCCTATTAGAAGGAGAAGTTAATGATTCACTGTCCGGGAATCTTTTCAGTGTGTTGGGAACTTTTGGTGAAATTTTTCATATTTTTAATGTTTTGGATTTAAAAATGCTCCTCTTTCTTCTAATTTCTGATCAATAACAGACTCTGCTCCTCTGGATCAGCTGTGGAGGTATTAAGTTCAGAGGGGAGCCCCACTAAAACATCATTGATGTGGAAGTGTGGGTCAGAGTTGAAACATCTAGAAAAATTTAATTTCGTTTTTAATCTGGCTGAAGTCAGCATTTCTGTTTGTCTTGTGCTTTTAGCTGTTCTAGAAGAGGAGTAAAATAGAGACTGAAAATGTGTTCACCTAACAGCGGTGGGAAAAGTTTAAGTTTATTTATAGAGCACATTTAAAATTGCCATTGGCCAAAGTTCTTTATAAAAATAGTAGCCACATTACAAGAAGACATTTTTAAAAGCAAAATTAAATTAAAAAAAAAATCTGATTCTCACATTGAATTGAAAGCCAGGGAATACATTTTTTTAAAGATGAGATTTAAAAACAGAGTTTGAGGCTGTCTTAGATGTAGAGGCAGCTGGTTCCACAATATAGGAGCCACCCGAAAAGGCCCGATCACCTCTAACCATCCTTGAACTTGGGACAACTAAAAGCAGAGGATCAATAGATCTGAGTGATCTGGAGGGCACATAAGGCTGCTGGAGCTAAGAGAGATAAAAAGGTGCCTGCCCATTAACAGTCCTATAGGCCAACATTAAAACTTGAAAATATACCCTAAAATGAACAGGGAGCCAATGACGGGAAGCACGTACAGGAGAGATATGTTCATGCTTTCTTGTTGTTAAAGGGTAAGCTGCAGTGTTTTTGGACCAATTTCAGCCAAGATATACAAGCCTGACCAACACAAACATAGAAAGAATTACTGTGATCCACTTGGGATGTAACAAAAGCATGAATTAACTTTTCATAGTCCTTAAGAGTTTAAAAAGGATTTCCCCTTAGATAAAAACCTCTGTTTAAAAAAGATTTTCTTTTACCACTAAACAAATTAAAGTTTGAGTAAAATATCACATCCAAGTTTTTAACATCTTATTTTAAGTGAAGCTCTGGGTTATGTAGATCTAACAAAGCTGAATGGCATTTGCCACAAGGCCCAAAAATGACAATTCCAGTTTGATCCTCAGTGAAGTTGAGGAAGTTGGAAGCCGTCCAGACAGTGGGCAGGGCGTTTTTGTAAATGATGTCAAAGCACAGGTATTTTCACTTTTAAAAAAAAAGTTGTGTAAGAACTATTACTACTATTACTTTTAAAATAAGAGATGTAAATTAAGAAAATATTAGACAAAAATATTAAAATGACACTTCTGAAGAATCAAACTAATCATCATGCACAACTTTTGTTTCCTTTAATAGGATTTTTATTTATATCTTCAAAATAAATCAAAGTCAACAAATCAATAAACAAATATGAAAAAGAGAAATATGTCGGTGGGCATTTCATCTTAAGACATCGCAACTTTTTTATGTTTGACAAGGTATCCTTTGCCACAAAAATAAACACATAGACTTCCAAGTACGAACTTCTTCATTTTAAGTATTTTAAACATCTGAAACCTGTCTACAGTCAGAAATTCATCTAATCGTTTCAATCTCTACCTCAGTTGTTAAATATATTTCTTCTCTAGAATTCAAATTAGTTAAACAGAAGTAAAATAGTGTGCACAAAGTGCCTGAAGGAAAGAGGACAAAGAAATGCTTTTTGTTGTTGTTCACAGGTAAGAAGGAAACAAAGCCAAAACATTTGTTCATCACGCTCATTAATTTTATCACGAGGAAAAGCCTAGTCTAAACATCCCAAATATTCTTACAGTGGATAAAAAACATTTGGACTACTGATGAGATTATATCAGAAGTAAAAACTGAACAACAAATAATGACACAGGGAAGGTTGGATTTTTTTTTTATGGAGGGGAAACTGTATTTACCTTGTGCATAGTTCCATTGCCAGTCTCAGTAAGTGGCAGTGACAGATGGCTGGTGTCCCGGGGTAACGTCTGAGGTTGTACCAGCCCGACCTGCATGACGAATACATAGATTGTAAAAGAGGAAGTGTCTTCAGTACATCACAGGTAGCTGTAATCACACATAGAACAAGACAATACTTTGGCTGCCTCAAACATAACAAACTTAGAATAAAAGGTAAAGTAAATTTGTGTTTGGTTAATTATTTGGTTAAACTGCTCATAATTTATTTATTCTCTTGTTGGTATTTTCTCTTGTTTGAGATTTAAGTGTTGCCTGGTAAGTAGCAGCCAAAGTTGTATGACTACCTAAAAGGGATAAACAAACATATCGGTATGAGATTCTGGAGCCAGTGGTGAGCCCAAATCTTGAGAATCTGGCACCTAACTCTAGGATGACAACATTCTCTCTCACAGACCCAGAATAAGCACAGTGTAGCTTCAGAATTTGGGACTGGAGAGGATGGAATAACCAGACCCAAGTCCAGATGTCAACCCAACCGAATGCTTGTGGAATCAGCCTGATTGTGCTGTATGTGCTAGCATGACCAACACAGCCACCCTGGTTGACCTTCAATAGCCCATGCTTGAGCAATGGGATGCCATCCCACAGCAAAATTTGACCAGGCTGGTGACCAGCATGAATAGGAGGTGCAAAGCTGTTTTGGCTGCATATGGATTTTTCACACGCTACTGAAATCTCTAACAATGTAAATTTAATAAAGTTTAAAAATGGCCAATATGTGTTGTTTTTCCTTATTACTGTGGGAAAGTGCAATCATCCAATCCAACAAAAAAGACTATATAAATTGTACTAAATGCCTGACTAGAAGCCAATCTTTGCTTCATTAATCAAGATATTAATGCTTGATTCAGTCGTCCACTAAAATTAATTTCTAATAAAAATTAAAAAAAAAGTAGCTTTTTGGGACAACTATTGTTATGCAATTAAAATGTTATTAATCCTTATATTAAACCTTATATTGAAAATGCTTCAAGATAGAAGAAACCACATAGCCTGAGTTGTGAATATTAAATAGGTGTTGTCTGAGGTCACCTGCTCTGTTTAAGCTTTATTTATTTATTTATATTCATCGCAAGCTGGGACATTTAACACATCCTAGGAGCAGTGGGCTGCCAGATTCCAGCGCCAGCAGTAGGAGGTTAAGGGCCTTGCGCAGGAACCCGCAGTGGCTTTTACCTTAGTTGTCAGGCCAGGGACTTGAACCCAGGTTCTCCAGGCCCAAGTCCACCTCTGTAACCACTTGGTTACCCCCCCACACACACCTGTTTCACAGATAGGGCTTCTTTCACTCCTCTTTCAAATCCTCTGTTTCCGTAATGTGTACATTACATTTAAGTGTGAATGTCACAACAACATCTTTATGCTGGAAACTCCTCACAACAAAACCAAATGAAGGTGCAAACATTTCCAGAATTTCCCGCCCAGTTGAACAGGGTGCACCCGACAATCCTGGGGTGAATGCATCCTAAGACCCAAGAAAGTGTACTTCTTCTTATTCTTAATATAAAAAATCTTGTACAATTTAGATTCTATGAACCTCCGTGTATTTTGTTTAGTTTGTGACTTCTAGCAGTGGTACAAGTTATGGGTGGGACTCTAATCAATGCAGAATGTTTGTCACTGCACAATTTCCTGGCACATCAATTACATTGATGCACACGTCAGAGCTCGGCGAACACCGTATTGCCAACGTAGCCGCTTTGAGCCTTCTAGCAACACAATAAAGCGATTAGTGACAAATCTAGCGACTTTTTCTGGTGTTATTTCAGACTTTTGGAGACTGACGTAAAAGCCAGTATGGTTTGCTCCCGCTTTCCCCTCCCCCTTCTAGAAGCACTTAGCTTCAGTCAGAGCAGATGTTCACCTCTTCCAGAGGGGTCAGAACGGAAATGAAAAGCACAAAGTTGCTAATGGCTGATCCCGCCCTGGCTTACTGTCGGAGATGAAAACATTTAAAAAGTTAATTACCGTAACATGTTTAGACTTAATTAGAGAACAGTCAGAGCTGCTAGTTAAAGTACGTAAAATGACAATAATTTTAGGTCTGTTTAGTTTTGGCCAGTGGGTATTTTCTAGCTTTTTTTATTTGCTGTTTTGAATTGAAATGTAATTAAATGCATTTTTCGAGACATTACAAGAGCTTGAGTTTACAATATTACTCTCTGTCTACTATTTAATTCAGCCATCTAAAATCCTTTTCAAACAAAAAAAAGAAAAATAGGTTTTCAGGGCAACTATTGTTATGCAATTAAATTGAGATAAATTACAAAGCCTCTAATTAGATTTTTCTTTTTTCTTTTTAATTGAGTCCAACCCCTAATATAAATAAAAAACTACAAACAAGTTAATGGTAATTAAATAAAACCAAGTTGTTGTTTTTTTTGTTTTCTTAATAAATAAATGTATGCAGGTATGCAACAAAAAAACACTTGCGTCCTTCCTAGTACTAATAATTCCAAAACGAAATTATGTTTACAATACATCATATGTAACAGATTATACAAACACAAAACACATTTCAGTGAGTAAGTGCAAGTAAAAAGAAAATGATTTAATTTACAAAAAAAATCTACAGTGACTTTTATGACCTTATGCCAAAGTATCAACCTATAAAGTATCTAATAGTCAAACTCATGTTGGAGTCCCCTCTCGTCTACTAGACCCCAGCAGTATAAAACCAGTCCTGTGATCAATGTGTCTGCAAATCCTCTGTGTCTAAGTAAAGAGAGAAAATACCATCCAGGCTGCTCTGTGAAGAGTTGTGACTGAACATTTTAAGTGCCAATTAGTGCTGATACAGACAAACCACCCCTGCATGTAAATGAGCCTTATCTCTATTCTTCTATACCCTGACCCTTTCTACCCTCTCTCTTTGAAAAAAGGCCTTTTCATCCAGCTCAGAAAATACCAAAACGTTTACATTGTAAGGCTAGCTCAGTGGCAGTAGAGATTACAGGGAGGAGCAGTGAATTATACCTGCTGTGTTCAGGGCTTTACCTTGTTGGCGCTTTGAGTACGGGCACGGCGAGGGGGTTTCCAGGACCTCTCCCTGGTAATTCTATTGACATAATAGTGTCTGCCTGTAGCTGGGTCAGAGTACTGCTCCCACAGGTCCATGATCTGAAGAGGCTGCTGACCTGGAGCAGGGGTTGGTGGTTCCAGCTGTGACTTACACTTCTCCGTCTGCATTTTGGTATAAAGAGGGGAATTCTGCCAGGACAGCTGGGACAGATAGGCCTCTGTTGGGACCTTTTATGCAGAAAGAGAAAAGAGGAAAGCAAAAGAGAGAATAACAAAAGGCTGAAGTATATATGAAGGAGAGGGAAGCAAAATTTTAATGAATTCCTCAGACATACATCAGGGCACTGCACCCTATAGCAATCATTATGCAAGTCAATAATACATTTCCTGAGGACTATTTTCTGCTTCACGGCAGCAGGACTGTGTTGACAGTCAACATTATCACTCTCATAGGATGCAAGGGACACACAATCTGGGCAAATACCCATGGGTTTGGTCTGGGTGTCTGGGGCTGCTGCTCTAAATGTTTTGTGAATATTCCAGTGTTTTCTCAAGAAACATTGTGAAAAACAAAAACTATTATATTCATGATTTAAATTCCCCAGATATAATGAGGCAAATATGAATGTGATAAGTATGAATGGTTGTTTGTCTCTATGTTAACTCTTGGACAGATGGGCAGCCTGATGTACCTAACCTTGTAAAGAAAAATAACAGTAAAGTTTGTTTATTTATTAGATCCCCATTAGCTGCTGTCATTTGACAGCAGCTACTCTTCCTGGGGTCTCCACAAAATCCTTAATACATCCATTAATTAAAATATACAACATACAGCACACAACCACACCAACATCAAACACAAAGACACCTGCTGAAAGTACAAAACTAACATCTATAACACCAAAAGCCAACAATGGCATTTTAACTACATTTCCTCTGCAAACTAAGAAATTACATGGTCTCACTACTGTCAAAACAATAGTTCACTTCAAAACAGACAATATTATTCCTGCCGAGTAAACAGAAGTATTTTCAGCATCTTTTTAAAGCTTACCATGTCATTTTCCAAAAAGTCTGGTAATGCATTCCATGCCACCATTGCCCTGTAATTCATTGTCTTCTGTTTTAAGTTAGTTCTACATATGGGCAACAAAAAACGACCTGCTGATGTTTGCCTCGTTAAATGATTGTTTGTGTCTTCTGTACAATAATTTAGGTGTTTTGGTCATTAAACGTATCAGTGAACATTGCATCCTACATTCTACACTCAACCAAGATAGATGATGGTTCATAACTCTTGACAGTTCAGCAACAACAAGCAGCAGACTGCAGTAGCTTGAACAATAGCAGTCAACCCAACGTGCAAAGACTAAACACATACCTCACAGACACCATAAATAAAACCTATTTTCCTTTTATAGAAAAAACAAACATCAGTTTGGATTAAGCTTACAAAAACATTTGCTCACACAGACAGAGCACTGAAGCAACCGCAACGTGAGAGACATCTCTAAATCCAATAAAACAAATTGGAGGAATGTGTACCAAGAAGATCTGTCCACAGAATATAGCAGAGACATGATTTAAAAACTGATTGACGACTTGACGGTTGAGCCCTGTTACATAACAGTCTTTCGGAACTTGATCACAACACCGTAACACTTAATAGTTCACTCAGACATGATTGTGAATGCAAACAAAGCCAAGCTTAACAACTAACAAGTGAAACTATTAATGTAACTTGTGAAGCCCCATGGAAAAAAATAAATAAAAAATAAATAAAAAAACTGTATGGATGTTTTACTGCTACTCAAAATACACTTCCACCAGGTTTGCCCAGGCCAGACCAATCACAGTAATTTGGACAATATAGATCAGACCTGATACCAATAGATTATATGTAAGAAAAGCACAACAGAGGAACATTGCTTATCCCTATATTGTGCATTTCATTACCCAGGTTGATTGTAGGTGTATCCATTTGAGTCCAGAAGTGTTTTGAATTGCATTTCTTGAAATTATTGTTTGGAAATTAAAAGCCAATGTGGTGCGCCCTGAGTAATTCGCATTTAAACATTCTTGCCATGACAGACCATCTTTTATTTCCTTTTGCACCTCTTCTTTATTTAGGTTTGATATAATAATCATCTGAACTGTGACTGAGCATGTAATGTACTAAGTAGCTTTCTCACTAGGGGAAATGCAACATGAGGGAAGTGAGGCAGAGGAACTTTATCAACTGACTATACAAATGAGAACAAGATGGAGGATTGATCTAGATTTACTAAAACAATGTGTCAGGCCCAACAATTAATAGAAATTTTGACAGGATGATCTGTCAGAGAGCACATAAGTGAGAACATCATCTTTATTTGGGTTTGTGCTCTAATGCATCACATGGTACATTTTACTCTTTGTGAAAGTGCGAGTTTAGAGAATAGACGTAGGTATGCTGTGTGTCTGTTAACACTTTGCTCAGACTCAGTTTTTTCGTTGGCTAATTTCAACATGAGGATAGTGTGAGCAGAGTAAGATTTTGTGTTGCTTAGTGTTAAAAAAACAAACAAATCTGTGCAGATATCTGTAGCAGAGTTTAAAGGTTGAGGGAAAGTCTTCTGAGAGAGTCAGCATGTCTTTGGCTTTGGTAAGAAATCTTTGACACATACCTGTAATATGGAGTTCTTGGTTTTGTGGCCATACAGGAAAGCCATAAATACTACAAAAGTACTTTAAAAATAGCAAATCAGTCAGCGTCATCTTAAAGACTTGAGATTAAATCTACTTAAAAATTCATCAGTGTGGCGGCACTGATAAAAACCATCTGGCAGATGGTTTTCGTCAGAGTAAAAAAACAGCGAGTTATGACCTGAATGTGGCTGCATTAATTCTGCTTACTGGTATTAGAGGCTCAAACGAAAAGAGTATTGAGAGAGTGACAGACAGTTAGACACAAAGGGACAGAGGGGAAGAGAAATGAGATAAAATAAAGTGCAATGTCATTTCCACTGAGATCACATCTACCCAAATTTGGAAGTCGTTTTTGCACACGCAGTTCAGACATAAAACTCCATTTGGAGAGGCAGTTTTTGTACTCAGCTGTGAGAGTTTCCCTCAGCTGACAGAAGCATTAACCTTGAGTACTTCTCTCACCAGTGAAGCCTTGTGTAATCCCCTCTGATGTAATTCATGGAAGCTATGGCGTCATGACAATGCTGACTTGATTGCTGCTTTAGGAGGATTATTGAGGACAAGCACAAGTGTAAATCAAATAGTCTCTGCTGCCTGCAGTCAGTCATTGTTAAGGCTCTAAAGACACATCAGATTAGTACTGAAACCATATTATAAATATAAATTATTACCACTGCTAAATTTTATAAAAAGAGAAAAAGTCTAAAGTTCCACTGAGAAGCAGATGTCTAAAATCCAGCCAAATTAAAGTGGCTAATATGCCTTAACATATTGTTTTATTTTGTTTATTAAGTTAAAATGTTAGGAAAAATCTTACCGTATGACGTGTAAATCCATCAGATGAGAGAATGTCAATGAGAGGAAGTCAAAATTAATCTAATCCCACACTTCCTTCTGAATAAACTGCATGTGATGGATGTGTTGGACCCTATTTCCCACAAAGTAACGTTACTGTTCCTAATACGAATATCGAAGATATAAAGGTGAAAATTGCCAGTAGCAAATCACACACAATTTTCTAGTGTGTTTATGTGAAAACAGAATTACAGTAAATGTAAAGGGAGCAGCCTTATTGGAAATTTGGCTATATTAATATACTTACATTTTTCACAATTAAAAAAAAAAGAAAAAGGATGTGAGCCTATTTGAATCTAGTAGAGCGTATACATGTATAATTGATTCTGACGTTTGGATGCATAAGCCTGGTGTTATTTCAGTCTAAAATGTTTACGATTAGATTTAATGGGAAAGTGTGTCTAAACTTTTGACTGGCGACATTTTAAAGGTCTGGTTTTAGCCCGACTGACATAATAAGCTGTTCTACACTTGTGTCATGTAAATGTGCTCAAAAAGACATCTATATAAAAGAAGTAGGGCTGTGCGATTAATTGAATTTTAATCACAATTACGATCTGGGTTTTCAACGATCATAAAAATGAAATGGTCCG
>JBAMHW010000003.1:19758563-19774789 GCA_037177495.1 Rhadinocentrus ornatus
CAAGTTATGGGCTGGACACACGGGAGGCGACGTCGCTCCTTCTCTATTAATTTTCTATGGAACTTGCGCAATGAGGCAGAAATCGCTGTTCTCCTCCAGCCAAGCGACATTCGTGCATGTGAAATGTTGCGCTCGTTCATGTAGACGTGCACACGGGGGCTTACGCGACACAAGGAAATAGAAAAATGTTCAATATTTGTGAGTCGCTACTAAATAATCCACCAGCTCCCAGAGACAGAGAGATATAACAAACGTTATAAACAAACATAACTTGTTTTCTCGCCAAAGAAACATAGTAAACAACCTGGGATTTAAGAAATCGCGTGTCTCTTCCTGCCCTGTATGATGAGGGTCATGAGGGTGTTGTGAAGAACGTGGCTACAGTCCAAAGTATCGCCACCGCTACGGACCTGTGGTCAAGCTGCACAATAGAGCCGAATATGATGTGGATTTAAACATGGAAAGGAACTGTCTCCAGTCTCATTTATTCCAGATCACACCTGGCAGAACATAGCTGCTGCAGGTCTGAGACAAAAAATAGCTACTGGGACCTGGTGGAAAGAAACTAGTCTGTTTTACCACAGACAACGCTTAAAATGTCCCCCCTGGCTCTTTTTCTTTCTCTAATCGTGTTAGATAATCGAGATCTCAATTTAAATCAAAATAATAATGATTATCATTTTTCCCATATTCGAGCAGCCCTAAAAGGAACCACATATCTGGATGCTGTCTTAGTAAGTTCTCTCTTCTTCTTACCTGCAACCGGTTGTTGTTGCTGCCCGTAGTCTCCACCATGTCCCATTGGCTAGAAGACTTCTTGGGGATCCTGTGGTTGACATGACTGCCTAGGCCACCACCCACCTCATCATATGGGTTCTCCATCAGGTTTTCAGGCAGGTTGCTGGAGCTCTGGCTCCTGGTGATCATGGGGACCACCCTGGGGTTTGGTGGCACTGTTTGAGCTGTGGAGGCTGCGGGGGATCCGTGAACCATAAGGTGGCCAGATGGGGAGGTAGTAGAGTAGGGGGTGAACGTGAATCCAGAGAGAGGTTGGGTAGGGAAATGGCCTTCACCCATGCTTGTGTTCTTGTGTGACCCTTGGAAGGCACTAAGGTTTTCCATGGAGCGATAGATGGGTTTGTTAACTGTAGGAAGAAAATTTAAATTTTTTGATCACTACATCCGTTTAACGTCCAGATGTTCCCTAGAAAGCCCGAAACCACCTTCTTAGCTTTTTATTCTCATTATGTTTATGACATTACCTTGGCGCTGCTCATTATAGCTTGCTGTGGGGCTGGGAGAGAGCGAGGCCCGTGTCAGTACGCTGACGTGGGAGGCAGACATGACCAGGCGCTGAGGTGAGGGCATCGGTGCAACGGGAACCTCGATCACATATGTGGCAGGCACATACAAAGGCTTTGTTTTACTGGCTGCCCCAATTCTCCGCACCTGTCAAAGAACAGATACAAATTTTTATGCTTTTTTCCTCCATGTGAATGCACTTAGGCCAACCAGGCAGCAGTAAACACAGCTGAGGGCTGAAGTCACTGTGGAAATGTCAAACACTACAACTCCTGACATACAGCAGATGTGATGCGAAACGCTAACCAGGACTGTCACATAATTTAAAATTTGTCAGTTCTGGTTCATTTATTTCACAATTGAATGAACTATAACATAGAATAATACATTAATATTATCCTTCCTTATTACTGAATGTAATTGCTTCATTAACATGAATTTTAGACTGACAGCTTCACAACTGCGGTGGAGTTTTGAAAATTTAAATCATATAGCAGATGCTTTTATCCAAAACAATTTACAAATAAAGGAAAAACATTCAAACTTCAGTGTAATAAGAATCCTAGCATGGCATTAAGCTATTAATTTATCTAACAGATGGTGTATAAGCGGAAGATGTTACTGTGAGTTAGGTGTGTTGCAATGTGGCCGCTCATATGTGAATGCATATTGACAATGAAGACTTCTTGAATCCTCTTAAATATTGCTCAACAGCCTGGAGTGAGACTGTATTAGTACAGAGATGGCGGTGCATGCTTGCAAGTGAACACAGACCGCTATAAAGGACCACATATGACAGTAGTACCATATTAATATTATAGCAATTATAGCAGATCATAACATAAGCCCTGTCAATCTCCAATGTACTTGTAGGTGTGACATTCAAGTTTTAAAATTAACTGAACAGTTTGCAGAGCTGAACAGGGATCCACTTTTCTTGAAATTAGCCCCAAGACTAAAGGTAAACAGAGTTTTCAACCAAAGCCCTTCAGCTATGGGATCCCTGCCCGATGATATGAAAGTGGCACAAACAGACATATCCCTTGGATAAATTTCTTAAACCTTGGCAAACTTTCCATTTTTAACATCCATAAAAACAAAGAAGGAGGCGTGAAGGAATAGCCTGCGGTTTTAATTAGTGAACTGCCATGCAACAGACCTGCATTTTAACGCCACCCCACTCAGCATTTTATAAACTTCTCTCACTTTTTTTAAGTCACTTTCACTAATGTTTAGTTACTAAAATTTATATTTCTAGGCTTTAAAATGACAATATCATCATGTGGACTGTGGACAATCGTTTCTTTTATGAGACCAGGCTGATCGTTTTCATTTCCAGTAAATATATAATATTCAGCTTAATATGTTCTCTGTATTTTGAGTCACTTTCCTTTTATTACATTGTGTTGAACTGTTTTATCTTAATCTTCTGATGTAAAAACAGTTTCAATAGTGCTGAAAAATGCTTTTCAGTGAAGTTATGATGATGGGGATAATTATTCTTCTGTAAGATAAAAATCCATTCATCTTTAAATAAAAGTGTACAGGATACCAATTTCCTTCATCAGGATGAACATGGATTTCATGTTGTGAAAGGTTTAACATCAGGTCCATTGCATAAAATTGATTACAGTCCTCTTCATGGTTCTAGAAAGTCATTTAATTTAAATTAGTCTATTTTATAATACACATTCAGGGGTTTTCCGTGTATAGAGCCATTCGCAAAGATGAGGGAAAATCACCAGCAAACAAAGGCTGAGACGAGATTATTTTTAAACAGACTGTTGCAACTCGTGTGGCATTTATTAAATATGTAAAATAATTAGAAATTACACATTCTAGTCAAATAAGTTACAATTTATTTTACTGCATGCAGACTTATCATGCATATTATTTTATTCAATCTTATTAGAACACTGATAAAGTATTAGTTGATGCTCAGAAACACCATGAACCTAACGTGTCAGTTTAGGGTCTTTTGTGAAATTTATGGATAATGAAAATATAAACATTACAGCTTTATCCTTTAATTAAAAAGTCCCAAAAACCTACAGAAGTTAGCAAAAAGCATATCCATGTTTATTTAAGAACACAAGACAAACCAAATCAAACAATTTTCCTACCTGCCACCAGTCAGTATTTGTCTTCTTTAGGAGAATAAACCGTTCACCCTCCCTTATGCAAACTTGCCGTCCATCTGCTCCACGGTAATTGTAGTCATACTGGGCTTCAAGGACCACCGTCCCACTGGGGACCCCACACACCGTCATCCTGCCGGGGTTCACCACGGGTGTCGCACCAGGCGGTGTGTGCCCTACAGAGCGACGCCAAGTACCAGACAGCATGACTCTCCACGCTGTGCTGTTCAGCAAGCTTTGCTGGTAATACACTCAAGTGTGACAGGGTTTGGGATAGTGCAGCGCAGGTGAGACTGGAGCCAGGCCAGTGCCATTCTCTGGGAGAGGCAGGAGAGAACAGACAGAGAGAGAGAGAGAGAGAGATTAGTAGAGCTGGCAGGGAACACTGCAAATCTGGCCTGGTGCAGGACTGGGTCAAGGCTGAAAAAAATATGAATCTGTTTACGAAACATCATAAAAATAGAAGCCTGTGTTCATCTGGGGAAATCATTCTTAAATGAAAATAAAAAAATTTCCATTTTCCATTGTTATTTTTTTTTTATGTAGCACAGATGTTATACATATGTTGTCAAATAAGCTGAAACAATGATTTCACTGTATGCAGACATTATGCATGTTTTTGTACTTAATCTTATTAAAATGCTGATAAAGTATTAGTTAATGCTTAAAGATAAAAAAAAAAACACCATGAAACTAATGTGTCAGTTCAAGTTCTTTTGAGATTTATAGATAATGAAAATCCAACCAGACTAAAACAAAACAGACCCCACGACAAAGTTCAGGGGGGCGACCCAGAGGCCGAGCAGCCAACAGGCTCAGTTCAGGAGGTCGGCCCGGTGGCAGACAGTACGCTTGGGAGTAGCGGCCGTACAGCCCGGCACTTAAGAGGCTGAGCAGACCGGCTCCCGGGAGGCTGAGCAGACGGATTCTCTAGTAGGCTCAGTATCCACACCATGACGAGCCCTAGAACCAGAGGCAGAAGAGGAGTAATCTCCTCGGCGGCGTAGACCACAGGCGGCAGAGGAGGAACGATCTCTTCAGTGCTGGAAACCAGGAGCAGGGGAGGAGCATCTCGACCTAAGGACCCCTTCGGGAACAGAAACCAGAAGCAGGGGAGGAGCGTCTCAACCACAGACCCCCTCGGCAACAGGAGCCAGAAGGAGGAGATGAGCGTCCCATCCCAGGAACCCCTCTAAAACATGGCCTCAAGCTGGAGACAACACTGGTGATAGAGCTAGCACTGTGGGAAAAGATCTGGGCGCCGGCGTGTGGGACGCTGAAGACCTGGGCAGGACCTGGGCGCAGGCGTCAGATGCTGAAGACCTGGGCAGGACATGGGCGCAGGCGTCGGACGCTGAAGATCTTAGTCCATGCTGGGTTGTTCTTTCCTGCCTGCTGGGTCCATTTATGATCAGATCCTTCTGTCATGAATGGCGGAGGTGGTAAGGACCCAAATGCAGGTAGAATCAGGCAGGAGGCAAAATGGTGCGCGTGACAAGGTTTATTTCCCAATAACTCAGGACAGGGAACCACACACGACAGGGATAAACCATACACAAGTGAGATTAACTATACATGACAGAGATGAACCAAAAGGATCTGACAAGGACAACTGAAAACCAAGGGGTATAAATACACAGGGAGTAATTAGGAGCAAGTGAAGTTAATGAGAAACTAAACCAGGTAAAGAACGAGGCAGGGACAGGTGACAAGAGCACATGAGGGAAAGCTACAGATAACTGAACTAAATATAACGAAACAAAAAACCCGAACCATGGCCTAAACATGACAATGTGCTGCATGCACTTATGCCCATGATGATATTGTGTGATGAAATTGCGATCCTGTATTTAAGCAGTCTGACTACAACTTAATTATGATCCCGCACCCTGTTTGTTTTGTTCTTACTCTCAGATGTAAGTCGCTTTGGATAAAAGCGTCTGCTAAATGACTGTAGAATAGAATTGAACAGAATAGAATAAAAAACAATCACAAGAACTAAAACCGTGAAGCACGACAAATCTAAATATTACAGCTTTATCCTACTTACAGAAGTTTTCTGAAAACACATTCATGTTTATTTAAGAACACATGATTGAGTCCAGGCTGATAATTTTCATCTCCAAATTTAAATAAAAAAAAAATATATATCTTTTCCATTATTTATTTATGGGTTTTTTTATTATTTTGTAGCACAAATGTTGGACATGTTGGTTGCCTCATGACAACATTACAACCGTTTAATGACTGTGTAAACCCTCAGCTTTAGGTAGTTTAGTGGTGCTGTTGAACCCTTTTTATTCATAGCCAGCTTTTAATACTGTCTGCTAACGACAACACAGATTACGGCAACAATATATGTAGATTAACAGAATTTCAGGGTCTAATTTTAGTCCACCAGATAGATGAGGCAGGAACATGAAGCACACCACTTTTTTACTGTCCTTTTATCCCTTCAGAACAAAGACACCCATGTGAGTAAATAACTCGTGTTTGGGGGATGTAAGGAATGCAGAATTCCTAAAATAGCACCTGTCTCCATCTCGCCACCTGAGCCAGCATCCCCCAAGCTAAACCCTTGGTTTACCCTGCCAAGACCCGCTTACATAAGAAGAGACAATCTAACTTTCTGCCAGACACAGATTCATACAGCTTTAACACTGACTACCAGAAAGCGTTCTACAAGCCCATCTCAGTGAGAAGAGTCAAGAAATTAAAGCACAGGAATGAATCTGTGACTCTTACAGCAACAGAGAAATACATGTTGCTGCTTGTGTGGATGATAGACAGACTAACACTGCTATAAGACTCACTCCCAAGCAGCACAGGATCATCTTAGCATCTTTAAAGGCATCTTATTTAAATGTAATGAATCAGAAGAAATAACATTTAACATTATGAACCAGATGAACCGGACAAAGATTTGCAAAGGCCCCTCTATCATGTTGCTAAAGCTGGTTGTGGGTTAGGCTTTGAAGTATCTGTTGATGAGGCTATTTTTTAGTGGCTAGATGGCTCCACCTGAACAGGCAGAAAGAAGAAAAAAAGCAGTTGGTAATATAGTCAGTAAACGCTCTTTGAGTTATGAATGTTTTCCTGTAAACATACAGTGGAAAAGGTTTTCAAAGCAATTAATCCATCTGACATTAAGTTGGAATCTGATCTACAATAAACATGTGGGACATCTTCAAACACGAGGAACTAATTGTTTTTTTTGATGGGCAGCATCATGATCTTCCTGGTTATAGCATTCAGAAACAGTTATGTTAAAGGTAGAAAGCACAGAGGCAGAATTCAGAGGCGAGCGAGGAAACAGGAAACTGCACAGACACACGTTCAACCACAGTTTGGGTCATATCCTCTCCATCTTGACATTTGTTTTTCATATATCGAACTTTTTAACAGTTTAGTTACCGTCTGTAAGAACAAACAGCCAATACACAGAATCCATTTGGCTGTATGCACCAGCACTTTAAACAAATGATGATTAGTACCTGTCA
The DNA here is from genome assembly GCA_037177495.1 of Rhadinocentrus ornatus. Lineage (NCBI taxonomy): Eukaryota > Metazoa > Chordata > Actinopteri > Atheriniformes > Melanotaeniidae > Rhadinocentrus > Rhadinocentrus ornatus. The sequence continues at coordinate 19,765,504 of JBAMHW010000003.1, forward strand.
GCACGTAATTACCACAAAACACGAGTCTTAAAGCAAAGAGTAGTTGTTTATGGCTTAACAATCCTGCTGCATGGCTTCAGCAATGTGTAATTTGCAATTAAGATAGGCCAGCAATAAATTAAACCTACCTCTGGTTAAAAGAAAAGCCAAAACATACAGCAGTATGTATTCATATAGGCTGTCCACAAAGAACTCTTCTCCACGCACAGACAGGAAGAATTTTAGCGATGCTACTGCATACTTGTTTTCCTTTTCCTGTCTTTCTTGGCTGCGCAAAACAACAGAAAACAGAAGAAATGCAGACTAAGCTAAGAAAGTATGCTGCAACAAGGCTGTACCTAACTGAACATTTGTAAGAGAGATAAGACTTACCAGCAAAGAAAGAAACCTCAACACAACCACAGAAGGCTCTAATGTGCGTGCAAACTAAGCAGATAGCATTGTTAAGGTCCTTGGGTTGTATTTTTCTGGGTTTTGGCCCCAAAGGCTTTTGTCATGTCATGACTCAAGATTTTAATTATAGTTTGTGTCTGATTCACCGTAGCAACATGAAAGACTATTTAACTCAAAACAGATAAAAATGCCAGCAAGTGAGGGCACAGGGCTCATCACTTCGTGCCACCAGCAAAAAAATAAAAAAATAAAAATAGAAAAAGAGATAGTGGAGAAAACATGGAGAGAAAAAAGTCTAAATGGAACCAATAAGTGAGGAGGGAGGAAAACTAAGAGTGAGTGCTGCAAGTGATTTATCTATCTGCCTTTGCTTGAGTGCATTTGCTCAAGCTCTGACTCACTTTGCACACAGGTCAGACTCACTCAAAGAAATGGAAAGTATGTCATTTGTGCATGCATGCAAGAGAACAGGAGCAACTCGCCATAGTCTTCAAGTAAAACAATGCACTCTTTACTTGAAGACTATGGTGAGTTGCTGGTGACCAGTTCTCTGTAGTCAGAAACGTGCATTCCATAAGCCTTAAACATAAGTACACAAAAAATCAAGATGAGAAAAACTACTGCTGTGAAACAATGAATAAACCAAAACAGATGGCTCAATTAAAAAGGCTGGAACACAGCCATCAAGATGGACACAACCTAGCAGCTCTAATTTGCCAAAAATCAAATACTTCAACTCTTGAATGCATGCACACAAAAACACAATTAATCCAATGCAGACAACTTATCCCGCCTCTACTCACTGAACCCTCACTGATCCTGCCTTCCCCCATTTAGCCAGTACTTTGCCTATGAGATAACAACAGAGACCATGAGCAGGCCATTTCCCATCCATCCAAATAGAGCACACATGAACTTGAAAAACACAGTAATGGGGAGAAACAGAGACATAGAGGACCACTGTACTGACCGAATCATAACAACCAGCAACCCAGCTGATTGATTGAGCAATTGATTTCAACGCAGTGCTGACTGGTCAACTGTGCTGTTACACATCAGAAATACAACACGAATGTTAGAAGTGAAGCAGAGCACATTATATTTCTTCTCAGGTTTTGTTTGATGTCTGAGTACTTGTAAAACCTTGCTAAGTTTTATGGTAATAGATATGGATAACACAGAATCAATCATAAACATTTTGAGGTTCTAAACCACCAGCATGTTGAAGTGAAATTAATCCACTGGTAGGTCACTGAATTTGACTTCAAAACCAGTGGTTTAATGGATGACTTCATGGATTATACTGTAGATGGAGCACCCATGGTGATGTGCGGTTTGACACTGATGCTTCTCAACAAGAAGATTCAGGGTTTGAACTTGATGATCTTGTGTGGAGTTTGCAGACTGCCTGTGTGGGCTTTCACTAGGTGCTGAGCTATCCTCCCACAATCAAAACACATACATGTTAGGTTAACTGCCTAGCCTAAATTGGCCGTGATTGCGAGCATGACATAAAAAGTATGTATGTTTTAGTTAATCTTCAGATTTTTTTTCTCCACCTTTAGTTATAGAATTCAGCTCCAGACTTGAAGCTTGATAACACAGTAAACGTTAGTTGTTTTTAAGTGTAAAGATCCATAAAAGCATGTTTTTTACAAATATAAATACTCTATATGCGTTTCACAGACCAAAACTTAAGTTTAACTTGAGGAGGTACAAGAATAGCATCCCGGTCTCTAAACCAAATTACATTTTTTTTTTGGCATTATTTAGGGAACGTGATAAAAATCCACACTAAAATTAAACAAACTCTACTAAGTGTAATAAAGCTTGGCTTGCTAGCATTTTTGTGTAATACTGAGAAACACATAGATGATCTAACAGCAATGGAAACATTCCTTACCTGTGAGATTCATCTTAGTGGAAGAACAACTGGGCTCCTAGCTACTTCACTTTAATGAAAAACCTTTTATCTGAGTGTGCTTGAGGTTTCAAGTTTCCAAATCCCACTTGACAGTCATGTGACAATATTACAGGTGTGAAATTTAGATCTTCAGCAATCGCAAAGAAACTTCCTGGTTCATCAAAAAATCTAGAAAAAGAGTTTAAGCATACTTACTCTGTACATTTAAGTTACGTAGTGATCACACATTGCATTTAAAAGATGGACATAGTTAACCGAAATAAAATGTAAGAGCCAGACCAGACGTGCTTTAAACTGCATTTTTGCAATAGTTGTTATCAATAGCAAAACTTACAATTTGACCAGCATCCTTCTAAAACAACGATTTGATGATTTAAAATCCAATTTGTAGATCCAGTTGCTCAATTAACAAATTGCTACCAAATGAATTTTTACTCACATAGCCAACCTACATGCCGCCATTAAAATATTTAAAAAAAAATCCTGTTGTGTGTTTGTTGCTTCTGGGTTATTGTAATAGCACGGTGATGCAACGTGGCAGAAGGATGAGGAGGGCACCATGCAGGATATTTGGGATCTATTCCAGCACTTTAAATAGATATTAGGCCTCGAAAGATATGCAGTATTGTCAGACTTCCAGTTTTGCTCTTAGCTTCACCCTCTCGTCCATATATGTTCAATTTCAGCTCCAGAAACACCAAGATAACAACCAAATGCCTAAGTGGAAGCTTCACAATGGCAGTTTGCATACAATCAAGGTAATAATAGCTAATGTACAAATTTTAATGATGGTGATATGCATCATTTTAAAGCATGTAATGCAACACAACTAAAACTGTAAGAACTTTCTTTGCAGGTGTATTAAATGGCTCTATGTGAAACAGGTTAACTTAAGGTATGTTCTGGGAAAAGCATGTGTGTAAAGTCTGGAAAAAAACATGCAACTTATGGTTCTGGGCAACTAACATTCAATGTAAATAACAGCATAATAAATTACAGTTTTATAAAATGAGACAAGCTGATGATAGGGTTAGGTTTAGGTTAGATTGATACAGTGCAGAACACCTGAGGATAAGCCAGAAAAAGCAAAAATATGACAAGTACAATAAGTACGAAAGTCAATGTTTAAATCTTCCCTGCAGCTCAATGTCGTCCCAGAAAAGCTACGTAATGACTACTTCAACCAGCTCAAAGACAATGCAGTGAATGACAGGCTCAGCTCCCACGGAGACTGTTAAATTCTGGGCCTATCAAACTTAATGGCGCGCCAGGACTTGAGTGGAGTACAGGCTGCTGGTGGAGAGTTTGGCGTCATATCGTATCCATATTCATCCCATACGTTTGAAGTCGAAAGAAGGCGGCTTTAATAATCATGGCTACATGGTGTTCAAAGAGACATGAGACATGGGAAGAGGAGGAATATAGAGTGAATGAGCAACTTCAAAGAGTTATTGCACAGACTCTCACATATACACATGGCAGATACACACTTATATGCATGTACACCGAACTGTATTTACATATGAATGTCTATAACCAAAGGCATCACAGGAAAATATGAGAAAAAGTTGCTGCACATGAGGCACAGAGTAACATTAATTACCAAGACAATAAGTAAAACGTTAGTTATTTTAAGTCAAGAGGACTTAATAACTGTGTCAGCCAAATAGCAGCTCAAGTTCTTCACAGTGGCATGATAACGTCTGCCTGTGCATGATTACTATACACAAACAATCATCCCAGTTTGCAAGATAATCTGACTTTTTAGTTCCATGTTGTAGTCAGGTGATGCTTGTGGAGTAAAGTGTTGCATCACATCATACATTATGAGTAAAAGGAGATGTAACACAGCAGTAGTAAGCACAGAGGTGCTTTAAAACTTTCCGAAAAATCAATGCTACACTGAATGTTACACTACTTTACCTAATCTACACCTGAAACACATATAACCTAGAATGAATTTACACTCAATGCGTACTTTAAAAATATTAACAATAAACTATTTGAGGGTCAATGCTGCAGCAGAAAAAGTCAAGGCAGGATTTTCTATGCACCGAAATGACATAACTTATGATTATTTACAATATACACTAATATGCAATATGCAGTATTAACATTTTTTACTTCTAAATTTAGGGTTTGAGGACAAAACAGTGCAAAATGTCAATATATATTAAAGTATTGATAAGTTCACTAATGTATACATGAAAAAAGTCCACTTTCAGGCCAAAGAAAAGCTCTACTGACAACAGCCATACGACAGAGAAGTCTCTTTGTCTATGGATGTACAGTTACTACTACCAGCAGTGATGTCTCTTTCTCTCCATATGAGACACATGCCTCAAGCCAAAACAGCCTTTCATCCTCCCAAAAGCCATGCATTATTGATGATCAGACCAAAGAGACACTGAAGCACACACTACGTTTCCCAGCGTGACGTTTGGCTGCTGAGTATGCACACAAATGCATGTGTGTGTGTGTGTGTGTGTGCCTAAACAGGTGGGTTGGATTTTTTTGGTGATTAGTTGAGTAAAGTGTCAGAGAGCCAATCAAAAAGCAGATGATGACAATGAAGCAGCCATTGGCTCAGACTCATTACTGCCATCATGACAACAAACATCTGTGACCAACTGCGATCACCAGTGTCTCCAGTATGTGTGGCTTTCCTCCTTGTTGCACATACTAATATTTCACATGTGTGATGCCATCATTTCAAGAGCTTGCTGACGCAATGCTTGTGTTTACAATGAACCCTGAAGCCTGCATTGACACATAGCAAACTTCTTCAGAGTTCACTTCTATAATAATATTCAAGTTCTCGCGTTCCCCTTTTTCAATATAAATATAAAAAAAACATTTTTGAAAAGACCAGTGTTTCCCTGGTTAGGCAAAATAGAGCAGAATAGTCCAGGAGGCATTTTAAAGTCTTGAAAGAATTAATTCAAGCATCACATTTCTTCTTTTTTTTTTCCTTTTAATTAGCGTATACATTTTACTAGAAAAAAGGTAAAAAAAACAAACCGCCTGTGTGTTTAAAAGTAATGAGCTTACTTCAGTAAGAAAAACAAGATTAAGCCAATTATTTTAGTTAGCAGCATTCATAAACCTTGCAAAATTTTGATCCCACATTGGTGAAAACAATACTGAGGTATCATCACAACTTAAAGACAATTATTTGAACAGATTTTAGTATTATTGTTGTTGCAACACTAAATAGAGATCATACTTTTAACCTAAAAATGTGAGAAATAGAGAAAGATTGCACATGCATTATCGAAGGTAAAATTGTTAAACTGCTTGTTTTGTCCTTTTATTCTGTTTGAAAAATGATAACCTGGATTTCAACTATTGTTTTTCATTCAGTGACTCATTCTTTCAGCATTTCTTTAAACCATTATTAAATTAAAGTAAAAATATTTAATATCAATATATAAACAGATTTGTTTCTTTGTTAAAATCTATGAATATAAAAAGAAACTACATGAATCTTGGTGTGTAATGTTTGTTGTATGGGGCAGGCAAACAGAATGTGAGGGGGAAAATAGTATTATTTATTTAATGCATCACAAATCTAATTCAATAATAATGTTTTTTTTCATTTGTAAGGTGACTGTTAACAGCATTGCACTGCCTATAAGAACAAGCTGCTGACACAAAGAAGAAATTTCTTCATGTTCAACCTGCAAAAAATTAAATGCAGCACAGAAGTGTGATATATGACGGAATGAAAATTAAATGAATTTTCACTGACTGGGCTGGTGGGTTGTTGTTGCTGAGCCTGTGGGAATGTGCGATACATTGATGTTTCTAATGAAGAGCGCTGAGCTCCATTGATCCACCAGGGATGAGAGTGAGCTGTCAAAAGCTATCAGGCGAGTCGAAGACCCACTTTTAGCTGTGTGCAGCCGAAGTGAACACAAGGCCGAGGCACAAGGAAAAAGGAGCTAAACATCCTGAGGCAAGCGGTAGAGAAGAGCGGCACGAGCACACAGACAGACACAGCTTTGATGTCTGCAGGGGGTTATTTGTTCAATAAAGGAGCATTGCACAAATAACAACATGTCCAACAGTAAAGATTGATTAAAGTGATTACCCACAGGACCTGCAGGTTCATTCAGTTTTCTGTTGCTGTTCTCTAAGTAAGAAATAAAGATGTTCTACAGTCATTTAGCAGACGCTTTTCTCTAAATATTATCCAGTTTTGGAAGCTGCAGCCAGAGAATGTGCAGCATACATGTGCTTCTGCTCAAAACTTGCTAAAACTGAAATGATATATTTTTGCTTTGATTGGCTAAAATATTAACCAAGTGTTACAGCTCCGATGCAAACTCTATTTACGTAAATACTGTCACAGTTTAGGAAACAGCATGCCTATGACTTAAAGGGATTTTATTTTCCTGTGCTTCCACAACAATCAGAATATCTGTCATGACTGTAGTGCTGTTTACTCGTGAATGAAAATTATTGCACTGATATTAAATGTAAAAGCAGGATTAAACTGGATTAAAACAGAACACGATGACTAGTGCAGTTAGTAGAATATACTGTGTGAATTGGAAGCTGATTTCACGTAGACAACATCATATGGTGGATAAACAAGGACGATTGTTTCCTTTTTTTGGGAGTTGCACTTATTGTGCTCTCCAATGTCTTGTAGTCATTCAGCTACAATCAGGCATCTGGCATTGTGTTTATGACTGCAATAAAATTTCAGCAAATATTTGGCTCTAACTTTGATGACAGGTTGCTTTTGAAATTCCTTAAATATGTGACTTAACTGCTAATATCTTTGGGTTTTGAGAAGGTTCGAGCCCTCTTTTTGGGCTGTGGGAAATTGTGACTGGTTCTCTTTTATTTTAGAATTAAGTAATATAAAATTGCTGCAATAAAGATTTATATAATCAGAGATTAGGTCTAATCAGTTAAAAAAAACTCAGATTAACTGAGTAAATCAAATATTAGAATTAAGCAGAGCACTTCTGTAAAAACTGATAAAAATAATCTCTTCTGAAATCCTGTTTTTTTTTTAAAACAATTTATATCATAATTACAAATAAACAGAGTTTTAACAGATGGACATGAACTTATGAGTATTTATGTACCTACATTAAGTTTGAGTCAAACCTCAATTACTCACACAGGTAAAAACTGACAGCTCACAACACTTTCAAGCAACCCACTTCCATAAATAAATAAATAAAAATGACTAACTAAACACAGGGAAAATTATCCTTATCATTATCATTGGCTTCTCCACACTCTTTTTAAACATTCAACTGTACAGTGGTATGGAAAAGCTTTAATGGCATCCCTACTGAAGAACATATGAACTTTCTTTGTGTATGTCATCATCCGAGCTCCACTGTTGCAGCCGGTCCAACCACATGTGCATGTTGCAGCAAATGAATCTATGCTGTGCAGTAGAGGGTCTTCATGACTTCTCACATGGGTTTTGGTCCAGGTTTTAAATGGCGAGTTGGGTTCTGTTCTTGATCTTGGTTAAGTGATAAATCTGTAGTGGAGAGTACCCAATCTGTTTTGAATTGAGTTCAACTATCATCTTATGTTGCAGGTGGTCTGATAACATGCATGTGCATCAAATGAATCTATGCAGCAGAGTAGGATGTCTGATTTTGTTGGCTTGTCATGCTCTTATTTTGTAGTGAAAGAGTAAACAAGTGAACTACTGAGCGTATTTGTGACCTGTGTGAATGAGGGCTCCTACTCAGGAGTTTACAGTATTGGTTAAACTCATAACAGAGAATAAAAACTAAACTGAGGGGGAGAGAAATGTTTAAAACTGATCTTTTTTAGTTTAAAGCTAATTTAGAAATAATGGTGCTGCCCAATTTACAGTTAAACCACAACTTGAGAGGTGATGATTTAGGAGCATTAATTAGGACCAGATATCATAAAACTGTACAGTATCAGGGCTGTTGAGGCCATTTCCTAGTGTGGACAGGACAAAGCACAGTAGTGAAATGAGGTTTTCCTGCAGCATGCTTCTAAACACACATCACAGCTATACCCAAAGAACATAAAGTATCAGTGTAACCTGACTAGTAAAATCACAACATCAAACTTTATTGTCTCAGTCCATGTTTAACACTGTATCTACAACAGTAGTGTGTGGGGAATGCTAGCAATTATTACAGTGGACTTGTGGTCCTCCTTCAAATACTGCACGAGGTACAGGGCACTTTTAATCAGAAAAGTCGCAAGTGGACAATAATCTTTCAAGCCTGTTTCATCACAAGCTGGCAAAAAAGGGAGAAAATCTACAGCTTTGCATGGACTTGAGAACGATTATGAAACAGCAAAAATGCAATGTATCAGTAAAACTGTTACCATTACATCCTGTGGTTAATCTGTCCACACAGTTCTTGTGAAGCACATCAGGGCTTCTTTACATGCGGGTGCATGCAAATATTTCTGTGCAAAATATGTAACATGTAAATTGCATCTTATCTTAGTGATATTTAAGCAGATCTCCAACAATGGGATGATTGTGTCTGAACTAATGTGTAATGCTTGAACAATGTCTACTGAAGTTAAAACAATAAAGTATTATAAAGCATGTAAACAAAAAAATCTGTTTTTAGACAAAATGGTTGAATGTGAAAGTGAAAAGTAGAACGTGCTCGTTTAATGGAAATATTTGGAGGTTAAAATGGCCCTTTGAGGCTCGTCTCAAAGTTTGAGCAGTTGTGACAGCACAGGCTATGTGTGGTTTGACAGCATATCATGGAAACAAAATAACTTGCTTTGGAAATATCTGGTCTATTTCTATAATAATTGCAAATGTATAAGTCATGACCTATTTGTGAATACACTACACTATATACTCAGAGATTATCTGTGGCCCACATTTATTTGGACACACACACAAATGTTTCTCATCCAGCTGCCAATGATTTGTGTTAGCAAAGACTTTTCTTATACAGCAACTACACGTTTTATATATATATA
>JBAMHW010000003.1:19782826-19807703 GCA_037177495.1 Rhadinocentrus ornatus
ACTATGTAAAGAACAAAGTGTTTAATAAGAATTGTTCATTCATTCAGATCTAGGATGTGTTATTTTAGTGTTCCCTTCATTTTTTTGAGCAGTGTATTATACTATATATATACTTTTTTATCTACATCCTTTTGCTCTTTCTTTTCCATTTACTTTACTGTCTTTTTCAGGTGAGCAGAACTCTGTGAAAACTTGGTTTGACCGTGTGGCAGCTATGCACAGTTGTCAATCCGCTACTCAAAAAGTGCTGCAGGGAAAAGGCCTTCAGGCCATGAAGAGCTACATGCAGAGGCAACCTGCTCCTCAGAGCAGTCAGTGCAGAGACTCACAGCCATGCAACAGCAACCCTGCTGAGGTATTTGCTAGATCATCACTTTAACTGTTAGACTTCAAAGATTCTTACTGAATAGTATAGATTTGTTGGTATGTCACGGTTAAACCTTACTTATGTGTATGCTTTAGGTAAGCATGTACATGTGGGATTACTAAGAACACTTTTTTTTCTTTTTTTTCAAACTGTAGATGCACTAACAAAAATGCTAAACATCTGAAGATACATGGTTTGTCATATATAACTCCATTGCACGAGTGTTTTTCATTTATTTGTTTAATTATTCAAATCACTGCAAGGCTTGAATTCGCCTCACTTGAACTTCTCAGATCAGGTGCTCCTATTATAAGTGTAACTCAGCCTCAATGCTCAATGAAAACTAAATGACCAAATATATACACACATAACTCATTGGATCTCTGGTAAATCCACATGATCAGCTGCTGCCTCAGCTAAGATGACTTCGTGAGAGCACATAAAGTAGAGAAAATAAGGTTCTACATCAGGATTGTTTAATAATCTCTCCAACATGTGATGTCAAAGGAGATCCTGTAGGAGTAATGGGGTTAAAATTTGGGAAATATTGGTTAGTTTAGTGTTATATATTTTGTGAGAAAGAAACACTAATTGAAATGTTTTTAGTTGACAAAGTGTAACAAGGCTGACATCATGGTAATGCATATCAATTACTCAACATTATAAGTAGTACACTGTGATAATTCTGCTACATATTTAACAAGCCTATAGGAATGATGATCAGCTCTGTATGCATGCTAATTTACCGTAGGTTAATTCTAGTACCATAAAAGCAGAATGTGTATGTCTCAATTTATGATTTTCTTAACTTTATTTTTGGCACACAGTACATTTGATTAGGTTCAGTTAGTTTTAAAACGAGTACTTTTACTAAGTTAGTCACTTTTTCTTTCATTAAAAAAAAACCATGCATAGTATTTCTTTAGTGTTCTATTGGCTGGAGGATGTTTTACAAAGAGCTCATTCAACAACCCAAGAGAGAGGAAAATATATCCAAGAGCAGAAGTTTTGCGAGTGCAGAGAATGGGTCTTGAGTGTGAAGGAAAGAGACCAAGCTTGAGCGCAGGAGATTTGAACCTGCTACCCTAAACTTGAGAAGAGGAACAGAATTTTGATGGGAAGAACAATATATTTTAAGGAAAGAGTTTTGAGAAAGAGCAGTGTGATATTTGAGTGTGAAAACAAAAAATTTGGAAACGATTGTGCTCTTGATTAAAGATAGGGAAAATACCCCCATACACCTGGTTTAGGATATAGAACGTGGAGGTGCGACATCACTGTTTCTTTATCCTCTATTCTTGTGTAAGTATGTGAGATTTTTAACTGTGCCACTCAAATTATGGAGCAGCAGCAATGCCTCCTAGATTGAAAAATCACAGACTTGTGGAGATATCTAAACTAACAAGTTGGTAAAGTGGCCGGCTAACAGTTTTCTTTATCCATGTTTTTGTTCAGAATGAAGAAGGTGAGCGTTTTGTTTCAGAGGAGGAGATGGAAGCAGCTTATCTCACATGGCGCAAAAGTTTAAACACCTGCTCTTCTGCAACGGACACACAAAATCCCATGTAAGTAACAAGGAGCAAAAAAACAAAAAAGCTCAATGTAAACAGACTGCACACAAAAATCAAAATACTTTATTATGTACTTTATTTTGTACTTTATCATTTTGAGATGGTATTGATTGTGTCGCTGATGCTTGACTACTTACTGGAAAATTTGAAAACATTTAGTGGTTGTTCATATACATGTTATTTCTTTTTCCTTCTACTTTCAGTTTGCCACAGGAAGGCAAGCGAAACATCCTTGTAACCAGCGCCTTGCCATATGTCAACAACGTCCCCCACCTGGGTAATATCATTGGCTGTGTTCTCAGTGCTGATGTCTTCTCTAGGTAACAATTAAATCCTTAATCTGTCTTTTCTATATAGAATGTTATAAAAAATACTGATAATTCTTAACAAAATTATATATAATTTATTTATATATATATATAGTCTTGTACAGATACAAAAAATCTTGTACAAATATCTAAATGTTATTTCAAAAATATGTAGTCTGCCTCTTTGTCAGGTTGTCCGTTCCCTCATTAGTAGTTGATGTTTATTTAATTTTCCCAGTATTTTATTTACATGGGAAAACCCAATCCTCTGATTTCAGCTGCCTTCCTTTTTTTCCCTTTCCTAAGTCTGTTTTTTGATGACTGTTGATGTACCCCTCCTAGGTATGGCCGTCTTCGGGCCTGGAATCTATTGTATGTGTGCGGTACAGATGAGTATGGCACAGCTACTGAGAACAAGGCCAGAGAAGAGGGCCTGACACCCCAACAGATCTGTGACAAGTACCACGCTGTTCATTCCAACATCTACAAATGGTTCCAGATTGACTTTGACTTTTTTGGCAGAACAACCACAGACAAGCAGACTGAGTAAGTGAATTGGTTTTAGTGTCACTTGTGAGAAAGAGTGAAATTATTGTAATTTCAAACATTTTTGGCTGCAAGAGTGTGTTGTAGACATAGGTTTGTTGTGGTTTTGATGTAGTGTAAAAGGATAAACATATGAATGTAATCTGCAATTCACTTAATATAAACTTACATAACATAGAGTTAACTTAGTAGAAACATATTAATCCATCCAAAACGGTATTTCTCATTCCTGGTCCTTCACCACTGCCCTGAATGCTTTAGTTATAAATAAATGCTTGATTGTGTAAGAAAATACTATTGGAAAGTCTTGGCAGTAAGGAAAGATCATTTTAATTATTTTATTTTGACTTTTAGAAAGATGTTTTTTGTGAAGTGTCAATTTGTAGTTTTAAAATTGCACCCTCTGTTTTTGAGAAATTATTAAGGGATGGTGTGAAAGTGGGTAAGATTTTATTGATTTTAGTCAGTTTTTGTGCGGAAATTGTCACGGATTATTGGCTTTTCTATATGTAGGTGTTTATATAATACTTTAAAACACAAGGTTTTGTAGAAATCACAAACATAATACAAATGTGAGCCACTTTTCCTCATTAAATATCAGACCTAAATCCTGATGCTTGTATATTGAATGTGATTAATTTATTTGAAACTCTTGTTTTAGGAACTTTTCTTTGATAAAGTACAACATTAAAGGCATCAAACACCAAGCATTAGCACCATGTTCTTTGAGAAATGAAAACAAGCCTCAGATTGCGGACTTCTGACTTCATTCATAAGAAATGCTTTGGGGCCTAGTTCCTAGATTTTAGATTTATCAGCCCACAACCAACACATCAGTTTTGCTTTTATTTTGTGTTTTTGTATTTGCATTATTTATTTATTTTTTGTGCTATTTTACGTTATAGTTTTTCTGCCAGTCAATAATGTGAACTCTCTTCCCTTGATCTTCTATTGAGTGCACCACTATCACCCCCCTGCTGACACAAGGTTGCAACATGTTTTTTTACAAACATAGTAAAATAGAAGAATTTTCTGGCAAACTTTTAGCTAATCTCCACATATCTGTCATTGCATTTGTACACTGTTTAACCTGTTAACACAAGAGTAAAATCTCTCTTTCATCACAGGCCTGAAGAATATTTTGACCAACCTCTTTTTCTTTTCTTTGTTTCAGGATAGCTCAGAATATTTTCTGGCGACTCCACAAAAATGGGTACCTCGTGGACGACACAGTGGAGCAGCTACGCTGTGAAAACTGTCAGCGTTTCTTGGCTGACCGTTTTGTTGAAGGCACATGTCCCCACTGCAGCTACCCAGAAGCTCGCGGTGACCAGTGTGACAAATGTGGGCGCCTCATTAATGCTGTAGAGCTCAGGGTGAGTTTGAAGGAGCAGGTGGCTAATCTAATGGGATTATAGTAGGTTTAATATGAATACACCAGTCATTATCATTCTTTTGTAAATGTACTTTATTTATATAGCACTTTACGACCACCCACTGGTGAACCAAAGTGCACTACAAAAGATTTAAACAATTTTAAAAAGCACCAGGAAACACGTACCAAAGTAAAAGTAAGATGAATAATAAAAGCACAAAAAATAGAAGGAGAAAAAAAAATAAATGTGTCACCATACTACTGGGTGTTTAAAGCCATCCGAAATAAATAAGGTTTAGGTTTAGATTTAAAAAGGACCAGGTCTGTGATGAGACGCATGTCAGTGGGGAGCTTATTCTAGAGCCTGTTTGCAGCAACCCTGGGTATGACGGTTGCCAGGAGAACGGCACTTGTCTGACTGCATTGTGCCAAGTGTAAAGTTTGGTGGAGGAAGGATTATTATTTGGGGTTGTTCTTCAGGAGCTGGGGTTGGCCCCTTAGTTCTAGTGAATGATGTCAAAAGGAAGATAGATGGTCACAAACTTACAGGCAAAGCTGAGTAGTTTGATGATTCTTTGCAGAAAGAGTGGTAGAAAGTTACCTAAAAGCATTTTGAGGAGTGGTGTCTTTATTTTTTAAAAAGTATGGTAAATTTAGCTTTTTTTTTCTCTTCTTTTTTTTAGTAATAACTCTTGTCTTCTACAGGAACCTCAGTGCAAAGTCTGCAGGCAGACTCCAGTAATCCGCTCCTCCAAACATCTTTTCCTGGACCTGCCTAAGGTATGCCTTTTACACAGCAATAAATGCTATGGGTCGTTTGCAGTTCAGCTACACACCATTTTCTTTGATTACAGTAAGAGACAATAATCCAGTTCAGTTTATCTGAGGTAGCATTCAAAGACAGAGCTTGAGGAAGGCTGTTATCCTTGTGGCAGTATTATTTAAAAACATGTACTCTTTTCAAAGCCTAGCTTCAGAGCTAAGATAAAGAATGGTTTTGTCAGCAATTTCTAAATCTCACTTTTTTCTGTTGCAGCTAGAAACTCAGTTGGAGCAGTGGCTGGAGAAGTCAACCAGCACTGGAGATTGGACAACAAATGCCAAACAGATTACTCGGTCCTGGCTAAGAGATGGTCTCAAACCTCGCTGTATCACCAGGGACCTGTATTGGGGGACACCAGTACCACACCCAGACTTTAAAGAGAAGGTCTGTTTTCACTTATGCCTTTTTTAAACTTATCGCTCCGATGAAAACACCACAACCAGGTTACCGCACTCAGGTGTACAAAATGTCTTTACTGATCAAGTTTATAGACATTAAAATGTTTTAAACAAGCAACAACTCTGAAAGAGACATGATTCATCAGTTTTGCTTGTCCTATTGTGACGCTGATGTTCTTCCCTCCTTAAAGATAAATGATAAAGCTTTTTCACTTTGACTAATTTGAAGATGTTACAGCACTGACTACTTTATAAGTAAACAAATCTGAAATTGTTCTTCAAACTCAAATGTGTGAGGGTATTTGATTCTGTGACGGGTCATTAAATGATTTTGGATTTATTTCCACTAGTTTCTTTTTTTTTGCTTTGGTAACGTTATCTTGGTCAACCTATGCAACAAAACACACCAGGGCTTCTGTTGGCATTCAGTATTCTTCTCCTTCCTCTACAGGTGTTCTATGTGTGGTTTGATGCCCCCATTGGTTATCTGTCTATTACCGCCAACTACACCAATGAATGGGAAAAGTGGTGGAAGAATCCTCATCAGGTACCAAGCTGCAACCTTAGCGCATGCCAGACTTTGAGTCATGCAGAGGACTTGCTCACAAGCTAAGCACAGACTTTGTCCTTTTTCTGACAGAATGGGCGTGATTGTGTTTTTCATTGCCCCGACTAGTCTTTTCACCCTCCAATAGAATACAGTGTAATTCCCAGTCCCATTTAATCATAATGTTAAACAGAAAGGCAACATTTTTAGCTGTCAGTTGTACACCAACATCTACAGTACACACACAGTAGATTGCAGTCAAGGTTATTTCATTCTAACAGAAAAATCCTGATCACTCTACTTTAAATTTGTCTTTTAGATTTTTATAAAATGATGTCTTCTACTTTAAAAAAGGGAAACCCTTTGACACACATGAGGTTGAATATTTTAGTACACCACTTGCACAACATCCCACATATAAACTAATAAATATCAAAGAAGAAGCAGCTATCAGTTAGCTAACTTGTTCATGTACATGTGGACACAACTGACCTAATATCTGAGGCTCAAAAATCTGACATTTGCTTTTATAAGCCTCACTGATGAATCTCATGCCTCCATGTAAAACCCCGGGATTGAGCCCCTCTTATGAGCGTGTGATGCCCTGTATTTGCAGAGAGAGAAAGAGATGGGGGGAGCGGGGGGGAAGCAGATAAGCCTTCTTTGAACTGGATGATCTCATGATGATCTAATATGATGTCATCCTCATTGTGCACTGTTGTGTATTTGCCACCAGGTGGAGTTGTACAACTTCATGGCCAAAGACAACGTGCCATTCCACAGTGTGGTGTTCCCCTGCTCTCTACTGGGAGCCCAGGACAACTACACTCTGGTCAATCACCTTGTTGCCACTGGTAAGTACAATTTATCAAGTTTACCGAATGATTAAATATTTATATGATGGGTTTAGGGTTTAAAAACACACTGACACATGAACGTTTTTTTTCGATCACTGTATTTTTGGAGAGTTTGTGCTTTGACAGTAACGCAGGCTGTTATTTCTCTCAGAATATCTGAATTATGAGGACACAAAGTTTTCCAAGAGCCGTGGCATTGGTGTCTTTGGAGACATGGCAAAAGACACAGGTATCCCATCTGATGTGTGGCGGTTCTATCTTTTGTACGTGCGTCCAGAAGGACAAGATTCAGCTTTCTCTTGGGCTGACATGGCTTTGAAGAACAACTCTGAGTTGCTCAATAACCTAGGAAACTTCATCAACAGGTTGGTGACTGTCATATGTTGTAAAACGAATTCCTGTTGTGGTTCATGTCATTTGCAAATGGTTTGATTTATTTCCACTTTCTACACAAGTTTCACTCAAAAAGTAAACATGCATCAAGTCCAATTAACAACTAAGTTTTCAGATTGTTGTACTGTGTGAAAAAAGGTCTGTTACAGCAGTAGCTATTACAAGACGTTCCCCCTAGTTTTCTAAATTTGTTTGGGATGGTGTAATTTAGCCCCAATTACATTGCCTCAAATGATTTTTAAAAGATCAGGGTTAAATCCCACATCAAAGATTTTTCTCGGCAGCTTTTTTTTTTTTTTTTTAAAGTACCTTGATCTTCAAATTGGTCTCGGGCAGCAAAGCTGATGCCTAATTGGTTCAAAAATATCTTGTGGATTGCAACCAGCCTAAGGTAGAAAAAAATTCTGCTTCAGAAAAGAAATTATGTCCTTTCGTGGATCCAATCCCTGAGCCACTACATCACTACTGACAGTGTGCCTGTCTCATACTCTCATTTAAGATATTATGATAATTGTGGGCGACAGTGTTCAATCCTATCCTAATCAGCCAGCTGAATATTAAATACAATTTTAATGGTTATTTCATTGTGAGAAAAGAAAATACTCAGACTGCTTTTATTTATAAAGATGAAAAAAAGAAATTCAAGTCATCAAAATAATTTTTAATGTATCATTCTTGTTTTTGTTCTAAAAGATTTTTTATGGTAAGATGTGTAAAATATTTAACATGGTGTTGCATCAGAGATGGAACACAATAACATTTGATGTGCACATGAAACTTGTTTCAGACAGAACTACATTAAAGCAAATATCAACCACGTGTGATGTGCAGCACACCATTGTGTTTACATTAGCAACACACTAGTTTATATAGCAACTAAATCTATAATTCATAAACAATTAGCAAGTCAAGTAATGTGCAACTCCCTGCTTTAGCTCTCCTCTTGCTGCTGATCTCTCCCCTCTTTAACATGTTACATTGGTCACTGCTTTTTCTGTTTCATACACGCCTTCCTCCCCCTCTTCCCTACAGAGCTGGTATGTTTGTCACCAAGTTCTTTGAGGGATGTGTGCCTGCGATGGAGCTACAGCAGGAAGATAAGAAGCTCCTGGCTGTGGTGGGCTGGGAGCTGCAGCAGTACATCCAGCTCATGGACAAAGTCAAGTAAGACCCATCAAACCTATATATAAAAAATATAAAAAATTTAGACGAAGTGTAAGTTTAATTGACATGATTGCTCATTAAAATTGACAAATTTACGCCTTTAATTTTACAGTAATTTTTTTTAAATGTTTTTTTTTAAAATGTATTAATTTATTTGAAATGTTTCCTCAGAATCCGTGATGCCCTTAAACACATCCTAAACATTTCTCGTCATGGCAACCAGTACATTCAGATCAATGAACCCTGGAAAAAGATTAAGGGAGGAGACTTAGAAAGGTGAGATAGTCCTGACCAGCTGTGACAATCTTTATTTCTGTAGTCTCATACGAGGTAGATAGAATTTTGCTAGACATGTCTCAAATGTGTCAGTTCCACTTAATAACAAGGTAGAGATGGGTCCCTGACCCTTTTGAAGAAGGTCTTGTTTACATTAATGACATGAAGACAAGTTGATCTGATGTGTTTGTGCTCCTCAGGCAGCGGGCTGGCACTGTGACGGGAGTTTCTGTGAATATCGCCTGCTTGCTGTCTGTAATGCTCTTGCCTTACATGCCAGCGGTCAGCCAAACCATCAGGGATCAACTTAATGCTCCTCAGTCCTGTATCTATACCATGTTGCAGGGCACTGGCACCTTTTCTTGTGCCCTCAATCCAGGCCACCGCATTGGCAATGTGAGTATGACCTACACATGTAAGACACTCAAGTCATACCTGTGCAGACACACACACTCCCAGTAAATTGATGCTGGGTGATACAATGAGGATGCAACAACCTGTCATTATTTCAGTACTGTTGAAGGCATGGTAGTTTTGTGAACACACACACACCTAAACACTTGTGAGTATTAGGCGCGAAAGTGCAAGGAGGCCTCAGCCTTCCAGCGCGCAGTACATTTCTCTCAGGCCATTTGTCCCTTCTGGTCTAATTGTGGTGACTTGTCTGTGCAGCAGCCTGCTATCACTGCATTCAAACACCAATTCTGTCAAGAATTGCAGATGTGGTTTCCAGACAGAGATCAGGACACTGTATCATTCAAGACCACACAAAGCTTATGTGCACATTAGCTTTTTGACAAACCGTCTTCCTCTTGAGCAAGATTTAATTTGAGAGTAGCGATCATTGTCAAACTTGAAAATCTCATCTACTTTCTCACATGGCCTCCAGGTAAAATGTTCTGCTACACTGGCCTTAGGCTAAATCCACAATCACCCACTTTTATTATAATTCCTGCATATATATAAGTATATATATTATTTTATTTTCAGCTTCTTCTGTTTTTTTATTTTTTAATGTCTCTACTAACTTGTTTTATTTCCAGGTCAGTCCGTTATTCCAGAAACTGGAGGCAGACCAGATTGAAGCTTTGAAGAGGAGATTTGGCGGACAGCAGGTATTTAATGTATATGATGCTTAATGGTCTGTGCTTGCATTCAGTCAGATCATGTAAGGATGTAGATTCACCAGTTATGAATAATGAATTAAGAATATATAATGCATAGCTGTTCACAGGTCTCTGTCAGACTGTCGTCATGAATTAGAACTGCTTGTTATCGAAGTGTCTGGATTTTAAAACGTGATACAGAGCAAATGCAGTGTAAATATGTAAATTATGTATGAAGCATCTATCATATAAATAAAAATAATCCCTTTTCAAACCCTCTTGCCTCTAGCTTGAAGATGAACCATCTAATGAGAAGGTATTGAGTGGCATTTGTTTGTGAGGAGTCAGTTCACGCTAGTTCTGCTGTCAGCGTTGATTACCAGATGCCTTCACTAACACTAGCAGCTAATTTAACATCTTAATATTTTTTTTTTTTTTTTTTTTTTAACTGATCCCAGTGTGACGTATTGTCTATTCCCATGCAATGACTCATGAAGTCCCACTGACACGCTGAGTTTTGTGTATAAATGTCTAAAATGAAGCAAGTAATCAGATAATAACCGTTGAAATGGCTGGAATACATCTTCATCTTTTCACACCTTCAGACGACACGTCAGAGCGCTGCCAGCACTCAACCTGCTGCTGTGCCTGCTCCCACTGTTGGTGTTGACGGGATGACGGTGGTCGAAGTGGACTCGGAGAAAGCCAAGCAGCTCACAATTGCTGTGGCTGAGCAGGTAAGATAACTGACTGACAGCAACAGTCTTCAGATTTATCAAATGTTTACAATTCTTCACATTTAAAATCGGGGTCTGATTAATAATTTCCTGGTAGTGCAGCACTATAAATCTAATTTATTTTAATTTAAAAAAAAAAAAAAATGTTAGGAAAATTAAACTTTTTTTTTTCCTTTATGTTTATTTGGATAACAAAATTGTTTCCGGTTCCACAATAATCAAAAAGATTCTCTTTAAAAAGCAAATTGTACGCTTACGAAATTGTTTAAGAAACAAGTAAACGCTTGTGTTAAGTGCTTAAACCGTTTGTGAATTTTTTCTTAATTTATAACGGAACCTGTACCAAGTTTTAAATCCAAGATCCTTTTTTGTGAAATCTATTAAATTATATTTTCTCGTTTACTACAGGGGGACAAGGTTCGTGCACTCAAAGCGCAGAAGGCAGAGAAAGACGTGATCACTGCAGAGGTGTCCAAACTGTTGGACCTCAAGAAACAACTAGCTCTTGCGGAGGGGAAGAACTCTGAGCCTGCAACTCAAAAGGGCAAGAAGAAATGAGACAGATAAGCAAAAACGAAGGTTAGTCAGAGGAAGAAGAGACTAGAATCGGAACAAGATGTACACTAAGAGACAGGGGTATTAGCTTAAAGCAAAACCATGACAGGATCTAAGACAATGCAGTGTTGGCACAGAGGACTAATGAAATGCTGGTTAGGCCGACGGGAAAATGAAAACACACAAAGACGCAGGCAATTGAATACAGCTACAGAATGAAGGGATTTTTCCAAATCCCTACACCAAAAGAAACTGATTTTATACTCTCCCTGTGATCAAGTCAGCATTCGGTATAAGCATTGGAAGGTGTTTTGCATATATAAAGAATTTTTTTTTATATCCTCTGGATTATTATTTTTTTTGCTACAAATACCCTTTTTGGATCCATAAAATAAATTGATTAAGTTCACCGGAAAAAAAAATGTCTGTACTCTCCCTTTTTCTCTTATTTTTCCTTGTGCATTTTCCAAAGAAATAAAAGTAATTAGAAAGGCAAATGAACAGGCTCAAAAGTTACACTATTTATTTTATTGCAAATTTGAAACTACAACAGAATAAAATGAACATTATGTAAAATACATGAATAAGATGCCATTGTGATAAGCCATGCATAATAGCTGACAATTAACAATTTGTGACTACAGTGAGAAAATAACATGTTGGTTTATTACAGTACAACTTCGTTAGTTTTATATAAAAATAGTAAGTCAAGGTAGAATTCTACCACTTTCCCATGATAGAAAAGGTCAGCTTTAAAAGTATAGCTAGGTCTTGCTTTATCTAAATACACATACATACTAGCTATGGGTTATAAAAAACATGTACAAAAAAAAAAAAAAAAAAAATTAATTCTCTCATACTCAGACTGCACTGGGCACTTTCAAACTTTTCCTGAGCTCCTAAACTCTCTACAAATTTGGGCAAATAATCTCTGCTAGCCAGATTGCAGCCCTTAAAGTAGGAGTAATGATTTATTGCAGAATGGTGGGAATGGATGATAATGAAATATTTCCTGTAACATAAGCTTCTTTCTTTAGTACATAAAAATGAACAAATGCTTGCAACTTATTCTGCCTTGCTTGATGGAAGCTAATGCATTCCTTAAAATGACATTCATGGAATCTACTGCCTGATTTGCACTACGTGTTTTCTGTTCTATATCATACATGCTGTGCCTTTTTATTTGCCGCAATGCTGTTGCAGCTTCTTCTCTCTGTACCCTTTCAAGTCTTGACTTTCATCACTTTCCTTCTCCATGCCATCTTTACTAACATCTCTTCCCAAAGAACTTCTCACTTTTAAAAATTTCTTTGGTTTCCATTTTTCATCATCTGTGAGGCATTACCTGACCACATTCTCCTTTCCCCACCACTGCTTATTCTAATTCTGTAGGACCTCTCATCTTTTATTCCTCTTCTGTTTCCCCTCATTTCCTGGTATTGACCAGCCTCTCAATCAGAGCTCTTCGTGTCCTCTGTACCTCCTCTCCAAGCCTTTCAATTTCTGCTTTCAAACGCTCGTTCTGCTCTGTCAGTTCTTGCACCTTCCTCTCATTCTCCTGCTCTCTTTCTTTGCGACTCTTTTTGGTAGACGAGAAGGATGAGCGTTGTGTTGAAGAAGAAAAGGAGGACAAGGCACTGTGGGCCCTCTCGCTGGTGGTCCTCTTGCGCTTTCCCAGTCGAGACGATGGGTAGACAGAGGGAGAAGAAACAGGTGAAGAAGGAGGAGAGCAATTTTGAGATGGTGACTGAGAAGCAGAAGAGGAGCAAGAAGGAGAATCTGGGACGCAGGGCAATTCCTCCTCGCTGGCAGAGGGTGATGCTGGATGGACATCGTTAGCGTTGTGGTGTTGATGGTGGTGATAATAATAGCCACTGCTAATCACTGCTCCGCTCGGATCCACCATTCCCACTCCTCCTTCACTCAGCAATTCAAAAAACTCCGGAGGCAGCAAGTCACTGCCGCCTCCTGTCGAGTTATCTCCACCTCTCCCACTCTCAGCCTCCACCTTCCGCTCATCTGCAACAGTTGGACTCATGCAGGAAGAGGACGATGAAGAGGAGGAGGACGATGAGGAGGTGTGATGTAGAGGCTGGGTGATGTGGATTTCTTCTGTTGCCCTCTGGACCCCTTCAGCCCATGTCTGGTTTCCGTCAGTCAGCCATGTAAGAGAACAACTTTCCAGAACATCCAGAAACTCCGGCTCCTTCTAATAACACAAAGTGGAAATATCAATACATGTCAAAAATAACAGAGCAAGTACACTTCTCATCACTTTATATATTTTTACTTCCAAAAAATTTTATTAAAAAGAAAGAGAAAATACATGACATTAAATACTTACACTTATTGGTATGATTATTAAATTTCTTCTTTCGAACTACTGACCTCGGTGCAGGTGGGGGCACGTGCCAGTTTTGCCCCTCCTGTGTCAGAGCCCAGAATATCCTGCAGGTCCTCATACCACGCCTCCAACTCTGCACCATACAACGGCCCCACACCAGGGGGGTACGGCGGGGGCAGGTGTAGCCACTCGGCAGTCATCTCGCCAATCAGTCGCAACGCACAGATACTCGGCCACACAGTTCACACTGGACCTGTGGGGAGGGAAACAACCATCAAGACACAGGAGGGTCAGGAAAGAAGAAGGATGTCAGGAAAAAGCATAAAGCATCTGCATATTGGATAACTGACATGCCACATCTCTACCTACTTCATTATAATAAATACTGTTATGTTTTAATTAAAAAGAATGGTGATCTAAGTATTAAGGATGGTGAGAATCACAAATGTTAATGTAATTATGTACTCCATAACAAAGCAAGTTAGAACAAAGTGCAGCATATTGTGTGATCCACTTATTTGTGAAATTGAATACCAGTGACACTAAGTGAGGATTAGACTGTACTACAACACGAACTTGTATAAAAACAAAAAAGATCCTTCCGAAATGCATAAAAATTATTATGGCTTAAAAGAGGAAAGAAATATCACATCAAAATCTTAACTTCTAAAACATGCAGGATGCAGTAAAATATAAGAAGGCCGATTTACCTTAAAAAGTCTCTGTTAATCAGGTCTGACAATTTGGAGGAGACAACTTCTCCCAATTATTCTGAAAAGAAAAAAAACATGGAATAGGTTAGTATTAACAAAAAAAATAAATGAAGCATTTGACAGCTGAAATTTGCTGAGATTTCAGAATGAAAATGATGATGTGCAGAAATACAGAGCAAGCTTGGGCTGGGAACAAAAGGTGCATGAAACGAAACTTTTCATTGAAGATTTAAGTAAAAAAATACTAAGATCTTGATCAAAAAGAAATTATAAGTGTGTTTTATTACTATTATCGACAAGGGTAGTGAAAACCATAAATTTTCTCTGACATAATTATAGTAAACAAAGACCTAAAATGTTCTCTCCTGCGCCCCCTGCTTTTTACGGTTCTAAAAACATGATCAGGTCGATAAACAAGTGGTAACATATTACGAGGAAACTCAGTTTCTCCAGGTCTTCTACAGTCAGGTCAAATTTTAGTAATTGCTTACAGCTGTCTAAACAATGACTGCTAAACAAAAGCATTATAACAGCTCTAAAGCGTGAAGCTGACAGATTTAATCTAAATGTGATTCCCTTTATAGATGAAATACAGCTAAATAAAACCTTAAGAACGAGTTGAATTTCCGACATAATATAAAGTCACCATTGTTTTTTTTTTTTGTTTGTTTTTTTTTACTAATAAGCGTCGCTTGTAAACACCACAATTAAAAACTTTGCGCTTGATAATAACCAATTCCTAAAAGTACAAACAAAAAAATATGTTTTTTTTTTCTCCCCGTTAATCTTATTTTTGCGATTTTTAGTCAAGATACATTTTTAACTGTAAACCAAGACAATTACGTCATGGAAATATAAATCCAGCTGGAGGATTGGGCGACACAAAAGGAAAAGAAAGGAGTGGGTTTGGGAAAAGGGAGAGAAATTTCACCAGCGGTAAACGTACTCGCAAAGAGATGGATCGAGTGTAATATATAAAAACAAAGAGCTGTCATAAAAATATTTTAAAAATCCTATGTATGCTACTTTTTTATATATCTGTTTAGGCTTACAAATATAAATAATCTTGTAGCTATACAAATATTGAAAATTGTGTTCGTCAGTCAGCAGCGCAAACAACTTTCTAGCAAGGAGTCCGTATTTTAGCTTGACAATATTACAAGCGAAGCGGACAACATATAAAACAACTCGATGGAAATTGTGATTGATTTGGGCAACTGTTAAATCTAAAAATGGTACTGGGATATATGTAAAACATCGTTTTCCCACGACACAGGGCTCCCAAGTACGAGTTACTCCCAGAAACACCAAAAAACATCAACCAGTCACAGCCAATAAAAAGAATACCAGCTTACCCTCTTTCTTTTATTCGCTCGCCTTCTCGACTGTCTTGAATTCGAATGTAGATATTTTAGTAAAAATTTGTGATAGCTCATGTTAACCATTGTTCAGTCTTGACGGCTGAATTTGATTTTACGGAAACTCCCGGCGGTTTTTATATAGGAGGAGAAGCCAACCTAACTATGCATGGGAAGGTAGTTTCGTAACAACCTAACGAAAAAGAGAAAAACTGGCATTGTAACTGCCCAATCAGGAGAGCGGAAGGAAGATCTTCTCCTTGGTTACATCCAATAGGGTGGCTAGATGAGACTTCTCAGGCGGGGCCTGTAGTTGTTAGAGATGGTTGTTCACTGTAGCCTGTATAGTTTGTTCGAGCGGCAATTGTGATGCAGTCATAAGACGGCCAGGACGAATTTGGGGCGTATGGGAGTCACATGAAAGGAATGATGCAATGCTTGGCAACCAATTTCTAGCTGGGGATAACACCAGCAGAATCAGAACATGTTTTATTAAACACTGTTGGCTCTAACAAAAATCTAAAAATATACATATATGCATGGATATCTAATGTCGAAGAACTGTTTGTTTCCGGAACACAAAAGCTTAATCGATTTTTTATGGACCGTTTTAATACGTTTTTTTTCTTCTTTTTTCTTGAGTGTTATCCGTCCAATCAATTTAGCGATTGCTTGCTCATGACGTGTTTATTAATTGTGTTGCCATACCCTTGTTTTATCCTGACTTGATTACAGATGTTGGTGGGAAGTTTGTCGTTGACCATCATTACGCACCTGCATAACGTTCAGAGAATAAATCAGCCTGACGCCCCCTTTACTTCTACGTTGAACATGTGTGTTTCTGGACAGCGCGTGTCCGTTATCTCTCTTGTATTTATGCAATGCCACAGACTTGGAACACATGTACAGTGGTCTCAGACATTTCATACCGCGCGCTCTGTTGGAACTCCGCGAGATATCAAAACACGCCCAGATCGGTGGCGCGAGACGGCGGAGCTGGGCGTGAGGCAGCAGCAGACTGTCCCTCTTTTAAAGTCCGGCTGTATTTTCAGCTGTTGATGATGAAACTCTGAAGAATTCTTTTTTTACCCAGTGACAGCAACTTTTATCCTATCTTTATCTCTCTGATAGCGCTGTTATCTTTTTGGTTAAGGTTATTTATTTGGCTCCCCCCCCCCATACAATCCCCACAACTAGAGATTAAATTTTACACAAGTTTTTATTTAATAACACATTAGTCTACTACAAAGCAACTGTTCTACAAAGATGTTTGCACCAGGTACATGATTTGCCTTTTGGTTTATTTGAGTATAGACCAACAATAAGTGTTGTCACATTAAGTAGATGTTTTCGGTTTATTATAGCCTATGTCTGACAATATAAAAATTTAATAAATAAAATGTCAGTTTTAGGCACACCTAGAAATAAACTGCTGTCTGTATAACCGTTTGCAGATCTTATTAAACTAATAAAAAAAATCTCGAAATAAATGAGCTATTCAGAAGTCTCGCGCGAAGACTGAAGCACATCAGAACTAATCAAAGTCCAAACATTTACACCACATAAGTCCTGTAGCCACTAAACACGAGCTTAACAACCACAGAGTTCAACAAGGTCATCATCTCAGACTCACCAGAGGATACAGTTCCTCTACGATAGTTATATAGTTGGGGGGTAAACAACAGCGGCGACAAAAACAAATAAATAAGTGTCTGAATAAAATAAATAAATGGAGGGAAAAAAAATCAGATTTCATCATGTTACACTTTTGATGAGGGCTTTTCAGCCCGCTCCTGACACTTTCTGCCCTAATCCCAAACTCAGCACACACCAACTGTTTTTCCACGCACCGTGCAACGTGCACGGCCCAACATGCACAGCCCCATAGCAACAGCGTCAAGTAGCGAATAGAAAGCTCAAATACTGTCTCTAGGACCCGGGTTAAAGCGCTGCAGGAAGCACCGCGAACACGTCACGACTTGAGTGGCTGTTGCCGAGTAGTTCAGCATACTTTCTCTGTACCCCTCCCTCTCCACCCGGCCGTCTGTTGATTTTGTCAGTCCCATCGTCTGCGTTGTAGTAATTATAAAACAGTGTTTACAACCTCACATTTTAGGTAGCCTTTCTTTCAGCTTTGCATTGTTAGCTGGTAGTGATGATCCCTTTTTTTAATTGACCACTTAAATGTATTAAATAACTATATATAGGCCATAGACAGACAGACAGTAATGGGTCAAATATATAATTCACCTTTTATGTTGTTATTTTGCCACTTTTATATTATTAAAGCTCTGAGCTGGCAGAGTGTAAACAAGTGCTCCAAACTGTAAGCTTCCATGTGGATCAGCATTTGGATGAGATTTAGTCCTCACTGGTTGATTTGGAAATGTTAGTCATCACACAGTGTATTTTGTTTTGCTCTGTTTCACTAAATATGTTTTTTTGTTTTTCTAAAGTCATTCTTTTCACTGGTCCACCTGCCACTGTACTGTCATATAATCTGATTTTAAACAAATAAACCAAGAACCATTCCTGTTCTGGCCACATAACTTTATCAGACACAACATGAGTATTTGGCATTCATGTATTATATATATTCTAAACACAAGTCAAGCAAACTAATTTTACAGAATTAAAGTCTGAGAAAATAAGATACTGCTGGTCTTTGTTGTGCTGCCACACTTGTTCAAAATAAAATTTAAGCAAGCATTAGCAATAACAAAAAGAAGAAAAAATGACAATGGTGGGAGATTATGTTGTGAGCGATGGTCTAAAAAAATTAGAGCTTGACTATTGATTTATTTTGTTTTAGAAACAGAAGTAGTTTAGGGAATTTCCAGCCACATCACTACGCTCCCCTCTTTCTGTCCTATGCCCTTGGTCAAGGCTCCACGCCCAGTTCCTCACAACCCAAACACACACACACCAGCTGTCGGAATCCTTCGCCTCTCTAAACTGAGACCAAGTGATACAGCTGTTAGTGAGTATTGGTGATACAGTAAATCCTCCTTTTTTTCTTCTGTTTTGTATCCTGGCTTACTGTTTCTCATTGTGTATTTTAACCCCTTTTCTCTGTCCTGTGACAACCAGCAGAAAGAACCCCAATGTTTTAAAATGACGTCTCTTTAAAATATGGGGTACTTTCCATTGATTTTTTTTCTAGAACTGCTTTGTATCTAAGCTTTGGTCTCTGCATTTGCCTCCCCTGCCAACGCCTAAGCAGAGACAAATGTTGCATGTCGCTGGTGTGAGATGACGGCCATAAGTAAACTTTTAGTGTTTAGGGGTTTATTTCCACAGGAGGTTCCCAATCTATCACCTCTTTTACAAGACATCCAGCATTCATGTGAAGTGGCCCATAAAGTTTAAAATAATTTTGGGTTCAATTACTCAACTCATCCACTCAGTCACATCTCGTCCAGAATTAACAACTGAACATCACATCTACTTGAGATTCCGGCATTCGGAGCTTTGGGATGACTTTGCAGGCAATCTTGTTAGTCTTTTAAAACCTGTTTACCTCTGAGCCTCACCTATCTTTACTCTTCCCTCTTTTCATTCGCTACAAGCCTCATTCTGCCCTACGACTGTGGGCGATTCACCCTCTTTTCACTCTGCTTACATCCTCCCACCTCCACTGCCCCTTTTCTGCTTCACAACAGGCTCCTCACCTGTCCAGACCCATTCAGGAAAATCTAAGAAAATTGACGAACGGCTTTGTGCAGTTTCTCTTCTTTGCGGCTTGTATTTGATATCTGATATCAGCTGTTGTTTGTCTTCCCTGCATTTTATTTCCAGCATTATTGTAATAAATTATATATATTTTGAATGATGTAAAATTGTTATTTTTAGATTTAAAGTTAAATTAGTATTTTGTTATGAATTAAATTTTTTCTACTTTTACCTTGCTCTAAAAATGATGTCTTGTTTTTTCCTTTTTATAATTTTGATTAAATAAAGCTTTTTTGTATTAAAAAACAACAATTGGTGTCTTAAATTTCTTAACTTATGTCAGAGATAAAAAAAAAAAAAAAGAAACAATGGGAGTAGATAAAGTATAAACACTGTAGATCATTGAACTTTAATTGCCTTTCTGAACAGGTGGGTATACTGACAGTGAAACACACACTCCGGGTTTTTACGCCATCTTATTTTCCTCTGTTATATTTGCTCGCATCAGCTCCAGAAACAAAGATTTTTGAGCCATCTGTGCGCCTAACAGCCTCTTCTGTGCTCAATCTGCTCTGTGCTGCCAGACGACTTAAATATTTCCTTTTCTGAAGAGTAATGACTTGTAGTTCTTCATGCATAGTAGTTCATCCTTTTGAATAAAAAAATATTTTTCTAAGGCTTTTTTGTGTCCATATGTAAGGGCTTCTGTTATATTATTCATTCATTGTCTACATAAAAAAAAAATTAAACATTGAGCTGTCCTCTTGGTTTGTAATGACAAAATGTCACATATAGGGCAAGGCTTACCCAATCTTCAACACCAAAAATAGCAGGACAAATGCAGTAAAATATGATATACAGTGCATGGTATATCTCTGTGTTCATCTGGGGAATTCCCTTCTAAGTTAGACTCTGGATCCAATTCCCTGTCACTTACACATGATATGACTTGTCTGAACATGCAGACTCAGCACTTTCCTGGGCACTAAGTGGAATCTTTCTAAGGTTATCTTAATTTATTTCTCATTTACACTAAAATGCTCAAGTTAGACATTTTCACAAACCAAACTTGTAACTGTCCATCTGCATCAATGAATCCACTCAAAGCAGATTCATGGCATTGCTTAACCCTCTGTGCTGATGTGTCTCGGGAACTCACCCAGAGAACCTGATCCTTACCCTGCTGTTATCTGTTGGCTTTTGCCACTAATACCATCACCTGACATCCAGCATGAGCCAACATTTTCTTTTAATGCTTTTTATGAGTCTGCTAATGCCAGACGGATTTAAATTTTTTATAAAAAAAAAAGAAAAAAAAAAAAGCTTCCCTTTGATTTTACCATGACAGGCGTTAGAGTTCAGTTACATCTAAATGCAGAATATTTCCTTTTCTTACAAGTTTGCTTTGTTGGATAACAGTTTGTAATATGATAGAACTTAAATCTAACAGAATCGTAGGTCAATTTTGTCAACGTCTCGTTTGAGGACTGTAGAGGAACGGGGAGACAGCCAACTCTTAACAGCTCATAACTTAGCACAATTGAGTTTTAGAGCTTTAAAATAGTTTACTTTCATATTTGGTGCACTGTGCAGCCTTCAGTAAACTTTTTCTGTTAATGTCATACGTGTGGTTGAAAATGTGACTTTATTTGAAAGTTTTAAGCTTTAATACCAAGAGCTGTTGTATTAAAATTAACACAAATTTCTGTTTACACATGAAAATGTACTTGGACAAATGTGTGAAAGTGGCAAAATTATTCGCTTTTCTTTTAAAATTATTAATTTGTTCAATTGTATGCTGCAAAAACAGCCTATTGTGGGTTTGACCTTTTCAACAGATGCTATGCTGCCACCCAGTGGTCATAAATAATTAAGCCAATGGCAAGAAGATTCAAGGAACGGATTATAAAATTGATTTATAAAAATTATACTATAATACAGAGAATATCAAACAACTTTCTAAAAAGAGGGATCCTTAAAATAAGTAAAATGAGCCAGGCTTATTACATTTTAATTTATTGATCAGCTTCATTGACCACAAATGAACAGTATAGTTGTAGGCAATGACAAAGCAGATTAAAAGTTTGTCTTAGGCGTCTGGTCTCAGTCATAACCATATAGTTACAAATGACTGAGTGTGAACAAACAGTATGGTACACAAGCATATTTACAAGCTTTCCTTCTATGACATGACCCTGACTCCTGCTACAGCAATAAAGGAAAACATCTTGATTTTTTTTTCTTTTTAAATAAATAACTTTTCTTGTCATTCTGCAACCAATTACTTTGATCCATTTAATTTGACCACTTTAGAGTATAAATTCACTATTATATCAATAATCATAAACATTTCAGTCTAAACCTCAATAAGTTTAACGGGGGACTGCCATCAGTCGATGTAGTGGACAAAGATGTTTTCCACAAATGTCACTTTAATGCAAGGTAAAGGAAGAGGGAATAAGGGTGGAGGAGTGAAGAAAAGTTGGTCTCCCTTCTGTTATTCCATTTAGTCAACTTTCTAACATTCCGCTTAGTAAAAAAAGGCTGACGCAGAAGTCGAGAGCAAGAGAGGGATGGCCAGGAAGGACAGCCTTAACCCCAAACCCTCTCATCTGTGCTCTAGCCATCTCTTAATTGTCCATGTTCTATGCTCTTGTGGACTGATCCAAACTCTGCCACAGCTTATTTAGAGAGCTTCTTCATCCTCTGATCAAGTGTGGCAAAGTTCTCTTCAATAGCCACCAGATTTTCCTTCATCGTCTGCTGGACCTGATAGAAACAGAGAGGAAAAAAAATGAGTAAGCCAAGTGAGATGTGGAAGAAACAAGAACAAAACAAACAGGAAGAATTTAACAAGGCAGGAATAGACCAGAGGAACAACAAACAGTTAACTAACAAGGATTTTGAATTTACCAATTAGTTTTCTAGCCTAGTGTTGTATTTCAGGCTATTTCTCTAAACAAATATGCCAATATGAGTGTTTACAGATTTTCCGACATCATAATCCCACTTCTGATGATGGTAGAAATGTGCCTTTAAGACTTTCAGCCAGAAAGCGTTTTCCTTTTCTTGTCATTAGTTGAGCAGCAGAAACCTGCTGAAGAACTTTAGTTTTTTTACTCTTTACTATCCCATCTGATTAAAAAAAAATAAAGTTAATGAAATAGGATAACTTGTTTAACAAAATCTGCTGAGTACATTTCACAGGAGTTAAAACACTCGTAAAAGGAAAAGGACTTTCCTAACTGTTCTTCCCCATGGAGCCAGCATTTTCACTTTTGGTATGAAAAATACTTCAGCTTCAAAAAGGTCTCTACCCTGTAACTCATTGATTTGACTGTTTAAACTCAGTGAAACAAACTAAAGTATCTACTGGCTGTGTGACCCAAATGTCACTTTGAATTTAGCAACTTGCGCTGAGAATTTCAAGGAGCAGCATTTGGCTGAAGAATAAAGTGTGACATTAAAGCAGCAGACAAACAGAACCAAAATCACAAGTGTAAGCCAGCTTGTGGATCGCTCAATCTTAAGCAATGTTGCCTCTGGTAGTACCCCTCTCTCTTCGGAGGAAAATCCAGCCTCTGGCTGAACGCTCCTGACTGCACCACCGAGACTTGCATGCTGCCATAGCATCACATAGCAAAAAGCGGGTTTACTGCTGTATGAGTGTTCAACATATGGCAAGTTTAAAACTTTAAGTATCTGAATCTCAATAAATGCAGTTTCTTCACTCCCTGCGTTACAAATGACTCTTGGCTCAATTAGCTCAACACAGCTGTGAACTTCCTACCTGTGTTAGAAGAGTGTTATTGTCTTTCAGAGAGTTGTTGATCATCTGCTGAGTGGTGTCCAGATGAGTCAGCAGCTGGCCAAACTGCATGGCTGTGAGGCAATGGGTCAATGTGAGAGATAGGAGAGAAGACACGGGGAAAAGTTCTCCAGTTACAAATAAATGGAAAGGTGCTACAGCAAATCTAATGTGAGAGGGATGAATTACTGCTTATAGAAATAAACAAAGTAATGTCTTTTATATTAAATCAAACTTTATTTTTATAGCACTTTTCACTTAAAAGTTACTCAAAGTGCTAAAAAAAAAGAAATCAGGTGCAAACATATCTACAAAGGGACAATTAAGAGTAATAATAAAAGCATAACACGGTGCATAAAAAGCAGCTTCTCCAAGCAGGGAATACGAATACACGCGAATAAATAAAATAAGAAACCCAACAGAAATAAAAGACTAGTTAAATCCACCTTCTAGTTAGAACTGGAGCAGCAGCGATCTGAATCAACTGCCTTTTCAACTTTTGTGGTAAACCTGTGAATAGATTGTTCCAGTAGTCCAGTCTGCTGAAAATAAATGCATAAACCAGTTTTTCCAAGTCACTCTGACACATCAGGCTTTTAATCTTAGAAATATTCTTCAGGTGATAGAAGGCAGCTTTTGTGAGTGATTTAATGTGACTGCTAAAATTCAGGTCAGAATCCAAAATAACGCCCAGATTTCTGGCTTGCTTTGTTACCTTCTGTTAGTAAAGGAAAAATTATTCGGCTAAATCTGACTAAAGTGGGGAAAAACCTTTAAGATTCAAACTGACAAATTGCTGCAGGGAGAGGCTGGTAAGCTGGGATGATAAACGAACTCTTTAAGCCCCGAGAAGAGAATGATCAATATAATCTATTAATGTGGAGGCTCTAATTGCACGTGCTAAATAAAAATATGATAATGTGATATATAATATCACGCATCTCTTTCTTCTCCAGCAAGCGTGTAACACTATCGCCAGATTCTGTCTAATTTTGTTACCATTTTTAAGGTCTTTCTCTCTGTGATTTCTCTGCCCTCTGTTATATGACACTGACATGGTTTTGACCAATTCTATGATCCATTTGAATCCCATTTTCTCTCACTTTTTATCTTTTGCCTTCATTGGACATTTCCATTCTTTTAGACCAAGTATTATTTCCCTGATGCTGCCTGATACATGATCCCAGTTCACAACCTGTTTTATTCCATAGCAACATCTTACATGTTTTAAAATCTAAAATCTAAAATGCCCCACCCCCATTAACCTACATACATTCTCTCCTTCAACTCTCATGGGTATTATTCCAAGGTTCCTCACCCCTCATTTCACTGGTATTGCTTGTACTGGGGTAAAAATTTTACTATACTGCAATATTATCAGAATATTTGCATTATGAGCCAGTCACTCAGCATATTAACAGAGCATATTTATTTCATGTTATGGGCTTAAGTGAAATATTTAATCTCAACATTTTAATTTAATAGTTGAGAGAGCTGCTGTATGTGAACGGACAGAGCAGGCCTTGGATTGCCACCCTGCTAGTCAGTGCCTGTGTAATACCTTGCTCATGTAGCTCCTTCACAGCTACAAGCCTCTGCACCACCTGAGGTATAGAAGTGGACATGGCATCCCACTTCTGCACCACATCATAGAGCTGCGACACCTGACAGGTTAAAGAAATGTGCAAATATAAATCTGTACAGGTAAGAATGATTATAAACTAAAACCAGTTCAGTCAATGATGGATACAATTTTGCTATGACAATTGTTCTACAGCTGAAATCAGAACAGGGCAACAACGAGGCCATCAGCCCAGAATTTAACTATAAATGCATCTATACATACAGCCATCCATGCATACACGGCACTGCTTTAATTATCATGGGCTGCCCTCTAATGGCTTATTTAATGAACATTATTTCAGATCAGTTAGTGCTTATAAAAGAAATCTGTCAGGA
>JBAMHW010000003.1:19807803-19820767 GCA_037177495.1 Rhadinocentrus ornatus
ATGGGCTGCCCTCTAATGGCTTATTTAATGAACATTATTTCAGATCAGTTAGTGCTTATAAAAGAAATCTGTCAGGAAATCAAGCAAGTCTCCCAGCTGCACTTTATATAAAAAGGTGAATGAAATGAAAAATGGTTCATTAGCAGCTTAAAATGGACAAACTAATAAAATGAACCAGCTTGATAAGACTTTGACTTCCAGTGAAGGATACACCAGTTAGACAAAGACTCACTCAATTAAAAAACTGAACACATGGGAATTTGCTCCAGTGGTTAGTTTGGCTGCCAGACATGCATATGCCAATTCAAACTGAGCACTTTTTAAATATATCTGCAGATATGCAGACAAAACATCTCAACTTTCATGGCTGCTTTGAAACTGTGGAATTGACATTATGAGCCTAGAAACTGGGTATTTATTCGTAGAACATATGTGCATCTTAGATACTTCCTGCATTTATTTAGCATAGATGCATGTTAAAGATTGACTAACCTTGTTTTGTGTTTCAGCATCTTCAATCGCTGCCTTGTGTTTAGCAATCTCATTCATCTTTCCAAGGACACTCTGAAGGAGAGAAACAACAAGTGATAGACTAAGAGGTGCTTTTTTGGGGGGCAATCAGATAAAAGGAAAAAAACAAAACAAAAAAACAGTAAAAAGAGCTGTTGTGTTTGAACCTTTGGGTAAACAAGCACTAATATACCTGTTAGGCAACATATTTTATAAACCCAATATTTGTAGATCATTGCAAGCATCCATTGAAATCAATAAGTAGTTTCTTTTTCTTGAACATCTGAATCTTCATCCAAACATGTCATTTTTAACATGCAGGTTATCACCTGAAGGGTGTTCTTTCCCACAGCTAAGTAGGTACAGAAAGCAGCACCAACAGAGCATACTGCAACTGATCAACTTTGTTGCTTAACACACCCTTAAAAATCACCCAATTCTTCTTGTGTTATTTAATCCCTGTAATGTTTGATGTCTTCCTTTAGAAGAAAAACAAAAAACAAAATAGATAGAAAAGAGTGGCACCAGGCTAATACAAGAACAACTCAATACTAAATGCAAAGGATGAAATGCAGAGCTTTTCAATTAAGTGACAGAATGATACATTTCTCATAATATTTTAACAATCTTTGTTGAAACCTATGTGCTATGTGCTGTAAAACAAGTAATCACCTGCAGTCTTGCCTCCACTTGATCGAGAGTAGCAGAGTCCAGAGCACTGACCCGTGCCTGCAGGAGCTCAATGGTGTCCTGCCCAGAAGAAGTACAGAAGTCCATTATACATAAGCCAAGCTTGAACCCAGCACTTTATGCTCCTGCCCCTACTACTGATGTGATATTTGGGATATAACCCAGTTCTATGCTTACACATCCCAGTAATACTCAGAAATAAACTCCAAACATTATTTTTTTTAAAAAGAAAGAAAATAAGTAGCTGAGTTCTTACCATCAAACTGGCTCCTTGTACACCAGCATTCAGAGGTCCCTACAATGTAACCACAAAGAAGGAAAATATATTTCACCAAGACAAAAATGTAGGTTCACTCATAATTTAAAAAAAAAAAAAAAAAAAAAGAAGATTATATTGTTAGTGGACACAACAACATGGGCACTAAAGTCCTGCTACACCAAAAGCAGAGATAAGCATTTAAGTGAGTGTGTGCGTGTAATTGACTGTGTTTGAATGTGTACCGGTTTGTCTGATCCTGAGCCAACAGCAATCTCCAACTCAGCTAGACGCTTCTCCAATTCTGCCATCTATAGGGATGGAACAAGGCAACACATGGTTGTAACGACATCCTACAGGACACACGCACACACACTTTCCTATCTTTTGTCCTGTTTATTCCCATCAAATATTCTGAAATTTTTCTAAAGAGAATTAAAAAGGCACATTTGGTAGCTCACATGACTGAAATGTTTGCTCTTTTTCTGAGTGTATTCATGCACACTTGAATCTGCTGTCTGCACCTCCCTTTCCACTTTACCTTGGCAGATTCATTGAATTTTTCTTGCTCTGGTCTGCTGTGTAACTCATACAGTACAACTCCATCTGGGCCCTTTGTTGAAGCAGTCGGTTTGCTGTCTCCTGTTGCGGCACGGCTGCCCTTAGCTGCCTCCAGCTGGGTGAGCAGACGCCTGCGGGAAGGAGGTAAAGGTAGACACAAAGGGATTAAGCTGTATGTTCAATACAGATATCAGCCCTATGTGCTGCTGTCTATGGTCTGTCTCTTCTTTTAAGCACCATTTTAAAGTGTGAATTGAAGGTGGGTTTGAATCTCTTTTCCAACTATTTTTATTGCTCCCTCCTTTATTCTTCCTCACTTCTGTATGCCATATGGAAGGTTTTATTGTTTTTAAGATAGATAAGTTAAATGTAGCTTGTAACATACAGTATGCTGAAATAACATTTCAAAAGGAAGATCTACAAACAAAAAAGTCATTTAAAACTTAATAGCTGAGCCACTTGAAAAATTAGACATGAAGTACAACTATTAACTAATAAATCAAACAAGAAAATTAATTTAATATTAAAGATTTGCATTTGTTGGCAAACTGTGGAGATTGTGGAGTTCTAAAACAAACTACATGATGCCCTGTTACGACAAGCAAATGTCATTTAACTAATGCTCCCTGCCTCCCCTAAATAAAAAAAACTGTTAATTCACATGTGACTGGCTGGCGTCATCCTTTCAGTGGGTTTTACAACTGATGTCAGATGCAAGCCAGGCCTCAAGGTACTGGATTTTAACTTCATAGAGGCAGTGTTATGTTCTTATTTTGTGGTCTCCCAATTAGCTGCAGCTATCTTTGAGACATGTGAGATGTTATTTGATACATCAAAACAGACAAATCCAGAAATGAAGCTTTGTGAATGAATGAATGAACGAACAAACGAACGAACGTTAAGACCTATGACTGATTAGTAGTAGTCTGATTAGTTTTGATTGCATGGGACACACCCTACAGCTGGCTACTCACAATGACGTTCTGAATCACCACATCATCTCAGATGAAGTAGCAACAGGCTGAAAAGTAGTCTGACACTTTTAGCTTTCAGGCATAAGTAGGTGAGAGGTGAAAGATAAAAGTCAAGGTGATGGTGTAT
Organism: Rhadinocentrus ornatus; assembly: GCA_037177495.1. NCBI lineage: Eukaryota > Metazoa > Chordata > Actinopteri > Atheriniformes > Melanotaeniidae > Rhadinocentrus > Rhadinocentrus ornatus. The sequence goes on from JBAMHW010000003.1 coordinate 19,810,922, forward strand.
TAGTAGTTTCTGCATGTTTGAAAGCCTGTTCAAACAAAAACACACATCTGCTGCAGCCTATGGCCAGCCTGGCATTGTCAGTGAGGAATAATGAAAAACCTGCTCATTCCCTTTGGTGGAAGCCCGAAAATATCCTAAGCAGAGAGGATGACACAGACCAAGTAAAAAACAAAAAACAAAACTATGAACTAAACCTGATTCAGTGTTCTTTATCATGGCCTCATTGGATTACTGATACAAGCTACTTTGATGAGGAGGATTTTAAAAAACAGGCATGAGCAGCACTTGTTGCACACCAATGGATCAACATGCTGCAACTCATGGTGCAGAGACAGCTGAACATAAGTAAACATGCATGAATGGATGGATCACCATACATTAAATCTTTGAATATACTCTCAACTGCATTATTGAACATTCCAAGAAATTAGTTTTCCTCTTGGATATGAGAAAATTAAGTACCTATCTTTTCCAGAACTGGCATAAAGAAATACTCAGATAACCTTGTGCTCCATGCACCGGTTCAGAGAGGGAAGCTTTTCAGCTCTGTATCTTATATCTTGAATGAGAGACGGAAACAGCCTGGGCTGCAAGAAGGAGGCTTGGAATCAATCAAAATCCGTCTGTCTGTCTATCCATCCATCTAACTATAATACGCGCTTATTCCAATGTAGAGTTGTGGGGGAGCTGGAGCCTATCCCAGCAGCTACTAAGTGACAGGCAGTGTACACCCTGGACAGGTCACCAGTCCTTCACAGGGCCAACACACTGGTAAGGATGCTGTTGCCTTGTCATCCCACCCACTCCCATCCCTGCAGTTCACCTGGCAAGGGCTCCATCTGGATCAGCCAGATTGATGTGTGCCTGTGGTCCCAGCAGTGAGTCAAGATGAGCCGACACTAGCTGCTGTTTGAGCTGTGCTGCGTGCTGAGCGAGTAAAACCGGGGTGAGGCGCTCCTCTGCATTACTGTCCTTTGCTGCAGCCTGGAAACATAGCAGGACGAAACAGACATCTTTAAGTAACTGAAAATCTTCGAACCATGCATCTAATACCAGGCAACAAACAAAAAAAAAAATCAAAAGAAAGTGTGTTTTTTTTGTGTCACAAGTCAATTGGAATCAGCCACTGTGGCAAACTTCACAAGGATATTTTTCTGGGCCAATTTGCCAGTAAGCCAACAAAATTTATGAGGGATCATTGCTGTGTTAACTAATGTTAACACAGAAAGCTTTTAATCAACTCAAGTTAAGTTTTTACTGACATATGTCAGCGTTAAGATGTTTCTCTTTTGTTGGAGCAACATTTCCTTAATCTTTTCAACAGAGCTGTCAAACTTCATGCAAAGTTTCATGACGTACAACCAGAATTCTAAGACCTGAGCCGAAAGCAACCACTGCTGTCCTATACATTTATACTAGCAAACTATTTCATGAAACATTCTTCTGCTGTCAGATAGACTTTTGCATGTGCAGTGACATTTTTAGGCACAATATTATGATGGCACTGAATGTAATATTGAATTAAGGTATGTTTGCTCATGCAAAACTGGAGTTTTATTAGTGTAATTTGTCCTAATGAATGACTACAGTTGGAAAATGTCATTTGCTTGAAGGGGGTCATTTATAACATTGAAATTACAGAAAATAGCAGAGCTGCAGACCCACCAGCAGCTAGGTTGCATATTCTCTTATGATCTGCAGGACTTTAAATACATGGATATTCTAACTAAAAGGATATGTTATATATTTTTTTAAACTACAGAGCAGCTTAAATTATATACTTGCATCTAAGTGAATGAAAAGCTCATTTTAATTCATGACATTTCACAGTCTTTGTTAGTCTAATAAGAAAACTCCATTTGGTCGTAAAACTTAATTTAAGTTTAGGCTTTAAGCTTTAGAGCCAACGATACTGATCTTTGGACCAATTTTTGAGGTCTTCTGTGTGCATTAATATGGATATTTATATACAACTAAAGCTGCACTTCATAAAATACATGGTTACAAAGTCTGAAACTGCAGAGAAAAGTCTAAAAGTGAAGGCCTTTGAATTTATGGGTAGTCCTTTTGATCACATTGAGTAGATTAAATAAGTTGACTATCCCTTGAAGATTCAGAAGTGTTGTCTGTGTGTTTTGCTAATAATCCACCTGGATGGCATCCACTTCCTGAGTGAGTTCCTGGATCTCATTCACCAGGCGCTGATACTTCTGCTGGGGCGTCTCCTTTATTCCACAGCCCTCTCCGAGCTAAATGAAGACAGTGCAGAGAAATGGTATCAATACTGCACAACAGCCAAGTGGGTCTACAAAGACAGAGAAAAGTGATAACACCAAACACCCATCTCTTCCTCTTTGACTTTACTGGAAAACTCATGTAGCAAGTGAAAGAAAAATTATTTTGGATCATCTTCAAAAAAATAACAAGTAATGTGCTAAACATGACGTACTCACAATTTCAAACTCTCCCGACTCATAGCCCACTCTTCTGCTCTTACTGATTCTGTCTGAGAAGTCTTTGAAAGAGGAGACAAATTAGTTAGCAATGAACATGAGACACACAAAGTAAACACCAACTGGTAATAGTGGAAATATATTTTTTTATATTTTTTTTTTCCTTAAAATTCCAAACAGGTCTTTAAAAGAAAATTTTACAATTTCATTTTAATGGAGAACCCTATATTGCATAGAAAATTATGAAAAGATTAAGGGAGTCTGTAGAAATATCAGTGAATAAAAGTCAAGATGAAACTCCATGAGAAAATGATCTTCACACCACAATCAATTATGCCAACTAAGCTGTTATCAATTAAAAATGAAGATGAACTACTTGGATAGTATTGGAGTTCATCAGAGGTGGGTGACTTTCATGTGTGAAGATACCATTAGGTAGAACTACAGATTTTGCTGCATTTCAGGAAACCTTATAACTTTCGTTTTAAAACAAGGCTTGTAGTATTATTTAGGTAAAGACAAGAACGACGTAATAATTTGATATTATTATGTTGTAATAACAAAATAAGTCTATCATCCATTACAAACTGACCAAGTCCCTTGGTGCTGACATGCTTGTCTTTAAACTTGTCATAAGCCGCATTGGGGTTGACCACAATTCTCTCCACACTGTCACTGCAAAGCTCCTCCTGTCATTGAAACACCAGGAAAAAAAAAGAAGTCAGATGAACACACAGGCAAAAAAAAACAAAAAAAAAAACCACTTATTGATACAGCAGGGATAAAAAGAGAGGCTCAACTTGGTAAACCAGTGACCCACATCTCTAAGCCCATGATTCACTTCAAACATGTTGATAGGACAGTAAAAACGTACCCTTGATAAAAGCCCAGAAAATGATTTTCATAAGATTCAGATTTGAGTGAATTATTAAACAGCAAAGCCAGATAGCCTAAGGAATTTAAACCAATTTCCATAATGAATTACTAAAAATTACAAGAGCTTCTCGTGCATCCGCTGAAGCTCTTTTGAGAAGAACTGGATAATTTTAACATAATTAAAAGTAGAAGGCAACAGCTCGTGATAAAACGGACATGTTGCAGCTGATGTTCAGCGGTACACCTAGGTACAACTGTAGACTCTTACCACCACCTTTGAATACATTTTTACCATTGTGTTACTTTATCATGGTTACATGTTACATGAAGGAAAAAGGGCAGAACCACAGCTGGAGGTCACTCACTCTTTCTAAATGACAGCTATTTGATTTAAGACACTGGAGAGCACAAATTAATAGTAGTGATAATAATAAATAATAGTGATCAGTCATGATAAACTACAGGGTATGATGAGGATTAAAACATTAAAACACCACTGATACATAAACGTAATAGACACGAGTAGTCACAGAGATTTGGATAGGATGACACAAAAAAAGACACAAAAAGTTCCACAGATGTAAGGAGGAAGAGGAAGAGGGTTAGCTAGGCTCTTACCAGCTCCTTGGGATTCCAAAGAGTTAAAGAAAATAACGGAAGAGCAGAGGGAGACAAAAAAGTAGGGGAGGGGGGAGAGAGACAACACAGATTAATGTGGTTATCACATGCCATGCACACAGCAGGAACACTTGGCCAGGGTTGGGGGAAGATAAGAAAGAAAGCAGTGTTCTGAGAGTTGCTGCCAAAAACCCTAGAGATACTTACTGTCAGCTTATGTCTTAAGTTATTTCCCTCTTCCCTCATTCAGGGTGATAAGATGGTTTATGCCACTGAGTTATTCTCTTTTGAAATCATCTTCTAATGTATTTTAAAAAGAGATTCACTTTGTTTTTTAAAAACAATCCATATGACAGAATGGTGGGCAACAGATGGATTAGGAGCATCAAAGTGATGTGAGAACATAAGAAGACCGAAAACCCTTTTAAAAAATAAATAAATAAAAAGTATTTAGCAAATTGTTATCCATCATTGAGTCAATCAGTTTGAGAGAGTTCACTCTTTATAACATGCACTGCATTAGAAATGACTTTTAAATTTAACCAAAGCAAAAAAAAATCAGCTATATCCATGTTATTGCCCCTGTACATTGTGTGATATAGTACTTTCCCAAACATATAAATATACTTAATTTTCAGTTTAATGGTTGTCCCTTGCTGCACTACCAGACATGTTAGGTCAGGGGTCGTTTTCAACTTTGATGAACAAAGAAAGTTTGAATTCAAAGAACTTTAGAACCTATTTTGCTTCTAGACCTAACATCAAGAAAGCAATCAATACATGCCATGAAGCCAAATGCTATCCAACTTCTGTTACAGTTCAATTGGACAATGGCACTCTTAAACGAGTCTACAGGCCATGTACCTGAACAAATACAACCGTGGAAAAAAGAACCGCAAACACTGACCTAATCCATGTCACATTTCAGCACATAGCAATCTGTCTTATCCCTAAATAATGTAGAACACACTGGCCAACAGAACATTATGAGAGAGATATTGGAGTAACACATCAGGCAAACTCCAGAAAAATGGAGGAAGAACAAAAATAAGCTTGTGGATCTATGGCAATGTAATGAAGTTTTGGTGGACTGACTGTGCCATAGCCAATGCTTAATTTTTGTGTGGCTATATTACAAAACATGAGAAAAACTAGGGGGGGTTACAAAAGTTGATATATTTCTGCTTAAATTAAATTAAAAGATTTTCCCGAGCACTTATGTAAAAGTCTGTTGATGTATTATTTGCAGTCTATCAAATATCGTGACATTGATTTTATTTTATCTAACTTGCAACGTGTGGCATACAATAAGACAGCAAGAATCAGTGTAAAGAGGCCGTTAGAAAGTCAGGTTAGTAAGAAGAATATAGTTAGCCAGGAAGTAATTGTTAAAAGCATAGCAACAGGATAAACAGATAACACCTGAAATAAGCTCTTCTACCCTCTTATGTCAGAGCTTCACACACAGACACACACACAGAGTGACCCAGTGCTGCTGAATACATAGCATCATTATGCCCTTGAAATGTGTAAATGAGCAACATAAACTGAAATAACATAATCAATTCCCTTCACTTATAATCAAAAACTGATAAATTACAGAGCACAAAAGTACCACACCATGGATTCAACTTTATCCAAATCAGCAGAAGTTAAAAAAAAGTAGATTTTGGGAGAAAAACAACAACAACAACAAAAAAACATGCAATAAAAGGCATGAAGCTTTCTGAAAAAGATGGATCCTGTCTTACTTGTACAAACTAGAGTCCCAGGAGGGGTGGGGCATAGTCAAAACAAGAGCAAGGATATAAGAATGAATGGATTCAGTCTGCTGGTCAGTAAAGAGTCCAGATGTGTTTAAATACTAAATGAGATCATCACCCCTTCAACAGGGTGAGTGATAGTTACAGTTCCTGCAAATAAGATGATAATGAGATGACAGAATTCTGAAAGTCACAAGATCACCACCACAGCATAAACCCACAGCACATTTTGTTACTGAGTACTTGTAAATAGTATCTGCAAAATATTTAAAAATATTAAAGGGCTTAAAGATTTTTACATTTTTCTATAAAAAAAACAAAACAGTTATGTGCTTTTAGAAAGATTTAGATAGAGTTTTGAAAGCAATAAGACCTTTTATGTTTATCTTTTTATTTACTCAAACTTGCCATATTACTCCTCAAGCATGTAAAAACCTTTTTTAAACAGAACAAATAAAATAATTAAAAGCCACACCCCAAGATTAACAGAACAGTATTAAGGTGATGGACTATTTAATAGGGGACTCAAAGTAAACTATTAGTAGTAACTTACAGGGAACAGTTGGTTAACTGCGAGGTTGTATGTCAATTTGTGCATAAAGTGCATAGTAATTCATGAAAATTACTATGTGAGAATTGGTATTTCGTCCATTAAATAAAGGTAAGTAGACTTGTTAGCTTGTTAACTAGTAGCAAGCAAAATGTTAACAAATATGCAAATACTCCCGTCAAAGTACAAAACAATACAAAACGCCCACTTACCGACTCAAACTGAGCCTGGTCATCTTCTGGGAGGTCACCGGTCTCGTACACGTCCGGCTCGTTAAAAGCCTAATAAAACAGTAAATGATGTTATTAATTATCCCTGTATTTTAGCTAGCCTGGCCAACGCCCCGGCCTATTCAACAACACGAATCTGCTAAGCCTAGCTTTGTTGTGTAACTGCATGATAATACACTACGTTAACTGAAAAGCTAGCCACTAAAGCTCGACCTCTTGTCGCTAAAAGGAAAATGACTGCAACAATAAGTACAACAGAAAGCAAACAGCAGTGATGTCAGCTAATGTTGCTGTAACGGAGCTAGCGCTGCAACATAGCAGTTTGCCTATATGTCTGCTAGCTTTAGCAACTTACAATTCCTGGTAGGTTTGCGTATTTAGGATCAGCCATTGTCAACAGGGAGCAGAAACGTGAGCAGCAAAACACAACAGAATATAATAACAGTCCTTAAAACGTTTTAATTATCGATGCACCGTATCCCACTGACAAAAAAAGCTAACGACGAATGAGCCAGCAGTCTCAACCGGTTGAGCTTTGCAGGCTGATGTGGTCAATCGTTTGATTTCTCCGCTGGGTTTACGCACCTCACTGCCGTATGGGCGGTACTGTGTATGTTACATTTTGGGGAAAGTATATGGCGGCCCATCAGGGGAAACAAAACAAACATCCACGGAGAGGAGCGTGGGTACGCAGTCATCTCGTTAATCCAATGCTATTTCACGGTGACCCTGTGGTGAATAGTTTTTTTTTCTAAGAAAAATAAAACGCTTATAGTTTTGATAACATTTCATTTTCAGGCGCAACTGGATTATTTGTTGATGTACTGGTATTCTAATAAAGTCATCTACATCTTCAAAATTATTTGGCATTTCGTTTTAAGTGTTATGTTGAATTGTAGCAGAGTCGTCACATGGTGGCGCCAACGGTACGCGCAAACGACTTAATCAATCGTGCAGATTGTCAATCAAGAAGATGTGTCACTCTGTGGAATAAGAAACGATACGAACTGTATCTTCTGGTTGTTGAGAATTCCATGAATGAGAGTTAAAAATCAGATGTTTCACATTTACTTTTATTTTTTTACAACTACACAGAGAGCATTACGGCTTTTCTAAAAACTCTCTTATGCAAGTCACATTAAGTTAAATTGTCACATGGTGGTAATATCATCTGAAAGACAAGCAATAGGCTAATGAAAAAATGTGCCAAAGTATACAAAATTCTGGTAACATCAACGTTTAAAACGGCCTCCAATCGTACTTCAATCCAATATTGGTTGCAACAACTACTCTATTTACTTTGTATCAAGTAAATTAATAAAGAAAAGATCTCAGTGTATTATTTCAAGCATTCTCATTTCCCCCCCCAATAATTGCACTGTACTGAAAATATTTAGAATCTCTGGAAGGAAATAATGTTTGATTTCCACATGACTACACGATTGTGCAAAGCAGCATTGCCATAATGACATGTCCACTGCAGACCGGAGGCGACCCTCAAAAACTACCTGTTCTCACTAGACGGGAGATACTTCAGCAATTGTGCCAGCTGCCCCTACAGCGTTGGGTGGTAAATAGAGGATTTGTGAATAAAAGAGAGAGTTGCATCTCTTCTCCTTGCTTCTCTGTGGCTCTGCTCAGTGTTGCTGATGAGGGAGGATGTGAGTCGCTACTCCACAATGCCCCGCCCACATTGAGAAAGCATTGATGACAGTGATGCAAGGCATGCCTCCGAGAAGCCTGCAACCTCTCTCCACACACACACACCGGACCAGTTTGGACTATACTCCTCATTTACAAGTCTCCATATGTTACCCACCACTCTGCTGCACGGGATGTTTTGAGAGCATTTTAAACCAAAAAGAAAGAAAAAAAAGAAAAAGAAAAGAAAAGGAAAAATCATCCTCAACCAGCTTCTTTTATTGTTTTCATTTAATATTTCTTGAATGGGTTTGAATTCCAAAACTCGTCCATTCTTCCAAATGGTTCGCCCACCAGTCTGCATGTGGGCATAAGGTTGTTATTCTGCGTCCAGGTACTTTCAGGGCAGCGCCTAATTAGGGGATTTTTTTTTCTTGATTATTCGTATAAATTTGGAAATTCACCTTTTTCTCTTGGAAGCGCATCCACTATTTTTCTTCCACAATGGCTGATGCCAACGCTGAATGCAATATCAAAGTGTTGTGTCGATTTCGTCCGCTGAACCAGTCCGAAATTCTCCGCGGAGATAAGTTCATCCCAATATTTCAAGGAGAAGACACTGTCATCCTCGGGGTAAGTTATTTTTTACGGCTCTTCTTTTTATGGAACCTTGTTATGCAGTCGGTGGGCGCTGGGGGTTACACTTATCTTACACTCACGTCAGATACTGGCCAGACTGAGGACTGGAAGCTTAAAGGCTTCTGGCAGGGATCAAACTAAGTATAGTCTCTATCAATAGTCTCGATATCACGTTTAGCATGCCGCAAGTGCAGCTGCTTTTAAAGGGCAGCAAGGCTTTCCAAAATGTGACGTAAAATCAAGCTTTGTTGGAAAAAAGCCCATCAAACACACACGCGCACACACACACACATAAAAACGATAAACAATTAATTAAAGTGTTTTTGCAGGTGACCTGTAAGCTCCAGCTTGTTCTGAAGTCCATAGTCACTAAACTTTAAAAAATCTTCATTATCTAGACCCCACCTTTGTGATCCTGCTCTGCTTCACTGCTCATTATTTCTGGTGGTCTGCCGGATTTTTTTATTTTTTTTTCTCTTCTCTTCTCTGATAAATATTTAGCAGTGATTGATAATTTCCCTCGATGATGCACGTTTCTGTCAGCTTTTAATGGACAAGTGAAATATCAGGTAATGCAAATCTAATGAGAGTCATAATGTGCTCTGTGGGTTGCTTCTGATCAGTGAACGGATTCTGGCTTTGTATCAGAACAAAATGAATAAAAGCTGATGATCACTGTCAATGCTTATGAGCCGTAAAGGAAATGAATCAGGCTATAAAACATCCAGTCCAGTCTGATAGATATCCCCCTGAAGCCTAGGTTAAAACAGTGTGATTGTAGTCCCACATCATGTGACATTTTAGCTAAATTAATTCAATGCAGGCAGAAGATTTGAGTGCTCGAAATGCAAATCTTGCACATGTGGACCAACGCACATACATCTCTATAAATGCCTTAATATGAATGCAGAAATGCATACCCACAAGCCTCTGCACAGACTTGCACAGATACATTTCACACTCATAGCACAGCTGCTTCCTATCATAAAGCACACACACTCACACAGATAGATAGATAGATAGATAGATAGATAGATAGATAGATAGATAGATAGATAGATAGATAGATAGATAGA
>JBAMHW010000003.1:19824674-19834827 GCA_037177495.1 Rhadinocentrus ornatus
GAACTGTAGAATTAAGTGGACTTCAAAATGAGATAAAGAGGACCTCAGATGAAAAGCAACACAGGACATAATGCACTTCAAAAGGCATAAGTAGGGGGGGACACCCCCCCCCCCCCCCTCCATCCCCAAACACACCTGATATGACATCTTGTACAACTACCTTTAGCAGTAATAACCTAAAGTAATTATTTTCTGTCTGACATTATCAGACAGTCTGGCGTTATCAGACAGAAAATGTGGAGGAATTTTAGCCCTTTCCTCTTTACAGCCTTCTTTCAATTAATTAAGCCTTCTTAAGGTCCCACTGCAGCATTTCAGTCAAGTTGAAGTCTGGACTTTTGACTGGGCTCTTGCAACACCTCAATTCTTTTAATTTTTAGCCATCCTGTTGTGTTGGGTGTGTTTCAGATATTTGTCAAGCTGCATGACCAGCAGCACAGACCACCACTGTGCTTTACACCTGGTTTTTGATGTTAGTGCTGATATGAAGTGCATAATCCCAAACAGCAACAATTTGATCATTGTACAAAGGATTTTGCCCCTCAAGTCTAGTGGTTTGCTCAAATGCAGTTTTGTAAACCGAAACTTGCTATCACAATGTTTTTGGAGAGACAAGATAGAAAGACTAAACTGTCTTCAGGCAATCCTTTTTCGTCTTTTCCAAGTTGTACTGTCATGAAGTCAAACATTCAAATTAACAGAAACCATAGAGTCTGAGATTAAGAACTGAGCTTGTTTTTTTTGCAGTTTTTCCAAGCATTGCACAATCTGACCTTGGGGTGAACTTCATGGAACATCCGCTGCTAGGAAAACTGGCAGGTGTCATAAATATTTTTTTAACTTGTGAATATCCTTTCTGTCTGTAGAATGCTGGACCCCAAAATTTGGGTTCAATGGCTTTATAAACCTGTTCAAATTGATTGGCAGAAACAATTGCTACTCTAAACTCATTGCTGATGTCTTTGCTTGTTGATGTAGTATTAAAACATTCCTAAATGCCCCACAACAGCAAACTGCCAAAACTTCTGTTTACATTGTGATGCTCACACCTACTGATGATCAGTTTATCCAATGCATTAGGGTACCTGGCTGCTACTTATCCTCTTTATTCCTGTGGAAGTAGTAAGGGTGGACTTGATATTTCACATCCTGCTTTTACATTTTGGTTTGTTTTATCATTAAAGAAATAATGACATAGTTTATCATGTGTTGTTCACGTCAGACTGGGCCTACCTAAAGGAGAGAAAATCAGCAAGAGGAAAAAATCTCCACAGTGGATTTGATTTGACTTGCAGGGAAATACAGGTCAATGGAGTCTTTGGAGTTTTGCTTCCCTTTTATCTTTGGCCATCCCTTTTAAGATTGGAGACACATTTTAATGAGACAGCATCAGAGCAGGCATGGTCTCGGTTATCAAGCTCAGTAACAATATGGAATGAAATAAGTCTTGTGTCCTTTTGGCAACAAAGTGTGTGTAGAGTATAAGCAGATAGGCCTAACCTCTTCAACGACCCCCTGCCATCATTGTATACTGCACGATTAATTTTTGGCTTTTGTTGACCAAGACAGATGGGAGAAATGCAATGAAGTAAGTCCATCCACCATGTTAGTGAACACTATCTGAAATCTGTGTAATAAAACTTATTGATTTTCCTATTTTCTGCACTCTATTTATAATTGTATGGATTACCTTTCCATGTCCGCTGCTCCAGCACATGCTTACAAGTCTTCTAGAACCACTGCAGTGACTGCTGAATTCATGGCTGTGAAATACACATACGTTTAAGAAGGATAGCAGATTAACAGCTTTGTACGGTTATTATTGCTGCAGCTTCCAGGTGTCGTTTTGTTTGAGCTTTTTCCACAGGAAGGTTGCCATTGTTTCCTAAATAATTTCCTGTGAATGAACTGGATCTTAATGATGTGTTATTGCACAAAATATGCATTTAATGCAGTTAGAAATTAACTTGATCATTCATTAGCAGTCACTAATTTTCTGAAATGTCTGATTTTTGTTGGGCTGTAGCTCTTTTCCATCATTTAGCTGAGAGCTGATTCTCTTTTAATCTCCTCTGTTGATTATGTGCTGAGGTAGAAAATGGAAAGGGAAACAGCTGCTGTGGAAACAGTGCATGTCAGGTGATGCATTAAGTCATCTACCTGTATCATACCTTTTGTTATTCATAGTTCCACTGAAGCCATTTTTCTTTGAGGACATGTTGCAATAGCTTTAACTGTCTGCAAAGCAAACAAAATCACAAATGGAAGTCCAAGGACTCCCCTGCTGTCCCCTGACCCTGTGCACACTTTAGTCCTCTAATTCTATCACTGCAGTGTACACACACAATTAGGTATTGTACAGGGATTGTTTTGTTGGGTCCAGATATCCACCCATTTCTGATGTTGGCTCCCACCGATAGAGTTGCTTCATTTTGGGATTAGACTTCTTCTCCTCTCCCCTTTCTTACTCTTGTTCTCTTCCTTGCTACATGTATTTCTTTCATGGTGGGGGGATTTTCCTGATCATTTCCTAATGACTCAGCAGTGGTTCTGGGAAGATGTGAGAGAAGCTCAGGCTTGTCTGCCACCTTGTTAATTTTGGTGGAGGCTTCAAGCAGGTTTTAATGGTGTCAACTGCGGAAGTGTCAGTCAATCAGCAGCCAGGACAGGGATCAAGCAACTTTGGTGAAGTTTACTTCATGTTGCCTTGATACCCAAGGTTGTATAAATTAGATTTTTTTTCCTTAAACAGAGAAATTCTAATTATTGCTACTATAAGGTTAACTTGACCTAGTTTATAATTTTGAAAGCTTCAAATACCAGTTAGAACTGTCAGCTCTTCCTCCCATCTTTTCCTTAATATTAACATTATACTGACACCAATTTAAAGAGCAGCCATATTTAATATAATATTCACTGCCATCTCTTCTTTATTTTTTCTGAGTGTGCATGTGTGTCACAGTTAGATAAGCTTGTGCCAGGTTATCAGTGGCTTTCCTTCCCATTTCTGGACTTTTATGACAGAAGTGTGCAGTGACTACACCAGGCTTTTAGCTCTGGGGAGTGTAATGGACCATACTCTCCCTATTACCCATGGTTTTGCCCTGGATGCTGCTTGGCCCCTGTGTCTGCCCTCAGCATTTGTGGGCAACACATCATATCTGACTGCACATGCTTGAACACGTGTTTGCACATCCCAAAACCCCAAGCGGTTGTTGCCATTTTAGCTTGGTAATAGGGAAACAAGGAAATCCCAATGAGAGGGATGAACTGCCTCAGTCTTCTGCAGGAGTTCTGTTTCCTTCATTTAATTAGAGTTCAGTTCATTGACATTTGACAGCACCAATATCTACTCCAAATAATTTTTTTCTCTTCTTTCTCAGGGGTACCATGCTTTAAAGTGCATTTCCCTAGCTGTTTTTGATCTATGTTAATCTAATTTGCTCTGATTTTAGGATTTCAGTCAAGCTGCATTGGATAAAAAAGGCTTGGAAAATCTTGGCAAATATATATTTTAGACATTTATTTCATCTTTCCCCGGCCAGGAATGTGTCTCAGTCTAGACTGTAAAATCAATGCTCTTCAGGTTATAGAACAATGATGTTCTTAGTGACTCCCAGTAGGTGCATCTGTGATCAACAATTTTTCTTCATTTTCACTCCACATCTTCTATCTCTCAAAGTTGATAATGAATTCTTTTTTTATGCAACTCATACCATTTTCTTTTTTTCACACCACTGGAAGCCTGTTATTATGCAAATTACTGGCTACACAGCTCTGCCAGTGTTGGTGGAGTTACAGAAAAGAATCTCCTTATGTTGTTGATTTAAAAAGAAAACATAGATTGTTGCTAAGTTCCGGTTCTTGTATTGCTCACTTTTTTTCTTTTTTTCTTTTTTTAAAACCCAGCCACCCTGGCACATTCCTCCCCCCACAGCTTCACTGGGCTTGATAATTGCTTCCACTGCACACGAGTAGATAGAAATGTGTGTTTATGTTGCTACATCTCTACAGCTTCTTCCAGTCTATCCTTTCATGGTCTGATTTATTATTAATTCTCTGCCACGTGGTCATTAACAGGGCTCCTACTAATAGTGCAATGCAGATCATGGGCGTACTTGCTGGATCACTGCATGTGTCTTTCATTCTCTTGTGCTCCTGAGGCTCAGTCGCAGTGTCAAAGCTCTAGATTGAGGTTTAATTTGAAGCATGGATCAAGACCACAGAAACCCCATTTCAATTTGGCGGAGTTGGAGATCTCTGCAGTTGCATTATAACTTTGCTGCATTGCATTTACATCAGAGAATTACTTCTGGCCTAAATTTAGTCAATACATTTGGCTCATGTGTTCTTTACCAACCTAATTACTGGTACAGGTTACAGTGATTTGTTTAAGAGGTTCCTTGTTTACCAAACTTCTTCTTTTTAAAAGACTAAATGAGTATTATTGATGTGTTTCTGTAAAGGAAAAAAAAGAAAGAAAAGAAGACAAAAAAAACACTGTATCTTTTTTTAATGAGAATTATTTGTGAAGAAATTAGCTCTCCTTGTACTTAAAATGTTATTAAATTCTAAATGAATTGCTTAATATATTCTGAGCTGCACTGATTCGGAGGTGCAATGTTTGTCTAGTTAAGCTTGCTCCTTTAAAAACAAAATTCCTTTAGTGTTTAGTGCTAAATGTGTTTGGCTTTTCCTCTGGCTCTCTAAAGCACTGCAGACAAAGACAAAGCTGCTGTCAGGAGGTATCTTGTATCCTGCACGAGTTAATTTTGACTGCATTTACTTAAATGCTGGCCGAGCCAAAATCTGCAGTCTGATGGCTAAAAAGAGAGAGCGATTGTGAGACCAGAAGACCTTAAACATATTCTTTTACATCAAATATTCTCTTTGTGGTGGGGGGCAGCTATTAGCTTGGTTCTCTGCTGTCTCAGGTTGTGATCGAAGCTTTGTTCCAGGCTGAGGTCGCTGATCTCAATTCATGTTGGATAACTCATTTCTTCCTCAGTGTTCACTCTAGTTTTCTGTTTGATTTCTGCAATTCTATATTGTAATTAAATGGAAAGTGTATGAAGGCTAAAGGTCCATTTAAATGCAACATTGCAGAAAAAGGACTGGAACAGTCAGTGTCACTCTGACAAAGAGACCCCTTTTTATTATTTCTAACAAATGTTCCTCTCCTCCTATTGTGCTTTATTTCCCTCTGTCTATCATTAAGTAGCATTTCTACTCCGACTGAAGCATATTTCTCTGCACTTTTCTTTAGTGTGGTTTTTAGTTTTTATTTAGGTACCCATATGAAAGCGAAGAAAGTTGACTCATTTGTTAGTTGGCAGTAATGCCTTTCAGGATTTTTTTCTTTAAAAAAAGAGTTAAATTTACTTGGATTTGTTTTTAATCTGCAGAGAGATTTAGCAAAGTTTTTTTTTTTTAATTTGTAAACACTTTAATAATTTTCACCTTCAAGAAGCACCTAAAGAAACAATGAGGAAAATTGGCTTTCTTGCAGAGATTTAGAGAGATCAGTACTATGGCAACGTTCATTCATCCATATAACTACCCTTTCCGGTAAAAGGGCCCATCAGCTGTCAAGAGGTAGGGGTACATTCTGGGCAGGTTGCCAGAACATCATAAGGCTAAAAGAGAGAAAGAGACAACCATGCACATTGACACCTGCAACCTGTTTAGAAATCTAACAGACACATTTTTGCACTATTGGATAAAACTGAAGCACCTGGAGAAAACCCAGGCAGCACTGGGAAAACATTAATTATCCACACACAAAGGCTCAACAGGATCAAACTGATCCAAATTGAAGAGGGATAAACCTAAATTGTGATTTGTGCTTAAGCTTCCAATACTCTGCTACCAAAATATCTTGAAGCAAACAAACAGGTCAAGCTGTGGTGGGCATTAAAAATTCAACAAATGCATTAGTTTTTCACACAAATTCAGCGCAATATGAAAATAATGTTCTCAACCTTTTATTGCTTTGCAGTATGTTCTCCATCGCTATGATTTCTGTAATTTTGAGTTTGACATTTCAGTTTATCTGTCACAATTTGCATTCCTATAAGTTCCTCACACTCACTCTCCACAATTTTATGTTTTTTTCAAGTTTCCGTTGGGAGACAGCTGCTTCTATTTTCATATGAACAAAGCCAAATTTCTCCTTTTCTCCTGTCTTCTCATTTCTCTTTTGGCACATCCTCAATATCACCTCATCTCATTGATTCTCAGTTCATCTCATGAGAGATGCAGAGGAGTTGGGGTAACGGGCTAATTTTGATGTCTGGCTGAGCTGCACCATCTGTCCGTTGCTTCACAGCCTCTTGCTGCATTTTATGATCTGAAAAACAACAGTGTTTGTGAAAATGTAGAAATCTACTTAAATTGAAATTACAGTGTAGCATTAATCTGAACATACAAGTTCCAAGAAAACTTCTATCAAGAATATATTTGTGCAGCCTCAGGTATAGCTGCACTCATAAACATCCTCTGTCCTCTCTCTTCAATCCTCTCTCCGTCAGAAGCTTTTAGTAATAACAAACATGAGGAGAAAGGAGCCACAAAACACAGAAATGAAAAGAGGTTCCATTGTTTTCCTCTCCTGTGTCTCTTCTTTCCCTCATTTATCTTGATAAATTATGCAGAATATTTCACTGTTATGGAGAACTAATTGCTCCACGTCCGTGCCTGGATCTATTATAAACAACTTGACTAAGGAAAATAAGCTAAACTATTAGATGAGTATTAAATTATGTAATGTTCAGCAGTAAATATCAGCTCCCTATAATAGTTATTAAGTTAAACAACTAGAAAAACTGCTGTGATAAGTACAGGACAGTGCTGCAAGAAAACACAACCCTAACTGCCTCTTCTTAATCTGTATTCAGACTTAACTACAGTATAGCTGAGGTACTGAACCGCTTTGCCCTCGAGGCACAGTGCCAGCCGACTCTGCTTAGACTTGTCAGCAGTGTGTATAGGAAATACAATAATGTTTGGTTATAATGTGTGACTGGAACGTTTGCAGTTGTGAGGGGTTTTCTGTTGCCGAGAGAATCGCTAATGATGCTGTTATCTGGGGCTCGGAGCTTGATTAGCTTGATGGATGAGGCAGACATTGGCTGCCTGAAGTCCTTTCTCCTGTCAGCAAAGCTGTGCTTGTGTATTTGTGTGTGTGAGCAGAGAGAGAAAAGTTGATGAGTTTATGGGGAAGACTAATAAAGGCACACACTTGTACACACAGAGTCTGATAAGAAAAAAGAGGACCCCTCCTCCTCTACAAGTACCAACCAAGTGTCAACTGCAAACCATCAATGGTAATTAAAAAAAAAAAAGCAGATTGTAAGCCCACCAACATGCTGAAAGAGGGGGAACACATGCTCAGTCTTCTTATCATCTTGTCCAGCTCTTTATTTAGAATATTAATCTACATAATTTGGTTAGTAGGATGGGCACTTCTGTGTGAAACTTGATGAGAAGAAGAATGAATAGGACCTAAATGTGCCTGTGTGCAGCAAGTCCCGACAGTCACTAAATACTCACCACATGCAGAGGGTGTTGCATCTTTGAAACTGTCCTCAGATAAAAAATGAAGGCACTGGCCAACTGATCAGACATTTAAAACAGTTTCCTAGCAAATGTCCTTGGCTGCATGAGCAATGCAGGTTATCTGGCAGAAGCAAAGGTGGATGTAGCATGAGGTAATTACAAAGCCGGAAAAACCTCTCAGGGAAGTGGTCAGGGTGAATGGAAGGCACAGCAAAATGAAGCAGGTGACTTTGACACAGGACTGTTTGCAGTCCGTGCAACACCTGTCATGGTTGGTTTTTTCACCATGATTGTAATGTTACAACCACGATTGTAGCTGTCCAATGTTAAAGGTCCACTTAAGGGTTTCTTTGCAATCAAAGTTGCTTTAATTTGAATTCATTTTAAGTCTGCTGTCATTTATCAGAAATCAGGCCTAATTTGATTTTGCTTTATGCCTCAAATGCATACTGTTGTGTATTGTGTGTAATTAGTATGGATTGTTGTCATTTTGAATATCATTTCACACTATGCACAGTAAGGACAAAACCCTTCCCAACCATTTGGTGTGTTTATAATGGTGTAAAATGACACAAAAAAAGTTTAAAATATGTAGAAATTACACCTAAAAAATGCCAGAATGTAAATGTTCTGTTTCCAAAAGTAAACTTTTAAAAAAAGTATGAAGACTGAGAATAGACACTGTATAAAAGAGTTCAGGAATTCATAAAAAATAGGGGTGGGTGAATAACTGATGCAAAACTGTGTGGTATTCTTGTTGTGGCTTTATTGGCCCCAAATTGCTAGTGAATAGCTGGCTTTTTAGCAGATGAATGTTTTTTTTTTTTATACTTTATAACCCTTCTTGCACGGTGTTTGAGGCAGCGCCACAGTAAGCCAAAAATATTTTTTAATATATATAAAAAACACTTTGCTTATTTGTTTTTCTTTCAACCAATCAGTTTTCTTGTGTGGCTCTAAGCCCAGAATGCATTGATGGAGCCCCAATCAGAAGGGAAGATGTTTTAATAAAGTTAATAAAAGAAAAAATACTGCAAGACAGCAAATATTGGAAATATTTTGCTAGCATGTTGCAGCAAATACAGACCCAGGAAGTCTAGTCTCAAAGCTAAAACCAAATCTTAATTGTTACTTGCCTTTTGTTTAATAGATCACAGCTCATTGCTGTTTCCCATAAAGTATATGAATTGTGTAAACAGTAACTTAAAGAGAATGGAGCTTCAATAAATGTGATGTTCCTTGAACCATTTTTGATCATGTAATAGCAGTTTGTTTTTGAAACATCCTTTTTGTCTTGTAAAGCCCTGGCAAACAACATTTTCTTTAGTTTAGGTGACTTCCAGGTACCTTTGGAGACTTTTAAAATATCTAAATAAGACTACCCTTTGAATAAAATCCAGGCTTCCTGAGGTAAAGCCTTACATTGAAACTTTTAATCCACCAGTAAACCACCTTCATAAAACAGAGAATGTAAGGATGCATTGAACCTTCCTTATTCAGTATTTCTTAGTTAGTTTATATGGTCAGGTACAATATTAGTATGATTGTGGGACTCCTGTCATGCTGCCAAGTTATGGAGGTGGTCCTAAAGACAGCCCTACTATTAGAGCAAAGATCCAACATTTCATGTTTCTGAAAATCACTAATAAGTAACTTATAATTTTCAAGCAAATGCTCTGCTTAAACACCAAATAGTCTTTGTTTGGTTTAGGCAAATGACTGTGGTTGGCTTTAACGACAGCCTTTCATAACTCTGTCACAGTTTAATAGTAAAGGTGGACTGGGACTTATCGATGGCTGCAGACATGTAAAATGCTTAAATTTCTATCTGGTAGACAAGCTGCTAAACATTGATCCCATTTATATTAAACAGCTGCTGAAGCAACCACTCGCCCCAGTCTAGTTAATTCTTGTTAGCTTGTTCTCTAACCTTTAGTCGATGGTGTTTCTTGTTGCATTTCTTCAATTGTTTCATTTGTCATTTTTTTATATTGATTGTATTTCCTTCCCACTTTTTTCGTTGCAGATAATATGTATTGATCATTCTGCTTTTCTCATTCTTCTGTTTTTTTTTTCCTTTTGGTTCTGTTTAGCTTAAATTGCTCTTCATTTCCGACCATAAATAGCCTTCACAGTTTCTGTTTAGCATTGCAGTTTGTTTGTGCCTTGGTCTCTCTCCCGCTGCCTCTTTGTTTCCTGGCAGACAGCAGCAGATTGCTGGCTGGACAGGCCATGTGGGTGTTTGACATGCCACACAAAGCTGAGGGCCATGAACATTGTCTGGATGTACAAGCATAATTGGATATATTATTTGCTCACATGCATGCATGAGTACACAAACATACACTTACTCACATTTAAGCAACCTTTGCTTCCTATTCCCCCACCCTACATCAGTGTCCAGTCACATAATTGAGGAGACATCTGTTAAATTAAACAAACAGACAAACAAGCAAATATGTTTATACCTGACTGGACCGACAGGCCTGGCAGAGACAAAGACATGCAGATGGAGAGCTTACAGGATCCCTAATACATGTATTTTATTATATTAAATTATATTATATTATATTATATTATATTATATTATATTATA
>JBAMHW010000003.1:19846188-19867220 GCA_037177495.1 Rhadinocentrus ornatus
TTTTATTTTATTTTATTTTATTTTATTTTATTTTATTTTATTTTATTTTATTTATTTATTTATTTATTTATTTATTCCTGTTTTCTGTATTTATCTTTTTTTTCTTTCTTTTACACAGAACACACAAATGCAGCACGACACAGCAGCTTATCAATGAAAAATATAGCCAATGTAAAATGATGGCGAGGTCTGGATAGAAAGTTGTGTGCAACATCCCCATGATTACATCTTTAATGGAGCCAGAGACAGTGGTAAAAGTCCCCATTTGTATGCAGGAGTCTTTGCAGAGTCTGAAGAACATTTAAACTATGAAGCTAAGAGTCAACAACAAGCAAGATGAATCGAAGCAGCAAAAAGAACAACACCCTGAGGAGGGATTTGTATGAAAAAGATGACTGTAGGGTTACAAAACAAACACAGGGACACACGTGCACACACACACACACACAATGTCTTCAAGGAAAAAACAGCCTCCACAATTATCATATACATGATGACACTGTCAAATGTGAAATGACTAATGTTGGTTTTTGCCATTATTACCAAAATGTATATTTTGCTTAGTGACATTTACAGGGACGTTCTCACAGACTTTTTCAAAAAATGTCTTCGTTAAAAAAAAATTTATGTACCCTCCAATGTTTTTCTTTCCCACTGCGGAAATGGAGGCTGAGTCAGAAACATAAAGGGGACCTTGTCAGGTCACATTAAAGTTGTGCTGAAACATGCAGATGCTCATTTACTAATGCATACACACAATGCTTTGAGTGAAACTATGTCTCTCTCCTTATTTTTCGTCTTGTCACAGTGACAAAAACCAACCTGTCAGTGCATGAAGACAAACACAGAGTTCCTTATGTGAAGGTGAGTCACCTTCAGACATGATTTGGTTTGGCAGCAGATTCTAATTTTTCATTTTTATAATGTTGTTTTTTGTCATAGTGTAAGTTAAAAGGATGAACCAACCAAACATGCTAGAAGTAGAGAGGCCATGGTCCTATCACACTTCCACTTTACACCTGTGTCTCATTTTGTCTTAAACATTAATCACCAATATCAAAAAGAGATCAGGTGAGGGCAGTACGGTTAGAAATTAATATTTGTACATTTCCTTGTTTATTGCCAAAATTAAACTAAACTCTTTGCCTCTAACATTTTATTTTTTTCACTATCTTCTTTAAGAGGTTAGTTGAAGTGCTGCTGCATTTTCAGATCTGTGTATCTGTTGTTTTTTTTAAAGATATAGATTTGGTAAATCATTGCACATTTCCTTTAATAATATTTCAAATATCATTTCAGTGCATAGTAACCACAGCACATCGATCCTCAATGTTGGCTTCTCTTCCCAGAATCTAATGGGTTTCATTTTTGCCCCCTGGCGCCACCAAATTACAACATGCTGAAAAAGACACTTATCCACTCTGTTGCAGATGAGAAGATTGACAACACTCTTATGTGTGTATTTTTTCACATTACAGCAGACCTGTTTGCTAGCTTGGTCTAGTGACCAGTATATTTAAATCTCTCTAATGTAGCGTAATATTTTACCCTTTTAACTTTATATCTATGTACCTTAAGGTGCAGATTGTTTTTCCCAGTTGGTTAAAAACCATGAAACAACCAGTGATAGGGGCAAACACCAACTCTAAAAAAGATGAATTGTACTTTTTCCACCTTTTTCGTTGGCAAACTGCATATAGTATTTCTATGGATTTGAATAGTGTTTGACACATTCACAACAGCTGTTTCCTTTGTTTTTTTTATCATATGACTGCTGCCTTATAGTGTCAAACAGGATGAAGACTTTAATCAATCCTCTCAATTTATGCTTTTTGTGAGGTTAACTTCTACGCTGAACTAAAAGAGCAATCAACAAATGTGACACCACATGTTTTAAAATTTAAGGGTACTGATCCTTAAAGCTGCAAGCTTTGTTCATGTGTATATATGTACACACTTGCATGTGTAAATAGGTCTATATTTGAGCAGGCATGCTTGTGTATGTGGATTGGTATACATAACTAAAAACAGGTGGCATCGTTCACTTAAACAACACAATACTCTTTTTAAAGTTTTTAATATCTTCGTGACAACGTAAACAAATGTGTGCACATGGGTTTGTTTCATTAAGGGCTGCACAGAACGCTTTGTTACCAGTCCGGAGGAAGTGATGGATGTGATAGATGAGGGGAAGGCCAACCGTCACGTTGCTGTTACCAGTGAGTCACACTGTTGATCTTCTTGATGATCTGACGCTCACTTTGTCAGACACTTCATGTCAGATTGCTTTTCATAGTTTAACAATAAGTTGTGAGGGGAGGAATGAATAAAGTAGTGCAAAGTAAAGATTACATATTATGTGTCTGTAGGAAACAGTGTTTTGAATGAAATTTTGAGTGAAGACTTCTCTGTTTGCCTCTCTTCCTCTTCCTCATTTTTTTTCCTCTCTAGACATGAATGAGCACAGCTCCCGCAGTCACAGCATCTTCCTGATAAACATCAAACAGGAAAACGTGGAGACAGAGCAGAAGCTGAGTGGGAAACTGTACCTAGTAGACTTAGCTGGTAGTGAGAAGGTAGGAAGAATGGGGAATTTTCTTTGAAAATGTTAAAGTATGCTTTTTGAAACTATCAACTCACAATATTTACTGTTGATTGGATTTTTTAACTCTGGGACCAGATGCCTTTCCTAAGAAATGTTGTTTTCAGACATCAAAGTAGTAGATAAACATTGCAGAACAGCCCCAAACCTCACTCTTCTTCAAGCATTCACTTTATGCAACTGAATGAGATGGATGGGTTACTTTTTATTTACCTTTTTTTTTTTATTCCATTTTTTATTTATTTTCTTTTTTTGTGTTAGAAAGAATGTAATTTAGAGAGTAAGAATAAAAATCCTATTTTGGGGGTTTAATTGGTTTCTGATTCAATACCAGGGTTACTCTGAGCTCGTTTTGAGACTTTCTGTTGGTTTTATTGACCTTTTTTTTTTTCAAAACCATGTCTTACTACAGTATTACAGAATTGTACAATACAGGCTACCACTAAAAAACTGATGTTACCTACATTTCTACAAAATTAATTAAAATTAATTGCAAGAAAATGACCATGCAATAAATTAAGAATGTTTCTAAAAATGATATACACAGTGTTTTTGGATTCATATGTTTTCACACTTAAATACTGTAATATGTTAGAACTTAGTTGTAGCATAAAAATTTAGTATAAAAATATGCATTTATTGGTGGTGTTTATGTTAACCTGTTAAGCAGTCAGCATATACAGAGGACACAGCTCCTCAAGCCAGCCTGGGCATCCTCGCCCAGGGCTTTTTGTTGTATGTCATTATCTGCACTTTCCAACCCTGTTACTGTCAACTAAAGACCACATAGGGACAAAGAAAAAAGGTATATAAAATGATATACAGCCAAATTTAAAAAGTTACCCAAGTTGCTTTTAAAATACATCTAAATGATAAAGAGAAGAACTGCAAAAAGCACCTACAGATGTTCTGATTTCATTTAATATCTTTTTACATTGGAGGAAAATCAATAAAGATGAATTGGATTAATGTTTGTGACATCAGTGCACAGGCTGAAATAAACAATTAAGTTAATGATGGTAGTGAAAATCTAACCTACCCCATTAAATAAACAAAATTTTAATTTCCTAAATTTGCTCTAAACAGTGAACGACTGAATATCAAATCTAAAACTTTTAGCACACTGCTCATGAAAAAAAAACCATGAGGTAGAAATCAACAAATAGTTAACAGTTCATTTTAATAGCTTATTAAACTATTAATTTAGCTTCAGCTGACTGAGACAGTAATAATTACATTACTTAAGTAACTTCATAATGCCTATGAAGTCACTTAAGAGTTTGAGTTGGCTTCACTTGCTGCCCATGACGATGCCCAAAGCTACAATTTCTATAGTCCATTAGATGAAATGGTGATGATGAAAAAATAAATAAACTCATACATTCTGGAATATGTTCTCTTGTAAAACATATTTCATCCAAGTCAACATCAAATTATAGGGAGAAAAAAAAGAAAAAGAGAAACAATAACGTTCCTTTCTCAAGGCGGGTGAAATCTGAGTATGTTTTTTTTACCCCATCCATAAAGTCTAAAGCCCAGATATAAGTCATACTCTAAAGTGCACATTTGAAATACATTAGAAATACTACTAAACTAAATATGGTCCTTTGCTCCTGGATATAGCCATGAGTCGATAGCACTAATGCAAAATCTGGAGCATTGTGTGGTAAGAGTCTAAGAGTAGCAGAGGGCTGTACCGATGCTGACGGCTGCTCTTATGAGCTAATAAGTGCTGATGCTGCATTTGTAAGTTGTCTTGGTCATCCCTGGAGGACAGTGAAGAAGAGGTTCTGCTCCACAGCTCCTTAAGCATGAGTACAAAATATTATCAACTAAACTGAAAAGGAAACGGATACAAGCTTTAGAGGGTTTTGATGGGAATTTTTTTCTCTCCTTAAGCTTCATGTTATCTTCTTAAATATTATTGTATCCCACAGCAAATATGACACGTAAGTCTTTCCTTTCACATAAAGATTGAATATCTTGTCATGAATAAGCTATTTGCTTGAACTGAGTCAATTGAACATTTTCTTCATCTTTAGACTTCAGTTATTTTTTCTTTGATTATATGTGTGTAAATGATAACTTTTCATATATTTTGAGCTGCATACTGCCTGTTTAGCAAATGTGTTTATCTGGTAACTAACCAGCTGCTCTTTGTTGCAATTCATCGTAATCAATAACTACCACATAATCGCTGTCTGCCATTGTGCCCCATGAATTTACAGCTCCAAATTGGTTTCTTGGGATCAATAAATAATAAAATTACCAGGAAAATAAACACGACTCCACCAATTCTGATCAAATAATCAATCAAGTAATTAAACTTAATCTATATACCTTCAAGCTACTGACAAAATGCAAGGGTTCAGAAAATTGATTTAGACACTAATCAAAAGGCAAAACAATGGTCAAAGCAGTTGAGTTAAAAAGGAAAAGATCATAACATTTGATTAAAAAAGAAGTTTAAAAAGTGAAAGCATGAAACTATAACACACTATTGAAATGTGTATAATAGTACGGTAGTTTTTAGCTTGTTGGCAGCATTATGTTTATGTTCTGCTTTCCAGGACAGTTTAAAGAAAAGAACCAGAAGATTTGAAGGACCTTTATAAGCCTTAAATGTTTCTGAGAGGCAGTATGGTGCAAGGTCATTTTGTAGTGCCTCAAAAACTAATAAAATAATTCTTATAGCAAAATAATCCAGGTAATCTAAAGACTTTGAAGCAGGCACAATGATTGCCTTTGTTTTGTCTTAAGCACTCATCAAACTGATTTATTAAAATCTCCTCTCCAGACAGGAGGCTTTACAGTAGTCCTGTCTGCTCATTATTCTGTCCCATGCTGCTCAGACAAATGGCCTCTCTTTGGAGATGTTCGTGATAAAATGTTGTTTTTGTGACACCTTTCACATGAGCCTTGAAATGACAGTCACAATCAGAAATCACTTCTGGATAATGTACTTTATGAACTAATTCCTCTATATATGTGTGTGTGTGTTTGTGTGTGTGTGTGTGTGTATCTGTGTCAGGTCAGTAAGACAGGTGCAGAGGGAGCAGTGCTGGATGAGGCCAAGAACATCAACAAGTCTCTGTCAGCCCTGGGGAACGTCATCTCAGCTTTGGCTGAAGGAACGGTAGTGGAAAATGTTGCAGAGTTCTTTTAATCTGTCAGTAGCTTCCGGCTTGTCTTTCTGATTGTTTGTTTATAGCTTATGATCGTCACGGAAACAATATGTGCTCTGGCTGGTGTGAATTAGCTGCAAGTGTTAGCTTAGAAAAAGTTAAATATCCTATATGCAAGAATTAGTTCAGCAGCAGTATCATAGCTGATAAGGTAATTCCTATTTTAAAAGGAATTTAAATTTTGTTGTTTATCTCATTTGATTTGCAAAAGTTAAGCTGGATTTATTCTTCATTATCAGATGGATGCAACTTTACACTTTCCTTGGCCTAACATGCAAAAAATGTAGCCACATGTTGCGGTGATGCAGACCTCAACAGCTGTGATTAATCCCTTTGGCGTTTCCAATATATAGGGATTTGCGGAATATAAAACTGACTGTAGAACTAAAATGTAGGATGTAGTAATGAACTATAATTAAATCTATTAACCTTTAACAGAACACTTCTTACATCTTTTATCGTTGTCATTACATATTTTGCTAAATTTCTGTGTAGTTTGTGTATAAATTGTAGATTTGAAGACAAAACTATTTCCATCCTTTAAACTGTTTTTATGTAGATGACAAATGTGAGAATGGCATCCATGTAAAAGGTTTTAATACCAAGAAAGGGTCTTTTTCTTCTTTACTTTTAATGTTGATCAGACTCGATGGGAAAAGTCTATATATGTTGCATTCTGCCTGAAAGCTCAAAGTTAAACTTGCTTTGGGGCTTAAGGCTGCTGGTGTGGATCATGACTGACAGCTGATGACTCACTGAGCTGTTTCATTATTTCTTGTGGTGTGCAAGATATATTTTCATGACTAAACATTGACATCCTGATTAAAAAGAAATGATAACGTTTAAATAGAATTTTTGCGCAATATAAACACAATTACTACTTTTTGCAGCTAAATTCTCATTTTAAAAGCTCTGCTCATTTGTGCAGAGACTTAGTACACATCCTTTTTATGTTGCAGTAGTTTCAGGGAAAATAATTCCTGTTCAACATTAACTTGCTTTCTTACTCATAATCAGTACAGTCATTAAACAGGGTCCTTTGTCAACTGTAGGCTTTAGTTTTGTGTAGGACAGCATCCTTGTTGGATCACAGCACTGTGATGAGTGGATAAACGTGTCAGCCCAAAACGAGTATTTCTTTTTAACCAAACTACTTATTTTAACTCCTAACTATTGGCATTCACAAGTGAGAGAGAACTGGAAAAGTAAGTAGACTATGAAAAACTTTGCAGGTATCGTACTTGTGGTCTTCAACATGGGAATCAGCTGATAAAAGTCAACCTCTTCCTAATAAGCATCCAAAACAATAGTGTCAAAAATGTGCATGCAGTAAGATGTAGACATGTTGTAACATTACACATGAACATAACCACCTAGGAACAAAGGCAATTAAGTAAAAAAATGTGGTCATTAAACAATTTCTTAGCTTTTTTTAATTCGGCTGCAAAGTTGTCTTGTAGATAAATGTAGCTGTTTCACTTCCTGTTGTGAGATTGCATTGTTTATTTTTTGTTTCCCGAAAAAATCTGGAGCCATAGTTTACCCCTACTGGCAATAAGGGATTTCTGAATCTTCCCATACTGACCCTTATCTTTTTGGAGCTGGGTTAGATGAAAACTACTGTGACTTATCAGTTGATTTTCTGTTCCACTCATTCTTAATTCCCAGTTGTGCTACAACTGGTAATGTGATCCATTCGAACCACTCTGTAGTCCTTCTGAGCCCTATCTTTGTAATGAGAGCAATCATCATCTTGTATTATGTAACTGATGGCTCAGGGAACTCCTCATAAACCTAATGGGAAAGCTGACAGACTGTGAATAGCTCACCAGTCTTTTAGACATACACTAGTGTTCATTTGTTATTCACAGAGCAAGGACACAGTCTTTAAGAATGCATTCCAGAGGTTAAAATGGTAATACTGTGAATGATGCGATAGACAAAAAGAGGAATGCTTCTTTTCTTTGCTCTACTGCTGATGCTAAATGGCACATATTTCAAAGAAAGGCATAGCGGTGCAGCAATTCAGAAGGTGTTGAGCTTTTAATCCACGCCTCTGTCTTTTTTCCTGCTTTTATTGCAATCTTAGATTCTCTTTTTTTCTCTCCTGTCTTTATCTCTATGTAGAAATCCCACGTGCCATATCGAGACAGCAAAATGACTCGCATCCTTCAGGATTCACTGGGCGGAAACTGCCGCACCACCATGTTTATTTGTTGCTCTCCCTCTAGCTACAACGATGCAGAGACCAAATCCACCTTGATGTTTGGCCAACGGTAAAATGCATCTGCGCTGCACAACAACACACATCACTGTATCTGTCAGCTGCTGATGCAGTTTCACACATTACTGAATGATCAACTTTGCTTTAAAAGACCATGACAAAGGCACACTTTGCACTTTTCCAGTTTTTGCTTGTTCTTGCTCAGAGAAAGTCACAGGTAGAAAAAAGCCTGCTTATGCATCTCCACCCTTTCCCTCTTAATGTCAACTGAATATGACCTAAGAGGTACATTAAAATGTATCATGGACTAAAGGAAATCATGTTGTTCATATTCTTATGTAAAACTTTGTTGTTGTTTTTAAATTATCACAGCTAAAAAAATCATTTGTACTTGATTTTTTTTTGTGGTTTTATGTTGGGGAAAAAACAGAAAATTACAAATGGTAATTTAATAGATTAAAGTAATTAGGCTTTTTTTTGTGTCAGAACAGATGTTTTCTGCTTGGGTTGTGAATTGAGGTACACAGTCTGCAGATGCTGTGCATTTATAAACCATTACCATTATGTTCAATATAAACTTTCTGCCAGCTGATGTTTCTTTGCCTAAATGATGTCCTCTCCAAAGCCTGATATGATGAGACAACTTTAGATAAGGCTGTTTATCTCACTAATATTGGGAATAAGAACACAGTGTTCTATCACTGGAGTGTGAAATTAGGTGATAGCCACTGTGTATTGCGGCTGTTTTGTCTTGAATGTTAAAAACTCAATGACACTACCTCTTTGTTTTATAACAAAAGAATAATCAATTCCATCCCTTTATAATTTTGTATGATTACTGTAATGCATATATATATTTTGAAGCAGTCTGATGCATTTGACTTCTGTACCTCCCTCCCCCTACATGCACCACCAAACACAGTTGGCAGAAGCCCAATCTGCATATGAATTAATGAGATGCAAGCCCATTTTCATGAGCTGAAACGCCTCTGTGACAGTTTTTTCTGTTTTCTCACACTTTCTTTTTTCTCTCTTTGTTTTTCTCTCGCTGTCACCCTTCTAACTTCACACCATTTCCTTTCCTTTCTGTCCTTCGTCATACCCCTCCAATTAGAGCCAAGACCATTAGAAATACTGTATCAGTGAATCTGGAGCTCACAGCAGAGCAATGGAAGAAGAAGTATGAAAAGGAAAAGGAGAAGAACAAGGCAATGAAGGAGACTATTCAAAGGCTTGAGGCTGAGCTGAACTGCTGGAGGGATGGTAATATTTACACTCTGATGTAAACAAACTGATTTACGGATACTCTGAATATAATTTTCTTCAGTAAACTGTGAAAATGGCTGCTCAGGAACCTGTGTTTAATATGAGAAATTTAAAAAGTGAATATTTTTAGCCAGCCTATTGGAGTGTGTCTTGCTGTTAATTGGATGGACTGCAATGAAATTGGGCACAGACAATGAAAAAGCCTTTATCTGACTCATACACATTAGCTACAGTAAGTTTATTTTCTTTCCATATATCACAGCTTGTTAGGAAGTCAGGTGTAAAGCCCACTGAAGCAGAAACAATATGTCCAAGAGGATTTTTCATTTTCTAAATAGTGGCAGCTTGCTTTTACTGAGGCTTGTTCTTAGAGCCTTAAATGCGTTGCCTTCAACTCATGATCGTCAGAGGAGGGATTCTTCATAATGCTCAGCTTGTCCTCTTACTCCAGCTTCAGATTGAAATATTTAAGTTTGAAGAAACATCTCAAAGAAAGTAGTACGAATTGCCATTATTTTTGGTACAAACCTTTATGAATCCATCAAGGAGAGTTATGGCAGCTAGCACCATGACAACTTCAAAAGAAAACACATTCCCAACATCATCAGTAACGGTTAGCATTCTAAAATGCTAACTTAAGATATTAATAAAGTAAATATTGTGCCTGCTAAGAATTAGCTTTGTGTCACAGTTTATTTAAAATTTTGTATTACATTATATAATTTAAAAAAAAAAGAAAATTTATGTCAGTTTTGCAGTGGGAGACTGCAGTGGGACACTCTGGACAAAACTCATTTGATCTAATTTAAATATATGTCAGTGGAGATATAGGAAGAGGGCAGCCAAACAGACTTGTTGGACATGTGCCCAAAACACACACAGTTTGCTTTATAGCTGCCTCTATTCCATTTTTTCTGACTTTTGCACTTTGCATAAATGGATTCCCACCACATTGTTCTAAAAGCAGTCAATATGACAGACTTTATGTTTTATAAATTGTTATGTTTTAATAATCCTTACAGCAACAAGGGCTCACAGCGCATCCACAGAAATATCACAACTTACAGTGATGTTCTCATGACCGCTCACGCACACCTATGCACACAGACACATATGCACACACATTTGCTTTAGCAATGGACACATACACTCACACTGGCACACAATTTTCTTCTTCTGTTGGACTTTTTAAATGTCAGTGCTCTCTGTGGTACTGACCATTTAATATTCAAGTCATGGATTAAATCTTGTCTGATGCTGAAGACAACTCCCCCAGCGGTTGACCTGAATTTCAAACACATTGTAACACATCTTTATTGAACATCTATCAGTTTCTCATGATAATTCATCCCATTTACTTACTTCCATCCTTCTGTACACACACAATCTTTCCCTGGTCTCTTGTCCTCTTTATTGCACTCATAATTGAGTGATTTTAATTTCCTAATAGATCATTTTGACAACATCTTCACCCACATTTCCTTTTCACTGGTCACTACTGGTACGTATCAATATAGTTTAGGGTTGCTTTTGTTAATTAAATCACTTTTAACTAGGGAAGCACTAGCCTGCTTGGTTTGAGTAAGTGGTATGTGTAATATCCACATAAATACCAGTAACTAAGGGTTTCCATTAGAACATTGCATTGCGACATCATGATCAATGTTACTTATTTAGCCCTCAGTGATTTGAATGTGTGACTAAATCTGAACAGACAGAAATCTTCCTGAAAGGGTTATGGCTAAGAAAAAACAGAGAAGAGTTGTTGAACTATAAAAGAAGGAATGTGACATCATGAAACTGTATATAAATATCAAGCCACTTCAAGTGCACTGAATGCTCAAAGAGACATGAGGTAATATAGCCAGACAGAGGATGGACTGGGGCTCTATAAAGGGTCAGTTTGTGAACTGTGAAGCACATAAGGCAACTCTTGTGGAGTCACAGAATAGAAATATGGAGCTAAAAATTAACAAAAGAGATCCTTCAATATCATAAATTATAATAAAAGCTTGTAGTGTAGGTTTACACTTAT
Source organism: Rhadinocentrus ornatus (assembly GCA_037177495.1). NCBI lineage: Eukaryota > Metazoa > Chordata > Actinopteri > Atheriniformes > Melanotaeniidae > Rhadinocentrus > Rhadinocentrus ornatus. The sequence goes on from JBAMHW010000003.1 coordinate 19,857,501, forward strand.
ATGCTAGAGACAGTAGAAGAATAAAGAAGTAGATAAATTATAATACAGATACTGTTATTATACTGTTAGTATAGTTTGCATGATTTTTTTCACATATGCCTATGCCTAAAGAAACTATCATTGTTTCTAATAAGGCATTATGTGACAGGTTAATATGCTCTTTAATGACAGTGTAATAATCCAATTTTCTTTCGTGTCATAAAGGTTTTTTAGTGCAATGTTTGTCAGTTAATTGCATTCTTCGTTATATGTAGAAACCAATCATATGCCCTGTGATGCTGGTCGAAAAGCATCATAATATAAAAATGTTATTAATATCAGTTCAACCTTTTTCTGTGCACTTCATGCCTTATTCATTTCAGCTCCATTTGATTTATGTTGTACCAGCTTCCCAACATAAGTCATATCAGGACCTTTTATATTAAGAGAAAACCAAATGGTTATTCAATGTGCTATGTTCTTGATGGCAGTGTTCATTGAGGTGCAAAAAGAGCATTTATTGGACTGAGAGTCCCTGACTGGATATTTAAATGTATTCAGGAGTAAGGAAAGGACATGCTGAAGATTAACCTTATAATCCCTTATTCACGCATTAATTCTTTAGGTTCGGATATGCTAGAGATAAGGGCACCTCATTAACAAGATACATATATATATATTTGTCCCTTTTTTTAGGTGAGAATACTATTCTGCTGGGGCAGCTGACTGAAAAATCAGATGATGCCTTTTTAGTGCCTCCAGATTCTGAGGAGCCGGCTCTTGACTTGTGCAGCCCCTGCACCCCATGCACCCCATCTTCCATAGCCTCCTCCATCGTTGTTCACATCTCTGAGGAGGAACGGCAGAAGTATGAAGAGGAGATCCGCAAACTTTACAAGCAGCTTGATGATAAGGTGATAAATGAGTGCAGCATGAAGACCATTTCTTTATTTATGTAGAGCTGATTAGACACTATATCTGAGATTTGGCTGGTAGTATGCACACACGAACTGCATGTAATATTCATAAGGTTATAGAAACAAATGTTGCAACTGTATGTGATGAATATCATTGAGGAAATAACAGATTTTAACACATCATCCTTGGACACATTTATTATGCTCTACAGTTCTTTAATGTTTCATAATATTGCTTTTTTCAACAGTCTATCAAATATACAGAAATAGCAGCATCGCTAGAGCGGCTTTATGTTTTCAGTCTTTTGTGTCTGGGTGTGTGTATGTGCATGCAGGACAATCCATCCCGATGCACACATTTTATTTTTTCATGGTACACTCCCCATACCAGACATGATGTAAGATATTTCTGGGTAAATGTTTCTAGGTTAAGGTAGTTAAGTTTAGCTTTGAGTAGGTCTTGCATGATTAATTAACATGTTGATTACTGATCATCAAATAAATGCATTTTGATATGCTCTCATGTATAACCTGAGCTTTTACCTATATTATTTTTTCATTATTATTATTAACCGGTACTCATACCTCTTCATATTGTGTGTTATTTGCACAATGAAGTGAAAATGTCCAGCTGTGATGTCAGCAAACACTGAACCCACAGGATGTTACTGTGCCAGCGTTTATTCTATAATACATTTCAGTGCAAATCAACTGTATCTGTTCCATGTGCTTCTGTCCTACTAAAGGACGATGAGATCAACCATCAGAGCCAGATGGTGGAGAAACTGAAGGAGCAGATGCTCGACCAGGAGGAGGTAAAAGATCTTGGTTTTACCTCTTTTTTTTATCACTTTGGTTAAATAGCTCAGTGGGCTGTCATTCCTGTAAACAAGCCAGTGTAGGTCACAGTTTAAATACAAGTAAGCTGTGAGTGTTTTTTTTAATCCTGCCCTTGAGATGAATGACATGGAATAAAAAACTCTTTTCAGGTGCCAGAAAGCACTCGAGGAAATTAAATTGTCCTTGCTTAATCGTAAGTGTATTTATGTTAACAGCGACTTAAAATAGACTGTATTTCAGTGGCTGCTCAGGTACAAATTATTCAGAGAAGAATCAATAGAAAAAGAGGAGAAGAATTGATGCTTGATGTGCAGTAACTAAAGTTAATGTTGATTTTGCTGCATAATACCTCCTTAGTTGTTGCTTTTTTTTTTTACATTACATTACATTAATTTAGCTGACGCTTTTATCCGAAAGGACTTACAATGGTTAGACAGTAGTGTTAAAGGTCTTGCCTAAGGACCATAGACTGTATATAAAAGATGGATGGTGCTCCGTGACGTCACCTGTAGGTTTTTGAAGAGCAAAAGTGAAGCTCGTTGGGCGTTCCTGCCATCGCCATCTTGGCAGCGTCACGCCTGCCGTCGCTCCCAGAAAATACAAAAATGGGCAAAGTGGCAGAGCTGAGAGGGGGGCTGTGAGCATGGGGGTGGATGATTGATGTCTAAACTCTGAGCTGCTTGTAGTTAAGAGTTAACTGAGCCAACTCGGATCTAACGTAAGCTAACTGGCTAATAAAGGTATGCGGGCTAAAGCTAAGGCGCACTGTTAGCCGGCTAAAAACCTCGTTTGTGCTACACTCTCCCTTCTTGCCGCGGATATTGGATACATGTCAATCAAAAGGAAACGCCCCTAATTATTCCGAATTTCAAGATTAAATAACATCCAAACAAATGAGTTAGAAAAAAATTCACCCCCCTCACAGTTGTCATGAAGATAAACTTGACCTATTAATCCTAAAATGGATTTTTGTATCAGGCTTTAAACATGTTTATTTCTGCTGTGAAGTTGGTCTTTTAAACATGGGAGTCTATAGGGATTTGCTCCATTTTGGAGCCAGCCCCTAGCGGATGAGGGGTGACCTGCAATGTTTTGCACTTTCGCAAAGGCTTCACATTTCACCGCCAGAGGTTGCTGCTTGCTAAGGACCCAATGATTCAATCCCTGGTCTCCCATATAGGAGACTGATGCTCTACCAATTGAGCTGATCAGCTGCTTTTCTTACATGGCTAACTTCTGGCTGCTAAAAAAGCATATTAAAGCTCTTCAGTGATATATTATAAAATAATTTATGGATGACCTTGATTATTCTAACACTGTGCATTCAGTGAATTTTTATTAATCTGGAAGTCCAGCACTTGTGCATGTATCATTTGGGATAAACAGCAGATCAATTAGTCTAATAAATGCTAATTAATAAAAGTGTTAATAGCATGCATTCATAACTGAGGCAACATAACCTAAAATTAGCTCTTGCTTGTGGTTCTTTGCTTAGAAAAGTTATCCACATTTGAATCCCTAAATAATCTTGCTGTGGGCTGAGTTGACAAAATTACATTTACTGAACCACAGACTGTGTAGAATAACATCCATTTGTTCAAGCAGAGGCTGTGTGCTTGTGTAACTATCAACAAACCCCAGGAGGAACAGCACGTTTAATGACACCCCTTTAGGAATAAGACCCACAGCAGGCTACAGCAGAGCACAAAACATCCTGGTGGCAAAATAAAACCAGCTCTTACAATGCCTATTGATCATCTGAGATGAATATTTGAAATTGGTTTAGTGTGTTCAGTTATGTCTAAGAGTGACTGCCACAGTTGACCCTGGTCCCTTCTAACCAAATGAATCTGAATCTATATGTCCCCTCAGCTACTGGCATCATCCAGGGGTGACAGCGAGAAGGTGCAGTCGGAGCTCGGCAGGCTGCAAACAGAAAATGAATCTGCTAAGGCTGAGGTGAAAGAGGTTCTTCAGGCTTTGGAGGAGCTGGCTGTAAACTATGATAAAAAAAGCCTGGAAGTCGAAGAAAAGAGCATGCAGAACAAGCTCCTCGCTGAAGAACTTGCAAAAAAGATGGTAAGTCTGACTTTCAAGACTCTCATGTTTAAGTATTTCAGAGAGAGGTGAACATTTGCTGTGGCTGAAATGTAGAAAGGAGCACTGAAGACAAAACAAAAGCGAAGAAGAGGAGACCAAGACGTGCTTTTAAATCACTTATTAAATATATCCAGCAGTCTATATCAGCCCCTTTCTAAAAAGGCTTTGTCAAATCACTGGTTTAAAATACAAGGTGATAAGGGACACATTTGACAAACTGCACCTGCAGTTTGTGAACAGATTCTTGAAAGAAATAAACAAAAACAAAAGTCTTGGAAATCTGGCACCACTGCTAAATATCGAAAGATTCTATCAACTTTAGTCACAGAGAGAACACATTTGACTCTTACATAATACAAAAATCACTTTGTGATTTTTATCAGCCCTTGCTCTCAAATATTTATTATATAAAACCTAGTGTAAATAATGTTCTAATCTATAAAGAAAGGTCTTTTATTAACTGTTTACCATGGAGATGCAACTATATCTTACAGCATTTCATAATAATTGCTAATCAGAGTGATATTTTCACCCTTCTCATATAAATGAAGAACTGCTGCGACTGGTTAACCACTACCAGTAGACTAATGTTATTTGTCAGCATAAAATAGCACTTTCTGTCAAGTGGCTCCCCACACTCACTCACTAATTTATGAGTGCAGTGCCTTGCTTGATTGAAGACAACCCCGCTTTTAATATAGGTGAAAGTAAAGAGCTGCTTTGCTCTTGAGGGAATGTTGCCCTTTTGCGTTATTCCAAAAACTGGTCTTGGTTTCTAATCTAATGAATTATGGGAAATAAAACTCTCAAATGCAAATGATTAGAAGTACTGGTATATTACATTAAACTTTTTCCAACTGTTTTTTCAGTTATTTACTTTATTTAATGATTTCTTAAGTGTCTGGGTTCCTGAAAGAGCAGACAGACAAGGATTAAAACAAACTCAAGGAAAAGACGAGACTTTTACAAATAGTTTCAATAAACCAGAATGGCCGAGTGCTGTTACCCCTGGAAAAACTAACAATCTGGTGAATGGAAGGAATGGAAGCAGGAAAAAATACTGTCACCAATTACCAGTTGAGGCGTAGATGGAGATCTAGGTCCCTAGGGAAACACAGGGACACGCCCCACAGCCACATACAGCCACACACAACTACACACACACACACACACACACCATTACAGGGAGTAGACCACAACAAATATAGTCTGATTTGCCTTTTAGTAGTTTCCTGTTTGTAGCATATTCTCGAATGTCACTAGATTAAGATTGTTTCTAAATTCACGCATGGAATTCAATTTGCAATGAACATGATACATCTTAGGAAAGCATAATTCACATTGAATTGCTAAAATTCTCAGAAGCTGGTCCAAACACTGATGAAAGGACCTGGCAATGTAACAAATGACTTCACAATTTAGTCTGCTAAACCCAGCTGACGCTGCCATTTCCTCTCAATCATTTCACTTAACAACTTCTCCCTAGTCTATTCTGCCCACACCTCTCACCCAACAGGACTCCTTCTCAGAGACATGGCCTGGCAGTCTAATAAGATGGAAGACCAAATATCAGCAAGAATACAGTAAAAGTGGATCCAACACAAAGTGATGGAACAAAAATCACATTACTCTAGCCTCCTAGGCTTTTCCTCCACCTCATCTTGGCTCATTAGGATTTTTTCTCCACTTTCTGCATCCCACCTGTTTTGATAAGTGCAGTGTTGTAGTTTTTTTCTGAATGTACAGTTGAAACAGGGCAGCACTGAGTACATAAATCATTTGGCTGTCTTTTCAGTTTTGTTCACCTTTGTTTTCAATAGAAATTCTTCTTTTCTTTTGCAGGGGGCTATATCATCACTCACTGTCACTGCCATTCATCTGCTTTTTTTTAGTTCTTTCTTTCATCCAGCTGGTCACTTAAATTCCATTTTGATTATTTCTATTCATCACTTTATTCATGTCTTTTTTTAAAAATAAAATCTTAATTCAGCTAAAGTGAAAATTTTCCTCGAGAGGCGACCTAGAAATGAGCTTGTGACGCATAGATTAGGAAAAAATAATGTCATAAATTTTTTTCACACACAATATTTTATATTATATTATATTATAGTGCCGGGCAACTATCAAAATTTTAAATCGCATCGATTAATCACAAAATGTCTTTTTCCTTTAAAAGAAGGCCTACGGCTATATAAAGAAAATGCAGTAAACTTTGGTTTACAAACACTAAATCAGGGGTCTCCAACCTTCCACAATGGCTCTAGCTAAGTGGCTAAAATATTTTGTTTTAAATCTGTTTTTCTTGTCGTTAGGTTGGAAATTATGGACTTTTTTTTTTCTTTGCATCATTTCCACAAATATCTACATCCCTTAAAATAAAGTCTGTCTAACCTCTTTTTTTATAAAGGTTTTTTTTCTTTATTTTAAAACTTAAAAAATAACAAATATCCTATGGTGGCTCTTAATATATATATATATATATATATGTATATATGATAGTTGCTTTTTTGAAAAGGGCTCATTTATAGTTTTATTTAGCTGTCTGAGGGAAAAATGGCTCTTAGGATTGTAAAGGCTGCAGAGCCCTGAACTAAACACATAACACGTAAACACATTTAGCTGTAGTTTTCTCTTTAAACACCAACAGTTAAAATATTTCTTAATATATATATAAAATCACATATTTCTGAGAAAGAACGGTGAAATGTTAAGGATTTACTAACTAAAAGGTAAAAAGTCAGCAGGATGATTTTAAAGCTGTGAAGCTGCTTCCTTCTAAACACAGAATGAACAATATTTGATGAATTCTCTAACTTTGCATTCTTAGCTCAGCTACTGGGAGTTAAGAGGTTAACATCTTGACTTCCAAGTGTAGCGTCCGGTGTATGCTTTCCACAGAAAGTCCAGAATCTCAGCTAACAGCTCAGTAAAACCACAAAAGGCAGTTAAGACAAGAAACAGTTAAAGACCAGATACACAAAGTCCGAAAAATATGTAAACATAGATGATGTCTCCACATGTCCACCCAATAGCACAGACAAACGACTCCTCTACTAAAAGCTCACATCTCACAGAATCCACAGCTATGACCAAGACTCACCGAACCAGAGGCATAAGAAGTCCCAGTTTATGCTTTATGTTTGTAAAAGTCAGAAAACATGTCTTACCTTTGCTAAAAAGTTTCTCATTGTCTTTTGGGAGCAGTTTCCCATCCAAAAATCATGATGTTCTGCCCATCTACATGGGTTTTGACAGACAAAAAGAAACTTTTTCTTTTTTCTTAAGTTCCAGACAGAAAAGATCTCTTAATTTTAATAAACCCGCTCTCTCCCGATAACATCAGACACACCGCTGCAGCAGGCAAGGGAGACGTGGACTGCATGTTTCTGTTGTCAAAGCCAGTGGGCAAGAAAAGGTTTGTTTTTTTGTTAGCAAAAATCAAGAATTGCTTTCATAAATAAGTATTTTACCAAAGCCTAATCACAATTGCATCCAAAGGAAAGCGTTCTCGTAGCTTAGAATTAGATGTTTATAAATACATAGGTGGCGGCGCACCCAACTGGAGGCTGCCATGTTGCATCACCATCTTTGAATACAGTAGCCGAAGGGGGACAAATGTGTTAGCCTTGTGCTTTTTACTTGCGAGTCCCCGCTGTTTCGGCGGAAGGGGGAGGGTGTGGGGGTGGTGTAAACAAGCCAAGACAACTGTGGATGATTCAGCTTGCCATCTTACATTGAAATGAAGGAACCATCTATACTCTTTGCCCGCGAGACGGTAGGAAAAAAAGCCAAGAAAAGAAAAAGAAATAATAACCGAGAGAAAATAAGAGCGTACATCGGTGGAGCATTTACCAGATGGAGGCAGCTGATGAAGGAGAGGGACTTCAAAGCTAACACAGAGGTTGAAGGCTTTCTGGATAGGTGTATTAATGCAATCGAACAGTGAAGTTTATTTTGACGTTATGTTAGAAACAGGGCAGGGTGGTCCAGCAACTACTTTATCCTCCCGTTTAAGTCGGATCATTTACTGTTACTTGCTATATAAAACGGCAGAAACGGCCAATTTGTTAGTTAGCCTACAGTAGAAAAGCTATGTTGCAACAGTTTTCAGTTGTTGTTACTCTTTAAAGAAGTCATATCAGTAGGCGACCTTGCACTTCTTTCAGACGTATTTTAGTCCTTTTAGTCAGACAAAATATACCAAAGTAAAACCCGCTTCTTAGCATGATTTAATCACCAGAACCGCAGCATTCTAACGCAACAATATCTCTCAGATAATATTTATTTTCTATAAACACGTCGCCAACCTCCCTTGATGAATCAGATGAAATACATGTTATTAAACACAGAGTAATGTTACAGCACGGAAACTTCCTCTTGCAGCGCCGACAGTCCACTGCCCTGCTTTTACTCCCTCTTTCTCTCCCTTCATCAGAGGATCTCTGAGTCTGCAAGTCACAAAAACGATTTCATACGATAACATTAGCTATTAGCAGTAGCTTGGTACTAAATACACGGAGGGCACGCTTGTAACTTATTGGCATAAAAAAATAATAATTATGTATCGTTCTGTTCCTCATCACCTGACTGGACACTGGAACTTCACATTTATGAATCTCTGCGGCTTCCGTAGTCGTAATAATGCTCTTAAACGGTAAGGCTCCGGTTGCTTGTAATATATTAGCGCACCACTAAATGGGAGTAATTCTTACACACTGGGGCTTTAATGCAAGATAAAAACAATTTAATTAATATCTGAAATTTTTACAGTATATTTATTCTTCAGTGAGTTGCAATGTACTGAATGACTCACTAAACTCGCAATTTGCAAATATTCCATACACACCCATACATAAACTAGAAAGCAGCCTTTAAATAGGTCAACTGTAGTGGACAATATGCATGAAAGGGTTAAAATACATGAGGTAAGGCTGATAAAAGAGTGAATGTTACAGTGTTTGAAGTGCTTTATAAATGGTTTTACTCCTATCTCACAGATCGCCAATTTTTTGGACGTATGGATACATGCTTCTCAAAGATCCATAAAATCCAATGTGGGATTCCCCAAGGATCAATTTTAGGCCCAATACCTTTTAATTTGTACATGTTACTTCTTGAGGATGTCATCAGGAGACACAGCATTGATTTTCACAGCTATGTAGATGACACAGCTTTACATCGCCATGTCTCCTGATGACCTGGAGCCAGGTAATTTCCTTTTAAACTGTATATTAGATCCCTCTCACCTGAACCAATGCTGGGATGGGCTCCAGCTTACCCCGCGACCCATAATGGAATAAGCGGTACAGATAATGACTGACTGAATTTTAGATATTAAGTTATGGATGGCAGAGAACTTCTTACAGCTCAATAAGAACAAAACTAAAGTTTTAATTATCAGTCCTAAAGGCATGAGGAGAAACATTTTATCAAAATGATAACATTTTAATCCTTCTCAGTGTGTATGAAAACTAGTTGTTATTTTCGACTCGAGCTGTATTTTTCTCCACACATCAGAAGTATAACAAAACTGGATTTTATCATCTTAAAAACATCGCCAGAGTCAAACTTGTTTCTCTCTCTTGCCAGCTCGGAGTTGCTAAATGCTGCTTCTGTTTGTCTTTTTAATCTGGACTCTGGTCTGGACAAGTTGACCAGCATCTTTGGATCTAGGAGCTCTGCTAGGTTTATATTCTCTGAACATATCACAGATTTATTCTGGGCCTAAACTGTTCTGGGACTTGTAAACTATCAGAAGGGTTTTAAAATCTATTCTGTGACCAACTGGAAGCCAGTGTAAATATTTCAAAACTGGTGTGATGTGTTCAGATCTCTTCGTCCTGGTTAAAACTCTAGCAGCAGCGTTTTGGATGAGCTGCAGATG